>JAAWXA010000017.1:11468462-11573748 GCA_038090715.1 Florisuga fusca
AGAGACAGGTCAGGGACATACACATAATAAGTGAGAAAGGACCGCGGGATTTTTTTCCACTTTCAGCTGCATTTACCTAAACAGTCTAAGACTGAGCGTTAGTAATTGAAAACAAAAGATTTGAGAATTACCTCTTGGCAAATAGCAGATTTTTAGTGTATTTCAGTATTTAATTGATACAGGATGTTGGCTGACCTTCTTTAATGCAAGTGTTTCATTTTCTGTATATTAATTCGTAAATTTATAAGCAAAAAATAAACTTTTTAAAGACGTACTAAAATAACTGCACCAGAAAACATAAACGAGAACATGGATTGCCATAGCTAAACGTGTTCAAACACTGATCAGGTCAAAGAATATGCACGCAACACAATGTAGGATAGTTGTCACAAATAATGACAGACAGCTAGTTTTATAAACACGATGCTGTTTCTTGCAAATTACCCCGGTTTATTTTTGCACTGTAAAAGATAGTATTGCTCGGTTGAGAAAAGGGTAAACATGTAAGAGCTATATTAAAAGTTTTGAAGAAAATACTGTTCTTCATGGTTTTATTCTCTCTTCTACTTTGGGGAGAAACATTCCAGGTATGAAATTTCAACATTCACTTATATCAGTATTAACAGCAGTATCTTAAGTTTATAGAGGATTTCAAATTTTTTAAAATTTACTAACTACTCAAAAATTTGTTATGTCAGCACCCACAAAATTGCTTCAATTAAACTTTCAATTAGGCTTTTCTTTTTAAACCTTTTAAAGTACACTTTGCACACTTATGGCTTCCCTCTGACATCAAGAAGGCTGTAGAGTTTTCATTTTGCTTTAATGAAAACAGATTTTGTCTCATAATAAGGCCAGGGAACACAGCTTTGAGGAAAAAAACTTGACAAACTGAGATGAGGAAGTTACTTGAATGTAACAGCAACAGAGCATGATTTTTCTGCTCTGTGTAGAAAAGAAGGCACAAAGAAGATCCTAGTGACAATAACATCTTTCCTAACTGACAGTGCTTAACATGCATGTATACTTGGATAAAATAACCACATTTAGCAGAATGGTAAGAGTACCATTAAGTTGCCAGGTCTGAAAGTGAAATGCGTAGTTGAGGAAGAAAAATTTTTTTTCTAGAACTAGCATGTTTGATTCTCTAACCCTATTCTGAGATTCTTCTGAGGACACCTCTTGAATGCTTCTGCAAGAGACAGCATATTGCTCAACAAGGTTCTTTATTCTTACACATTCCGGGATCAAAACTTTTTCTCACAAATGCACAAACTGCATATTTTCTCATTTAGACCCAAACCTTCTAACTCTTCTCTAAAACAAGAAGCCCTGCATAGACACAGGTCTATAACTACTACAGTGAGAAAGAATAGGCCTCTTGCCACTTCCTGCAATATCTTTGGCTGCAAAACTCACCTTCAACTTTGTCTCCAAATGTGGAGAACATTTGACCCATATAGCTCAAAGNTCTTATTGTGTATAAATAGCAAACATAAAGTCTTCATAAGCACACAAGCATTATGCGAACAATACTGCACCTCTAGGATAGTGCTCAAATACAGAAGGTAGTGAAATAATGAAGTTAGTTGTTCCTTGTAGCGTGAAATTAGACCCACAAACTCTAAGTTTGCAACCGGTTGGAGAAGTAATTTCACTACAAAGAATAATACCAAGGAAATAAGTGCAACCACCATATATATTTCTACCCACCAGGTACACAAGCATTTTCAGGCCTAAAGCGACATTAACTACAGTGACAAAACAAAATATAGGTCACAAGAAGTGAAAGTATTTCTGCCCACACTGTCATCCTGTAGCCATGCACTGAATTATTACATTCCTTCTGGGATCTGCTCTCTTTCCCCAGTGAGGCCAGACTTAACTTTTCTGAAGATGAAGTTTTGAGTAGATCAGAAGTCTTTTTATGTTCTGCGTCATTTTTCAAGATGAAGTGCTAAAACCCCTCATTATCTGCTCACATAGCATGTGTCACCACACGTGTGACACGACTGTGGGAGCAGTCATGCAGAGTCCTACTCATGATGTAGATGAGTAGGAGTGACACTGTTTTTATACATAACAAAAACCTAAAGTGTATTTATTTATTGGGGGATTTTTGTTTGTTTTCTCTATTTATCTTAGTTATAGACAGTTTGTTGGTTTGCCAAGAGGGTCTGCATAGTCTCTAGTCCAATGACTGATGCAGAAAAGTCTATAGTATTCTTCTATCAGCAGTCTTGGTGTAGTCTGACACTGCTAGTTGTCAGGGTTTCCCTACATCCTTCTCAAATTACTCTGTGATTTTTATGTTCAGACTGACTGATTTCAAAGAAGAAAAACTCCTAACTCAGCAGAGATACCCTTGGATAGCTTATCTTCAACCATCCTTTCTTTAGCATATTTGCATTTGGCGAAAAGATTTGCTTTACAGCTGCTTTGTTCTCCACTTCTTACACTTTCTCCTTTTCCCCCGATGGTTACTTTTGGAGAACGTCTTCTAACTATCCTGTATTTATCCTAATTATTTGTAGCTTTGCAAACTGCCCTCTCAGCTCTTCCCTGAATGGATTTTTGTCTCTAGTCAGAAAATACAGTGGCTTCAACACTTTCTTTATATGAGAAACTGTGAAAACCTAGTAACCTATAACTTCTGTATCTCTTGGTCTTCTGTAAGCAATAGATTACTTGTAAGCAACTTTACTTTATTAAGCAATAGATATCTTTAAAGATCGACACAGACAGAATTTTCGGTACACCGTGCAAATCCTTTCAAATTACAATCTTTACAGTGTGAATAGCTGTACTTACTGTCATTGAGATACTGATTTCTTCAGAAGTAGAAGTATCCGGCAATCCTCTTTGAAGGTTTTCAGCAATAATTTGGTTCACCGAAAAGCCCCTTTAGGATCAATTCTTCAACAAAACTTCCTTGCAGCTTCTCCCACAAGCATCAGATTATAGAGACTACCTCTTAGGTGCAAAAACACTAGTGAAAGGTTTCATGGGCATAGAATGAAATTACTCTGCTCAGAGATGCCACCAGTATCTGTCTCCTGCTGTTTTCAATGTCATCACTGTGCCCAGAAGATGTATCTATGTGAGATGTATCCTCTGTGGTGAGAAGACATTCCTTCAATGATGCCTCTGATACTTTCACGTGTAAAGCAGTGTCCCTCTAGGCAAAAGCATGAGATATGATCTAGCCTTCTCTCTTGAGCATGAAATAATTATTTTCTTTTGAGGACACTGAGAAGTATGGAATCTCTCAAAAATCTTTTATGCATGGTTCTCAGTGACATAATGTATTGTACTTGCGGCTCACTTGAATTGACAATTTCATTACAACCTTTGCATGGTCAGGGACATACACATAATAAGTGAGAAAGGACCGCAGGATTTTTTTCCACTTTCAGCTGCATTTACCTAAACAGTCTAAGGTTTCTTTTTAAACCTTTTAAAGTACACTTTGCACACTTATGGCTTCCCTCTGACATCAAGAAGGCTGTAGAGTTTTCATTTTGCTTTAATGAAAACAGATTTTGTCTCATAATAAGGCCAGGGAACACAGCTTTGAGGAAAAAAACTTGACAAACTGAGATGAGGAAGTTACTTGAATGTAACAGCAACAGAGCATGATTTTTCTGCTCTGTGTAGAAAAGAAGGCACAAAGAAGATCCTAGTGACAATAACATCTTTCCTAACTGACAGTGCTTAACATGCATGTATACTTGGATAAAATAACCACATTTAGCAGAATGGTAAGAGTACCATTAAGTTGCCAGGTCTGAAAGTGAAATGCGTAGTTGAGGAAGAAAAATTTTTTTTCTAGAACTAGCATGTTTGATTCTCTAACCCTATTCTGAGATTCTTCTGAGGACACCTCTTGAATGCTTCTGCAAGAGACAGCATATTGATCAACAAGGTTCTTTATTCTTACACATTCCGGGATCAAAACTTTTTCTCACAAATGCACAAACTGCATATTTTCTCATTTAGACCCAAACCTTCTAACTCTTCTCTAAAACAAGAAGCCCTGCATAGACACAGGTCTATAACTACTACAGTGAGAAAGAATAGGCCTCTTGCCACTTCCTGCAATATCTTTGGCTGCAAAACTCACCTTCAACTTTGTCTCCAAATGTGGAGAACATTTGACCCATATAGCTCAAAGTATTGGTAATATAGAGTGATACACTAGTGTCAGGCTAGAACAGATCCAGTAGGACAGCTTTTCTCTGCACTGCAGAGTTGAACTTTGTCCTTACTCCACGTCACAGTTCAAGATAACGGTAGAAGTTAACCAACGTAATACTTCAGTTAAGGAATTTAAGTATTCCTGCTAGAAAATCAATGAAACATGGGATGGCAGCCAGGAACACTGGAGGCTTCTAATAGAAGAATTACTGAAGCATAACTGAAGAGGTATCGATGACAAATAGGTAGACAAGAAATTAACTTCAAGGATACGTATTCTACTTGCTGAACTTGTTGGGATGAAGTCTAGTGTAAACAACCTAACAGGAACCAGTGTATTTCAGCAAGTACCATTAACTTACTAGCCATACTAAGATGTCAGCTAAGTACACAAACATTGGAAGTAACTTAGCTGAAACAATGGATAAAATTTTGCTCCCAGTAATAACAGACTAAATACAGTGAACACTCAGTTTTGACCAATTTATTGCAAATGGCGTGTCAGCTCATTGGACTGTGTGTGCAGTATTTAAGAAAATGTAAGCAACAATATGTTTTGAAGTTGAATTCCAAAGATCAACTGGAAGACTTATGCCAAGAAAGTATATATCTGGTAATAAAAGAAATTTGCATATAGCCTGCAGACTGGTCATTTAGAATTGCTTAAAAACTAATAAATTACTAGAAGAATAAAAATAAATTATGAAATAAATCCCTGATTTATTAAGGGATTTGGTTGGACTTCTTATAACCTCCTGCCTCACTTTCCTTTTTTCTCATTCAGAGATTTCACCTTCTCTTCCCAGAAGCAACGAACCAGACTTTTTGTGAAGGCATGTATAACTCACAGTAGTATCAAGCCAGCAACAGCAAACACATTAAATGATTTGTGTATTTTATGTTTTTAAAACATTTTAAAACACTTGCCATAGGTACTACCTGTGTTAAAGGCTACTGTAGTTACTTCTGATGTAAGTATGTGTAGTTCTCTCAGAAATCACCAGAACCTGTTTGCAAACAATGTATTGCTGTTGGCCTCTTGCATGATTGCCTATAATCAGCCCCAAGAATCGCCTTAAAGTTAATAAGAAAGTTAAATTTCAACCTATTACATGGGAAATTATCCACACATATAATGTGTTGAGGCCAATGAGAGATACAATGATAAATCTTCAGGCGTTCGTGTGAACATACATACCATCAGCTAAAATCTGTAAGAGCAAATGACTGACTAGAGAGTTAAATTTCAAACACTAGAGTTAATCTGCTTAATTGAGAATATAGCTGTTTAATGTCGTAGCAAAACTTAAGAGAAATAAGGAAAAAGACCAATATGTCATGACTTTTCACTGGGATTCATGAGTGAAAGGAGTAACTTGCTTCTGCCATTTAAACATAAATGTAACAACATTACTAGTTACAAAAGTAAAAAAAAAATTTATTCTTCAGAAGGCCTCATCACATTGATTCTAAATCAATGGTTAGAAAGGCTTGTTATAATCGTTGCAGGCATTTACACATTCATGAAACATAGGGGGTTTTTTTCTTAAAGAATAAGTTCAGCATTCTGTTTGAAATAAACACTAGTGACAGCAAACTTCATCTATATTGAAAATTTTCTTTTAAATGCTACAGCGCCCTGAACTTATCCATCTGTTTTCTAAATACCACAATGCGAATTTTCAGTATAATTGGGTTTTTTTAAATCCAGTAAGGTAGCTCTCTACAGTTTTTTGATTCATATTTCTTTTCATAAAAGAGTATCTTCAGAAGCACTTGCAATGGTTCTTTTTCCCCCAGAACTCAAAGAGACCTCTTCTGATAAATCAAGTTCTGCTTAAATTAAACCTGGGTCAGAAACTAATTTTCTCATATCTTTACATAAATCTACAAACTAATCCTTCATTTCAAAAGGTGCAAAAGCAGGACTTAAAAGTAAAGTTTAGTATTGAATTAGTTCAGTTCAGATCTTCTATTGAAAAAATGCCCTGCATTTTAATGCAAAATCCTATCTTATTTTTGGCATAGTCATGTTTTTTCAAAGAGTGTTCTTGAGCCTTAGATTTTTCTCCCTACTATAACTCCCGCTTTAGTAACTTTGGAACCAGATTACCACAAGGCTAAATTCTTGTGTAAAAACTCTGGTTTAATCACCGGGAAGTTATTTTTCCTGTGTTAATCAGCATTCTTTTTATGCAGTGGAAGTCTGCTTTGTCTATTCTCAAAATGAAAAGAATTGTGTAATTTTCAGGGAGTTTACTTCCTGGGTTTCCTTTTTCTAGACTTCCAATAATCTTTGATTTCACAGAACACATCTCTTTTTGACACCATAAATTAGTTGTGAGTACTCCCAAGACACTATTCCCTTCTCATAATTCTTCCCATCTGGATGGGGTCCAAGTGAACACCTGGCTTTGCAAGATATTCCAAAGCCTCCCTGCCCCCTCCCCCCCCAAAAAAAAACAAACAAACAAACAAAGGTGAAGTCAGGCAACATAAAAGACGCACACTAGAAATGCTGGATGTGCACATACCTACAGGTGGATCCAAGGGTGGTGATATCTCTTTCTTTTTCTCTGTCTCTAACCTTATCTCCGCACTTGAGAGTGACAGTTCCTAACTTTGTTTTGTTAGTTGTGACCTGTTGTTATGACAACTTCCTTAACTTTTGACAAATTGTAATCAATTGCTTTGAAAGTACCATCATTCTGCTAGTTGTAATCTCTCATGGTTAATAATCTTACTCACTTTTACTTAAAAGATATGGTAAAGATATGATACAAACCTCCTGGGAAATAATCTTAGTCCTGAGTACCGCACAGAGAATTCTCAAACTTAATCTTGCTGAATGGGTTGTTAGAAGAGATTAAATAGAGGAGGAGCAAGACTGGGTCCAGATGCAACTAGGCTCCTCTATGAAGAGGAGTTTAGATTCCATGTGTTCTCCTGCCTTTGATCCCAATCTCTCCCTCCTGAACCTGTGCATGCCTGCATCCAGCTCCCATCTGCTGCTGAGTGGAGGAGCCCAGTCTGGGACTTTGCCAGAGTGTCCTGCAGCCTCGGTAGCAATTATCGGGGGGGGTGGGGGGAGAATGATATTAGGTTTATCTGTATTTTCATGCCTGCTGCTAAATTCCTTGTATGGGCAAGGACTAGGCTGAGAAATCAAAGCTGTTGGTAATTCCAGTAAAAATGCCTCTTCGAAGTGTTCTTTATAAATGTGTGCCACTCTTCTTGGAATTGTATCCAAAATGAGCAAACTAGTCCCAAGTTCTTTATTTTTTCTCCTATAATAGAATCAGCCTTATGAGATAGGAATTTTATGTAGCAACTGATATTCTAAACTTCATAAAATTTTAAGTAACACTTTGAGCTGAATCTTGCAGAGGGTTGCTGCCCTCAAAGTAGTTGATCTATTTCTTAGACTATGCTTGCCTGTGTAGTGGCACAAATATCAACAACTCTACATTGAGGTCTTTAGAAAAAAAAAAAGTTAATCATAAGCTTAAAATAGCAAATCTAAATGTGTGCCTTTATTCATGATTTCTAAAATGCCACAAGGAAAAAACAAAACAAAACAAAAAATATTGTAGTTATGATCTGGCAATCTTTGACTCACTTGAATCTTTATTAATACAGTTTGAGAATTAGGTAAATGCCATTTTTACCATAATATCCTTTCCTAATAAAATACAAGTTTTTTTAAAAAAATATTTTTACTAAAGGAACAGGAACTAACCATTATTCAAGTAAGTTGCCAGCCATATTATTTATATACCCCCAGGTAATCACATACTACATGCAACTTCTTGCTCAGACAACAATGTCTTCACCTAAGTAGCACATCTACTGTAAGAACAAGTTACAAGAGGACTTCTACAAACTCAGTTCTCTGTTTTTATGGAAGTCTATCAATATGGACCAGCTACAGCTCTAGGCACATGACATACAAAAAACCCCTTCCGTGTTGCAAAAGCATTTAGGTTATAAAGTCAAAAACACATGGGTCACGAAACGATGTCTCTAAATTTGCTTGTTTTACTTTGACTTTTTTTGCCTAAGCAATGAGACAGGATAATGCTAAGAGCCAGAGAAAAGAACATGAGGACACAAAAGATTCTGGATTCACTCTAAAATCTGGGCAAGGCACAGTAAATAGAGTCCAAAGCAATCTAGTCTAGGGTGGTCTGGGACATCACATCCAGTCTGCTATACGCTTCCATCAAGACCACATCCTTTTCCTCAGAGCAGATGAAGCTACTCAGCAGCTAGTATTTGCTCAATTAAGCAAAAAGGCTTGTCTCTTCTGCTCTGTAACACTCAGAGCTAGGACGTGGCAATGACTACCAATGCCTCTGGAGACTGAGCAGCAAAGATGCTGGGGCCAGTGCCCTCCCTGCAGGAAGGGCAGTTGCATGAGACATGAGGGAAGCCTATCTTTTTCTGATGGCAGGAATTCAACTTTCATAGCTTAGCTTCTTCAAGAGACTGCAGCTGGCAGAAACTGCTGCCAAAGAAAAGCAGGCAAGGAGTAACCAAGCATGGAAGCTACTACAGAAGGGATGCGAAGTGTGACACAAAGCATAGCTGAGTGCCAGGATCTTGATCCAGCCAAAAAGTAACTCTGTATTATCTTGAAGTTTGTGACTGAATTCCTCTTAATTCACGTCTGTGTTTTCTAATTCCTAATCTTTATTTTCAGCTTTGTATCTTATCCCCCCATTAACCATCCTAGTTTCTCTGTCCAGCTGTGTTCCACTATGATCTCTAATTTCTAGTTACTTCCAATCTAAATCTGCCCTCCTCTAGTTTGAATCCATTGCCCGAGTCCTGTCACTACTTGACATCCTAAAAAGTCCCTCCCCAGCTTTCTTGTGGGCCCCATTCAGACACTGGAAGGCTACAATAAGATCTCCTCGGAATAACCCCGACTCTCCGTCTGTCTTTATAGGAGAGGTTCTCCATCCCTCTGATCATCTTCATGAGGCTTCTCTGGACAGTATCTCCTTCTTTAGAAAATCTACTAACAGTTGAAATTACAAGATTTTAAGCCCTAATCAACTTTGTGTCAGAGTTCTTTTGTGACGTGACATCAGCTGGCAGCAGATGAAGCCTTGGCCCATTATCTCAGAGATCAAGGTTCCTAAAATAGTTTTTCTATTTAAAGAAGTGTTGGGTTTTGGTTTTTCTTATAAGTTCCATAAACATATCCAAATACTTAAAAGAAAAAATTACTTCAAATGTTATTTCAACAAAATACACATGAAAAAAATGTCTAGGACATAAAGAAGCACTTACAAAGAAGCACTTTATAAGAGATATTTTATTTTTCTTTTTCAATCATTTCCACAAAAAACACACAGGTTAGATTTTTTTTTTAAAAGAAAGTAAGTCTTGAAAACCAAAACTGGGCTAAACATCTCATTATTACCATTCAAAATATTTGATTCCACACAATAATTGAAATTCGTTTGTTAGAAAACATTTTTTTAGGGTTTTTTTTTTTTTTCATTTTTGTATTCAAAGATCACAAGCTAAACTTTGATATTTATGTGTTTAAAATAGAAATAATGAAACAGATTGGTGGATTTTTGATTAGTGGAACATTTCTATTTTCATTATTAGACATTTTAGACATAAGAATGTGTCTTAGCAATGCCTACAACCATTAAATTCCACTTTGTAATAATTCGACAATTTCATTAGCAGGGCGTTAGATACTATGCCAGCTGAGAGGACAGCTTCTACTTTGAGAGGGTTAGATGCTGCAGATGAGGAGGAAGCAAAGGCTCACCAAAGAATCATGGGTCCCTCCCAGGATGGCAGGAACCCTGTTCACACAGCTGAATCATAACTTTGGCTCAATGCACGTGAACGTGATTTCAATGCACGTTCTTTCATGCCCTTGCAGGGCAGATGATATTCCAATTCGATGCAAACATTTGATATACTGTTGATTGTCCCAAACTAAAATTCTGATAGTGATATGTCTCATTGGATTTCCATCCTTAAAAAGAAAAAAAATTAAATAATGTGTTTTTACAGTACTTTGTTGGTGTCTTTTTTTGGTTGACTGGTTTTTGGCTTTGATTTTTAGTGCGTGTGTTTGTTTTCTCTAATACCATGGGTTTTTTACATGCCTTCACTTTCTAAAAGAGGGGGACACTGGAAGAACTGAAGAGAACGCGAAATGATCCATGTCATACATTTCAACACTCTTCGTCCATACCTCTGTTTCTCCTACCTTAAAAATCCCTGCCGTGCAGGGAAAACAGACTTTCTGAGCATTACTTAGTCTTAAGATCAAAGGGGATGAATGCAGAGTGTTTGTCAGTCTCCTAATGTATAAGTAAAAAGAAAAAATAACATTTAACAGAAACTAAGAAAAATTACTGATAATTATGGTCCTGCTAGTTTCATCTTCAAAATGAAGCCGTAGTTTTTGTATCAGGCATCAAAAAAGTAGTAAGCGGAGAAAGACCTATAGAAAGAGATATATAGAAATTGTTGAAATCATTAGATGAAATCTTTTGCCAATTAATTGCTTTTCAGCTTAAGACACCGCGTATGTACAACAATGAAACTTATATACACCTTTTTTTTTTTTAAGAGAAGCAAATATGTGCAGTTTTTGCTAATATATTACAGTATACTAGGAAAAAAGCTTTGCTGTTGAACAAAGGTACCTTGGAGATACTGTAAAATAATTAATAGATAATAATAGCAAAATTACTGCTCTAGATTTCACAAAGACTGGGTTTATCACTAGGATATATACGTTAGGACACAGTGTGGGGGAACCATAGTGCTGTATTATATGAATACTACCCCTTTGCTGGGCATGAATTACTGTATCAGAATAGCATATAAGGATAGGAATTGATGAAGACAGCTATCAGTTCTGAAAGGAAATTAAAAAAATGTAGAGTGTAGTTTTGGATTTCCTCCCCCACCAGTTATCCTAGCCAAGTCTTTGGAATTACAATAGGTTCTCCCATTCTACTGCGAAGAATCCTCTATAATTTAACCTTTGCTGGAAATGTTCCTTCTTTCCCCAGCTTTTATTCTCAATTTCCTTGGGTGATCTTCTTGTGTATATTACTAAGAACTTCTCAACTGTTTCCACATGTACAAAAATATTTTTGCGTCTTTGTTTTATTTTTTAAACAAATATTGATGCAACATTCAAGTTTAGAATGAAAAGTTTATAGTTTTCTCACCTTCATTCTGCTGGTTCTTACCATATAAAAAGTCCATCAATTAACTTTTTCATTCAGATGATACTCCCTGTTCTTGGGCACTTCCCATATGAACAGCTCACTGACGATACGGTCTAGTGAAGCACATCAAAACATTAAAAAATCTTGACTCAGGACTAAGGTTCACCAATTTTAGTTTTTTTCTTAAATTTTTTTTTTCCTTCCTGTACTTTTAATGACGTATTGTTTGTTGGTTTTCTGGGGAATTTATGGTGCTTCTTTTTCTCTCTGGTAAACCTTAACAGCTATATAAGACTCGCTTGGACTTTCGTGACGTGGTAGAAAAGAATGCCTAAGTACGAGCTGTACATCTAGCACTCCTCTTGGACCACAAGTCATCTCTTGCCCTTCACCCTTTCATTGAGGTAAAAAAAAAGCACTGATATATTTTCCCCCTGTTTAGTTAAAATGGGCAATCTTGTTTTGCACAACAGTCTGAGTGCTTCTTTAGTTGTTTGCACCTGTTATAAATAAGTTCCTGACTCATTCAGTTAATTAAACATATTTAGAGTCTAATATAAAACTTCACAAAGTCCGTGGGGTTTTCCCAGGAATTTGTATCATTTGCGTAATAAGTTATTCCACATCCTTTATGCTGTCTCTNCCTCCCAGGATGGCAGGAACCCTGTTCACATAGCTGAATCATAACTTTGGTTCAATGCACGTGAACGTGATTTCAATGCACGTTCTTTCATGCCCTTGCAGGGCAGATGATATTCCAATTCGATGCAAACATTTGATATACTGTTGATTGTCCCAAACTAAAATTCTGATAGTGATATGTCTCATTGGATTTCCATCCTTAAAAAGAAAAAAAATTAAATAATGTGTTTTTACAGTACTTTGTTGGTGTCTTTTTTTGGTTGACTGGTTTTTGGCTTTGATTTTTAGTGCGTGTGTTTGTTTTCTCTAATACCATGGGTTTTTTACATGCCTTCACTTTCTAAAAGAGGGGGACACTGGAAGAACTGAAGAGAACGCGAAATGATCCATGTCATACATTTCAACACTCTTAAATCCCTGCCGTGCAGGGACAAAAGAAGAATAAATAAGAGAGGACTTTCTGAGCATTACTTAGTCTTAAGATCAAAGGGGATGAATGCAGAGTGTTTGTCAGTCTCCTAATGTATAAGTAAAAAGAAAAAATAACATTTAACAGAAACTAAGAAAAATTACTGATAATTATGGTCCTGCTAGTTTCATCTTCAAAATGAAGCCGTAGTTTTTGTATCAGAAATTGTTGAAATCATTAGATGAAATCTTTTGCCAATTAATTGCTTTTCAGCTTAAGACACCGCGTATGTACAACAATGAAACTTATATACACCTTTTTTTTTTTTAAGAGAAGCAAATATGTGCAGTTTTTGCTAATATATTACAGTATACTAGGAAAAAAGCTTTGCTGTTGAACAAAGGTACCTTGGAGATACTGTAAAATAATTAATAGATAATAATAGCAAAATTACTGCTCTAGATTTCACAAAGACTGGGTTTATCACTAGGATATATACGTTAGGACACAGTGTGGGGGAACCATAGTGCTGTATTATATGAATACTACCCCTTTGCTGGGCATGAATTACTGTATCAGAATAGCATATAAGGATAGGAATTGATGAAGACAGCTATCAGTTCTGAAAGGAAATTAAAAAAATGCACCAGTTATCCTAGCCAAGTCTTTGGAATTACAATAGGTTCTCCCATTCTACTGCGAAGAATCCTCTATAATTTAACCTTTGCTGGAAATGTTCCTTCTTTCCCCAGCTTTTATTCTCAATTTCCTTGGGTGATCTTCTTGTGTATATTACTAAGAACTTCTCAACTGTTTCCACATGTACAAAAATATTTTTGCGTCTTTGTTTTATTTTTTAAACAAATATTGATGCAACATTCAAGTTTAGAATGAAAAGTTTATAGTTTTCTCACCTTCATTCTGCTGGTTCTTACCATATAAAAAGTCCATCAATTAACTTTTTCATTCAGATGATACTCCCTGTTCTTGGGCACTTCCCATATGAACAGCTCACTGACGATACGGTCTAGTGAAGCACATCAAAACATTAAAAAATCTTGACTCAGGACTAAGGTTCACCAATTTTAGTTTTTTTCTTAAATTTTTTTTTTCCTTCCTGTACTTTTAATGACGTATTGTTTGTTGGTTTTCTGGGGAATTTATGGTGCTTCTTTTTCTCTCTGGTAAACCTTAACAGCTATATAAGACTCGCTTGGACTTTCGTGACGTGGTAGAAAAGAATGCCTAAGTACGAGCTGTACATCTAGCACTCCTCTTGGACCACAAGTCATCTCTTGCCCTTCACCCTTTCATTGAGGTAAAAAAAAAGCACTGATATATTTTCCCCCTGTTTAGTTAAAATGGGCATATACTGCATTTCTAAAGATACATGCTTTTCTCATTCATTTCCACCATTAAATTGCAAAGAGTCAGCACTCTCTGTGTAAATCTTGTTTTGCACAACAGTCTGAGTGCTTCTTTAGTTGTTTGCACCTGTTATTTATAAGTTCCTGACTCATTCAGTTAATTAAACATATTTAGAGTCTAATATAAAGCTTCACAAAGTCTGTGGGGTTTTCCCAGGAATTTGTATCATTTGCGTAATAAGTTATTCCACATCCTTTATGTATTATTTAACATTATAATTGGTATTCTTAAGATTTTGTAGAAGGCAAGAAATCATATGATTTTTCCTTGGTTTACATAAATTTTTAAAGGTTAATAACTAATTATATTTTGTTGCCCTTCAGATTTATACCAGATCCTGACTTTGCAACACGTTAAAATAGCAGTTCTTGACATTTACTTTGATGTAGTCATTTCATGATCTGAGAAATCCTGAAAAATCCTGGTAAAATGTAATTACCTTTCAAATCAGACTCCCTGTTTCAATGTTCAAATTCCGTTTTCATCTTACGTCCTGATTGTCCTTTCTTCTGCCTTTCTGTTCTTATTTGTTGCTTAACAATGTAAAACATCTTTCTGGTTTTATAATCATTTATTCAAGGAGTAACACTCTCAAGAAAGAGCCCAGGACACAGCGAATTTAAATTCTGATGTTTTAGAAGAGGGAATTAAAAACTGATGTCTAGAGGGGAAATATAACTACAGTGAGCCTGGTCTCAGATTCTCAGATTCTCTTAAGCCATCTTTCGGTAGAACAACACGGAAATTTGTTAAAGAACAACAACAACAACAACAAAATCCAAACAAAAACAAACAAACAATATATGGACAAGAGAAGGCAAGAGATGCCAGGAAAAAAACCTCAAACATAAATGAAACACGCTAAAGGCAAAAAAAAAGAAATATGTAAAATTACTTGGTTTTGTTTAACTTNTTGCAGGGCAGATGATATTCCAATTCGATGCAAACATTTGATATACTGTTGATTGTCCCAAACTAAAATTCTGATAGTGATATGTCTCATTGGATTTCCATCCTTAAAAAGAAAAAAAATTAAATAATGTGTTTTTACAGTACTTTGTTGGTGTCTTTTTTTGGTTGACTGGGTTTTGGCTTTGATTTTTAGTGCGTGTGTTTGTTTTCTCGAATACCATGGGTTTTTTACATGCCTTCACTTTCTAAAAGAGGGGGACACTGGAAGAACTGAAGAGAACGCGAAATGATCCATGTCATACATTTCAACACTCTTCGTCCATACCTCTGTTTCTCCTACCTTAAAAATCCCTGCCGTGCAGGGAAAACAGAAGAATAAATATGAGAGGACTTTCTGAGGACTTTCTTAGTCTTAAGATCAAAGGGGATGAATGCAGAGTATTTGTCAGTCTCCTAATGTATAAGTAAAAAGAAAAAATAACATTTAACAGAAACTAAGAAAAATTACTGATAATTTTGGTTAGGAAATATATCATCTATAACCTTTTAATATGAAGTACAAATAGAGATACTGTAACAACAGGTTACCTCTGCCCTCTAAGAAATATTTCCTTATTTGCATGAAAATCTCCTTATATGCATGAAAATAATGCACAGAAAATGTGAATAAAAACAGTAGAATGTGGTATGTCATAACACAAATAGCATCTCACAGCAACATGTAAACACAGAAATCTTCTCTTAATGAGTAAAAGATACGTCTGAAATTTACGTTTTTCTCTTTGGTCCCCAGTTGGTACCTGTGTGAGTGGAGTCGAGGGTGGGATTATTAAGTAATGTATTGATCTAGCAAAGGTTTAGTTTTACAAACCTCAGCAACAGTGTCATTTAATCTAGAAAATACTTAACAAATGAAGCCGATCCATTTGCTACGAATGGAAAGCAAAGATTTATCTATTCTATGGAACCGCAAGGGAAGACATTTTAAAGTTGAATACTTTTGAAAACTTTTGTGTGAAATGTGTCCACAGAACTCCTTTTTGCACTATATATGTATAGGCACTGAACATACTTTGAAATGCAATCAGAATAATTCCTTTGTATTTAATANGCCAGCTGAGAGGACAGCTTCTACTTTGAGAGGGTTAGATGCTGCAGATGAGGAGGAAGCAAAGGCTCACCAAAGAATCATGGGTCCCTCCCAGGATGGCAGAAACCCTGTTCACACAGCTGAATCATAACTTTGGCTCAATGCACGTGAACGTGATTTCAATGCACGTTCTTTCATGCCCTTGCAGGGCAGATGATATTCCAATTCGATGCAAACATTTGATATACTGTTGATTGTCCCAAACTAAAATTCTGATAGTGATATGTCTCATTGGATTTCCATCCTTAAAAAGAAAAAAAATTAAATAATGTGTTTTTACAGTACTTTGTTTGTTTTTTTTGGTTGACTGGTTTTTGGCTTTGATTTTTAGTGCGTGTGTTTGTTTTCTCTAATACCATGGGTTTTTTACATGCCTTCACTTTCTAAAAGAGGGGGACACTGGAAGAACTGAAGAGAACGCGAAATGATCCATGTCATACATTTCAACACTCTTCGTCCATACCTCTGTTTCTCCTACCTTAAAAATC
The DNA here is from genome assembly GCA_038090715.1 of Florisuga fusca. NCBI lineage: Eukaryota > Metazoa > Chordata > Aves > Apodiformes > Trochilidae > Florisuga > Florisuga fusca. The sequence goes on from JAAWXA010000017.1 coordinate 11,484,909, forward strand.
CCTGCCGTGCAGGGAAAACAGAAGAATAAATAAGAGAGGACTTTCTGAGCATTACTTAGTCTTAAGATCAAAGGGGATGAATGCAGAGTATTTGTCAGTCTCCTAATGTATAAGTAAAAAGAAAAAATAACATTTAACAGAAACTAAGAAAAATTACTGATAATTATGGTCCTGCTAGTTTCATCTTCAAAATGAAGCCGTAGTTTTTGTATCAGGCATCAAAAAAGTAGTAAGCGGAGAAAGACCTATAGAAAGAGATATATAGAAATTGTTGAAATCATTAGATGAAATCTTTTGCCAATTAATTGCTTTTCAGCTTAAGACACCGCGTATGTACAACAATGAAACTTATATACAATGAAACTTATCACTAGGATATATACGTTAGGACACAGTGTGGGGGAGCCATAGTGCTGTATTATATGAATACTACCCCTTTGCTGGGCATGAATTACTGTATCAGAATAGCATATAAGGATAGGAATTGATGAAGACAGCTATCAGTTCTGAAAGGAAATTAAAAAAATGTAGAGTGTAGTTTTGGATTTCCTCCCCCACCAGTTATCCTAGCCAAGTCTTTGGAATTACAATAGAATAGGTTCTCCCATTCTACTGCGAAGAATCCTCTATAATTTAACCTTTGCTGGAAATGTTCCTAAGTACGAGCTGTACATCTAGCACTCCTCTTGGACCACAAGTCATCTCTTGCCCTTCACCCTTTCATTGAGGTAAAAAAAAAGCACTGATATATTTTCCCCCTGTTTAGTTAAAATGGGCATATACTGCATTTCTAAAGATACATGCTTTTCTCATTCATTTCCACCATTAAATTGCAAAGAGTCAGCACTCTCTGTGTAAATCTTGTTTTGCACAACAGTCTGAGTGCTTCTTTAGTTGTTTGCACCTGTTATAAATAAGTTCCTGACTCATTCAGTTAATTAAACATATTTAGAGTCTAATATAAAACTTCACAAAGTCCGTGGGGTTTTCCCAGGAATTTGTATCATTTGCGTAATAAGTTATTCCACATCCTTTATGTATTATTTAACATTATAATTGGTATTCTTAAGATTTTGTAGAAGGCAAGAAATCATATGATTTTTCCTTGGTTTACATAAATTTTTAAAGGTTAATAACTAATTATATTTTGTTGCCCTTCAGATTTATACCAGATCCTGACTTTGCAACACGTTAAAATAGCAGTTCTTGACATTTACTTTGATGTAGTCATTTCATGATCTGAGAAATCCTGAAAAATCCTGGTAAAATGTAATTACCTTTCAAATCAGACTCCCTGTTTCAATGTTCAAATTCCGTTTTCATCTTACGTCCTGATTGTCCTTTCTTCTGCCTTTCTGTTCTTATTTGTTGCTTAACAATGTAAAACATCTTTCTGGTTTTATAATCATTTATTCAAGGAGTAACACTCTCAAGAAAGAGCCCAGGACACAGCGAATTTAAATTCTGATGTTTTAGAAGAGGGAATTAAAAACTGATGTCTAGAGGGGAAATATAACTACAGTGAGCCTGGTCTCAGATTCTCAGATTCTCTTAAGCCATCTTTCGGTAGAACAACACGGAAATTTGTTAAAGAACAACAACAACAACAACAAAATCCAAACAAAAACAAACAAACAATATATGGACAAGAGAAGGCAAGAGATGCCAGGAAAAAAAACCTCAAACATAAATGAAACACGCTAAAGGCAAAAAAAAAGAAATATGTAAAATTACTTGGTTTTGTTTAACTTTTGCAAAGAATAAATCAGCTTTTGTAACCTATAAAAAGCCTACATTACTATCCTATTGCGTTCTTAGTGAAAAGCAGTACAGAAGCACAGACTTGGTCACAGAATTGGAGGTTTAGGAAACGGCTTCTGATTTGTAATCTCAGCACTGCTCAAGAAAATATTTAGGCACAGACAAAATCTCCATAGCACATTTGGCTTTAATTATGATTAACCCTGAATAATTGCATTTCTGAAGAAAGGATTCTATGGGAAAAATTAAGATAAGCCAGTCTGAAAATTAGTATTCTGACGATTCAGCATCTTGAATAAATTTTTTTCTGGCACTGAGCAGCGTTTCTTATTTTGGTTAGGAAATATATCATCTATAACCTTTTAATATGAAGTACAAATAGAGATACTGTAACAACAGGTTACCTCTGCCCTCTAAGAAATATTTCCTTATTTGCATGAAAATCTCCTTATATGCATGAAAATAATGCACAGAAAATGTGAATAAAAACAGTAGAATGTGGTATGTCATAACACAAATAGCATCTCACAGCAACATGTAAACACAGAAATCTTCTCTTAATGAGTAAAAGATACGTCTGAAATTTACGTTTTTCTCTTTGGTCCCCAGTTGGTACCTGTGTGAGTGGAGTCGAGGGTGGGATTATTAAGTAATGTATTGATCTAGCAAAGGTTTAGTTTTACAAACCTCAGCAACAGTGTCATTTAATCTAGAAAATACTTAACAAATGAAGCCGATCCATTTGCTACGAATGGAAAGCAAAGATTTATCTATTCTATGGAACCGCAAGGGAAGACATTTTAAAGTTGAATACTTTTGAAAACTTTTGTGTGAAATGTGTCCACAGAACTCCTTTTTGCACTATATATGTATAGGCACTGAACATACTTTGAAATGCAATCAGAATAATTCCTTTGTATTTAATAAGCCTATCTAAATACAGATGGCAAAACCATATTTTATAATTTCAAAAAAAATTTCTGTTAAAGTTGTTCTTCTGCCTTCTATTAATATGTGCAGTTTCTTTGCTATCTCTTAACTGGTGCACTAAAGAAGCTGATTTAAAACCTTCTTTTGAAGAAGTTGTGCTTCACAACATCATAAAGATGCAAGTTTTGTGTCCCAGACTCAAGACTGTCACATGTGCCTAGAAACTCTGGAGAGGGTCCTGAATGTCTGTAGCCTGAAAAACTGAGTTTTCTATTATACTTTTGTTACGGCCGTCCATGGATAGATAAAATTTCCAAATGAGCACAAGCACTACAAAGTACTACGGTTATCCCACAGTCCAAAGTAAAACCTATGGAGCACTGAATAACTTGAAACAAGATCTTGTTTGTCATTAATCATCTTGGTAATTTTATTTCTCTACTTTAAACACATTTCAGCCTCTACAGTGTTTGAGCATCTTATGGTGGCTAAAACATTTATTCTCCCCCTCTCCTATAGGGAGGGAACGACTGTCTCCCTCTAAGCCTACCAGGAGTAAAAATCTAATAGATGGGAAATTCTCACCAACAATATAGCTCAAGCATGTACCTGTCACGTATTTAAATACAAATGCTCAGATATTTCAATATATCTGAATTTAAAATTTTGCCAAAGAACAATAAGGAAGAGGATTAATAATGCTCAATTCTGAACTAAGGTGTTTTACTATGCCATCTGTCTCTAACAACCATTGATTATTATGCCATCTTTCCAATGGATTTGGCTAAATGTCTTGATAAGCATAAACATATTGTTGATAAATGCTTTCCAGATGGTGTTCTGAGGAAGTAAACACTGTCATCACAAAGGCATTGTCCTGGAATTGCATCCAGCCCATACCAAAGAGCTCACCGTTTGTGCCTCAACCTACTGGAAATTCAAGCTGCATTCCTTTTTTTCTAAGGATGATTGCAATGTAATTTAAATGCTAGCGATTTAAAGCTAAAGGAAAAAACGTTATGAATACGATGCTAGAGGAAGCTCTCTTCCTTATTATAATAATCACCGATAGAAGTTGTAGGAAGATAGACAAAAAACGTATTTGTATACAATAGGTTTAGGATGCAAAGCAACACATGGTACCTTCCATGTTGTCCCCAGACCTGCTGGGAAAATATAATGGGTCTTGATTTTCTCTGGTTCAGTCACATGCGCTTTTTTTAAATGGCCGGTAAGATGCGAGCAATCTCAATACTGGCTTCAGATTGGTCCTGGTTTGTTTTCATTTTCCCCCTTACAGAAAGAACACAAATTGACCCAAAGATGTTCTAGAGAAGAAGAGAGCATCAATGGAGGACTACTATAATTACGTCTACGAAAATTCATGTAGCATTGGTAATATAAAAAAGGAGTTACAGAGGTGTGCATGCCTGCGGGGCTACAATGTTATGGTGGGATGACTCCTACAACTGGAGTATGGGAATGCATGGTTAGATGTTCTTTAGGAAGGAGAAAAAATGAAGAAGAGTAGACTAGGAAGAAATTCTTCATTTTGAGGATGGTGAGACACCTTTTGAAAGATAGATGTGAGCAGAGTAATGGTGCGATTTTCCTTTTTAAGCTGATAGAACTTGCAAGGTTTTCACAAAGTCAAATGCCTCTTTGGAAGAACAAACAGAAAAATACTTCCAAGCATTAAACTCAACCCTGCCAACATAATGCCAACATAGCACATGTCTATAAAACATTATGTAGTTACTGAATAATTATATCACATTCAGAATACTACCTTTGACCTAAGAAGAAACTGAAAATTTCATTAAGTTTTTTTATTTCCTTCATCCTGATAGCAACTGTGGGTGAGCCTTCACTACTTGTAAGATGATTTTTGCCTACCCATCCAAGTAAAAGGTTCTCTTTCTTGTCCTGAAAGTTTTAAATCGATCATCAATGGTTCATAGTAAAAAAAAATCTATTTCAAACCTTAATCATAGTGAGGATACTAGCACTCCATACTAGTCTTTTATTTTTGCTGAAACTTCGTTTTGGATTCACAGTAGGTCCTGCTTGTCATGGTCCTTACATGTTCTTCAGCAATCTGGTCAGGGAAAACAAAAACAAAAACAAACCACAACCTCAAAACAATAAAAGTCCAAAAATCTTCAACATCTCAAGTAGCACAGAAATATAGCATCGGCCATGGGAACACAATTTGTGTTATGTCATAGATGCCTTTATTTATTACTCATAAAGCAATTTGGACTCTTCTCTGATTAGTTAGAACAAGAACCTGGTGAATTAAATCTACGTGTCACGTTGGAAATCAGGCAGACAATTTTCTATGGTGTGTTTCTCAGTGATGGCCTTTCATAATCTATTTGATGGCTCAATGCAAATTACTCCCATTTTATCTTAGGAGAACTGGACTCAAGGCTAATGACATTTCTAGCCGTCTTAGAAAATGGGCAGCTACCCATAGCCCTAAATCAAAAGGTTATTTCAACTAACCGGAAAAAAACTTTTCTTCATGGTAGATGGGAATGTAGCATAGGTGCATTGCGTTACTAGTGTGATAAATAAATACTGAAAAAATGAAGAATGAGCAGTGTTCCTGTACTTAGGTGGTACAACCTACCAACAAAATTTAGAAATCTTCTTAAAATATCACTAGACCAAAAGTAAAATCCATAATCTGGCCTCAGGAACTGTGAAACCTTTAACCAGACATGAGAGTTATATACTCATCCTCTCTCCAAAACCTAATGGCGTCACCTGCCTCTTCCTGCAGGCATTGCTCTCTGCTTAGCTTCCTGACTCTAAAATCCTCTCTGCAGAATAAGCATCCACCAAAACCTGTACAGTCTGAATTTGTTTTTTGCGTTTAAGAACCGGAATTATCAGTCCTCTCTTTTCAAGAAAAATAGTAGCAGTAGCAATGCCTGTATTTATCTTCAAGGCAATAGTTTTCAGGCTGAAGCACAGAGTCAAGAAATGAGAAACAGATTCTTTTCCTCCTCAGCTTGAAGGAAACTATATCTCGTTTTTTTCTAGTGCCAGAAGAATTCCCTAATCATCACATTTGCACACGGATGCAGCAAGATACCTTTGTCTGTTTCCGACAGTACATGGCTGCCATCTATTTAAAAGAGATGCAGTCACTTGTGCAGTTCATTCCAAAAGTGATGACCTTTTCCTGTCTGTGTTCTATTTCGGAGCTCACACCAAGTGTAAAAAGCAGGAAAAGAAGAGAAATGGACAACTAAATTCTCCACTCTTTCTTTTTTAAATAAGACTGACAAAGTACGTAAACAAAGTGTATAATAGGTTTTCTCATGAGCTGGGAGCTAGTGAGTCATAGTGTCTCAAAATTTGGGTCTCACCAAGGATATACCAAGGATATGGTGCATTAGCTGTTTTATAAATCTCCTACTGAAGTCTTGAAGGACAGTTCTAATGTGAGTGCAGAAAAAATTTTCATAATAACATTGCATTGCCAGTTCAGCTGAAAATAAATTTCTCAGTGTTAGCACCAATTTTGAAATAGAAATAAGTGTCACGGGCGCTTTTAAAATCTTTTCCCAAAATGACCGATAGCATCAGCTCAGAAACCCTAACTGATGTTATAATGTTTTAGGTGACACATGGTACTTTACAATCACTTTCAGAAAAATAAAATGCCCTGCAGTCCTGCAAAATAAACTAAACGAAATGGTTCGGTACTAGTTTTCAAACATAAGAGCCATAACTTTAGCAGGTTCGAACTGGCAGAACAGAGGTCAGAGGAGTTATTCTGACTAACAGCATATAAGTTTACACATAGTAATTAGTTAAAAATTAAAAATAGTGCACGCATAATAAGATGTCCTTTCAAAGCACAACAAATTAACTTTGTAATATAGAATACAGTTCGTTTTTGAGAGCACATTATGGATATAGAACAGATCAGGTGCATTTGTTACGGTGCAGGTGCACAGTGATAGATGTGTAGAACACGGAATCACTGAAGAACTGATATTTTCTAACACTCTTTGTTGATATAACAATTTATAAATGTCATCAACTTAACAGACCCTATTACCTTAACTTTTTTGATAACTACAACATACTATGAAATAATAACAGACGAGCAGACTAGCTAATTTTAAAAAAATTTTTTTTTTAATATATATCTTTTCTACATATTAGTTAATTTTTTTTAAAAAATCTCTCTAGTTACTGAAATCTGTTATTCAATGCAACATCCTGTGCTGTTAGCAGCCTTCCTAGCAGCACTAGCAGCTGCAGACCTGTGTTCCTAGCAGAAAACTCAGTTCTTTTACAAAGCTCTCTAGCTCCATCTTTCAGTGAGGGGTATTCACAAAATTCACCCCTTAATGTCAAACACCACTACAAAGGCCTTGGGACTGGATGATACATATCACAATGTAATGAGGCAAGGACAGGTGGGGCAAGGAGAAAAGAGTTTTGTAGGACTGAAACAATTTAAATTGCTTAAACATCAAGCAGTTATAGCTGCAAAATTTACAATTACAAACAAACAAAGCTGAAGTAGTTCGTGGTAAATCCACCTGGAAAATAAGTAAACTACTCGCCATTCTATAAAGTCAGCTTAATGTGACCTGCAACAAGTAGTCTACAAAACTAGATACTAAATGGCTCATCTTCAGGCCTTTGCATTTATATTTGATTATGACTTTTAGTAATATCCTTTCTTTACATCCAGTGGCTTGCAAGCTTTGTGAAATATATTTCTGCCCCAGTAACAGTACTTGAGATTTATTTGCATTTTTTAATAGTTTATTTTTCCCAAATTGTTCGTGTAAATGTTACAGTGGATTAAAGAACAAACACACACAACTTTTGGCTAAAGAAAGAAAAAAAACTTATTATTTTCTATGAGTGGGATAAGGCACAGAAAGGCTTCACCAGTTCCTTCTGCCCCTGTAGGTAAGACTGCCATCATAACACACAGCACAGACTGGTGCCAGGCTGACAGGGTGAGACAGCAGCCTGCAATTCCTTAGAGAATAATAAATACTGTAATGATAAATTTATCCAGGCATATGCTGCTTTCTGAAAAAACAGAGAAGATGAATGCTGTAAGAACGGGGTTTTTTTTGTTGCTGGTTTTATTAATTTTAATGCCACAGTCTTCCAGCTAGACTGCATTATCTCAATAGGATCACTAAGAGACCTGATATCACTAATCATTCTCTTCTAGCTAATAAAAATCAATTCAAAACTGCACATACAGGAAAACAAAACCAGAAAGTTAGTCAGAAAGAAAACTCCTGCATGTGGTGTTACAGATCCTGCAACACCATATATCAGGGCAAAATAGAGAGCAAGGTCTACGTTACTCCATCAAGTACTAGTTGCATATTCAGGCAAAGGAAACTGGCTTTACAAAAATCTTACCCCATTTAAGCCGAGCTTCAATATTGCCAAACTATATGGTACTATCAGGCCTACGGGTGTTGGAAAGTACTTCTCTCATCCCTCTGTGTGATTGTTCTTATTTTTTATATGGTTGCATTGCTGCTGTTTTTAAACTTTGGAGCACTGTTAAAGACAAACGTGTCTGAAACAAGAGGCACAATATAATCTTGATCATACCTATGCACATGTGATGCTTGACTGGTCAATAAACTTCTTTTCTAAAGAACCTCATCCCAAGTGGCAGAGCAAGGATCAGCTATAAAGTCTTCTAATTTCTCTCTTTCAGAAGTGATAGTAATACCTCTAATTTTGAAAATACTGATAAATAATGGTCTGTTACAGGGGAGTCTTTCATATCTTGGCCCTTCTGGATTGCTGCAATATTTTCCCTGCTTTACAGAGATAGAAATGAGGTATAGAAATAGAACAAGCCGTATTTTAAAAGTCATTTCAGAGGAAAGAAAAACAAAACCCAAAAATGCTACATAACCCTACCAAATTTGGCACAAGCTGATTTCTCAGATATATAGCAAAATAAAAATCAAAGTTCACCACACCAAAGATATAGAAGGGTCTGGAAATCTCAAGTAGCCCCAGCTTCTTTTAGCTAAGCACTCTATAAGATTATCTCTAAAAGAGAATCTGCTGGAAAGATTCTACTGGAAAGGATCACTGTGCGAGCTAGCTCCATACTAGCAGCAAGTATAAACAGTATTGAACATGTAGCAGTGTGAAAAAGACTTGGGGTAAGTCTCCCTGGAGAGAAGACCATAGCATCTTGAATCTTACTCTGTCTTTTGTGGGAGTCCATCCAACTCCTACCCTCCCTATATGGACCTGGTTTTTGTCACTTAGGCTAAGGTGGAAATTAAATTTGGGTTCTCAGCCCGAAGTCTACAGTCTTCCTACTATGCACTACAAATGGCATATGTCACAAAAAATGAATACAAGATATCTTGGAATGATACTTTTAAAAAAAAGTTGAAGGCACTTTCTTAGTAACTAATTAAAATATAATCTTTTTAGAAATAAGACAAAAACAGTATGTCTTAGCTTCCCTGCTTTTTGTAGCTTGGCTTCAGGCCATTCTATTTTTCCACTCTAATCTGTCTACTGTCAAGAAAGAGGATTTTTTTTTTTTAATACAACTCTAGTTTGACATCAGCACATGCTTTACTTTTTAATAATTTTTTTTCTTGTAGCTTTGTACGTTTTTTTTTTTTTAGCTAAAGAACATGAACATAAACTTCCTCTTTCTCAGGACATTTATAGTTACAAGATCCTTTTGAGTGAGTGGCATTGATATACACTGAACTCTTGAAGAATCAGAGGTCAGTGTCCAAAAGCTTAAAATACAATATTTCTACAAGTGGAAAAGGAAGATGATTGTTTTCGCTTTTGTAAAAATTTCAGGTATCTATTATAAGGCATCTATAGATATCTATAGGTATAACTTGTTAAAAGCAAGGCATAATATTCATCAGTTATTTTTCAGTCTGGAGGCAGATCAATGGAAGCTGAAGATCCACCCAGATTTTTCCTGAAGTAATTCTGAAGTGACTCTGGCTTAAAAAGAATCTTGGCCAAGTGCCCAAGAGACCCAATGCTTCAGCTGGAGAAGCAGGAAATTCTCATGAAATAAAAAAAACCAAAACACCAAAATCAAAGAAGGAACTTCCCGCTCTGTTCTCAATCAGAAAACCCAGAGTGGAAAAATCCCAGTCTGGTGTCCTTTCCTGAATTTCCTTATAATAGGATATTGTTCTGGTGAATATTCTGCTGAACTGATATTAAAACAAATTGTTAATATAAGAACAACTAAATAGGACATAAAATACATTATTCAGCACATTATTCTGATAGCAATAAAATCCCTTCGTTGAAGCTTTTCCTGAGGAAAGAAAAATAAAAAGAACTTCCTGCTAGTTTAATATCTAGTTATAGGTACCCATTAGAAAAGGAGAATTGAATGGTATCAGAGCAAAAAATCTACAGTATTTTCTACTTGATTACTGTGTATTTGTAATTCAAACATATATGTGTTAAACAAGACTAATATGTGAATATTTTCATAGTAATACAAATAAAAATACATACTTTCATATTATATTACTACTGTGTTATATGGAGCAGCTGACGAGCAGTTTGTAGCTCTACAAGTAACTGAAAGGAAGTGTGTGTTGGTTTCTTCTCCTAAGTAATTAGCAAGAGGAAACGTTCTCAATTTCCACCAGGGGAGGTTTAGACCAGATGTTAGGGAAATTATATTCACTGAAGGTGGTCAAGCGTTGGCACAGGCTGCCCAGGGAAGTGGTGAACTAACCATCCCTAAAGATGTTGAAAAAATACATAGATGTGGCACTTCAGGACATGGTTTTGTGGCCGTGATGATGTTAGGTTGATGGTTGGCCTTGATGATCTTGGAGGTCTTTGCCAACCTTAATGATTCTACAATTCTATTATATCAGACTGCCCAGATCCACCTAATATTCATAACTTTGTTAGAATAGCCTAATAAAGTAAGTTTAACTAAGTAGTTTTAAGAACTACGTTGTTGATTGAAGTAGAATTGAAATGAAGTCAAGTTCATCAAGAAATTTCTGCAGTGTTAGGATGTATTTTAGTTCCCTCACAGAATAGACTAAGTGTATGACTTTGTGTCTGAAGTCACAAGAGACCTTGTAAAAACATCCTGCGAGCAATGAGAAAGTGCTATACTTCTAACTTTATTTTGTTATTTTTGAACTGGGGTTGGATTAAACTCCTCTGTAAACTCTGTATTCATTCATTGCAAAGGAATCCACATTTTTGAATGGATTAGAAGATCACAGAAATTACATAACTTCAGCCTCTCTCAGTATCTATTTTACCTTCACTGTAGTAGTGCATAGGGCCCCTAACAAAGATTTGATCTCGTCTTTCCGTTAAAAAAAAAACAAAAAACAAAAAACACAAACAAACAAACAAAAAAACCCCACCAAAACCAAAAACTCCATTTGAAAAACTTATCCTGCTAATAAGCAGCTTGTAGTATAATTCTTGATTGTTATTAGAATGGTGTAAGGGTTGCTAAATGGCTTCATCAAATTAACCAAAGCATAAACTTTCAAAAACATTGACAAGAACTGCCGACTCATTTTCTGCAAACCCGGAATGAATGAACAATCAAGCATTGAAGAAATTTGTGGTATACAAATTCATGGACCAGCATAAACTGAAGTGGCTTCAATTTTCTGAGGAATTAGATGAGTGCTATTCTTTCTCACGAATCTCACATTCAGTTATATTATTTGTAAAAAAAAAATTAGTGTTGTCTTTACCTTTCTTGAACAGCTTCTGTGACAAGTTAACTTATATCTCCATCACTCCTTTAAACAGGTTTTATGTTATTATTATCACATTAAAATAAACTGTAATTCTTCATCTGCCATGATTTAAATTAGGATGAGCAGATCAGTGGAGTAAATGAGTTTGAGTTCATCCTTAAACAGCAGACCCTGTCTAGCACTAAAACTCCATATGATTGAGTGTATTGTCAGTGGGAGCCTCCAGATTATGGTATGTAAGAATCTTTGGGATTTGCTTCCTCTCACTAGGGTCAGAGGAGGCTCACGTGTATATGAGAGTATTTTCTGCATAAATAAGGCTCAGAAAAAGCTTTCTTTCCCACTCAACAGTTTAAACAAAAATACAGATCCTACCTTGTTCTTTTTTTATGCAATAATACTGGATAATACTTTTACTTACGGCTGAGTAAAAGAAGCTATATATCAATGTAGTGTATGAAACACTCAGTGGTAATACTAGATTGTCACTGGAAAGTATTTTATTGTTTCATCCCCTCAATGACAACTATCTTCTTTTCAGTTCATTCAGTTCAAGACTGTTAAGGTCTAAATGAGACAATTCTAGCTACGCACAGATGTTAATTTGAGACAAACTTGATTATTGCCTTTGAGATAAAGAAGCATGCAGTGAACTGTTGAAAAAAAACAACAACAACAAACAAACAAACAAAAAAATGGAGTTTCTTGATCCTACAAAAAAAACAGTTCTGTAACAATCCATGAGAACAGATGCAAGGCTCTTCTGTTGTTCAACAAAATCAATGAGGAAGCAGCATGACATTTTCGTTTCAGACAATGTGGAAGCATTATCAGTTGTAAGCCCCTAAAATACATATCCTGAGTTGGATTACTAAATTAAATGCATTGACAATAATAATGAACTCTAAGTATGCTGATTTCTACAAAAGTAGGACTGAAACATGGTTCTGCCAGCTTTTGCATCCCATAAAATTAATAACTTTTAACGGATAATTTTAATAGATTTATTGTGGGTAGGCTCTAGCTGATGCACTGAAAATGAAGTTTTGTCCCAACACTCGGGTCAGAACACAATGTTACATTATACCTACTATATATATATATATATATATATATCACTCCTTGATCTAAAGAAACAATGCTAGTAAGTAGTTTTTATTTAGCTTTTGTGTCTCATAACTAAGAGGTAAAATAAAGACCTAGAAAATACTGAGTATAATTCTTTTTTTCCTTCTATACTATATTCAATGATATGGCTTTATGCTAGAGAATATTTTTAATTTTTTTGAGTTAATTACTATATCACTTATGTGTAGCTCTAAAGAAGTAATATATATTGAGGAAGCCTATAAACAACAGTGGAAACAGCTCTCTATGTGCAGTTTGAGTAGTACAGAACTGATATGTAATAGTAGACTTTTAAGGGCACAACAGGATTAGAGTGACAGAAATCCAGAATCAAAATGAAAGATCCTGATTGACACAGGATTACTGCACCAATCTGAGCCGGACTGTTTACTGTTTTAGCTGCTGAATGTATAATTCTATAATTAGAGTCTGATGGCTATGCAACAGTGCAATGCAGCTGCAACACCCTAAAGAAATTTTAGACAGGCTATTAAAGAATGAGTTATGGAGCAGGCTTTTGTTCAGTCAAGTGATGAGAATTTAATAGCATTGTCTACATAGTGTTGAGCTGGACACAACCAAGCTCAGAAACAATAAACACAATGAAAAAGAAAATACAAAATCAAGCGAGAAGGACCCAACAAACCTAAAACATTACAATATTTCTGAGCTAAGAGCCTCCTGTTTTAGCCAAAATCTCACCCAAAATGTGCTGAACTGCTAAGATAGATTATTTTTCCATTTGGAAAAATTAAAATCTGCATTACTTCTAAGGGTTGAGGAAAGAGAGATGGAGCACTCAAGAAAAGAAATGCTTTGGGAAAGAGGGATGCTTCAAATAATTTAGAGTATATGTAATTTAGAAGGCTTTTTTTTAATGAGTTTTGGAAAAAGAAACATAGGGGAAACATAAAGAGGAAAAAAATAATTCAAAACATCAGCTTAGAGCTCATGATAACTTTTCTCCCTAAACAAATTTCCTAATTAACGTGCTGTCCTATCAGTTTTCAGAGAAGTCTGAAGCATGATTCCCATTAACTTTAATAAGAGCTGGATTGTGTTGGCTGCTTTTTTGACTTGTAGTACTGGGAAGAATACTGTCGTACTTATAAAGGCCCTTACAACAAGGAATGTCAGACAGTCCATTTAGTGCATTGCTGATGGTGTTGTTTCAAAACAACTTTTCACCCTGCCAAAAAAAACAACAGTTGTCAGAAAGGATAGTACAGATTTTAGTTGAAAAAGAAAGTACACAATTACTATTGAACACCTACTTGCAGCATTATGGAATGTTCTCTCAGAGAGCTGTGTGCGCTTGGCAAGTATTCAATTAGAGACAAAGCAATTACTGAGGTTTGTGCAGGAGCTATGGAAACAGTCTCACTGAATACAACAAGCTTTTTGCAGTTTTGAGCAGGTACCTGGGCATTCCAACACTGTATTTCTACTCACACTTCTCACAGAAAGTCTCTGGAGTGACAGCAGTTGGAAAAAAATATACACAATATAGGCAAAAATTGTGAAATCCAGGTTGCCAGGATTACTGCCTCCTGGAGAAGGGAGCAATTGTGCCCTGTACTCATCACTGGTCTGATTGCACCCCGAATATTGTGTTCAGTTGTGGGCCCATCACTACAAGACAATGAACTGATGGTATGATTTGAGAGAGGGGCAACCAAGCTAGTAAAGGGACTGCGGATAAAGCCCTGTTAGAAGAGGCTGAGGGAAATAGGAATGTTCAGCTCAGAGAAGAAAAGGATGAGAGGAGACCTTATGGCTCCCTACAACTGCCCTTCTCTGGACTGTCCAGCCTGTCCACATCTTTATTGTAAAGTATTCCAGATACAACATGACAAGGCTTACTTGACTAGAGTAATGACTTCAGGTCTGCTGCTGATGCCTATCTTGATGCAACTCAGCATCCTTCTTAACTTTCTTGGATGCCAAAAATTTTATTATCCCCTCTCTTTCCCTATTAATCACAGAATCATAGAAAGTTAGGCATTGGAAGGAACATCAAAAAATCACTAGTCCAACCAGAGTAGGACACCTACATCAGGTCACATAGGAACACTTCCAGGTGGGTTTTGCATATATCCAGGGAAGGAGACTCCACAACCTCCTTGGGCAGCCTGTTCGACTGCCCTATCACCATCACAGAGAAAAAAATGCACAGAATCACAGAATCAACCAGGTTGGAAAGGACCTCTGAGATAATCAGCTCCAACCCTTAAGCCACTACCACTGCGGTTGCCAGACCATGGCACTAAGTGCCACATCCAGTCTCTTTTTAAAAATGTCCAGGGACGGACAATCCACCACTTCCTTGGGCAGCCCATTCCAATGTCTGATTATGGTCTCTGTAAATAATTTTTTTCTAATATCTAGCCTAACCCTCCCCTGGCAAAGTTTAAGACCATGACTCCTTGTCTTACTGGTAGCTACTTGGAAAAAGAGACTGACCTGCACCTGGCTACAACCTCCTTTCAGGGAGTTGTAGAGAGTGATGAGGTCTCCCCTGAGCTTCCTCTTCTCCAGACAAAACAACCCCAGATCACTCTCCCAGCCATTCCTCATAGGACTTGTGCTGGAGTCCCTTCACAGCCTCGTTGCTCTTCTCTCGACCTGCTGCAGCACCTCAATATCCCTCCTGAACTGAGGGGCCCAGAACTGGACACAGTACTAGCGCTGAGTACAGGGGAAGAACTTCCATGGACCTGTTGGCCACACCGCTCCTGACACAGGCCAGGATGCCATTGGCCTTCTTGGCCACCTGGGCGCACTGCTGCCTCATGTTCAGCTTCCTGTCAAGGCCTTTTCTGCCTGGCTGCCACTCTTTGCCCAGCCTGGAGCTCCCCATAGGTTTGTAGCAAAAGTGCAGGACCCAGCACTTGGCCTTGTTGAACCCCATCCCATTGGACTCGGCCCAAATCTCCAGTCTGTCCAGGGCCCTCTGCAGAGGCCTCCTGTCTTCCAGCAGATCCACACTACTGCCTCAACTTAGTGTCATCAGTGAATTTGCTAACTGTGGACTCAATACCCTCATCTAGATCATCCGTGAAGATATTGAAGAGAACAGGGCCCAACACTAATCCCTGGGGGGAACCATAGCCACCAATTGGATGCAGCACCATTCACCACCACTCTCCAGGTCCAACCCTCCAAGCCAGTTCCCAACCCATCACAGAATCCTACTGTCTAGGGCATGTTCATTAGCATCAAAACCATTGAAAACAGGCTTGCCTGAAGAGGGGAGGGGCTTCCAGCACACAGGTCTTACCTCTTTCCAGACGCCACTCCCTGCTCCGTTCCAGCCACCTTAGCTAGGTACTTAGCAAGTACAACCGAGTTGGCTTCTTCCACCCTGGCCAGGGTAATCATGCCTGGAGGAACGTCCCAGCATCGAAGGCTGGCCCCCAGAAAGGCGAGTAGTCTCCACCCAGTAATTCTTATTTCTTCCCAAGGTGTCACCCTCTGGTCAGTTCTGACCAGCCAGGTCCTCCACCCTAGCCAGGGCTATTCACTTTAAATTTTTTTTATCTGCTATGTATTTGAAGAAGCCCTTCCTGTTGTGTCTGTAACCTCTTTTGCAAGGTTTAATTCCGAGGCTTTAGCTTTCCTAGTTGCCACTCTTCATTCTCAGACAACAGTCTCATACTCCTCCCAAGTGGTCAGCCCTTCCTTCCACAATGTGTAGGTTTTCTTCTTTCATTTGAATTTACCTAGTAGTTCCCTGTTTAGCCATATTGGTCTCCTAGTAACGTTTCTTGATTTCCTTCCTATTGGGATGCACCAACCTTTAGCTTGGAAGAAGTGGTCCTTGAATGTTAACCAACCATCTTGGGCTCCTTTATCTTCTAGTACCCTTTCCTATAGGATTTCCCCCAGTAATTTTCTAAAGAGGGCAAAGTTGGCCTTTCTGAAATTCAGGGTTCTGATCCTACTTGGAATCCTGTTTCTACCACATAAGATGCTGAACTCCACCATCTCATGGCCACTCAAGGTTGTCCTCAACCTTTGCTACTTCAGCCAGGCCCTCCTTGTTCATTAGGACAAAATCCAGCAATGCTCCACTTGTTGGTTCCTCCACCAAGAAGTTACCATCAATCCTCTGGAAAAACCTCCTGGACTGTGAATGATTGTCTTAGAATGAATGACTGATTTAGAAAGTAGGCTTTCCAGCAAACATCTGGCTAGTTAAAATCTTCCATGAAAACCAGGGCCTGTGATTGCAAGGCTGCTACCAGCTGCCTGTAGGCAGCCTCATCACCTTCCTCATTCTGACCAAATGGCCTGTAATAGACACCCACCAGAGTAGCCCCCACATTAGCCTGCCCCTTGATGCTAATCCACAAGTTCTCAACTTTTTCCTCATCTGCCCCTGGACAGAACTGAATACATTCAAGATGCTTTCTTAAGTAAAGAGCAACTTCCCCACCTCAACTTGCTGCCCTGTCTTTCCTAAAAAGAACATAACCATCCATGACCACTTTCCAGTCTTGTGAGCTGTCCCATCATGCTTCTGAAAGGCTAAAAAAAGACAAACTGGGAGGGCAAGTTGTGTATCACAGTGAAAAATAATTCCGTGCTTTTTATATCCAGGTATTCATTCTAATTGCTTATATAGAGCAGAGTACAATTTGAAGAAATCATTCTTATGATGCAGGAAAAAAAATCCGAAGAAAATCATAATATGTGTTTTATGCATTATAAAGATACATAAGATCACTCTCTTCATTGTGCAATCATGGCTACACCATGACCGTAGCCATGATGTATCGCTGTGCATCATGCGTATTTATTTGCAGAATTATATTCAAGGTAGCCTGGTATGGCCTAGGCTACCGTGTTTGTATTAATGCACCATCTGGGTGCATTATTTTCCATATTCAGAGTAGACTATAAAATTTTCTTTGATCTATTTTAAAAATAAGTACAGTCCTGATAGGCTTTTGGAAATTTGTTAGTATAAACACGATTGTTCAGTTAGGCAAAATATTTCTTGCTGACTACAGGAATTTCTGCATGGAAAGAATGCTACATATTATGTTGGGGAAAAAAAAAAAAAAGCTAAGTGAGATAAATTCTGACTATAAATCCTCAAAAAGCTGACTTCAAGGTTTATTTTTAAAGCAACAAAAAAGCTAATGATTAAACAGAAATTGAGTGTTCTCAATATTTTTCAGGATGATAAGAAGTGTAAGTGTAAAGTATGTCAAATATCTTTAGACAAAAACAGTAGTAGCAAAAAGAATTATGCAAAGTTGTAAACAACCTAATAAAAACATGAAAAATCTGTGAAGAATGAACACATACCCAGGAGCCATTAGAACTGTCACTACTTTCATAGTCCATATTAACAATTGAATGACAATAAAACCAAACCTGAATAATTTTGGCACCTTTTCCCTTGCCATCTGTAAAAGTTTTCTCCTTATACAAAAGGACAGGTGATTTTGACAGACTGAAGTATGGAAGTGTTTTGTTGAGGAAAGATTATGAAGGGCAATATCATAAAAATTCTCTTTCAACAGAACTCGTTTGACAAGATACATAATTATTTGTGTAATTTTATGTTTTTATTAATCTGTTGCTTTGTGAAGTTATAATTTATTGAAAAGACTGTGCAAGGAATTAAGATGGTACTGTGAGACAGAACATCAATCTTTGCATCTTGTAAGTCTTACAGTATTTGATTAAAAACTGCAAGATTAGCATGAACATTAGATTAAGATCCTGTAGCTCATATAAACCATATGCCTAGTTTAGAGACACGTTTAAAATATACAGCAAAGCTCACTTACACTTTTTAGCATTGATAATTTAATTAAAAATATTCCAGTTTGATATTGCTGCTGAAATTGACCCTGTCATCATTAGCACTTTTGTTGTGTACTTCAGAATGGATTCTGAACTCAGCAGCTACCAGCAGACATTACCAGTAGTAAAGACAGCATCTGCCTGGATATATGTAACTTCTTGCTACTTACCTTCTGGATAGAAGCATACCAGATCATATCCGAGGGTATTCCCCTATGTTAAAGTATAACAAAAATCCCCACTGTTCTCTTGCAACACTGATTGGCACAGAGCTGATAGTACATTATCAGACATACGAATCAAATGTCTTGATAGGATATACGGCACCAGACAATGTAAAATTTGTAAAGTTAAAAGTTATTTATATGTCCTGGTTTGGGCCAGGATAAGGTGATTTTCTGGTTTGTACTTTTGCTTTCAACTAAGTTTCTTGTAAGTAGCTGCACTTGCTGAAATTAACAGCAAGTTTCTCAGACAGTGTCTGCTTCTAGGACTGATAACACTGGATGTTTATAGTTACTGCTAAAGACTGGTATGCAAAGCCAAGGACATTGCTCACTTCTGAGGAAAACATTTTACCCTGCAGAAGGAGTAAAGAGGTCCCACCTGAACCCCTCCTCGGGGGAGGCCCGAGACAAGATAGATGCCAGAACTGACCAAACAGAGTATTCCATCCCATACACGTCATACTCAGTATAAATTTGAGGGATCACGAGGGGCAACATCTTTCCCTTCCTGCATCCTTCCTGCCCCTTCCCTCTTGTCCTGCCTTCCTTCACCGGTTCCCTGTTTGCTTCGGCATCCTGGGAGGATTCCATCCGTTCGTCTGCCTGTGATCCTGATCCGTGCCAGCCTGAATCTGTGTGTTCCTGCCTCCAGCTCCCGACTGCTCCTGACTGCTCCAGGCTGCAGGAGTCCAGCCTGGACTTTCCCAGGGCTGCCCTGCAGCCTCCGTGGTGACATGAGAGTTATTGGGGAAAGGGGGTAGGACGTGGGATCAGTCTTTTCCTGTATATTTGTATATATTTAGTAATTTTTCCCATTTATCATTACTGTTTCATTAAAGTTGTGTAGTTTAGTTTCCAACCCGTAAGTCTTTTTCCCTTATTCTCTCTCCTTTCCTTATCAGGGAGGAGAGGGGGATTAATAGAAAAATCTGTTATTCGGTTTAATTGCCGGGCCAGTGTCAAACCGTGACATTATAGTTGGTTAAATATCAATCCAGGATGCTTGATGAGGAAGACTCCATAACACAGTGTCGCCTTTTCACAAAATTTTGTAAGCTTTTTTTGAGGCACAGAAAGGAAAAGGATGGAGGGAGAAGAGAAAAGATTTTAGTAGAATCTTACCGAATCTATGTAAAACCTATCACGGATTGTGTATATACTTCAACTCAGTAAAAAATTATGACTCAATCAGATTTTTATTTCCTATTGGAACGAGACATTATAAAACAGTAATGAACACGCAAAAAAAGTGTTCATTAAAAATAGTTTATTGTATGACTAAATTACACATGAATTAGATCTACTGATTCATCATGAAGTATAGAATGACATCACTATTTATAAATTAACTTCACGAACACTATGCATCATACAGTACAATTACTTACAATAAAAGATGTTCCGTTGAATTAGCCTCCCAACTGTTCAAGTATCACAAAGATATTAAATAAGCTTAACAAAAACAAAATTTGAAGTTACAGAAAATAGAAAATCCCAGGGAGAAGGCATATGTAACAGTACAAAACTGTTTTTAATGAGTACTCAATATATTCCACTATAGTTGTTTACTCCTAAAAGGCCAGAGAATTAAACCTTCAGCTTCATTATAGACCAGTCACACAAGGACTTACACAACCTCAGTAATTTTGCTGAAACAAATAGTTCACAGCTACCACTGTTGGTGGAAGAGATGCCTCCATGAGCATTTATATGTGGTTATGTTATCCTCACAGAAAAATCTAGACAGATAGTAGCTGCTTAGAAGAATTACACAGGCACAGGGTTTAATACTTAGGCAATCCCTTTCAAGGATCAATTATTCTGTCATTGTTTTATATAGTATAGCTCCACTAAGTAAATAAGCTACACTTATAAAATTGTGATTAGATGAACTTACAGTTCTACCTTGTACTGATTAATAAAATAAATAAGATTCTGGACACCTGTACACATAGTGTGATGAAAGATAAACACGGTTTCTCATTCTCACACAACCTTTGTATACCTTAGTGTGCTTTAAATAAAACTCTCCTACCATCACTATTTCTTCTGAAAAGTGATTGCAAGTCATGACTACAATTACTGTGACAATAATATGTTGGCCATGTCACTTAGGTGACTGAGTCACAGGCCAGAGCTGAAGGACTATGTCTTTACAGACTAAACTGCAAAGTCACCAGCTGCAGTAGAGATTTTATGACCTGACTGGGTTATCTTATCTGAAGATAACATTTGGCATGCTAGAAGGGAGGTATTGCATTAGTAGCTTGCAAAATGGGAGGCTTATTTTCTATTAAGAGTCATTATTTTAGAATACTTACAAAACAATTGATCCCATAATGCCTTAGAGAGTCAATTAAGATTTAGGCTTCATAGATGTTTTGGGTTTTGCTGTGTAAATTCAAAACACTTCTTAACTTTATTTCCAACATATCTCTATGCAGATCTTCTGCACCTGTTACCAGATTGACTTAGGGTTCTGAGTTTTCATTATGGGTGCTTGGTGGTTTTCTAATCTAGTGCATAAATTAGGAATTTACATACAATGCACTGAAGATACTCTTGCTTTGAGTGCTGTAAACACAAATGAGGATAATTATTATAGATAGGTCACTGTCAAAGAGAAATGAAGATGCAGGTTACACAAATAAACTCACATCATTTGTTGAGAAGGCGTATGACCAACTAAATAGTAGCAAAACTGCCACTGCCCTCCTTCCTTCCCACCTTTCCCCATGAAAAATGCACCAAGTTTAACGAACTAGCAGGTTATAAAAGAAGGAAAATACTTCCGCATCTCACTGGCCTCCAAAGAGAACAGGAATAGTAAACTTTGGCAATCCGAGGCTATGCATAAATTTATCCTCACCTTTTTTTTTTTTTCCATGTATCCATTTTTGACATCTTTCTGTTATTCACTGATTGGGAGATATAGGAGTCAGTTGCAATAATTGTCAATCTGATAGATAAAGTCAAATTTCCTTATCATTCTGGAAAGATCTGAGCTACTGAACAGTGAGACCAACCTTCCACATTGCAAGAGCTCAGGGAAAACCGTTATTATATGTATAGGGAAGAGAATTGTCATATTGCTATTTGTTATGGTTTCGTGTGGTGGTTTTTTTTTTGTTTGTTTGTCTTATTTTATGACAATGTTATTTCAGTGCATCTTAGGGAAAAAAAAAATCTGAAAACGGCTGCTTTTTAGAAATAACCCAATGGCTGAGAAAAGATGGGAGTTACCACTTCCAACATAAGAAAACATAGGAAAGTATCTTCAAGTTTTCATCAGAAGGTATCACTCCTTTATTTTATTGCTGGCAGGCTTTATAATAGCTGTGGGTCCTGGAAAGCTCATAATTCAACAATGTTCATAATCTAACAATGTATAGGTGGGTTTTTGTTGTGCATTTAATTTTTTTTGTTTGATTTTTGTTTGCTTTATTGTGTTTTTTGGGGTTTCTGTTTTGTTTTTTTTGGGGGGTTGGGTTTTTGGGGGAGTTTGTTGCTGTGTTTTGGTTGTTTATTTTTAGTAAAGTAGGTGCATATATAATGATCCCAAACAATTTGTACAGAGGCCATTTAGCATCGTTTGCCATGCTCAGGTAGAAGTGTTGTCACAGTGGACTGCTCCAAGAGAAATGCTCCATTTCTCCATAGTTACAGCCAGTTCCATCTTTCTTAGCCTGAATCTCTGCCTTATGCTTCTGCTGGGATCATGAAGACATAATGTAAAATACTTCTCCTGAGTCTTCTTTTGCTGTTTGACTTTCCAGCCATGTATTTGCATTCCTTGTTCTCCTTTCCCACCAGTTTTTCTGGCTTTTTGTTTGCTTCCTCCTCAACCAACTTTCAGATACAGTAACTGGCAGTTTTTGTTCATCGTCTCAAACTGCTACTGAGTTCAAATTTCCACCTAAATCGTGTACATGCCAGAAAGCTATATTAAAATATATCATAACTGAATAGGGTAACAGCTACGCCTTTACAGATAAAACCTATCAGGATCATTGGATTTTTTGTAGTCCTGGGGATTTTATAATTTTGTTGTTTGTTTTGATGCAATCAAATCAGTGCATATAGAAAAATCAATTAGCAATTTAATTCTTCAGCTCTCAGTAACACACAAGACAAAATAAGGAAGGAGGAGGGGAAATCCTGGACATAGTGAAAAGAATTGTGAGGGGACAGAGATGTGCATCTGAAAAGTTGGCTAAAGGATTTTCTCCATTAGAACAAATTTATGCCAAATGTTCTTCCAATTATAACAAAAAAAAAACACCTAACTGCAGGAGGAATCTAGTAAAACATGGTCAACATTTATAATTTTCGAATTGTCTCCTATGGGGAAAAATACAATTACTTTCTGCTGGAATATATTTCAGATATGAACAGGAGTAACTGTGCGTATTACTTTAAGCTTCAGCTACATTTGACAGGACTATGGTCTCTGAAAAACCAAAACAAAATATTTAAGCAAGTATATTTCACAAAGATCTGGATTTGAGCTAAATTTATTTACTGGTAAGTGTAAAATAACAAACTCCAGTGCAAAATAATTAACACTCTAACTGTCTTAAATATGGACAATATTTATTCTGCATTAAACAGTGATGCTGTTTATCAGCTATGCTAATAAAATAAAATATACGGTAACCTGCTTGCCTTAGCTATCATGCTAAATACCAATTAGAACAAGAACAGACCTCAGAAAATAAAATATGCTTATAATGAAATGAACCACTAAGAAAATAAAAGGGAACCACCATGTTATCTAGAAGACTCTAACCAACAACATGTTTCTGGAAGTCTTGCATATCTGTTCTGTAGAAAAAAATTTTAGAATAAGAAAACAGAAACAGTTAGGCTGAGTCTACTAAGGCTCTTTCCAACTGCTTCAAGTACAGTATTGGTTCCAAGAGGACTGCCATGGAGCTTAAAATTACTCTATAAGCTTTTTGCAGAAGCAAAAATTTTAATTCTTCCCATGAAATAGTACCACTCATCATCTTCCATTTCTGAGTTTGCCACCTTGAAGATTCTAGGATGTTCTAGGCTAAGAAAACATCTATCTCAAATATTAATTACATTTAAAAATAAATTTTGCATTCCATATTGAAGTTTCACTCATGCCACCATTAATCAAAATGTAGCGTCTGTCTCTTCTTTTAGCCCTTAAAAAGACGATTTGTTTTTATTTGTTCTCTGGATTATTTGGCACAGAGAATATAACAGTGTTCAATAATGTATTTTTGTAAATTTTTTTGTTATCTCATGTGGTCTAGCCACAAAATGAAAAATGTGAACATTGCTCAATATGAGTGAACTTGCAGCCCAGAAAGTGAATCATATTCTAAGCTGCATCAAAAGAAGTGTGGTCACAAGTTCAAGGGACGTGATTCTGCCTCCCTACTCCACTATCTTTAGACCCCATCTGGAGTACTATGCCTTGTTACGGACTCCCCAACCTAAGGACATATTGCTGTTGGAGTGAGTCCATAGGAGGGCCACGAATTTGATCAGAGAGCTGGGGCACTCCTATGAGGACAGGTTGAGAGAGTTGGGTCTTTTCAGCCTGGAGGATGAGAAGTCTTCAGGGAGAAATTCTATCAGCCTTCCAGTTCCTGAAAAAAGTCTACAGAAAAGCTTGAGGGGGACTTTTTACAAGGGTCTAATACTAAGAGGTCAAGGGGTAATGGTTTAAAGCTGGGAGAGGGTAAATTTAGGTTAGACATTAAGTAGGAATTATTTAGTGTGAGGGTGATGAGACATTGGCACAGGGTTCCCAGAAATGACCCTTACTTGGAAGTCTTGGAGGACAGACTGGATGGGGCTTCGAGAAACCTGGTCTAGTGAGAGGTATCCCTCCCCATGTAGGGGGATTGAAACAGTATAAGTACTATAAAAACGCTTCTAGACACATTTTATTTTGATATATTTGGCACACTGGAACAATTTCACAGACCTCTTTAATATAATCTACACACATTGAATGGTAAAAGTGGATACTAATGCCAGAATTTTCAGAGTGTTCATGATTTAGTAACCCATCATTTGGCTTCTGAACTCTTTGGATCTTTTGGTTTTTCCTTCAGTCTAGACATTGGCTTTGAACGTTAGAAACCACAATTCGGGAAATTAATCTAAATTGTGAAATTTTAGTAAACAAGGTCATTCACACAAATGAAGTAAGTCGAGTAAGAAAACTATTTAAGAGTTTTGCTTATATACAGCACATTTGGAGACACCTACCATAAGCTGGTTCTTTCCATTATTTTACTTAGTTATTATTTATACTTAAAGGTACACAGCTATATAACTACTCTGCCTAGAGAAGAACGACACATTATTGCTAAAGCAACCAAGTATTGTCAGCGATATTGTCAGAAGGGGTACATTTGTATTTTCCACTTCCTTCACCAGGGCAAGCTAAAACATTAATATAAACTTATTATATGTGGATTCTCACATATAGTTTTACAGTGTTGACAATAGTTTAATAAAGATTTTCAGTTTACATTCAAGTTCGTCTTATAACCTCCTACTTCTATCAGAATCCTTATTTGGACTACAGTAATTTTCTTAAATGAATGAGAAAAATTCAAAAAATTAGGTGTTCTGAAGTGCTGCAAGTAACCAAAAAATAAAGCTATCAAAATCATGGTGTGCATTGACATGAAAGGCTTAAATTGGTCAATGAGTTATGCAAAATGAATAATTCAAGAAGTCTTTTCATTCAGTACTGCATAAAATCTAAGTATTTGTTTCTTGTGTGATTTTTATGCCTCTAATTTAATAAAACTTCCTTTCTCAGAGAAATTACTGCAGCACATTTTGATATCTGTTCTTCAAAGAACTACAGGGAGGGTTCTTAAAAATGCATTTTATAGTGCCTCTATCAGACTCTGCTTTAATTATTTTAACTTATGAGGGATTTCTTTTTATTTCAAGCGTATGCGTTAGCAGTGAGAAGATATCAGAAGTATATGGGTGACTGAAGGGAGCTCCAAACTGAGAATTAATATCTAGTATAAAGTGCTGCAGGGAACAGAAATTGAAAAAAAAATAGAGGCACTCCGTGTACCAAGTAATCCTTAGGAAAGGAAATGTATCTTCTAGAAAGCTTGTACCTGACTGTCAGTTTTAGAAAACATCATAATTCAGCCTTCAGTGCTAAATATGGAAACAAAATAGAATGTTCTCTATGCTAACAGAAGCAAAGAAAAATAAATTAATAACAGTATTTACAATTGTTCTAATTGCTAACACTAGTTGTCACTATTTCATAAAACATTTTAAAAGCAAGATAATGAATTTGTCTCTATCTCACCAAAAGATAAACTGGGGTGTAGATACTAAGACAAACAGAAGTTAAAACCTATTTTCTCTTCATAGCCACTAATGAGCAAGCTAGAGCACTGAGCCACCCATGGGTGGTATGTACCTCATTAATGATAGTAGTTCAAGGGTTGAAAATCTAAAGTCTAAAATATGATGTTTTTCACTAACTGTTATATGATGTAGCAAATGTAAAAGGAAGCAATTTGAAATGTCAAAATATTTTTTTAAAAATTAGGAGATGCAATGTAACATCAGCTCAGATCAATACATCTAAGAAAAATGTCTTATGCAAGAAACAAGCATTTTAGATACGAACTTTAATTATCTGTTACTAATGCAGTCAAAAATTAATCACTGTAAATTCTTATTATGTGTATATTTAAATGCAGAAGTCATTGTTTGTATTTACAAAATTACAAACACTGCCAAATATTTTGAAGCTGTGAAAAGAATGCCACCTGCAGTAGGAGTCTGTTTGGTTTATCCTTGTCGGTACATTTATTTCATTTGACAATAGCTATAACTGAGGGTTACATGTCTAGGAGAACAAACTTTTCCTAACTAAAATACAGAAACGTATTTCTGAAATTACTTCAGTTCCTCTGTGGAGAAAACAAGCATTTCCTCCAAAAGAAGAGATATATTTTTAAGCATGTCATTTATACTTCACCTGCAAAAAGACCATCTCTCAGCACTGTGAGAAAATTATGCTGTGCTACTAAACTTTTTTTCAAGACTCAATTTTGTGTCTTTTATTCAAATAGAGAGAACTTTTATTTAAACATGAAGCCTGATATCATCACTACATTTTCCAAATATCCTTGACTGTGAAAATCTATACACAGATTCAGTGACCTCTTCAGTAAATTCCTGATATCAACTGATAAATTTCACTACCAGACAACAAAGCCACTCTTATGCTAGAGAACAACACAATGTCACACAATAGGAACATCTTCTGTAGATAATAAATAAACAATTTATGTTATAGTACTAAGGGTATAGTATCAGATACTTCAAATCAAATATGTAGAATAGCCATATTATACTCTAAGCAATTTCTGAATAAGGATATTTTTTGTATAAGAAAAAAATGTGTAAATGATTCAGAAATTACAAAAATTGCATGCAATAATTGAGTTTTTAACATACATGAAACAAAAGCACAAAGATCTTCCAGAAAACCAAATGCCTGCAATATTTCAAATCAGTTCTATTTATGTATGACATTTTTTTGAGAGTACTAAAAATATGCTTCAGTAGGTATATATAGTTCAGCCTATTCATCAAACTCAAGCTCTACATTATTCCAGTGAGACATCAAAGCGACACATTCCACATTCAATGCCATGTCCTGCAAAATGCTGAGGACCACAAATTATTTTGTTTCATCTCTAGAAGACATGGATAGTAGGACAGGTGGGAAAGGGCCAGAGTATATTAGTTGAGAATCTACAGAATATTAGAAAAAGTATTGCCCCCCTATTATTCTCATAAGGATGCACCAGTACTGGGACTCTCACTACGAGAAAGTTATTGAAATGCTGCAGGAGACCAAAGAAGGGAAACAAAGCCGGTGAAAGGTCTAGAGAAATCCTATGAGAAGACTCTGAAGGGAATGGGGCTGTTTATTCTGAAGAAAAAGACACTGAGGAGACAGCTTATCACTCTGTACACCTACTTAAAAGGAATCGTGGAAGCATAGAATGGGTAAGGTGGTTAGGGTTGGAAGAGACCTTAAAGACGATTTAGTTCCAACCCCCTGCATGATCAGGGACACCTTCCACTAGCCTAGGTGTGTGGTCTTTTTTTTTTTTTTTCTTTCAAAGTTTTTTTGCTCTAGTCTTTTTGATTTTTTCTCAAAGACCCATCCAACCTGGCCTTGAACCAGGCATGAGGCATCCACAGTGGACATCCTGTGCCAGTGTCCCATCACCTTCACACTAAATAATTTTTACTTTATGTCTAACCTAAATCTACCCTCTCCCAGCTTTAAACCATTACCTCTTGTCTTGTTACTATACACCCTGGTAAAAGTCCTGTTCAGCTTTCCTGTGGGGAAGGCTGCTATAAACTCTTCCTAAATCCTTCTCATCCTCCAGGCTGCACACCTCCCAACTCTCTCAGCCTGTCCTCATAAGAGAAGTGCTCCAACTCCCTCATAATCTCTGTGGCACTCTTCTGGACTCACTCCAAGACCTCTATATCCTTCTTAAATTAGGTGCTCCAGAACTAGACACTATGCTCCAGGTCAGGTCTCACAAGAGCAGATTGGAGGGCAGAGTCACCTCCCTTGATCTGATGGATATGCTTCTTTTGATGCATTCCAGCATATGGTTGGCTTTCTGGGCTGCAAGTACACACTGTCAGCTCACATTGAGCTTCTCACAAATCAACATGCCCAAGTCCTTTTGCAGAGGGCTGCTCTCAATACTTTCTTGTCCCAACTTGTATTTTTGCTTGGCATTGCCCCTACCCAGGTGCATGACCTTACATTTGGCCTTCTTGAATTTCATGAGGTTGGCACAGGCCCACCTCTCAAGTCTGTCAAGATCCCTCTCGATGGTACCCCTTCCCTCCAGTGTTTCAACCACACAACATAGTCTGGTGTCATCAGCAGGCTTGCAGAGGATGCACTCAATCCCATTGTCCATTATTGGTGGTGGGTTCCTTCAAGACATTTAATTATCATGTCCAGAGGAAGCAGAATTATTTTTGCATGACACACTTTAATATTCTTCTTAGATTCATAACTCCTTGGTGATGAGGAAATGTTATCTGTGTGAATTTGACAAGATCGACATTCCTGGTACCTGTGCATAATACTCTTTGTGATGAGTAAATGATCACTTTGCTTTTAGCACTGATAGTAGTATCTTCTGTACAGTTATACCTCTTTTATTTTTTATCTAGTTGGTGTGCATGCTGTGGGTGATATATTTTAGAAGTTTATATTATTCCACATTTAGTTCTAGTTTGGTGTTTTTTTCTTGATCAAAAGCAGTATCTGCAAAGAGTATTATTCTGTCTGCCATGACATTATATTGCAAATTCTGTAGATCTTAAAGGTTTTCAACCTGTCAAATTCTTTGAAAGCACTTTGATTTGAAATCTGATAAGCACAGAAGTATAGCTCAATTTTTTTAAGTACAATGTTTATTTCAACAAAAAAATATATAACTGTGGTGGTTTACACTAATACTATAACACAAGCAGGCATATTGCATAGAGTTAGTGCAGAGTTTTGAGAATGGTATTCTGATGTGTATTCAGGTGACTAAAGCAATAATCTTTACGTTACTGTGTAGGTGTGTTTTTCACAGAACATGAGGTGACTTTTTTTTACTTTATAAAGGCAGGTAAATGGAAGTTCAATCCAGCTAAAAGAAAAAGCATATTTTATTTCCTTAAGAATACCTTGCATATTAGCTGTGAAAATTATTCATTTTAGTAGAGGTGATTCACAAAATAGCCCACAGATAACAGGGATTTTAGTATTGGAAATAATTGGTAGCGAAGCCAGGAAAAGCATAGTTTATTTCAGACATACCGTTTCAAAGGAAGGAAGAAAGCAAATCAAGAACTATAATGGTATAAAAGGAAGTGGATTATTTAATTCCGTATAATATATATGTGTGTACTAAAAGAGATTTTTTTTTTCTATTGTCAGTACTTTTTTAGGCTTCTATTTGACTGGTTTTCTTAATCTCTTCCTCAGCTCAAGCTAAAGGATACTATGCTTAATTTATTTTTTTAAAAAACAGTCTCTTCATTTTGCAATATTGGTGATAAATGCTTGAAGATAAAGTTGATAACTAATCTAAAAAATAAGGTTAAAATGTAGAAATTATTTTATTTCAAATATAATGAAACTGGTTCACACTCTCAGTATTATTCATTACGATTGGACTTCTTTTATTAAAAGTAAATGATGATATTCTGTCATAATAATATGATTTCACAATCTGGGATTTTGAAGCATATCAACTAATATAAAACTCTGAAAAAAGAGTTTAAAATTTGAATTGGATCCTTATTCTGTTATCTAGCATAGTTTGTATTTGCATATTCAAATTTTATACCATAAAAAATGTTAACATGTTCTGTTAACAGTGGATAGTATTTAATGTGAAGCTTTATCTTCATAATTCATCAGAAGGCACTGATATTCTTAAATGTGCTTTTAATCTGAAATATTTATGTATTATAATATAATGAAAACAAAAGAATTACTACTACAATTTTCCTGATTTGTCCCTCCTCCAGTGCAAAGTGTGGCCATGCAGTTGTAAAAACAAAATTTCTTGGTTTTGCTTTCGATGAGATCATTGAATCATAAAATCATAGATGTAAACAGCACACATTCTGCATCAAATCATGTCAAATGAAATAATTCATTGAACTGAATCAATGTTACTAAATACTACTACTAGAATCATTTTACTTTAGAGATTTAAATTATGAAATAAAATACTCCCTACCCCATTGCCCAGTCTTGTGATGTTTTTCCTTACTTCTGACAACATAACAACATCAGAGGTAACAACTAAACAGCTGATATGGTTCTGTCAGGCTTAAAGTGTGCCTAAATAGACTCTATCCGGAACTCTATCTGGAAAGTAGAAGCTAGATTTTACTTGGTTGTAGTTTTGCCTACTCGCATTACCAGTGTTGGCTTGCAGTGTGTGTAAGAGGTAATGATTCAACTGAAATCTTACTATACTGGCAACATTTGTTATCCTATTGCTGAAGTGTTTGAAACAGCTTGAAAAATAGCTTCATAAAAAATAGCTTCTTAAGGGATATTAATATTTTGGAATCTCATGCCTCGGTGAAGCTGCAATTTTCAAAGTGTTAAATCTCTCTCTTTTTTTTTTTTTTTTTTTTTTTTTTTCCCCCCCCCCTCATTGTAATTTTTCTCTATAAATTGGGACAACACAGTGAAGATAATCACAGTATATCTTATGAGACAAAGGAGGGAAAAGAACCATGTGCCTGATGATGTAGTGGCCAGATGGGAATGTTTAAGTAATTAATGACTAGAAGGTAGCAGGAGGGAAGCAGATGTACTGTATAGATATTTATTGGGTATGAATAGATGTAAGTATTGTAGATCAAAATTAATCATTTCAGACATTTTACTGAGCAGCCAGAAGTGGTATCCTGAAAAAAGATGATAAACATCACACATGTGCTTCTCAAGTCATTTTGCAAATGCTACAAAATTTTACCACTCAAATTACAAAATATGCCCAGCTGTTCTTTGGCAACATTACTACACAGGGAAAAAGCCAAACTACAGTTTCAGAAAGAAAAATAAATATCCCTTCCCTGAGTAGTAGGCAAATAGTGATACACAAAACAGAATTTCAACATTACTTTATGACTATACATTGCTGTTTTTCTTCAGCACCAGGCTCTGATTCTCCATATAGATTTTTGTTTGAGTACTGGAAAAAGGAAATACAGCAAATAACAATAGCCTTCATTATAAGTAAATATATAAGCTGGGAAAATATTTTGCAAAGAAATTCTCTGTCAATATTTGTTTCAATAATAAGTAGCTTTACCTTGATTATACTTGCATTCTTATTCTCCACATGCAGAAGAATCAAGTTTTAATGTACAGCATGATCTCAGAGGTGAATTGCAAGGTTGTTTGAACAAGTGTCTTAGTTTGCCATAGAAATACTATCTTAATGATTTAGTACCATCTATTCCCTTATTCAGACATGAAAAATGTGAACACTGTTATACAAACAATTTTAGCTGTGTTGGACACCAAGTAGAGAGCACATGACTTTCAAGTGGTTTGAAATCTAGATATCGTACAAAAGGTTCTTAAGAGGAATTAATCTGAATATATATAACTTTTTAACTTGGGTAGGTATCTGGGGAATGCAATTTTATTGGGCATTGTGTATTACAACTGAGTATCTCCCAAAATTTAACAACTGGAAAGAAACAAAAAACCCCTGTGAAATTATGTTAAAAATTACATACTATTTGTGTTCAAAAGAATCAGCAAGATGTAATTTATTGGAATAACAAAATTTTAGTGCAATTTTTAGCTCATTCTATAGATTTAAGATTTTGAGAAAAATAAAAAAAAAAAAAAAAAAAAAAAAAAAAAAAAAAAAAAAAAAAGGTAAATAAGGTGCCTTGTGTAAAAAACAGATGGAAGATCTGTAGCACCTCTGGGCAACTTCTTCTGGTAGTTCACTACCCCCATTGTATTTTTTTTTTCCTTACATGTAGTCTGAATCTATCTTCTTTTAATTTAAAACCATTACCTCTTGTCCCATTGCTACAGGCCTTTAAGTAAGGAAAGGCTACAATAAGATCTCTCTGGAGCTTTTTCATCTCCAGGTTGAACAACCCCAACCCTCTCACCTTTCTTCATAGAACCACTGTTCCAGCCAACTGTTTAATTTTGTGGCCTACCTCTGGACTCACTCTGAGTTTCGTGTTTCACTTATGCTTAAGATATACATATCAGGCTACAGTCGGCCTTCTGGTCTGTGACAACACAGTGCTGGCTCGTGCAGTTTATCATCCACCAGTACCTTGAAGTCCCTCTCCACAGGGTTGCTCTCAATCTCTTCATCCCCACTCCAGTACTGGTGTGAGGAGTTGCCCCAACCCAGGGGTTAACCCAACTGGTTACCTTAAGTAAATCACACATCTTAGTATTAGCATTATTTCTAAAACTACAATGAGGTCTAATTTGGTCCCCTAATACAAAGGGACATGTTCAACTGGATGGACTGAGTAAACTTCTGCAAGAGTGAGAAGCATGCTTGAAATTCATTTGTCCAAAACTTAACAATATCTGAATTACTCAGTCTGGAGGTTGTTGCTGGTGGGAAATTGTTTTAAGGAAACTGACATGTTCTTTTAAATGTCTTTTTTGTTTCCAAGCCTTCCTGTGCAGATTTTTTCACATTTTCCAATATCACCCTTTGCTGTAATTGCTTGCATAGTTGTTTTCAAGTGCATTTTTACCAGAGTTTGATTCTTTGTATACCAGATTTCTCTTCCTACTTCACTCCCTCCCAAGAAGCAAGCATGGAAATCTTCTTTGAGAGAAATTCTGTAGTATTATTTCCCTGCTGTCTCAATCATACTTCTTACGTGAGCTAAAAATTACTTGAGAGAAATGTATACATTATAAAATTCAAAAATCACCATAGGATGCCCACACAGCTGCTGGTACTTTCAGCCAATGGTATTGTAATGGATGGTGTAAAATGTTTTTGTTAATTTAACCTAAAGTGGTTTTCATAGTTAAAATAATTTCAAAATTAAGTGTTACTTAATAAAGTTTGTAATGAAATGGTGAAAGCTTTGTTTAGGATTACTTGCAGAAAAACAAGAGGGGACTGGCCACGCCTCCACCAGAGATTTGCAACATAGTAAACTTCGGGACTGTGGACTGATCGAACTTGATCATCCCATTGGTCAATTCCCTAAGTGACAAGACAGAGCCCGCGAAATGAAAGCCAGTAGAAGACTGAGGCAAGAGGGTTACAAAGTATAAAAGAACTGACTTTGCCGTGTCAAGTTTGCTGCCTTGGTAAGAGGGGAGACTCCCAGGCACCCAGAGCTGTTTGCTTGTTGTTGCTTGCTTCAATAAATGCTAATTGCTGAGTTAATTGGTGTGTCCTGATTAATTATTGGACAAAATTTATAACAGTATGACATATTACGTATTATGGACATATTACATATTACATACATACTACATATTATATACATATACGAATATATACACAACACAAAGAGATCAGAAAAGGAAAAGCCTTTAAAAAGTTCAAATCCCAAAATTCCCATGTGAAAAACTGAAGAAAAAGACCATTTTACATATTTTCCATGGACAGACTGTTATGGCTGCATACATTTACGACAGTATTATCTATATATGGATCAGGTAGAATTTTTCCCACCTAAGTGTAGTGCTTGCTGAGATTATGTGGGTTTTTTTCCTAATCATATGCAGATATTTTCATTTCAACAAAATCTTACGTTGTCAAGGTTTAGGGCCAGAGAGTAGCAACCAGGCCTCTGCTCACTAAACCCCCCCCCACNTAATTTAAGCTACCTTGAAAAACAGAAAACATAGCAAGATCTTACCTTTGCCTACCCCTCCTTTCTTCCCAGGCACTCCTGCCTCTCCCTCAGTGGCACAGAGGGAAGGGGAGTGGGGGGTTCATCACGCATTATTTCTGCTGCTTCTTCCTCCTCAGGGGATGGACTCATCACTTTCCTGCCCTGCTTAAATGAGGGATCCCTCTCATGGGAGAGACTCCTTTGTCAACTCCTCTGACGTGAGTCCCTCTCATGAGGTGAAGTCTCAGGAATGGACTGCTCTAGTGTAGGTTACCCAGAATCATGGCAACTTTGGGAACAGTCACCTCTCCTGGCACAGAGTGAGAGTCTGACTTCACTGATTTGCAATTGTCTCAAAAGAGCAATTTCCAAGTGAATAGCCCTGGCTAGGGCAGAGGACCTGGCTGGCCAGAACTGAGCTGAGGTAGGGGGGAGGGGAAGAGATAAGAACTACTGGGTGGAGACTATTCCCCGTTTCTGAAGGCCAGCTTTCAATGCTGGGTAGTCGCTCCAGGCACGATTGTCCTGGCCAGGGTGGAGGAAGCCACCTTGATTGTACTTGCTAATTACCTGGCTAAGGTGGCTGAAACAGAGGGGGAGTGGCAGCTGAAAAGAAATAAGAACTGATGAGTGGGTGGGGGACTACACCCTTCTCGGGATCTCCCCTCCAGGAGAGTCTGTGTGCAATGACTCTTGTGTCAATGACCCTGCCTTCTGTAGCAGCTGACTGACAGCTGCCCCTTCAGAACAAAAGGAACTCAGGGGTATATATGGCTGTCTGTGCTGTGGCTGTTCGGTCATGTCCTGACCCACTGCCGTTTTGCATCGGACCCTGTCCAGGATCAGCGCCATCTTGAAGAAACTCGCTGGACAGCTGGACCCCTGGTGGTGACTCTCTCTCTCAGGTCTTAGGTGTTCATGTTATGATCTTGCTTACAATGTACCTTTCCCATTCCCAGGTGAGCTGGAAGCTTGCCTTGCAAGTTTGGGTATTGATAAGAATCCCTCTATTTTAGTCATTCTGTACAACAGTCTACTGCACTGTGTGCATTAGGGCAAGATTTTCTGTCTACTCAAAGGGGCTTTCATGCTTTCCAGGATGTTCACACAACACAAATGATCTGGTTTGAGAAGCGTCTTCATCCATGTGCACAGAAAAAAACAGTAGCAATGTTAAAAATACCCATAGAAATTGGTAACTTGAGAAATCTTGGAAATCTTGAGTGGAAATTGTGTCCAACACTAACTGCAAACAATTTATGGTATGGCATGTTATTCAGCAGAAGTGCTGTTCTAAACAAAAAGGCGAGAATATAAGGTATAGGAATATGACTAAAAGATGCTACACAGGTTTCTCACTGAAAACATTTGGCCTTGCACAGTAAGCTGTTAAAACTGGAGGCAGTGACTTGTGGAAAATGACTACAACTTGGAAACCTATAGAGAGGGGTATATTTGTTCAGCACTGGGCGCATGAAGGGATAATTCCTCTGAAATCCATGTGCACCAATCTTGCAATTAGACTTTTGTTATATACACTGAAGTTTTACATATTCATTAGATTTTGCAAAAGGCCTATGCATATGCATCACCTACTCCTGCTTCATATTAAAATTACTCCCAAGAGGTCATTTTCATATTCTAGTCCCTATTGAAGCCAAGGTCTCTTCTGGGTAAGCAGTAAACTTTTAATCTCTTCTTCTCCAGGCGTATTTCTTCAGTCTTCAGCCAAACTGACAACATGCTCTGTTGCTATAGTTATAGGTTTGGCCACTAGGGTTACAATTACGGTTAGGATTACGGTTAGAGTTAAGGTTAGGGCCATTAGAGTTAGGGTTAGGGTTAGGTTTAGGGTTCGTACCATTAAGGTTAAGGTCGTTAGGGTTAGGGTTATGATTAGGGGTTAGGGTTACGGTTAGAGTTAGGGTCATTAGAGTTAGGTTTAGCATTAGGGTTAGAGTTAGGGTTAGGTTTAGGGCCTTTAAGGTTAGGGATAAGGTTAGGGTCATTAGGGTTAGGGTTAGGGCCATTAGTTTTAGGGTTTGGGTTAGGGTTAGGGTTAGGTTTAGGGTCATTATGGTTAGGGTTAGGGTTATGGTTAGGTTAGGGTCATAATGGTTAGGGTTAGGGTCGTTAGGGTTAGGGTTAGACTTAGGCAATTGTTTCAAAGGCAGATGGTCCTCCTCAACTCCATCCAACTTTTCCAGACATCAAGGACCACTAGGGTTAGGGTAATTAGGGTTAGGGGTAGGGGGAGGGCAAGGGTTAGGGTCGTTAGGGTTAGGGTTAGGCAATTGTTTCAAATCCAGATGGTCCTCCTCAACTCCATCCAACTTTTCCAGACATCAAGGACCATTACGGTTAGGGTTAGGGTTAGAATTAGGGTCAGGGTTAGGGCTGCCATTATGGTTAGGGTTAGGGTTAGGGTAAGGGTTAGGGTTAGGGTTAGGGTTAGGGTTTGGTTTAGGGTTAGGGTTAGGGTTAGGGTCATTAGTGTTAGGGTTTAGGGTTAGGGTTTGGGTTAGGGTTAGGTTTAGGGTCATTAGGGTTAGGGTTAGGGCTAGGTTTAGGTATTTGTTTCAAATGCAGATGGTCTTCCTCCACTACATCCAACTTTTCCCAACATCAAGGACCAAAAGGGTTAGGGTTATGGTTAGGGTTAGGGTTAGGTTTAGGGTTAGTTTAGGTTTACGGTTAAGGTTAGGGTTAGGGTTATAAGGATTTGGGTTAGGGTTAGGATTAGGTTTAGGGTAAGGGCTGGGGCCATTAGGGTTAGGGTTAGGGTCAGGGTGATTAGGGTTAGGGTTAGGGTTAGAGTAAGGTTTAGGGTTAGGGCTGGGTTAGGGTTTAGTGTTAGGGCTAGGGTTAGGGTTTGGGTTAGGGTTTGGTTTAGGGTTAGGGTTTGGTTTAGGGTCATTAGCGTTAGGGTCAGAGTTAGCGTTATTGGTTAGAGTTAGGGTTATGTTTAGGGTTAGGTCAGTAAGTGGANACCTGGCTCAGAAGTTCCTCTTCCTTCAAAGCCCACAACACCCCCCCACACAGCAGTAGAACAGGAAAGTGAAAATCCACCTAAAGGCTCATAAATCAGGGTCAAGGACAAGGAGATTTTCACTCCTGAACTATGTTAATGGGCAAAACCAGATAGACTCAACTTGGGAAGAGGAAAAAAAACAAACCCCCCCCCCCTAATTTAAGCTACCTTGAAAAACAGAAAACATAGCAAGATCTTACCTTTGCCTACCCCTCCTTTCTTCCCAGGCACTCCTGCCTCTCCCTCAGTGGCACAGAGGGAAGGGGAGTGGGGGGTTCATCACGCATTATTTCTGCTGCTTCTTCCTCCTCAGGGGATGGACTCATCACTTTCCTGCCCTGCTTAAATGAGGGATCCCTCTCATGGGAGAGACTCCTTTGTCAACTCCTCTGACGTGAGTCCCTCTCATGAGGTGAAGTCTCAGGAATGGACTGCTCTAGTGTAGGTTACCCAGAATCATGGCAACTTTGGGAACAGTCACCTCTCCTGGCACAGAGTGAGAGTCTGACTTCACTGATTTGCAATTGTCTCAAAAGAGCAATTTCCAAGTGAATAGCCCTGGCTAGGGCAGAGGACCTGGCTGGCCAGAACTGAGCTGAGGTAGGGGGGAGGGGAAGAGATAAGAACTACTGGGTGGAGACTATTCCCCGTTTCTGAAGGCCAGCTTTCAATGCTGGGTAGTCGCTCCAGGCACGATTGTCCTGGCCAGGGTGGAGGAAGCCACCTTGATTGTACTTGCTAATTACCTGGCTAAGGTGGCTGAAACAGAGGGGGAGTGGCAGCTGAAAAGAAATAAGAACTGATGAGTGGGTGGGGGACTACACCCTTCTCGGGATCTCCCCTCCAGGAGAGTCTGTGTGCAATGACTCTTGTGTCAATGACCCTGCCTTCTGTAGCAGCTGACTGACAGCTGCCCCTTCAGAACAAAAGGAACTCAGGGGTATATATGGCTGTCTGTGCTGTGGCTGTTCGGTCATGTCCTGACCCACTGCCGTTTTGCATCGGACCCTGTCCAGGATCAGCGCCATCTTGAAGAAACTCGTTGGACAGCTGGACCCCTGGTGGTGACTCTCTCTCTCAGGTCTTAGTCTGCATGTTATGATCTTGCTTACAATGTACCTTTCCCATTCCCAGGTGAGCTGGAAGCTTGCCTTGCAAGTTTGGGTATTGATAAGAATCCCTCTATTTTGGTCATTCTGTACAACAATCTACTGCATTGTGTGCATTAGGGCAAGATTTTCTGTCTACTCAAAGGGGCTTTCATGCTTTCCAGGATGTTCACACAACACAAATGATCTGGTTTGAGAAGCGTCTTCATCCGTGTGCACAGAAAAAAACAGTAGCAATGTTAAAAATACCCATAGAAATTGGTAACTTGAGAAATCTTGGAAATCTTGAGTGGAAATTGTGTCCAACACTAACTGCAAACAATTTATGGTATGGCATGTTATTCAGCAGAAGTGCTGTTCTAAACAAAAAGGCGAGAATATAAGGTATAGGAATATGACTAAAAGATGCTACACAGGTTTCTCACTGAAAACATTTGGCCTTGCACAGTAAGCTGTTAAAACTGGAGGCAGTGACTTGTGGAAAATGACTACAACTTGGAAACCTGTAGAGAGGGGTATATTTGTTCAGCACTGGGCGCATGAAGGGATAATTCCTCTGAAATCCATGTGCACCAATCTTGCAATTAGACTTTTGTTATATACACTGAAGTTTTACATATTCATTAGATTTTGCAAAAGGCCTATGCATATGCATCACCTACTCCTGCTTCATATTAAAATTATTCCCAAGAGATCATTTTCATTAATCTCCTCCCTCCTGCCCTTGCCTAGTGTCTCCTGGTGGTGGTCGTGGGGATGAAGCAAAATTAAAGCCAAGGTCTGTTCTGGGTAAGCAGTAAACTTTTAACCTCTTCTTCTCCAGGCACATTTCTTCAATCTTCAGCCAAACTGACAACATGCTCTGTTTCTTATCTCAAGGTTGCAATAGTTATAGGTTTAGCACATATATTTTCCTTATAAGGAAAATTGCTGAAAAATGGGACATGAAAATAAGAAACTAAAATGCTGTAATTTGATCAGACTTTCACTTTCACTCTCCCACTGAAAATTTGTGTTCTTTTTAAATAGACGGTCTATGTGGCTTTTAGTTGCCAACTTTTATTCTTTGGGTTTGGAATTCTCCACAAATATGGCACTTTTTTCAGGTGCTGACATCTCTGCCATGCAATATTGCATAGTGAGGGAATTTCTTTGTCCCTGATTAAGTTCATAAGATATATGCTTCAGAACTTTTTTTCAGGTCTAGTATTTCTTGTTGATTTATGCTGTCTGTGAGCTTCCATAAGAAGTATAGGAATTGTTTTCTAGCTTTTTAATGTAATCAGTTCCTGACCAGTGCTTTTCATCAGTTATTTGGTCAGCAGCTGGCTACCATTTATATAGGACTTCTGGGGCAGGTAGAGTAAGGTTGAAATTCATTACTAATAAAGAGCTTTTTTTTTTTTTTTTTTTTTTTAACCAATTTCATTATGTCTTTAAAATATTTTTTCTACAGGAGAGGTTATAACTTACAATGAAATATATTTTGATGTAAAATATGCATTATCAAGTAGCCTGGAGATTACACTTGCTCACATTTGAAAGTTTAATTCATCAACTCTTTAGAAATAATCAGGTAATGATACCTTTATAGAGAACAAAACCAAGTTACCATGACAACGTAGTATTTTAGTATTTTATGAAACACAAATTGCATAAAAAACAGAACAACTCTTATTTTGTTAAAATTTTTCTGAAGTTTTAGCACCAAATATATTCCAAGTTGTTTCTAAAATTAATCCTATTTGCAATATGTAGGCCATCTTGCCAGTCTACCAGTGCTTTTAATGTCCCAGTTACTTCTTACTGCAAACATAAAAAATAGGCTTTAATTAAAACTTTCAAAATTAGTAGCAATATGAGTTTGCTTAGTTCTACTTTTTAAATTATAATAATAATAAAAAAATCTTGTTTTATGTTTAACTAGAACCTATTTAGTCAGTGTTTCAATTTACAATAATTATCTGAATAACCTCTCTGTTGCCTACAGATTTGGTTGGAATAGACAGAATGATGTTGCAAGACCTCTTCTGGAAAGACTGAGATGAACTGCATAGTATTTACAGACATAAACCAGTAAAACTAATAATCATCAGGGCCCAAGCAACTAGATGCTG
Source organism: Florisuga fusca (assembly GCA_038090715.1). Lineage (NCBI taxonomy): Eukaryota > Metazoa > Chordata > Aves > Apodiformes > Trochilidae > Florisuga > Florisuga fusca. Next base: position 11,525,247 of record JAAWXA010000017.1, read on the forward strand.
GGAAAGCAGAATATTAAGAACTACTGAGTTAACTAAGTTGCCCAGGTGCTTAATTTTTCCTTGCAATATGAACTCCAAGGTCCACTGTCTGAAATAAACATTAGACAGGCACTCGGCTATAATCACAGACACAAAGCATGGAATTATTTTGAAATCTGGAATAGAGACAGAAGCACATGGTCAGTAACACTAGAGAAGCAATATCTTCAAGATTTACTTAAATGACTATTCACAAGTAGTATGTTGGGAGACAACTCACTCAAATTTCAAATGTGTTTAATGCACCAGATTGACAGATTTGTCAGCAATAATGATTATTTTGGGTGCAATAACTGGGCCTATAAACACTTATTAGTAATGACAGATACCTTTTCAGGCTGGACGGAGGCATTCCCCACCAGAACTGAAAATCCCAGGGAGGTGGTCAATTACAAAAAATAATACCACATTTCAGAATACCAGCAGTCATATCATCAGATAGGGGACCTCATTTTATTTCAAAAATATTACAAGAGGTTAGCTGATTTTTAGGGATAGATTGGCAATTACATACCATCTACAGGCCTTAATCGAGCAGCAAGGTGGAAAAGATAAATCATCTGCTTAAGTTACAGATTGTAAAACTGGGCCAAGAGGCTAATTTGCCCTGAACTCAACCCTTACCTGAGACACTTTTGAATTAGGGCCAGACCCAGAATCAAAGAAGGGTTAAGTCCAGGTCAAATAATGTATGGGAGACCCTACATTGCTGCAGGAACAGGAACATCTATTCAATCTGGGTAGGAAATATTAAGTAATTATTTATAAGTTTACAGAAACAACTGTGGGAAATACAGAAGTTGGTTCTAGGGACCTAGAGCCCGAGGTCTCGATGGGCCCATACATGATTGTAAACCTGGTGATTATGTTTATGTTAGATTTCTTTCAGATTCAATTTAGGATCCCTAATAGGAAGGTGCATTTTAGGTGCTACTCACTACACATGCTGATGTGAAAATTAAAGAACAGCTTGAATGCATAATACGAGAATAAAGAAAGCCCCTAAACCGAAACAGAGGGCTATATTGACTGGGTGTCTCAAACTTTGCATTCAAAAACAGCTGTTAAAAGTTTTTTCAAATTTTGTCGAGCTGTCAATATGTGGAGCTGATTTTTATGAAAAAGCTTGTTTCTTTCTTATAGGAACATTGTCAGGCACACCAATATTAGCAATTGTTGAGTATGTGGGCAAGATGCTGATTTTGGCGTCTTCTTTATGTGTTTTATGTGTTATACTAATAGAACAACGAATAACTATGAGCAGTAGAAGAAACATCAACTCCATCAAAAGGTAGAATCAGGCAAATATTTCAAAACAAAGCCTAAACAGAAAGAGTATTTTTTGGCTTACGTAAAAGAATTTAGTAACTGAACAGAGAGAGGGGAGAATTGATGTAAGGGTGTGTCACAGTTTAATACTGGCCCGGCAATTAAACTGAATAACAGATGCTATCTATTAATCCCCCTCTCCTCCCTGTTAAAGAAAGGAGAGAGGATAAGGGAGAGAGTCTTATGGGTTGGAAACTAAACTACACAACTTTAATGAAACAGTAATGGCAAATAGGAAAAATTACTAGATATCTACAAATATACAGGAAAAATTGATACCATCTTCCTCCCCCTTTTCCCCCCAGTAACTCTCACGTTACCACCGAAGCTGCAGGGCAGCCCTGGGAAAGTCCAGGCTGGACTCCTGGAGTCGGCAGGAGTCTGGAACTGGAGGCAGGAACACACAGATATGGGCTGGCATGGATCAGGACCACCGGCAGACAAATGGGCGGAATCCTCACAGGATGCTGAAGCAAAACGGGGAACAGGCAAAGGAAGGGAAGGAAGGGCAGGAAGAGATTTGACCCTCATGATCTCTCAAATTTATACTGAGTATGACGTGTATGGGATGGAATAATCTGTTTGGTCAATTCTGGCATCTGCCTTGTCCGGTCCTCCCCAAAGGAGGGTTTCAGGTGGGACCTCTTTACTCTTCTGTAGGGCAAAATGTTCCTCAGAGCTGAGCAGTGTCCTTGGCTCTGCATACCAGTCTCTAGCAGTAACTATAAACATGGAGTGTTATCACTAGGATGTTATCTTAGAAGCAGACACTGTCTGAGAAACTTGTAGTAAATTTCAGCAAGTGCAACTACTTCCAAGAGACTTAGCTGAATGCAAAAGTACAAGACAGAAAATCACCTTTATCCCGGCCCACACCAGGACAGGGTGATAAAATGCCTGCCAGTAATTGTCTAGGGGTCACATAGACCTGATAAAAGCTAAAACAGAATTCTTGTTTAATAGAAGCTAAGAAATTGTTTAGGTATCATCACCTTATAAGGGAAATACATGTGCTAAACCTATAACTATACCAACAGAGCATGTTGTCAGTTTGGCTGAAGACTGAAGAAATGTGCCTGGAGAAGAAGAGGTTAAAAGTTTACTGCTTACCCAGAACAGACCTTGGCTTCAATTTTGCTTCATCCCCACGACCACCACCAGGAGACACTAGGCAAGGGCAGGAGGGAGGAGATTAATGAAAATGATCTCTTGGGAATAATTTTAATATGAAGCAGGAGTAGGTGATGCATATGCATAGGCCTTTTGCAAAATCTAATGAATATGTAAAACTTCAGTGTATATAACAAAAGTCTAATTGCAAGATTGGTGCACATGGATTTCAGAGGAATTATCCCTTCATGCGCCCAGTGCTGAACAAATATACCCCTCTCTATAGGTTTCCAAGTTGTAGTCATTTTCCACAAGTCACTGCCTCCAGTTTTAACAGCTTACTGTGCAAGGCCAAATGTTTTCAGTGAGAAACTTGTGTAGCATCTTTTAGTCATATTCCTATACCTTATATTCTCGCCTTTTTGTTTAGAACAGCACTTCTGCTGAATAACATGCCATACCATAAATTGTTTGCAGTTAGTGTTGGACACAATTTCCACTCAAGATTTCCAAGATTTCTCAAGTTACCAATTTCTATGGGTATTTTTAACATTGCTACTGTTTTTTTCTGTGCACACAGATGAAGACGCTTCTCAAACCAGATCATTTGTGTTGTGTGAATATCCTGGAAAGCATGAAAGCCCCTTTGAGTAGACAGAAAATTCTTTAGATTCCCTGGGTATTGTACCCTTCTCCCATTAATAAATTCTCAAACTCTCTGCCTTTTTCTGTTGTCTTGTCTTTTTACTTTGGTTTTCTGCTACCATTTGAAACTTCTTCATTTATCAAAACATTTTACTAGTTTTTGATATAAATAGGCTTGGTCTTACCTCTTTAATCTTGATTTTGGCTTTCATTTTGATTTACCAACTTTATTCTCATCTGTCATTTTAGATTACTTTGTTATGCTAAGTGCTAAGGCAAGAATTCAGTTATTGTCAAGCTATTAACATTTCAATACTGTATGAGTAGAAACCGTTAGGATTTCCAACAGCCTCAGTCTGTTACTTGTGAACCACTTCTAATGCTAAGATATTGGCATCTAATGATCTGTAATAATGACAAAAAGGAGCAAATCTTTATAGTGATCCTTGCAGCCAGATACTCTTGATGTGACTAATTTCGGTACCAAACTTAAATTAATATATTTTTTTTTTTTTTTTTTTTTTTTTTTTTTTTTTTTTTTTTTTTTTTTTTTTTTTTTTATGCAACGAATGTCTTTGAGTTAATTTTGTTTCCTACCTGATGGTCTTCAAAACTGATACATGCACAACATTCACAGGTGAAGTTCCTAGCTGCATTTGGGGCTGCACTGTGTGGAAGACTTTATTTGATTTAAAGGTAGTCTTGCTTACAACCTGCGGAGATGACATGTCATGAAGGAAAGAACACAGGCACAAACAGACAAGGCAACACCTTACCACCTGCCAGATTTATGTGGGAAAGCGATCCATGCACCTTATTCACTACGTCTGAAGCTGCCTTTGCATACTGTGAATACCAATATCCGGCTAATGCAGATGGCAGACTGCTCTTATCCACTTGCCAAAATGTAGCCCTGCCTCCCGGGATTAAGATCCTAAAATATTCTAAGATCACTCACAAATTCCTGTGAGAATTCTTTCAAAAATTCTTTCAATATTGTGGAAGTGGAATATTTTCTTCAAAAGTTACGCCATTCTGAGGATACTGTTTTTCACAGTTTTTCCACAATTCCTTTTTTCTCATAGAAGTAAACAGGAGGGTTTTAAAAGTACGAGATCAAAGAGAAAACAGAATAAGATTTACAGATATTTCAGCATTTCCACCCATACTAGCCCATTCAGCTTTCCTCTCTGCTCTTTCTACACCCTTAGGAATAGACAACAGCGATAATTGGATTGCAAAGTCCAGTCCTTTGGAATCACTGAACTCAAACATTAATCAAGCACGATCAATATCTACATGTTCTTGCATACTGCCAGGCAGAAAGTATTTTCAACACCTTGAAAGAAAGTAAAAACTGAATGTCCAAAATGCACAGCTATAAGATGCCACAGCAGAGCAGGAAGGCTGGAGGGAATCACCGACATACCAGATCCTACCAGCAGGAAGGAATTTATGAAAGCTTTTGAGTCCATGTAGTAAAAAAATCAAGTATATCACTACAGCTACAGTCCTATTATGTTAAGGAATCCCTGCACCTACAGAGATTCTAGGCCTGTAAGAGGTATCAAGTGTCTCTGAGATGCCTGTCTACAAATGCTGGCATTGAAACCCAATATCTGGCCAAGATAGCAGTGGGGAAGACCCCTGCTCCAAGCATGTACCCTATTCTCAGCATGCATAGGGAGGTGGAAGAATGTTGCCTGGTAGATCAAAATCAATGTTTACTTGCAGGGAAGAGCGCGAAAACATGGAGTCTGTGACTAAAACCAGTATGATTGATACACAGTTCAAATTTATTGTCACACAGCATTATATAGGGTTCAGAGGGCACATCTCTTTTAGTTAACAAATTCTTGCAGTTAACTACTTTCTGTCTAGGCATGTTGTTTTTTGCTAAAGCTGCACCTGCATCTGCCAAGCTAGTTCTTCTAATTGTACTTTCAGAGACACTTCAAGGACAAATTGCTTACAGCTCACAACTGAAACTTTCAGTCTGCTTCATAGTTCTCAAAACATGGATTGGCCATAGTCGCTGGGTGTCCACATTCCTTCAGAAATTCCTCCACATTTACTCATCATGTAAAATGGTGATAATGATTCTAATAGAAGACAGATTCTTAAAGATCTCTGAGAATTCATGCATTTCAGGTCTTACATAAACTGTTCTTAACTGTGCTGAATCAGGTTTATCACTATTCATATCTGTACCGTGGAGGTTATGAAACACCATCTGAAGTCCAGTTCTTTCTTGTGTGTATAGTAAATGAATTTTCTGCCAAAAAGTGACCTAAAAAGAAGCCCTATGCAATTAATTAGATTTAGAAACCAAATTAAACCTTTGTTCAGCTCACATGTGTATGTTAGATGTTTTTCACCTCTTCTCCCAAAATTCCCTGTTTGCTTATATGGATTGTTTTGGGTGGTTTGCATGGAGAGAAAAGAGAATTATACTTGAAAATTTCCCCTCACCAGTAGCTGCCTGCATGCAGCCCTAGCCAGAACACAGCCCTTGGCATTCTCAGCCTGACAGCGAGGGAATAATATTGCCATTTACATTGAAAGAGTTAATGGTAAAAATCCACATTCAGGGCAGTCATCTGACATCAAAGCCAGTGAAATAGCTTGGGGGCCAAATTGTGTTTCTGTGCAGGAACAAATATTATTTCTCACATAATTTCAGAAGATGATTCTTGATATTTTCTGGGAAACCTTAAGAAGATGTAATATAAGTGAATTTCAATGTGTTTGTTAATGAGAAAACTAAATTCTCTTTATTTTGTCAAGTATAATTATGCCTCATTCAGTCATTTCTTTTTATTAGCCATTGTATGCTGTTGTAGTAATTATAGCCAAGTACATATGCTTGGGTTGGCAGTGGAAGATGTGTTCTTTGCAGGGCTGTCATAGAAAAAGGGGACTTCAGAGAAACTGATATCATGTGATGGTTACTGACTACATTTGGAAACAATCGAAGGAAAAAAATAGTTACTTTAACAGTATTAGATTTATCCAAGGAAAAAAACCCTACACTATGAAATGGGCAAGTAAATAAAATATAAAACATAGGAGAAGCTCACGTAAATACAAGCAGGGTATTTTGATTACTCAGAACTAGACTGCAATATATTGGGGAAAATACAAGATTTATGTAGATTTGGCATGAGATTGTATTGAAATTCCATAGGTTTTAACTAAAGTACTGTTATTACATCTGAGAAGAATACCAAGAGAAATCCTAAGGTGATAAAAATGAACTTCGGGGCATTCGGATGAATGGTGGAGGGGTAAGGAGTGCAGGTGATGTTTTTCTCAATTCCTTCAAGTAGCAGAAAATGCTGATAGTAATACAAAAGCACACCTGATCAACATGTGGCTTAGAGGCTTGTGCCATCATTGCTGGTGCAATCAGAATTTTGGGTTCTTTGAGCATGGGGATGATTACAATGGCACTGGGCCTGCTGCCAAGAGATGGAGTGGAAGTATCCACGGGAGGGGGGAGGAGGATTTTTGGCCAGGAGATTGAGGCTCATAGGGAGGGCTTTAAACTAAGTGAAGGGGTGGAAGGGCACAAAACCAGGCCATCTAGAGATGATCCTAGGAGTGGCATGACAATATTAGGGATGAAACCAATATCCCAGCTCAAGCGTGCCTACACCAATTCACACAATATGGGCAACAAACAGGAGAAGCTAGAAGCCATTATATGGCAGCATAGCTATGACATAGTTGTCATTACAGAAACATGGTAGGACAGTTCTCATGACTGGACCAGTATGAGGTGGCAGACAAAGCATTCTACATGCATCTGACAGAAGTCTCACAATTACTAGTCCTTGTTCTGATGGGGGCCTTCAACCTATTGGACATCTGCTGGAAACGTAACATAGCAGAGAGGATACAACCAATCCCTAGTCATGTCCCTCAGGGCTCAGTTTAGGGGCTATTCTTGTTCAGTATCTTTATCAAAGATGTAGATAAGGGTGTGGGATAACTGGAGCCACGGAAGACAAGTCTCATGCTATCATGGTCAACAAGTCTCAACTTTATTGAACTTCGTTACATTTTTATAAGGTCCTTAATCAGCTCATACATATTGCAAAAGTTAAGCTCCCCATTGGTTCTTAGCTACTGAAGTGAGTGTAGCTAGGCAACAGCCTTGAGGTTTCTAGAACATTCTTCTTGGGGGGCTACTGCTAATCACAGCATATTGTTATCGTGTAACAGTTGGTGGCAAGGACACCTTGTCCTTGTCGCCTATAGGCTAATCAGCTGCACACGGTCATGACCTTTGTCTTGCAACCATTCCTCTGCAAAATTCTCCACACTTCCCCCGTTTTCTTTAGCTAACATTACAGTCCTGTTACTCGCAAGAGCTGACATCATCATTCTTTGAATACACTGTAATACACAAGGCAAAAACATAAGCAAAATAACTATCACTATTATAACAAAGAGAGCTTTTTCCAACAGGGAAATTAGCCAAGGGCTCAGACCAAAGGATGCCAACCAGGAGGTAAAGGGATCAGAGGTCATCTGGAGCTTATGCATATTATCTCTAAGGGTGGCCAACTGGCGGTGGATTGAATTTGAATGATCAGACAAGTTCATGCAGCACATGCCCTCGAATTCTTCACAGCCAGTTATTAACCCACTTGGCTGGTCTGCAGGCCCAGGAGCGGAGAGATACGTGGCCACACCCTCCCCACAGTGGTGAAGCCATCCCAGATTTAGACTTCCCATAGGATTCCACTTGTCTCCATGCCATGGGTCTCCACCCCAAACTGAGGTTACAATTAAGAAGGAGAATCAGGAGGACTGGATAAGGCAATCAGGGGAGGGGAGAAGGATCAAAACCGGGAGCTAGATTATGGACACAAGTGGTTATGGTTTGACCAGGTGGGACATTTAAGGAACAGGAAAAGTCAGAAAAGGAGAGGTTCAAGCCATGCTACAAACAAATAAAGACCAGGAGTTACCCAGAGAGAAGAGGTGTTGGTTTTGAGGACTGCCCATGTGACCCCTTTGGAGAGGGGGGAAAAAGGGGCAATTTTGTTCCTAAAATAGTATGTAATACCCAAGCAAAATGTTCATAGGAAAAACAAACAATGCAATAGGGAGGCAATCTATATCTGTTCTGCAGAGTTCAAAGAGGGGATAACACAAGTCTCTACATCCTCTTCGGTGTCAAAAGGAAGGTTAGTCTGGAATCTCTGCAACACCGGAGCCAGCAGGGGTTTCAGCGTCATCTGGAGTCAGTGTCGTCTCCGGGCCAGTGGACTGTTCATGGACTATAGCTGGACGAGTCCACTTTGCGGGGATCCACTTAGAACCTGCTGGGGTAGAAACACACACATAACCTCTTCCCCAGTAGAGTACTTGTGAAGGCTTTTGCCAGAGCCCTGTCGCAGGGTTCCTGTACGTTACAAAAATGGGGGGAGCTGGGCCGGTCTCTTTTTCTGCACAGTGATGGCTGCCTTCTTGGTCATGGTCTGGTACATCCCAATGAAGGCCACGTTGTTGTCCAGGTCGTAGACGGGGCACAGGATGTCCTGGATGGAGATGACAGAGCAGGGGAAGGCCATGGCCGAGGTCACCTTCACAATCACTGAGTCCACTCCCTCAGAGAACTCATACTTGAAATACTGGGGCTGGGCGGCTGTGGCGTTGAAGCTGAACCTGTTGTTGGTCTGCAGGATGAAGTTCTCCACGCGGGTGACCCGCAGCTGGTAGGAGGTGTTGAGGGAGAGCGTGGAGACGTCCACGTAGAAGTGTTGGGTCTCCACCTCCTCCTTGGTCTGGGGCTGGCACAGCATGCGGCTCACCTCCTGGTGCTCCAGGTCGGCGCTGCGATGAGGTAGTTTGGAGGGGTGCAAGGGCTGCTAAAACCTGGTTTTGAGCTTTGGCCTGATTATCTAGAGCTTTGGCCTGATTATCATACCTGGGGATTCCTCCCGGTTCACGGACCTTTTGCATCGCCCTCTTGGCAACTGCCATAACTTCCCTAAGCTTTTCTACCCCCAGTGCCGCTTGTCGTTCTAAAAGAAAATATTTTCCGTCACCCATAACCTCATCCACCGTAATACCGTGTAAAGGGTCTGCTCGCTGGCGCCGCTGCGCGGCGCTATTAGCTGCCTCTTCCCTCCATCGGCTTTCAAATGTTAATTTCTGATAGGGGGGGTATATGAGACGGGCTATGCCCTTAACGTCGGCAGGGAGCAAGACGACCGAGTTAAACAGATAATCAATCATTTGCCGCACAATTCGGAGTCACTAGTGAGCCTGACGGGCATTGNTAAGAGGTCGCATGTTTTAAAAGATGAGGGAGGTCCTTATCTAGATCTAAATCTTTAATTCCCCGTCTTTTAAGAAAAGAAGTAAATAAATCATACGCTGCTTGCCTGTCCATTCTGACCGGTACCGTTGCAACCCTCCAAGCGTCGGCAGCGCGTAGCGGCGGAGACCACTGATGTGATCCTCCGGGCACGTCGGGCGATAAAAGCCTTACGCCGTCAAGCAGACCCGCACCCAACGTAGCTCTGAAGAGGGAAGGGTATTGGCTGTTCGGGCGCCAAATGTGGGATAACCGGAGCCACGGAAGACAAGTCTCATGCTATCATGGTCAACAAGTCTCAACTTTATTGAACTTTCGTTACATTTTTATGAGGTCCTTAATCAGCTCATACATATTGCAAAAGTTAAGCTCCTCATTGGTTCTTAGCTACTGAAGTGAGTGTAGCTAGGCAACGGCCTTGAGGTTTCTAGAACATTCTTCTTGGGGGGCTACTGCTAATCACAGCATATTGTTATCGTGTAACAGTTGGTGGCAAGGACACCTTGTCCTTGTCGCCTATAGGCTAATCAGCTGCACGCGGTCATGACCTTTGTCTTGCAACCATTCCTCTGCAAAATTCTCCACATAAGGGGATTGAGTGCTTCCTCACCTAGTTTGCAGACCGAACTTGGGTGAGAGTGTTGGTCTGCTCCATGGTAGGAAGGCTTTGCAAAGGAACCTGGACAGACTGTAGCCATGGGCCAAGGACAATAAAATGAGATTCAGCAAGGCCAAGTGACAGGTCCTGCGCTTTGGTCACAACAACCCCATGCAAACCTACAGGCTTGGGGACGAGTGGCTGGAAAGCTGCCAGGAAACACCTGAAGGTTGTTCAGGTTAGCAGCGGACTGAATATGAGCCAGCAGTGTGCCTAGGTGGCCAAGAAGACCAACAGCATCCTGGCTTGTATCAGGAATAGCGTGTCCAGTAGAAGAAAGGAAGCTGTTGTGCCCCTGTACTCAGCACTGGTGAGGCTGCAACTCGAGTACTGTGTTCAGTTCTTGGCCTCTCGCTACAAGGAAGACATTGAACTGCTCGAGTTCAGGGAGGGGCAATCAAGATGTTGAAGGGTCTGGAAAACAAGTCCAATGAGGAGAGGCTGAGGGAACTAGTCTCTTCTCTCAAGTAACTAGTGAGAAAACTGGAGGAAATGTCCTGAAGTTGTGCCAGGAGGAGTTTTAGCTTATGTATTAGGAAGAATTTCATTAGTGAAAGAGTAGCCAGATGCTGGAATGAGCTGCCCAGACAGGTTGTGGAGTCATCATCCCTGGAGGTATTTAAAGCTGTGTAGATGCACCTCTCTCACTAACTTCAAGAAGTCTTAACTGAACTGAATGAAAACTAATAATAATTCCAGGACAAATATTTTTTGGCCATTCTGGCAAAAAAATGAATTGCTGTATAGGAAAAATCCATAGATTTTGAAGGGTGTATACTAAAAAATTAAAAATGCACAGAACACATTTGAATCCAATCAGCTGAGATTGGGTCTGAAATGGTGGGGCAAGGCATAAAAAAAAGAGGCAGGAACTTCCTTTCTGCAATAAAATCTCAAGCAGAAGTTACCAGTAGAAATTGAAAAGGCCTAGAAAGTTCACATTTCTTTAATACCATCAGCAACACACCTATAATCACAAAATAATTACTGTAAATTCTCAGGAGAGAAGCTGTGCATGTCATGTCATCAGTGACACTCTGCATGAGATGGAAAAGTCACATTAAGGAAAACGGGAGAATGAACTTTACAGATGTGTGTGGAAAAAACAAACAAAAGACCCTTTCTCACAGCCCAATAAGACAGGTAAATGCCTCCAGCATGTTACTTACCCTACCCCATAGATCTCACAAATCAGATTTTCTTAACCCTAACTATGCTGATGTCATAATGAGTTCCCAACCCACGGAACAACACTTCTCACTCTTCACTTCTATTAGGTTTGTATTTGTCTCTCCTCTCTCCTGTCATTCACACTTTCCTGTCAGTGTGGTAAGCTCATCATACTACATTTGTATGGCAAATTTTCAACAGCAGGACAGATTGTGGAGATAGATTCTGTGAGAAGTTGCCAGATGCTCCCCTATGTTCAACAGATCAAATGACAATCAGCTCCAAGACAGATGCACTGCTGGTCAAGACCAGGCTCATCAGAAATAGTGGTAGTATTTCTGAATCAAGAAAATCAAGAAGAGAAGAAACTGAAGGGCAACAGCAGCCAAATGGTAGGAATATGTGAAAAAAAACAAATCTGCAGACATGAAAGTCAGTGAAGAAGGAAGTGGAACAGGTGCTGTCATGCGCCACAAGGTGGGAGTGGCACTGTCATGTCTCACAAAGTGAGCAGAGCTCCCCAGCTATGCGGGGGGCTAAACAAAATATCATGTCCCACGGAGTGGGCACATCTCTGTCCCACAGATTGGGCACAGGTAGGGTTCCCTGTGGAGGAATTTCTGAAGGAACGTGGACATCCGGCGATTATGGCCAAACCATGTTTTGAGAACTACGAAGCAGACTGAAACTTTTAGTTCTGAGAGCAGTAAACAACCTGTACTTGAAGTGTCTCTGAAAGTGCGATTAGAGCAAGTAGCTTGGCAGAAGCAAGAGCAGCTTTAGCAAAAAACAGGATGTGTAGTCTAAATGTAGCTAGCTGCAAGGATTTGTTATCTAAAGAGGCATGGCCTTTGAGGCTCTATATAATTCTGTGTGTTTTCTAATAAAAACGAGAGCTGTGTTTCAACCATATTGGTTTTAGTCACAGATTCTGGGTGTTTTTGTGCTCTTCCTGACAGTTCCCCAGAGTGGGGTTTGACCCAGGGGAATCTGGACTGAATCCCCCTTGTTTTCTAAACTCCTTCAGAGAGGAACCTAGGTGCAGCTGGGCCCAATCTTTCCCCTCCTCTTATTAATCTCTTTTAACACCCATTCGGTCAGATTAAGTTCAGGAATTCTCTGCACAGTACTCAGGAGTAAGATTATTACCCAGAAGGTTTGTATAAAAAAGTAACTTTAATTCGAAGTGAGTAAGATTATAAAGCATGAGAGATTACAACTAGCACAATAAGAAAAGATGGTACTTTAAAAGCAACGGATTACAATTTAGCAAAACTTAAGGAAGTTGTCAGAACAGGTTACAACTAACAAAAGTTAACAAAGCAATGGGGAGTAAAACTTAACAAAGTTAGAAACTATGTGATGTAAACACTTAAAAAAAAAAAATCTGATTCTTGAGCAAGTTTCTTTCTTAAGCTTACATATCAAACATTTACATATCTAAAGACGGTAAACAGGAAAACGAGTGTCTTGGCGCCTGGCATTTTGGGCTAGACATCAGGGAATTAACATATCTAAACCCACTCCGGAAGAATGCTCCGCTCCGAAAAAATTGGTTTACCAATATCTTGCACAAAGGAGAAAAAAAGGGGGGCTCGCTCCCCTTTTTCATTATAAAAATGCCCCTGAAAGAACCGAAAAGCAGCCTACCAGCACGGAGAAAACCACGCGTGAACCAGCAGGCACTGAAGAACCACGTGGAAGCCGGTCCTGGTGACTCAACCAGCCCGGCGCAGAGCGACAAAAAAGCCCCGTGGCAAAAGCGGCGGAGCGTTTTTTTTTTTCTTCCTACTGCTACAGCAACACGGTAACCTGAATCTGACTCCCAGTTGGGATGACAAAGTAATAACCCTTATTTCTGGCCATGCATCCTCTCCAGTGTCTTTACCCTGGGCACACACAAGATGTCACTCCCTCTGCAGAGTGCAGCTTTTGTGCCCCCGTCCCTTATCGAATAAGGACAGTGTCCTGACTATCAGGGTGGCCATCAAACCCTTGCAAGGAACATGTTCATCTTGTCGGGACAGCCACTAAAGGAGAGGCCGCTCTTGTGAGAATGGGGCCCTGTTTATCAGGGTGGTTACCCAAATGAGGGTCTCTCCTTCACAGAATGATAAGCCTCAAGCCTCCACCCGCATACAATGTCCTCTTCGTCAGGCTGGCTGTTTTGAGACAAATACTCTTTTGGGGATTCTAGAGGTGGTACAGCAGAACATTCCCCTGCATCATAGAGTGGTAAAGCAGTCTGCTCCCCTGAAGCTCAAGGAATGCAACAGAGAAGATACCTAAACATAACCTGTGGGGGACCAGATGCCAGAGCAGGTGGATGCACCCAAAGGAGACAGTGACATGATGAAGAGTGCATGCCTGGGCAGGCTCCTGCCAGGACTTATGGACTCATGGACAGAGGAGCTGGTTTGTTGGCAACACTTTTGCCTTCTCATGGGGAACATATGTTGGAGGAAAGGAGCAGCACAAACAATGTGATAAACTGATTTCTCATAATAAACTCATTTCTCATCCCTCCATGCTGCTTGTGAGGAGGAAGAGAAATTGGGAGTAAAGTTAAGGCTGGAAAGAAGTGAAGGGTGGGGAAAAGCTGCTTCATTATTTGATTTTCATTTCTCATTATCCTCCTCTGATTCAGGCCATAGTAAATTAAATGAAATGTCTCAAGACCAGTCTGTTTTTTGCCCATGATGATAACTGCTGAGTTGCTCTCTCCCTGTCCTTCTCCCTGTCCTTATCCATGTATCTCTCTCTGTACTTTTCTCTCCCTTTCCAGCTGAGGAGGAAAAGTGATAATGTGGCTTGGTAGACACCTGGCATTCAGCCAACATCGACACACTCAGTGATTCAGGGATCTGTGACAGCACAACATAAATCTACAAGAAAAAAAATTTCTCCTTGTTTTAAGGTGAAATACATTTGGTGTGATCCCTTTCTATTTTGACTTAAGCAGGAATTTACAATCAATGGCTCTCCTTGATTTTTACAAGGAAAAGACTTACCTTAAGATCACGTATTTATTTTTAATACTAGAACAATTAAATCACACATACTGTAGTTAAAATTTAGGAGGCATTAGTGCATGTGAACTAACAGAAGGGCAAGTGAGAAGCAGAAATGGGAGTTTTCTGTATACACAAGGTATTTTTCTCTTGAGAAGTAAGAATTTTAAAATTTTGTCATCAGTTTAATAGCAAACAAATCACATAATAGTTGAAGCCAGATTATATAGAAGTTTGTTACTTTTAATTAGCATAGTCTGATTTATTTCTAAAAAAAAAAATATCCCCAAATGCTATAATGAACTATTTCTTTCCTAATTTCTGGAAGACAAAACAAATCTCAGAGGTCACTTGCTATTAGAAGTTTTGTTCTGTCATTAGACAGTCATTACAGTTAATAGTTCTTGCTGCTTGCCTGAGTTTAACATTTAATTCTAAGATGAGTTTACGAGTGTATTAATTGCTGTTCATGATGTAAGAGTTCATGTGAAGTTATTTGGAAATTAAATTCAACAGAGCTAATGAGAATATGCTGGGTTCTTTTTTATTATTAATATTTGAGAAGGGGAGCAAAATAATAGACACAGAAGGCCAGTAAAAGCTGATCTTTCAAAAGTGAATTTTTGACAGTATCTCTCTCGTTCAAGGAAAGCTTAATTGGAAAAGATTTCTTACTCTCAGACAGGGATTGATACCTGTTCACATTGCATACAAGATAAAGTCAGTTCTTAGAATCTTAGAATGGCTTATGTTGGAAAGGACTTTAGATAGTATAATTCCAACCTCTCTGCAGGACCAGATACCTCTCACTAAACTCGTGTCTCAAAGTTACATAGAACTTGGCCAAGGAGGGAGCATCCACACTTCTCATGGCAACATGTCCCAGTGTTTCACCATTCTCATATTAAAGACTTTCTTCCTAATGTTTAACATATATCTACACTCTTTCAGCTTAAAGACACCACTCCTCTTCCTATTGCTATATTACCTTTTAAAAAGTTGCTTCCCAGCTTTCCTGTAGGGTCTCTGAAAGGCTGCTGTAAGATCTTGGAGCTTTCTTTTCTCCAGGCTGAGCAAACACAACTTGCTCAGCTTGCCTTCATAGGAGAATAAGAAAAAGTTGCTGGAGGTGACTTAGAAATTAAACATATTTACATTCTAAGGAAAAGTGCAGCATTAAAACAGGGTGGAATACAGCTAATGTGCAATGAGTTCATACCATGACTGTTACCTAGGCAACACTAGATGCCGGCAGCATCAGGGGCACTCAGTGTCCTAATTCTAAGAGAATTTGTGTGGCAGGTGGGGCAGAAGGGGGACACTGCAGCCACACTTTGTGGCAACAGTGGTATCCAAAGGTACAGTGAAACTAACCAGCTGCATGTTTGATACCCTGGGCCAACAACCTGTCACCTTTTGAAAAAATAATATTCTTCAGGTGACTTTTTTTTATTATAATACTATAAAAAACCTTCATACCTGAAAACTATCCACCTCTAAGATGCAATAACCCTTCACTGAGACTGCGCTCTGAATTTTTTCTGTTCTATACCTAATAAAGGTATGTATGATGGGAGTCACTCAAGCTCCACCTTTAAGGTAAAATGGTACAAAAATAGCTAGAGAGGGGAAGGATGTTTGGGACAATACTGTTGCAGGGACGACTCTATACCCTGATCTCTGGGACTAGTCGATTGGCTGATCCTCTCTTCCCCCCATCAGGATGTCTTTGGGTAGGATTGAAACACTTGACTGTATCAAGTGCCTCCCTAGGACTAAGTATAAATCTCTATAGGGTAATTTTCTTAAACTGTATGTAACCAGGCTGTGTTGCTGATAACCGACATGTTTGTATATACTTTGCAGACAGTGAAATTATCACCAGCAATCCAAAGAGCTTGTGCACTGTTTCTTCAATAAATTACACTGTTCATTAATCTAGCCATGACAGATTCTAATTAAAGGTGACCAAACTGGCTTTGTCCATAATTTTTCATGACAAGCATGACTGGATGGATTTTTAATGCATCCAGATCCATGATAATCCAGTACAAGACTGGGTGTGGCGAGACTATCAATGCCAAATAGGCTATCCCTCAGAGAATCTAAGCCCATCCACTCCCAGCTCCTCCAATAGCTGAGGGTCAGCTGGAACACCATAGGGTTCATTTTCTGCTGAATTACTTTACTCCTTTTAAGGCGAGAGATGCTCCAGCCCTCTAATTATCTTTGTGTTCTTCCTCTGGGCTCAGTCCAAGAGCTCCATGTCCTTCCTGTGTTGGGTACTCCAGAGCTGGACACAGTACTCCAGGTGAGGTCCCATCAGAACAGAGCTGAGGGGCTGAATCACCTTGCTTGTCCTGATGGACATGCTTCTTGGCCTTGTTCAATCTCATGAAGTAGACATGGGCACACCTCCGTCAAGGTCCCTCTGGATGGCATCCCTTCCCTCCAGCATGTTTCCATATCCCACAGTTTGGTATTATCACCAAACCTGCTGAACGTACACTCAATTGTACCATCCATGTCTCCAACAAAGATGTTAAACAGCATTGGTTCCAGTACGGACCATGGAGGAATGCCCTTTGTCACTGGTTTTGATTTGGACATCAAGCCTGTGACCAAATGACTCTTTGAGTGCAACCATTCAGCCAGATCCAGTGGTCCATCCAATGAATACATATCTTTCCAATTTAGAGATCACGATGTCATGGGAGACAGTGTTGAATGCTTTGCACTAGTCCAGGTAGGTTGTATCAGTTTATCTCCACTGTCCACCAATGCTGTGACCCCATCATAAAAGGATCCCAGATTTGTCAGGCAGTATTTGCCCTTAGTGAAGCCATGTTGGCTGCCACCAACCACCTTCACATTTTCCTTGTGCATAGCGTAGCCTTCAGGAGAATCTCCTCTATGGTCTTGCCAGGCACAGGCTGTCTGGCTTGTAGTTTTCTGGGTCGTCCTTTTTTAGCTTTCTGAAAAGAGACTATGTGTTTCCTTTTCTGGCCAGTGGGAACTCCACCAGTCTCATGCCTTCTAAAATATTGTGGACAGTGGCTTTGCAACTTCATCCACCAGTTCCCTCAAGAGCTGTGGATAGATGTCATCAGGTCTCATGGATGTGTGCACATTCAGTTTTTTAGACGGTCTTGAACCTGCTCATCTCCCTGCAGTGAGTGGATCTTCCTCCCCACAGTCCCTGCCTTTGCCTTCTACTTGGATGGTGTGGCCAGAGTCCTTGCCAGCAGAAACCGAGGCAAATAAGTTGTTGTCAACTTTCTCCATATCCATTGTGGCCAGGTCTCCTATTTCCTTTTGGAGAGGGCTTATATTTTCTCTAGTCTTCCTTTTATCCCCGATATATTTGTAGAAGCTTTTCTTGTTACCATTGTTGCACCTTATTGTCAAGCTTTCAGATTAGGGTGGTAAGTAAATTAATGACACATGCTCTCTATTATCACAAGAAGGAAAAGGAAAGTCTCACGGAAAGAGACTTATGGACTGTAAAATAAACCAAATACCTTTAATGAAACAATAATGGCAAACAAAATAAAGAAATACGTACAAATATACACAAATATATTAAAAAAAAATATTGTACTCCTCTCAGTAATGCTTACATCCCTGAGGCTGCAGGGCAGGCCCTGGGAAAATCCCAGGCTGGACTCCTGGGCTCAGTGGTAGACAGGAGCTACATGCATGAATTCACAGGTTCAAGAATGCACAGACTGAGATCAAAGTCAGAGAAATAGATGTGATCCTCCCAGGACATGCCATGGAGAAAGAAGACAATGTTTGTTATCCTTCAGGTTTATACTGTGTATGATTATGTATGGGATGGTCAGTTTATGGTCAATTGTCTTCAGTCCCTGTGATTACTATAGGAGTAGGTATAAGCAAGATGATTTCTGCATACCATTCTCCAGTGACAACCATAAACATTGAGCATTATCAGTCCTAGAAGCAGACATTGACTGCAAAATATGCTATTTCAGTGAAGTGGAGTTACTGAGAAGAGATTCAACTGCAATATAATTACTAAAATTTGGTTCTGTCCTGACTCAAACCAGGACATATGTGCCGTGACTCAATGCAGCATGAGGGATTTTCAGCTTAGTATCTTTCCTTGATTTGTGTTAGGTGTGGAACCTCAATCAATTTTTCCCTGTTCCTGGGTTCATACAATCAGCAGCAGGTTTTGGGCTAGTTTGTCAAGTGCTGTGTTCTCTCTGGAGGTTTTATTAAAACACTGCAGAAGTCTATTGGTTCCTCACAACAAAATTCTTGAGGAGATGGCAAAGATTTTAGTGGTCATTTTAAGGGCAGGTTGTAAACCTGAATGGGAGATGTATATTTTCTAGCTCACAAATTTTCTTGAAGTTCGTGGGTTTTGGTTTGGTTTGTTTTTTGGGTTTTTTTGTTTTTTTTTTTTGGTGGGGGAGGGTGAGGGGAAATAAAATATATGTATGTCTACAATATTATAGTTCATTGGAGAATATTTCTAGTCACCATCTTTTTGTCTGTCTGTCTGTTTATGCACAAGACCTGAACCAGGAACGTTTTGTGAAAAGATTCACTAAGACAATGAGTGTGACACTGATAATTTCTTTCTTGCATGGATTATTTTGGCATGCTTAGCAAAGATATGGGTTACTGTACTGTGAATTTATTTGGAATAGAGTAAAGGACTTCTGGTATCCACCAGAGAAGCTGCTTAACTCTTTAAGAAACCTATCTTCATAGAGATGTGTGTATTGTGAAAGAAAGTGTGGAACTGGAACCTTTATCTTTCTAAATGAAAAGCTCTCTTGCTATCTAGCAGATTATGAACAGAAAAACGCCTGTTCTGCCCTGCCTGAGAAGTATCCCTGAAACTATCAGTGTTTTTGAATCTTGCAACATATACAGAGATTAAGCTGTCTTTCTCTTTAACCAGATCAGTTCAAAGTGGAAAAATAGTTAAGTACATACAATAAGCAAGCAGTGGTTCTGGTTTAATTTTCAAAGTAATTTGCCAGAAAAGCAATTTACTACCACCTTCATGGGTTAAAGACGGATGAATAATGCTCTGGTAAAGACAACTTAATTATCCCATCTGAAGTTTTGTACATTCAATACTTCTTCCATTTTGGCATGGTCTGTACTCAGGTTAGGCTGAGATATTTTAGAAAATACCCCAGAGGACAGTGGTCAGTGGCTCAAAGTCTAGACAGAAACCAGGGACAAATGGTATTCCTCAGGGTTCTGTACTGGGACATGTATTATTTAATATTTTTATTAACCATATAGACAGCAGGATTGAGTGCACCATCAGCATCAAGCTGACACCAAGCTGAGTGGTTGTCTGTCACGGTTTAACACTGGCCCGGCAATTAAACCGAACAACAGATTTTTCTATAAATCCCCCTCTCCTTCCTGATAAGGAAAGGAGAGAGAATAAGGGAAAGAGACTTATGGGTTGGAAGCTAAACTACACAACTTTAACGAAACAGGAATGATAAATAGGAAAAATTACTAAATATATACAAATATACAAATATACAGGAAAAGATTGATCCCACGTTCCTCCCCCCTTTCCCCCAATAACTCTCACGTCACCACGGAGGCTGCAGGGCAGCCCTGGGAAAGTCCAGGCTGCACCCTGGGGTCAGGAGCTGTCAGGAGCTGGAGGCAGGAACACACAGATTCAGGCTGGCATGGATCAGAACCACAGGCAGAGGAAGGGACGGAATCCTCCCAGGATGCCAAAGTACACAGGGAACCGGTGAAGGAAGGGCAGGAAGAGCAGGAAGGGGCAGGAAGGGAAGCAGAAAAGGAACCTGACCCTCGTGATGCCTCAAATTTATACTGAGTATGACGTGTATGGGATGGAATACTCTGTTTGGTCAATTCTGGCATCTGTCTTGTCTCGGGCCTCCCCAGAGGAGGGGTTCAGGTGGGACCTCTTTACTCCTTCTGCAGGGTAAAACGTTTTCCTCAGAGCTGAGCAGTGTCCTTGGCTTTGCATACCAGTGCCTGGCAGTAACTATAAACATCCAGTGTTATCAGTCCTAGAAGCAGACACTGTCTGAGAAACTTGCTGTTAATTTCAGCAAATGCAGCTATTTACAAGAAACTTAGATGAAAACAAAAGTACAAACCAGAAAATCACCTTTATCCTGGCCCAAACCAGGACTTTGTCTCAATAATCCAGAGGTATGGGATGTCATCCAGAAGGACCTGGACAAACTGGA
The DNA here is from genome assembly GCA_038090715.1 of Florisuga fusca. Taxonomy (NCBI): domain Eukaryota; kingdom Metazoa; phylum Chordata; class Aves; order Apodiformes; family Trochilidae; genus Florisuga; species Florisuga fusca. The sequence goes on from JAAWXA010000017.1 coordinate 11,545,776, forward strand.
CAAACCAGGTGAACATTACGAGGTTCAACAAGACCAAGTGTAGGGTCCTGCACTTGGGTTGGAAAAATCCATACTGTCAGTACAGGTTTGGGGGATGAAGTTTTAGAGAGGAGCCCTGCGGAAAAGGATTTGGGGGTGCTGACGGATGAAAAGCTGGACATGAGACAACGGTGTGCACTTGCATCCCAGAAGGCCAATCGCATACATCAAAAGAAGCATGGCCAGCAGATCAACAGAGGTGATTCTGTCCCTCTGCTCTGGAGAGATCTCACCTGGAGTACTGTGATTTTGGAGCCCTTGGCACAAAAGGACGTGGACCTATTGGAGTGGGTCCAGAGGAGGGCCACAAAAATAATCAGGGGGCTGGAACACCTCTCCTATGAAGAAGTGCTGAGGGCTGAGGGAGCTGGGGTTGTCCAGCCTGGAGGAAAGGCAGCTCTGGAGAGAGACCTAATAGCAACCTTCCAGTATCTGAAGGGGGCCTACAAAATGGCTGGGGAGGGACTGTTTGCAAGAACCTCTTGGCCCTAGGACAAGGGGAAATGGCTTTGAATTAGAGAAGAGTAGATATTGATTGCGTGTTCTTTACCATGAGGGCACTGCAAAAACTCAACAAGTTGCCCAGGGAGGTAGTTGAGGCCTCATCCCTGGTGATGTTTAAGGTGAAGCTTGACAAGGCTCTGAGTAACTTGCTCTTGTTGATGATGTCACTGCTTACTGCGAAGGCTTTGGATTAGATGGTCTCCAGATGTTCCTTCCAGCCCAAATTATTCTATGATTCCATGATAAAAAACAAACCAACATCATAAAAGTGTAATAGGATTACAATATAAACAAGTAATTAATAATTTCAAATAAATTGTAATGAAAGTTATCAATCATAGTATTACAAATTACAATTTTTTTTTTAATATTGCATTTCCTGATCATAGGAATGCTGGATGATGCTTCAGAAAAAGATATGACATTGGAAGAAAACAAAGTTCAAGTAGCAGCCGGGTTGAACACAGGGTCATGACTGTATAGGATGTGGAACATGGATTTAATTAAAGGCCATTGTGAGTTGATATAGGAACATCACAAACTCTTGAAACTTATGGACTTTTGAAATCTTGGTATCATCAGTTCTGGAGAAAAAATTTAATTGACTATCAGTTTTGAGAAAGGCCTGACAATAGAGGAACCTGATCTTCAATGCAGCTTACTAGCTTCTTGAAATCAGATCATACAAGCCAGATGATATCAAGCTACTGCAGTATATTTTATTTTTACTTTTTTTCAAGTCAGTGACGATTAGAGATGAGATCTTATACAATCAGTTAAATAATACACCTTGAAAGATAATTTAATGGAGATGAGAGTGTTTAAAAAGAGAAAGACACACTCAAAAAGATGTGATTTCCTTTCTTGTTTTTCCTAAATTATTTTCCATCATGAACGTCTTTATAGATTTTCTGCAGAATTGCATGGGCTGAAATAATGATAACTTTTAACTAAGAACAAAAAGAAAACATAGAAGAAGCATAATTATGAGTTAACCATTAGTATGTTCTTAGAGCTAATGTGCAGCAGAAGTCAGAATACTCATGATTTATAATATACATCAAGAGAATTAAAGACTGCTAAGACTCCTCTTCGGAGAAGAGTTAGAATGCTGTACAGCTAAAACCATTTTGTTCATGTGGATAACTTTGTTAGTGAATACAATAAGCTGATCCGTTAGACAGACCTATTCAATGTAAATCCAACTAAAAGTTTTATAACATTTGCATCATCTTGCATAGAGCAATGCCTATAAGGCAGAACTATCTTTGCCCTGTCTGGCATTCAGACAAAGGTCAAGAACCAGGAATACGTAAAGGATGGACAGAGGGCCTTTTTACGCATAAAGAAAATATGACATTACAATTTATGTGCCTGAGTATTGATCACTGTCAGAAAACAGTAAGGCAAATCCTGCAGAATGTTCAGCAGCTTTAAAAGCTATGCAACCAATAGGACGTTGAAAAACTATTAACAGCTGGTAGGATGAGAAAGAAAACTGAACCAATAGTAAAAGTAGGTTTGGATACTTACATAAGGATACTTGCATTTGAGATAGTTTTTTAGATCTATAATGTTGGAAAATATTAATTTTCCTGTATGAGAGAGTTCCAAGTTATCAGAGCTATCTTGCACTAAAAAAGAAGGCAAGGTTAATTTTCATCTCTTCAAAACCATGTGTCACTCCCCTGGCAGCTGATGAAACACATTTCCAAGGAGCTTCTCTTTATGCACATGTTCTAGCACAAACTGACACAAACAGATTTGACACTGATTAATTGAAAGAATTTACAGTATTGCCCTGAGGCAGTACACAAGTAAGCATATGGTGATCAATACTCAATAGCACAAAGTCTGGTCAACAGTACAGCTCACCACTTATTAAAAGCGTACTGTCTATGAAGCAAGTAGGAAAAAGCTGGACCAGTGAAGCTACTTGTAATTATATACAAAATATATATTACCGGTTTCAAGGTTGACCATTGGTTACACTAAACTGTTAGAGCAAGGAATGTTTGCAACTTCTAAAAGATAAATAATGTCATTAGGAAGAGGAAGGAGAAAGGACTGGTTGTTATTGTTATTAAATTGTTAAATTATTTAATGTATGACCAGAGAAGCAACTCATACAGGACTGTGACTACTACTAAAACAAGTGCCTCTCTAAGAAATAGGAAGAACAAGTTAATGATAAATCTGATTTGGTAAACTATTTTCTATGCTGCTTTTTCTGGCAATTCTTATTTCCTTCCTGGCTGCTCTTCAGACTCCAAACTCTCAACCACTCAGCTCCTTCTCCCCAGACAGTTACATTTAGAATGGTCCAGAACCCTCACATGCTAAATTATATTTTACTTAGGCTGTCCTTCTGGAAGAAGGAGAGAAGGAAGAAAAGCTTTAGCATGTTTATTTGAATCAATTTGAAAAATAAAACATGTACTGCCAGTAGCTTTTTTTACCTTCAGAACTGTATTCCTACCCAGCCAGCTATATTTGATATAACAGAGTAATTCTCCCCTGCATATATAGTTTCTCCACTGTTCCTGAAAGTATTCTTACTTTTGCCATTATTTGTTCTGGTGCTGCAAAGAGATCAGGAGCATTAATCATCTTCCTAGATACTTTCCAGATGCAGCCATTATTTTAGTCCTATGATTCACTTAGGACCAGAACCTTAGACTTCCGCAGGGCAAACTTTGGCCTCCTCAATCAACTGTTAAGAGAAATCCCATGGGACAGGGTGTTAGAAGATAAAGGGGCTCAAGATAGCTGGTCAATATTCAAGGACCACTATTTGCAAGCACAGGATCAGAGCGTCCCTATGGTTAGGAAATCTAGTAAGGGAGCTAGGAGACCAGCATGGTTAAAAAAGGAACTGCTGGGAAAACTTAAGTGGAAAAGGAAAATCTACAGATCATGGAAGGGGGGGCTGGTCACTTGGGAGGAATATAGGACTGTTGTCAGAGGATGTAGGGAGGCAATTAGGAAAGCTAAGGCCTCCTTGGAACTTAACCTTGCAAGTCAGGTTAAGGATAATAGAAAGGGCTTTTTCAAATACATAGCTAGCAAAACTAACACTAGAGGCAATATTGGCCCACTATGGAATGAGCTGGGAGCCCTGGTGACAGAGGATATAAAGAAGGCAGAGGTGCTGAACGCCTTCTTTGCTTTTGTCTTTACTCCTGCAGAGTTTCCGCATGAGCCCCAGATTCATTTAGCCCCAGAAGTAGTCAAGATAGATGAGGAGTTTGACATAGTAGATGAGGATTGGGTTAGGGATCAGCTGAGTAATCTGGACATCCATAAGTCGATGAGTCCAGATGGAATGCATCCAAGGTTGCTGAGGGAGCTGGCGGAGGTCATTGCTAGGCCACTCTCCATCATCTTTAGTAAGTCATGGGTAACAGGAGAGGTGCCTGAGGACTGGAGGATAGCAAATGTCACTCCAGTCTACAAGAAGGGCAAGAAGGAGGACCCGGGTAACTATAGACCGGTCAGCCTCACCTCCATCCCTGGAAAGGTGATGGAACAACTTGTTCTTGTCACTATCTCCAGGCATATCAAGGACATGGGGATCATCAAGAGCAGTCAGCATGGTTTTATCAAGGGTAAATCATGTTTAACTAACCTCATAGCCTTCTATGAGGAAATTACTAGGTGGATAGATGATGGAAGAGCGGTAGATGTGGTTTATCTTGATTTCAGTAAAGCATTTTATACACATCTCTCACAGCATCCTTGTAGATAAGTTGATCAAGTATGGGTTTGGTGATCAGGTAGTGAGGTGGATCAGGAACTGGTTGAAAGGAAGGAGTCAGAGAATTGTAGTCAATGGCTGTCTCTTATTGGAGGTGTGTGACTAGTGGAGTCCCTCAGGGGTCGGTACTGGGGCCGGTGTTGTTCAATATCTTCATCAACGACTTGGATTAGGGTATAGAATGTACCCTCAGCAAGTTTGCTGATGACACTAAGCTGGGAGGAGTGGCTGACACACCAGAAGGCTGTGCTGCCATTCAGAGAGACTTAGACAGGCTGGAGAGTTGGGCAGAGAGAAACATGATGAAATTCAACAAGGGGAAGTGTAGAGTTTTGCATTTGGGGAAGAACAACACGATATCCCAGTATAGGCTGGGGGCTGACCTGCTGGAGAGCAGTGTAGGTGAAAGAGACCTGGGTGTCCTGGTACACAAGAGGATGACCATGAGCCAGCAATGTGCCCTTGTGGCCAAGAAGGCCAATGGCATCCTGGGGTGCATTAGAAAGGGTGTGGTTAGTAGGTCAAGAGAGGTTCTCCTCCCCCTCTATTCTGCATTGGTGAGGCCGCACCTGGAGTATTGTGTCCAGTTCTGGGCCCCTCAGTTCAAGAAGGACAGGGAAGTGCTTGAAAGAGTCCAGCGCAGAGCTACGAAGATGATTAAGGGAGTGGAACATCTCCCTTATGAGGAAAGGCTGAGGGAGCTGGGTCTCTTTAGTTTGGAGAAAAGGAGACTGAGGGGTGACCTCATCAATGTTTTCAAATATGTAAGGAGTGAGTGTCAGGGAGATGGAGTTAGGCTTTTCTCAGTGGTGACCAGTGATAGGACAAGGGGTAATGGGTGTAAATTGGAGCATAGGAGGTTCAAGTTGAATATTCGAAAAATTTTTTTACAGTAAGGGTGACAGAGCCCTGGAACAGGCTGCCCAGGGGGGTTGTGGAGTCTCCTTCACTGGAGACATTCAAAACCCGCCTGGACACGTTCCTGTGCGATGTACTCTAGGTGGCCCTGCTCTGGCAGGGGGTGTTGGACTAGATGATCTTTCGAGGTCCCTTCCAACCCCTAGGATTCTATGATTCTATGATTCTATGATTCCTTTTCCCTAACAATAGATTTACTCTAGCTAGTCCTGACCAGTGAGCTAAGCCAAAATCTGATACTTTGTGGCTCCATTCCCTGTTGTACAAGGTAACCCATGGAGTTGGCATGTGCTTGATGGTTATACTGTTTGTTGGATTTCGTGCTTTCTAGAAAAATTGTTCTCCATAAACCATGGGCTGTATTAAGTTTCGTGGTTAAACATCACCTATTGGACAGAAAAGGTTGTCGTCTTTCTATCTCACATACAGAACGGAGAGAAGAAGTGATATTAGAAAATAAATAATAGCAAAGAGGAATTAAAGAAAAAATCATCATTGTTTGTCCTTACAGTACTTTAATCCTTTTATTTGTAGGTTTAGTTGTATTTTGGATTGACAGAAAGCTGAACATGAGCCAGCAGTGTGCTCAGGTGGCCAAGAAGGCCAATGGCATCCTGGCCTGTATCAGGAACAGTGTGGCAAACAGGTCCAGGGAAGTGATTCTTCCCCTGTACTCAGCGCTGGTAAGGCCACACCTTGAGTACTGTGTCCAGTTCTGGGCCCCTCAGTTCAGGAAGGAGACTGAGGTGCTGGAGCAGGTCCAGAGAAGAGCAAAAAGGGTGGTGAAGGGACTCCAGCACAAGTCCTGCAACGAATGGCTGAGGGAGCTGGGGTTTTTTGGTCTGGAGAAGAGGAGGCTCAGGGGAGACCTCATCACTCTCTGCAACTCTCTAAAAGGAGGCTGGAGCCAGGTGTGAGTAGGTCTCTTCTCCCAAGCAGCTACCAGTAAGACAAGAGGGAATGGTCTTAAGCGTTGCCAAGGGGAGGTTTAGTTTGGATATTAGAAAAAAATTCTTTACAGAAAGGGTTATCAGGCATTGGAATAGGCTGCTCAGGGAGGTGGTGGATTCTCTGTCCCTGGACATTTTTCAAAAGAGACTGGATGTGGCACTCGGTGCCATGGTCTTGTAACCACAGTGGCAGTGGCTTAAGGGTTGGAGTTGATAATCTCAGAGGTGCTTTACAACCTGGCTGATCCTGTGTGATTTCTGACAGACTAGAATGAACAATGACTTGTGGTTCTTCAGAAGGGCTCTTGTATGAAATTCTGCATCATTTGATAACAGAATATGAGACTTTCATTCTTTTCCTTGTGAATATTTGGTGCTTCCAGCATTGGTTGAGGCACTGGTAAAGAGGAATATCTTGTTGTATGCCTTCTCTCCATCTTCTCTAATTTTATTTTAAGGTTGAAGAGAATGCAAAATTGAGTGATTTGCTTCCAGCAGATTGCTCTGAGTGGTGAACTCCACCCACAGAAAACCACTTCCTGGATGTTACACAACATGCTGCTGCAGCTCTTCTGTCCAGGAACTGGACAGTATTAGTGATTCCTGGGGCTGAATAAATTATCCTGAAGAATCCTAGTGGGAATGTTGATTTAATGATGGGATTTTATTTTTGTCCCATTATAATATTATGTATTACTTCTTTAAGAACAATTGTCAAACTGTGTGAGCCCGTTTAACTGACGTGCCTTTTACAGCAAAAGGAAGGTCTTTATTAGTTTCCTTCATTTCCTTCATCCATTAATTAGAGAACTCGCCATTAGAATACAGTGTGCAATAGAGTTTTTGTTCTTTCTGTATGTGAAACCATAACTCTGATTTACTTGTTCTTTTGCTGTTCTGGAAGAGTATGTAGTCTAAAAAGAGCAGAAGGTGAAAAAATGTTTGCAGAACATTGATCTCAAAATCATACAACTAAACAGAAGTGATTGCTGGCTACTATTAATAAAAAAGTGGCGTTTTAGTGGAACTACTTTTAGTTAATAATACAACCACATTTTGGTAACTGTATCTTAATGGTGGGAATTCCTTGGTTATCTGTACTGTCTAGCATTTAATTGTTGGATAAGATTTCTGCAATGGATTACTAGATCTTAATGTTGTTGGTATGACTTTTTTCTGATATACTTATGTCACGGTTTAACACTGTACTGGCAATTGACCAAATGACAGATGTTCTCTATTAATCCCCCTCCCCTTCTTGTTAAAGAAAGGAGCGAGAATAAGGGAAAGAGACATGGGTTGAAAAATACACAGCTTTAATGAAACAATAATGATAAAAAATAAAAATTACTAAATATATACAAATATACAGAAAAAAAGATACCTCATTCGTCCCCTCCCTTTGCCCCAATAACTTTCACATCACAACCAAAGCTGCAAGGTAGCCCTGGGAAAGCCCAGGCTGGACTCAAGGAGTCTGTAGTAGTAGGGAACTTGGGGGGGCAGGAACACATAGACTCAGGCTGGTATGGATCAGGACCACATGCAGACAAACAGACGGAATCCTCCCAGGATGCTGAATCAAACAGGGTCAGATGAAGGTGAAAGGTCAAAGGAAGGAAGAAGGAAAAGGGCAGAAGGGTTTCACCCTTGTGATCCCTCAAATTTATACTGAGTATGTTGTGTATGGGATGGAATACTCTGGTGAATTTTGGTCATTTATCTTGTCTGCTCCTCTCTAAAGGAAGGTTGCAGGTGTGACCCCTTTACTCCTTTTCTCTTTCCGTAGCCCAAGATGTTCCTCAGAACTGAGCAGTGGCTCTGCTTTTGCATGCCCTTCTCTAGCCATATCTATAAACATCGAGTGTTATTAGTCCTAAAAGCAGACACTGACTGAGAAATTTGCTGTTAATTTTTGCAAGTAGAGCTACATGCAAGAGACTTAGCTGAAAGCAACATTACAAGACAGAAAATTAGCTCTACCCTTGCCCAAACAAGGACAACTTAAAATTTTGTGAAATGAAAGTTGGCTTATCAGGTGAAAAGCAAAAGCATTTGACATAATTAAGTGGAAGCACGTATCTTCCAAGAGAAAGGAAGGATATTAGTCCAGACACGAATGATGCTATACCAAAGTTTAAGGTTCAGAAGCTTCTTGTCCAAAGAGGCACCAAAGGCAAATAGCAGCATAAAGAATGAAGTTTGAAGGCAAATCCCCCAAACAAATCTGCCTTTTCCTTTGAGATAAGTTGTTGTATCAACAACTGAATACATATCCACAGATGATAACTGTGTGTGTCATCAGTAAGTAGTGCTTGTTTTGCAGAATGTTTGTTTACAAATATCTCTGTTATAATGCTTACAAGTGACCATGCTATCCTTTTTTCGCATATTCTCTGTAACAAATAAACACTTGCATCCTGAGTAAGATCAGTCTAATGAGGGAAGTGATGTGATTTTGTAGTGCTTTATGTACCATATGAAAAAAAGAGAATGTGATTTGTCCTTTGCATAGGTTTACAGGACAGAAAATTCATTGTTCTGAGCTTCTTGAATCTCTCAGTAATACAGTGCTGACAGATCAAAAAGCTAATTTTTAGCTCTGAAACCTTTTTTCCTACTATCACTGAAAAATAAAGGGGTATACCTGGGGAATACAGATAAACACATATAAAACGTTTAGATCCCTTGTATGTACTTCAAATGTTATTGTACCTTGCCCCTCATATACTACATCCCTCTGCACACTTAACTGACATACTTCATCACTGTTCTGACATAAATGGTAGCTCACTGCTTTCCAAGATATAACATCTGATTTGTCAATCAGCAATAGCTAAAGCTATCCTCTAAAAATCTCATAGCAGGAAATAAAATGAAATCTGTATCACTCCAGATTACTTTTTTAATCAAATGCTTTCCAGAAGGAAAGTCATATGGAGAAATCTTCTCTACCAAATCACTGATTCTGATAAAGGTGACCTTAAATTCAAAGTGGGAGGGAGAAGACAAAATGGACAAATACTACACATATAGTAAGTATGGAGCTAAGTCTTGATTAGCAAAATTTAAAACAGGATAATCTAGCTTGTGATGGTTAATGACAACGGTTTATAGCAGAAAAGGAAAAATAATTTCTTTCAGATGTTTTAGTACTTCATTCTAACCCTGTGTCACAGATGAGAGTGAAAGGTCTTAAGACTGCATGAAGGAATCATTGAAAAACACTGAAAAACGGATAGGAAAATATTAGTTGATGGCAAGGTTCACTCAATTACTTGCTATGTGGAAGGAGAATGTAGGGGTTGGAATGGCATACAACTGACTCACACGGCGATCAGGGGAAATGGAACAGACTGGACTGATTAGAACAGGAATTAGGGAGGAGAATGAGGAAGCCCTACCCAGTGGGTCAAGAGGTTCAGAGTGGAGAGGTTCTTTGTTCTCTAAACCCCCTCTCAGAGAGGAGTCTCTGTACAGCTGTAGACTTCCTAGTCCCAAACTTGATCAATGGCTTCCAGCTAAAGGGTTTCAATGAAGGGATATCAGTGTAGTGCTTTAACACATTAGTATGGGTCTGGTGAGTTTGAAATAGCAGTAAATTAAGATTTTTCAACATTAATATAATGAATAAAAAAATTAAATTATATGATTTCCTAATAACCAATAAGCAACATTATCTTCTCATCAAGATGTTCAAGTAAAAATCTGTCTCTAAATCAAATTGTGCACAAACACATAGCCACAGAGATACAAAGGTTTACCTTTAAAGATGTTAAGTTTTTGTACCTAATATTGCATAAGAAGTTGCAAGATATCCCAAGTTACCCCCTGGAGTCAAATTATAACAACTGAAGACAACTTGATTCCCCCCAGCTCTGCTGTATTTTAGAGAAACGTTCAGCTTCTTTCAGTCAGATGAACCACCTTCTTTCATGAAACATATGATACGTGGGGCTGCACTTCGGTCTGATGCTGGGGAGCTCAGAGCAGTCTCACTCTTCAGACCAATGTTTATAGGGTCTTGAGATCATTGACTTTGGTCAGCGCTTCTTTCTGATAGCCACGATTCACAGAATCACTGAATTAATTATTGAGGCTGGAAAAGACCTCTGAGATCAAGTCCAGCCTATGACCGAACACTACCATATTAGCTAAACCATGACAGTAGGTGCCACATCTTCCCCTCCTTAAACACTTCCAGGGATGTTGACTCCACCACTTCCCTGGGCAGTCAATTCAAATGCCTGGGTCACTCTCTCTGTGAGGAAGCTTGTGTTCTGAATGGCAGGGGTCTCAGCTATGGTGTGTAAACAACAGAGTTCCAGGTCTGGTTAGGGAGTAACTTATCACCCCAAATCACTGTATTTTCACCAGGATGAAAAAGTACCCAACTGTCTGAATTCATTGTTCTAGTAGGCCAGGTCAGAAAGTACCACATTTTATTGGCCTACTGAATTTGCTATTGAAACAAGAGCAATGTTAGACCCTCAGTACTTATAACTAAAGCAAGGACACTGTTGACTGATGCTGATGTTTCAAGGTTACTCAGTGAATGGAGTGTCTGCACCACCACACCCTGATTCTTTCATTTGGAGTAAATGAAATCCCCAATATAACAGACTGAGCACTAATAAGTGCTTTGAATATTACGAAATTTGATCACCAGGGAACCCTCAGTAGACTTTTGAAAACTGCACACTTTTCAGTGTTTACAGAAGAGTCATTTGATTTGAAGCTAAGGATTGAATTACTTAGGTATCATTTATGCCTTCCTTTACATTCTGGAATCAATAAAAAGTTTATCATATTGAACTACACCAAATTCAATTGCTGTTTGGCTCAAATAAAGATCTAAAATAAAGAAAAAGATTGGAAGAGCTAGAGCATTTTTTCAAAAGGATTTAGATATATTTGTAGTGCAGCTGTTTTGATTACTGTGAACCTTTTGGGTGGCTACGCTGGTAGAAATGTTTGACAAGACTAAAGATTATACACTGAAAAATTATGCCACTAAAGTGACTATTTTTGAATAATCAAAAATTATTTCATGTATCACATTTTATTATGTGGCCAGAAAGATTTTTTAAAAAGTTTTTTTCTCTCTTAAATTGTAGAATTATAATTAATTATTAGTATTATTATTATTTGCGTATTTTCATGGATAAAATACTTCTGATTAGGTGATATTAGATCACTTCTAGCAAAGGCGAAAGTAAAACTCTTCAACATATTTTAACAAGCCCTGCAAGCCTCCCGTCTCAGTCAATAGGTATGGTATGTGTGATATATAACGAGTTACAGAACCTTTCCAAAAGAGATCTGTTGTGGCTGTTTGCACAGTATTTTGCACAGACAGGTAGTGTGGAGGGGTAGAGAAGCTCTGACAGCAGCAGGTTTGTCCAGACCAACATAGTGCGTACTTGCCTCACGACTAAAAGCACTGCTTCTTCACAGAAAGCCCAAGTGATGTCTGTATCCACCCAGACAGAACTGGTAAAAGATGAAACTTCAGTAGGCTGCACAGACTAACTGCCCAAACCCTTCTCCTGGGGAAAAGAGAAGTACCTGCTTATTGTGTGCACAAGTGGATGGCCCCTAACATCAGATGACTGAGTTACAGGAAGTAGTAAACAAGCTGCACAGCATTAGAGGAGGAGAGGCAGAGCTTGTTAGATGGCTTCACAACCAAGGTCCAGCAACACTGAGGATGAAGAACATTGGACCGTGCTGTCCCCACGAAGACAGATTTACACCACAGTCTCCACCCTCCAACATCACAACTAAAACCAGATTTCAAGTTTTAGTAAAGATACACACCAGCAAGGCCCACAAAGTGCAACTGAACAAAGAACACATGGTTGGTATTGCAAAAAGAAATCACATGTGCTTGTAGTGGGAGACTCCCTGTAAAAGGGCACTGAAGCACCCGTATGCTGATCTGACAGGGAGTCACAAGAGGTACGCTGCCTACCTAGAGCTAAGATCAGCAATGTTGCTAAGGGGGGTGCCATAATTTGTCAAGAGCATGGACTACTTATCCACTATTAGTGTTTCATGTGAGAACAAACCACTACATAAGCCCAAACTTATGCGGAGTCAAGAAAGACTATAACGTCTCAGGGGAGCAAATGATGAATTTTGGTGCTCAGAATGTCTTTTCTTCCATATTACTAGTTCAAGGACTGTAGGTATAGACTCATAATGCAGATCATTCTGACCACATGAGTGGTGGCACCAATAGGGTTTTGGCTTTTAAGCTAGCGGGACCTTCTACAAAGTAGGAACAGATGGAATCCACCATTCTAGAAGAGGCAGAGGAATCTTTGGCAGGAGGTCAGCCAACTTGGTGAGGCAGAATTTAAACTGAAGGACTGGGGAGAGGGAACCAAAATAGCAATATTCACCACTACAACCAACTGAGGAATAAATCAGGCCAACCAGAGTAGTCTAAATGTGCCTCAGCTGTCTCCCTAAATAAGATTCAAAAGGACAGCTACCTGAAGTATATTTATACTAATGCACACAGTCTGGAAAACAAAGAGGAAGAACTGGAGCTCTGTGCCCAGTAAGTTATGATATCATAGGAGTAAATGAAACACGGTCCAACACCTCACATGATTGGTGGATGATAATAGATAGCTAACGGTTGTTTTGTAAGGACAGGCAGTGTAGAAGTCACACTTTATATTAGGGAGAACCTTGAATGTATAGAAGTCAATGATGGTAATTGTGAAAGCCCTATCAAATGCCTCTGGATCAAAATCAGATGGGTTTTCTCCAAGTGAGACCTTACAGTAGATATCTCTTACTGACTCCCCAAAGATGACAAGAACAATGAAGTTTGAAGTTTGTTGATGACACGAAGATGACTGGATAGTTTGACACCCCAGAAGGGAGAGCCACTATCCAGGATGACTTAGACAGACTGGAGAAGCAGGCTGCCAGGAACTTTATGAAGTTCAATGGGGAGAAGTGTAAGATCTTGCACATGGGGACATATAACCAAGGAGTGCAGTTCAGACTGGGATCCAGTTGGCTAGAGAGCAGCCTTGTGGAAAGGGACCTGGGGATGCTGGTGGACAAGAGGCTCAATGCGACTGAACAGTGTGGAGCAGCAGCATCAAAGAAAGCCAACAGGATGCTGGGTTACGTCAACAGCAGAGACGAAGATGTAATCATCATACTGTACTTGGAAATTGTCAGACTGCACCTGGAGTATTGCATCCATTGTTGGTCCCTGCTGTACAAAAAGGATGCATATAGTCTGGAAAGAGTCCAGAGCAGAGCCACAAGGATGATCAGAGGACTGGAGCACCTGCCATAAGGGGAGAGGCTGAGAAAACTGGGTCTGTACAGAAGAGAAAGCTTACACGAGACATTGCATTTTTCTGGTACTTAAAGGGCTGCTACAAAGAAAATGGAGGTTCCTATTTACAAGGAGTCATGAGGACAACACGAGGGGCAGTGGGCACATTTCCCAGTTGCTCCTGGGGAGATTCCTTTTGAATACAGGAGGAAAATTTTCCACTATGAGATCATTCAAGACATTGGAAAGGTCTCTCAGGAGAAGTGGTAGATCCCCCCCACTTTTTAAAGTTTTAAGTCTCAGCTCAGTGGGGTGCTGGGACATATTTTATAAAAAATGATATTAGAAGGGTTGGAACAGATGATATAGTTGAGGTCCTTTCCAACCTGGGGGGGAAAAAAAAAAAAAAAGTCTACCACCAGGAGCTGAGCATCTGCCTAGCCATGTTATAGCTTGCTTAAAACAGTCATAATTTTATATGAAAAATTAGCAGAAACCCTTGGCAGGAGCACTGAAATTCTTAAAAAAGATTTTCAGGTGACTGCTCTGCTTGAACTATTGTTTTTTTTGTCCTCCCTTCTGAGTGGACTGGTAAAACAAATATATGGATGGGCTTTATTAATCCATTGCAATTGTTCCTCTACAGAGAATAGCACTCTCATTAGTGCTTCTAAATTCAAGCCTCTGAAGCTAACCACATAATTGCTATTGCCTTTACTCACACCTTTCCAATACCACTTTGGAATATGCACTGATACTTAAAATTTAAGATCCTTCAGAGAAGGCATCGTTGTTAAGGAATAACAACTGAGTTGCAGGCCATTTACCCAGTCAGTCATTACTCCTAAGAAATCCTCTATGCTGAAATTATTATTAATTATTATTATTATATTATCGCAATAAAAACCAAAGAATCAATACCACAGGTGTATTGACTCTTTAGTGGGTGATTTAGGAATGATTGTTTAAGTGACAGTTCCCTATTTGAATATTTTTAAACTTCAGTGCTGACACAGGCCCAGGGAGGTATAGTGAAAAGTTCACATGGCAGAGTGGTCACTGTCCAGGTTTCACTTGCAACATCCATGTGTGTGCAATTTCCCATACAGGATAAATTAGAAACTATTCAAAAGGCAATATCACCCACAAACAAATCATCTACCTATACTTAAGTATCAAATTCTTACTATAAAACACTACTATTTTGCAAAAGAAGCAAAGGTTCATGTGAGAATGTGTACCATAATAAACCAATATTTGAATAGACATCCAGAAAAAAACTTGGTGCACTCTTTTAAACAATTTCAATGATTTACTTTAGCATAATTGCAAATGTAGTTCTAGAGTTTATTTTGTTTTTTTAAACCTAGTTGTAAACAGCGATTTCATTATGAAATGATCTCTTTTGTGCAGAATTGAGAGATAAGAGCATCAGCTAACTGTCATGTATTTTTTTAATTCCTTGGTCACTAAAGAGTCTCTATAGATTGTAAGTGTACCACTTGTGTTAGACAGCAAAGATTGACAGATTAATCCCAATAAAGTTTATTACTCTTTAAGTGTGGCTGACAATTAACAAATTGTTTAATGTGTACCCCAAATTTAATGTCACAGACTATAGAATATGATGATTTAGGATGAGCCTGTTGACTATAATAATTGGTGTATTTTCTGCTGTGATTATTGATTTTTCAAGATGGCTCTCAGGAGTCTCATTGGAAATCTTTCAAAGCCAGAAATATCACTATGGCTGATGGGCTACCATGAGTTTCTATTGAATATATTCCTTCGCTTACGTCTCTTGGTACTTTACACTTGAACAAATATGACAGTTTCTGGCAAAATTTATGTGAATATAAGATACTAAATAATAACATATATTAATTATATAATTAATAGTGTTGAATAGTAACATTTTGAACCTCCTTGGAGCACTTTCCGTGGAGACAAAAAGCCTCTACTGGAAATTAAAATACAGAGGATCTGAACTTATGCAATGGAAGTATTTGATACAGGGTTTTGAAATCTTGTTTCTTGACCAGTTTATTAGGGAAATATTAATGCTGTATGCATGATTTTGTGTGAAATTTGGGAAGAAAATTAAGTATTTTTAACAGTGTATAAAAAAAAAAAAAGATTTAAAGCAATGTCCTGGGAAGATCAAATGCACTCCTTTACTGAATAATGAGCAAGCAACCAGGCTTAATGCAAAGACTTAAACTAGCGTGATTGTGATCCCGTTTTCACACATAGCTCAGACTACATGGAAAAGAATCACCATCCCACAGCTGCACAAACCCCATCTGAAAGGTGTGCAATGGCAGCTCCCAACTAGCGAGGTCTGTCTGCTGAATACGTGTAAATGCATAAATTCTATCTTCTGGTCCTTCCTTCATTTTGGGCACTATGTACCTACTATGTCTCTATTGCTACTATAGAGCAATATTTTTTCCAGTGGCAGACAACTCTTCTTCAGATATTTACTGCCTCAAGTTAAAGCATGCCTAAGTGATGCCCTATAATTCTAGGCATCGATGATTTTGTCCACAAACAAAAACAAAACCCAACAAACAAAAACCTCCATTGCCTGACGTACACGGAAGTATGGTATTAACTACTGAGGTGAATACACTTCAGGCACGGGGTTCTTTGTTTAGAATTAATATACTTTGCTTAGACTGCAGTGCAGATCATTACTGCCTTAAGGTGGAACATAGCTCCCAGAAGCAGATTTCCACTTTATCAATTATTTATCAATTTATTAATTATTATCAATCAATGGAGATTGAAATGCCCAGTCTAATCTCTGACATTAGGTCTGCTTTCAAATGACTTTAAATCATCTTTGGCTGTTAGAAATCATGTATAACAAGCCATGGATCTGTTTATTTAAATATCTAAAAATATAAGACTGTCCAAAAGATGTGAGGGAAGAGTTTATGGGGAGTAGGAGTGGGGAACGTATCTTCAATTTTCTTTTAAAGATTAATAGCTATAACAAGTCTGATGTCTAGTGACTACTCCAACAGTGGAAATACGGTGTTATAAGGTATATGATACTACAGTGGTCAACAGGTTGAATAAGGGCAAACTGATTGTGATAACGATAGTTATTTATTTTATTCTCAGAGAGTGCTGCAAGAAGGAAAAAAAAATTCTAATTAAATGTAAAAACAGGTGGCAAAGAGAGCTTGCAAAGGTTGACATAAGAGCAATCTTAGCTCTGAATTATTTAAGTAGATCAGACGTAATTTATCTGAGAGGATTAGAAAATAAATACCACTCGATATTCAGAAGAAAATAATGAAAAACATTGCTAAAAGGAAGAAAATAGACATAATATCAGGAGATGAAAGATCACTCTGTTTGGCTTCTAATTACTAGCTTATTAAATTCTAAGATGACTCGGAAAGTGGATGTGTGTAGGAGCTGTTTAATGGCTGTATAACATCGACGGAATCTGTATTTTAATATCTAGAAAAGAAAAATATGTTTGGCTCTTTCACTTTCTGCAAGTTTTTTTCAGATTAGAAAAGCCTAGATTTAGCTAAAGATTTCTAGATCAAAACAGCAAATCTACTTTTGGTCCCCTTTAGCCAAAGCCCAGTTTTTGTTGTATTCTCTAAAGAACAGAGACCATCACTCTTCTTAGCACGATTTTTTTGAAATGAGCTTTTCCATTATCTTCCATCCTTAGTGCCTTTCATTAGTTCAATGCTAAGAGGACACTTTCTATTCAATGGCATCAGTATTGAGAACTAACTAAAAAAAAAAAGCCTCTGAAGGATATCCAGAAGAAAAAGAAGTATTGGTTTGTGTAATGCTGAAATTTTAAGAATTCACAGAACCATTGTGTTACACTTGTATAGTATTTTCAAGCTTTTTCCACTGTTGTGAAGACTCGAAATTCAGATGTTTTCAACTTGGTTTTATTTTAAAGAAATGAGAGGTGAGTTATCTAATATTTTGTCTGCAAATGCTGCTAGAGTCCATGAGGAAAAAATCAAATGAATATTGCAGAACTTTTGATAAATGTATTAGTGTTCTCAACACTACCTTGCTATTTTTTATGAAACAAAAATGCTTTAGTAAGAGCTTCCATAGTCTGTATGTAAGTGCAATTTGTTGCCATTTTTCTTTCTCAAGGCTCCTTTCTTTTGTATTTGACAGAGTATCAAAAAATAGTTTTGTATCAAATGTCTACAAGCATGTTTTATTGAAAACAGAAGATCAAGCAGCATTTTGTTGCTTAATAATCATGCAGAATTCTTGTTTGTAGTGATTATATGTCTTCATGAAGAATGTGCGTTATACTCCAAGAAAATTCTCTTGTGCATGAAGCAATACTGGCATTTGAAAGAAATGTCAATAAATGAAAGTGTTAGCTAGATACTGCAAAAACCCCTAATATTCCAGATATATATGCTTTTTTTTCTGGTATGCCACTTTCATCAATTATAGGGTAAGGCAGAATGAGAAGAATCTCTGATTTTTTAAAAAATTCATTTTATTTTTTATAATTTGCAAGGAATTTCTCTTTAAAATATAATATTAGTTAGAGATTAGTACTGGAAAAGAAGTTATATTTTGTCTTATTTAAATATAGCCCTGGAAAGAATTGATTTTTTTTCACATGATGCTTGTTGTCAGGCAACACCGCCCTATATTGGTTATACTATTAAGTAGATGGTTTTGAAAGTCAAACAACATAAAGCATCAGCTTCTTTTATCTCAACATTTGTACTGGAAAAAAACTGCTTCAGTGTAACACTGCTGTGAACTTGATCATCCCATCAGCAGCAGCTGATCTACCTTTGTTTTAAGTACAAAGTATTTTTCATAGGTATAAAAAAAGCCAAACTCTAATATCTGAGAATCAGGGGAACGAATATTTTGTCTGATGTGTGTTTGTTAAGTAACATGGATTTGACTTGAGGTGAAGGGTACATTGTTCTCTTTCTCACAGCTAAACTGTTAGGAGAAAAAGCAGAGGTAGAGGAAGCAATACGGGGAAGTTGTGTTTGGTTTTGGTTTTAAATAAGTGCCAACTATAGAACTAGGATGTTTCAGAAAAGGCAAAGGACGTCTACACATTGTTTCATTTCTTTGGCAATAATAAGTCCAATCCTGCTGTAACCTAACTGTTACGGTCCACGTTCTTATCCTGCTGACTACACAAAATGTTATAGTTCGAAGTAACATATTTTTTTGGATCCATGAGAACGAAGTCCAACCACCAAGGGTCAGGTGCAAGTTTAAAGTTTTATCTGACTATTAACACAAGCAAAGTGGTATAACTCCGGAAAGGCATGGCAAATATGTTGTGAGGCAGATAAGAGAGAGAGAGATGGGAAAGAAAAGAGAAAGAAAGAAAGCAAAGAATGAGGCAGTTTGAGAAAGTCACCACCATGGGACTAAAGGTGTCTGATGAGGATCCATTGTTCAAGATGGCGTTCTGATTCCAGATAGGCCCAATGTGGAATGGTGGGTCAATAAAACACTACAACAAAATAGTTGAGACATATCACATTGAACAACTGGAGCGAATCTCCTGTCCTTATATCTACCAGACCCTAGGCCATATGTGAACCCTATCTGTCTCCTTCCTCTCCAGCAATCTCTTTGGAAATGCTAATGAGGATTTGGCTGGGAGGGGAGGGGGGAAGTTGTGGGGGGGCCTTGCAAAGGTGACTTAATACACGCTCCCTTAGGACCAGCCTAAGAGGGTATGATGGAAGGGGTATTCCCCCATCCACTCCCTCACACCACCCTGTAGCTCCAACACTTTATTCTTCGTCCATTGATGTGATTGGTACCTAACAGACAGAAAGAGAAGATGAAGATGAGGAGAAATACTCAGATTAATCAAATTACTATGGTACTCAAATGACATTTCAAAAATCCAATCCCGCTATCCCACGAGTCCAAATATCATAAGGCAGATGATGGTCACAAACTTAGAATCTTCAGCAACAAATCAGGTGGTGCAGATTCCTTGTTCTTGAAGCAGTGTCCCCTCCAGAGCTAAGGTGTTCTGTAGATGTTCTGATCTTTGGGACAATGCTGTACCTCTAGTTTAATTGTTCAAAGGTGCACTTAACAATATTGGCTTTGTTTGTTTGTTTTTTTGATGGTGGTAACACTATTCACTTCATACAATTATAACAGAAATGGAAAATTCACACACTATATTACAACAAAACTACTCATTGATGACATCTGCAATTGAAGTGGTGGCCACCATTCATTACATTATTCTTTAATTGTATGTGTTTTAATTTTATTTTTATAATGGAAAATTTCGTTCCAAACCTGGGATTTATCACCTGATGTCCATAAAGCCAATCAAGAACACAGAGATGAAATCTTGGAATTATCAACATTGTGCAGGGTTGGATGGTAGGTGGTACTTGGACACAGGTAATGCTTTTACTCTGGCACTGTCCTTAAATAATGGGGGCCATGGACCATTTAGCACTTTAGCCAGCCAGACTGGAGAGTCCCATGAAAAGAGCACACTTGGTTAAAACATTTTCCTATTAAGTCTGCTACCACTCTGCCTTGTGACAGAGGGCAGGTAGTATTGCTTTACAGAGGGTAGAATCACAGATATCTTAAGAAAACAGTAATTTTCACTGTGTGGCAATCTTCTGTGCTGCCATTCATCTTGTAGTTACTAACATTAGTGCCCCATTATCATTAGGAAGGATACACAGACTTTATTAGTGATGCTAATGAAATGAGAGAGTCATAGAAAATCTTAACGTGGGGAGATCCATCCAGACACCTAGAATTCTTTTCTTATTTCCAGTTTTAGTTTGCAGATTTCAGGCTGTGGATGATGAAGAAACCAACAAATTATGTTAGCATAAAACCAGTGTTCGGGCTGGGGTGAGGAGGGGACATAATGCTGGGAGCATTCAGAGCATGCTGTTATCAAGAATACTAACAGGTTTAGTGCCCAGCTGTTCAGCATCTCCTGCAGAATCCTCCACCACCTTTTTTTCCCTACCTTTTTTTTTTTTTTCCCTTGCCAGAATGGCAACAGTCTCCTAACTTGTCAAAGCTTCTCCTTGTTCATGGAATGCAACACATTCCACATCTCCACCATCCGATTCCCAAAAACTTAACTTCTTCATTGAGGAGTTGTTTCTTTTCTTCAGAGATCTCTATTCTTAATGAGGCTGAATGTTTGAAGATTATATCATAAGTAGGCTGTACAGGAGAAATTTCTGTAGTCAATTTACTAGTAAACTTTCACCCCTTCAGGAGGAGTGACTAATGCCAGCTTTTTAGCAAGTGAAGGATAATGAGTATTTACTGCTGTTCCCTGCCTCTTAATTCTCCTGGGACCATATTAACCCCTTCTTTCTCATGGAGGGAATTAGTTTGCCTGCAGATTAGGTGGACGTACAAAGGGACTGATTAAATCATGTAGTGTTCTATTTGCTATCTCATCTTTTCCTGTGCAAGCTCCAGGTGACACTGGCTAGTGGTCGAGATCTGCCTTGGCTTTTTGTCCACAAGCTCCTGGGCATTGTCGCTTCAAGCCACAGGATTCATCTTGACTACTGATGCTGGTAAGAATTATTTACAGATTCCCCAGGTAAATCTGTGTCCTGGGTTCTACAGTTGCCCCTTGCCTCTCCCTTATCTACAGGTCCAGATTTCTGGTCCCTCACTTTGACATACACAAGCAGTTCCACAGAACACTATGCAGACATTTGAGCTTTTCTGTGGGGAAGAGTTTGCAGTATCAGAGCCTTAAACTTCTGTTTCTCCTGCTATTAAATATCAAATCCGAACATTGCCAGCAGATATCCTTTTGCTGTCAAGGAGGAATGCAGAAGTGATTCAGGATGTTGAAATTTTGCCATTCTTTAACTCCATGTGTTATTCTTAAGCTAATAGCGTATTTTCTTTCTGTTTTAAGAGTTGAGATCATCGTAGATGAGGAATGTGAACCTTAATGAAGTGTAGAAAAATATTGGTCTTGCCCCAAGTCTGTACAAGCATGTTTCTTTGTACTCAATGATGATAAGCATTGTGATGATAAATAATAATAAATCTTCCCTCCATGAAGAAAAGAAAGAAACATGAGTGAAACAAAACCAAGGGCATGACAAAATACATATTGGTGTATGTATAAAGACACATGGAAATGTTAGTGCACAACCCATGGTGCTATTCAGCCTGGTTTCTTATGTTAGTTGTAAGTGTGCAAAGGAAAATAGCAGTTTTTAAATAAGCTTTGACAAATAATTATGATTTTCTGGAATACTGTTTTGTTGTGTGCTAAGGGATTGTCAGGGGAGAAAATAAAGTGCAGTTCTTAAAATAAAGGACTCTGAAGATTATGGCTGAGAGGAGACCTTATTGCTCTCTACAACTACCTGAAAGGAGGTAGCTGGCCTCTTTTTCTCAAGTCAATAATAATAGGACTAGAGGAAATGGTCTGATGTTGCACCAGGGGAAGATTAGACTAGATATGAGGAACATATCCTTTACTGAGGGAGTAGTTAGGTATTGGAAAGGGATGCCCTGGGAGGTCATAGAATGAATCATCGTTCCTGGAAGTATTTAAAAATGGTATGACACTTCAGGACATGCTCCAGAGGGTGATACAGATACTATGTTTTATTTCGGAGAAGTGTTGACAGTGAACTTAGACATTTCCAACAGTGATGATTCTGTGATTTGTAATTCTGTGACTTTTATGTTTGATGGTGTCAAAGAGAAGGTAGTAATGAGCATTATAGCTTGATTTTATAACAGCCGTCCATGTGGCCTACGGAAAAACTGTGGAGGGACTTTCCTCAAGAACTTGTAGTGATAAGAGCAGGGAGATTGGCTTAAAATCAGAAGACGGGAGACACGTTAGACATTAGGAGGAAATTTTTCACTACGAGGGTGATGAGACACTGGCACAGGTTGCCCAGGGAAGATGTCACTACACCTTCCCTGGAAATGTTAGAGGCCAGGTTGGATGGGGCTTTGACTTACCTGGTCTAGTGGAAAGGTGTCACTGCTCCTGCAGCGAGGTTGGAATTTGATGATCTTTAGGATCCCTTCAAACCCAAATGATTCTATGAAACTTATGATTGTGGCGTATTATTCCTTGAAAGTCAGGAACTTAATAATTTTAATTTTGTAATTAAATTTTAATTTAATGTTGAAATCCACCTCTGGAAATATTGTTACATAAAAAAACCACCTTCTCATAATAGTCTCATTTTCTAGTGTAGAATGTGAACAGCTTCTGAGCAGGAAAAAAAATGGTGATGTTAATTCTTAAAATACCGACACATAAAAAATAAGACAAAACACCACTGAAATCTGAAATTAAAAACCCAAGCCCATTACATAAGAAGACATTGGAGAGAAGAGAAAAAACAAGTTGTTCCGGTCTGAGCTAACATTAAAATTTTTTTTTTGTTTTGGATCCATGAAACAATGTCCAACCATAGAATGGTCGAGTGCAAGCAGACTTTGACAATTGACACAGGGAAAATTATAGAGGCAGGCAAAAGAGAGAGAGAGGAAAGGAAGATATGAGAGAGAGAGAATAGTGTAGAAAAAAAAAAGTGTAAGAAAGTGGGAAGAAAGAATGACAGAGTGAGAGAGAGAGGGAGAGTCACCACCAGGCGTCCAGCGAGTTTCTTCAAGACGGCGCACTGATCCTGGACAGGGTCCAATGCGAGAGCGGTGGGTCAAGAGGAAACAAAACACCCACAGCACGGACACCTATTTATACCCCTGAGTTCCTTTTGTTCCAAAGAGGCAGCTGTCAGTCAGGTGCCACAGAAGCCAGGTTCATCGACATTAAGAGTCATTGAAGACAGGCTGCCTGGAGGGGAGCTTCTGTAGAAGTGTGTAGTCCCCCACCCACTCATCAGTTCCCACCTCCTTCCAAGGGTCACCCTTGTTGTGCTTCGGCCCAGACCATGTTCATTAGCATCAGAGCCATTACAAACAAGCTCGTCTGGAGGTGGGGGGGAGGGGGCTGGGTTCGAGCACACAGGTCTTACCTCTTTCCAGGCGCCACTCCCTGCTCCATTGCAGCCACACATTAGCATAAGTACAATCCATGTGGCTTCCTCCACATTGGCCAGGGTAATCGTGCCTGGGGGGGCGTCCCCGCATTGAATGGTCTCAGAAAAGGGAAGTAGTCTCCACTCAGCCGTTAGTTCTTATCTCTTTCTGGATGTCACCCCCTGCTCAGCTCTGGTCAGGCCAGGTCCTCCATCATAGCCAGGGCTATTCACTTTAAAATTATTCTTTTTGAGACAGTTTCAAATCAGTGAAATTAGACTCTAGCACAACGGGGATGGCATTACATTTGGGCTTTTTAAAAATTTATCTTGTCTTCTTTTTTGGGGGGGCGGAGTGACAGGTAGAGACCGTGATATTAGTTTAGTGACTGAATTGGAGTTTGAAATCTCAATCATCTTTGTAAATACACAATATTGGAACTCAGAGTTCAGTATTTAGTCCCATAGTATGAAGACTGATTGTCAAAGAAATTATAAATTATCCGTATACTGTGTCTTATACATATATAAAGATATAATTATAACAAAGTTACCATAAGCAAATATCACTAATGTATTTCTCAAATATTTTACATGAATTATTTTCTTCTGACAAAATAGCATCTTTCATGTGAAGAGTTGAACAACAGATCTGTAATCTTCACATTTGTGAAGAATTAATTTCTAAATTACAAGGTTAAAGTATGTCACAGCGCAGCTATATAATCTAGTAATGAGGAAGCTGGCACAGCCATGTGCTTACCTGGCAAAGGAAAGAAAAGACATAAATTTTATAACAACACACATCCACTTAGAAGTAATTAATTATTTGGTTCATAAAAGAAATTTTAGAACAAATAACGTAATAAATATGTTTTAGAAACTATGACTGCTTACAGGAGAAGCTCTCTAATTATATAGTCGTTGCAGTTATTCACAAAGCTATGCTCAGAGTGTTAGCATCCACATTTTATCCACAAATAAGTGATTTTGGTTCAGCTATTCACTGAAATGAAAAATGGCTCAAAGGTACTAGATTTTTATAGTGAAGTATATCTTCTTACACATTCATCTCTTTACTACAGATATGGAAAGTCTGGGAGTCTTAGTCGCAGAAAAATCTTCCATTAGACTGAGGGATACTTGGCTAATGTTAGATCTAAAATCTTTTTATGCAGTATCACAGCTCAAGTTAGTAAAGAAGTATCACATAAACTGGGAAAACTGAACTGAAAAGAAATGTCGGGGCAAATATTTAAAACTACGGAAAATAATTCATGTATAGCTTTTCGTCAAAGGTGACAGACAGTGCTGAAAAGACATATTATTTACGTGCAAATTTTTTGAAATTACTGTGCTCTACATTCCAGATGAATGGTATTTGGAACAAATTCTTTATTACAGAGATTCACATTTAAATTTAAAATCTGATGCATGGTCTTCAAGTCTTGAATTTGGAACTGTACTCAGGTTCCTTTGTTTTGAATAAAAAGGTCTACAGAGTTCCCAAGGTGATGTAAAAAAATCTGAAAAAAAACCTGTAAATCTGAAAAGTTTATATAGGCCTGTGTCTTCCAGGAGGCAAGCCCCCACTAAAGAGACGATATTTCTTAAGGCCGTATCCCATCTTACTCTAGTTTTTAAAATAAGTGATGTTTGTAAACAAAATTGTTTTTCTGATAAATAAATTTTTTATTGTAGTAGATAGGTGCAGAGTCCAACAGAAAAATATCTGGTTTGCACCAGAAAAACAAATGTCAGTGGATGCACATATCTCTTGAGACCACCTGCTGACTTCTAGCACATAAGAAATATTTCAGATTTACGTTTTCATGATAGAGTTGACATGAGGGAAACCAGTTTACCTCCTTAAGGCCAAGTTTATCAGGGAGTTTCTGAATGTGTCTTTACATGCAAGAGTTACAGAATATACTAATGAATTACTCCAAGTTACAAGATCAACTGTTTGCATTTCATTTTCTTGTGCAGAAATGCATGATTTAAATTAAATTTTATCTATTGAATTATAAAGATGATTAAGTGGAAGACAGGGCCCCCTTCCCAAACTGCTGAAACAAATCTAGTAGAAGTCTAGAAGATTCTAGGAGTTCAATAAATCACTCTACTGAATTACATAAAGGACACAATCCATTTACCACTGGGATCAGCAAAACTCAGATCAGATTTCCAGTGGAACTGAGGGGTTGTCTTTTCATATAATTTAGTAGGAGTAAGATTAATGGTAAGAGGTGTGGCTGCAAAGCAGAAGTCTAGAAGATTCTAGGAGTTCAATAAATCACTCTACTGAATTACATAAATAGTCAGGGTATTATTTCTGTACTATTTCTATAAAGAAACCAATCTAGACTGCCTTTAGAGTGTTTTAAAGGCTTGTGTTTTCCTCATTAATAACAAATTTGTGCCATTTAACGAGTAATGGTGTCGCGATCCGAGTTATTATTTTAATAGTTAGATTATGAGGAAAATGCAGCCACTACTCAGAGAAACGCATGAAAATTGCACACTAACACGTTTTGAAACTTAAGCAACTTACAAGGATTTATTTTAGGAAAGGGGAAACAAAATATCACTGTTAATAAAGGGTAAACACAATTCGTTACTTTGGAGAGAAGAGTTGTTAAGGAAAAGAAAGAAAACGAGGGAGCAATTAAGATGTTATCACCGTCCCGCAGTCCTGGTCTCTGGCTGGAGTGGGGGGAGGGTGTAGAAACCGCCGTTCCTGATTGTTTCAAAGTTCTCCGCCTTTTTTTTTTTTTTCCTTCCTCTGCTGCTGCTGTTTCGTAGTTGAAGCCGAAGTGTGGAGAGAGAAGGGGGGGGAAAGAAGAGCGGCCTCTTTCTCCTTTTTCTCTTGGAGTTTTTATACAGCAGAAGGAGTTCTGTCTTTTCATAAATCACTTGCACACAGACTTGCTAAAGATAACAGAGATTTTGCCATCCCAGGAACTTCTCTTTTTTTTATTATCTTTTCAGTCCTGGTTACCTTGCTAAATTTATTATCTTTGTCTGGACGTGTACCAGGAGACAACCTGATAAGCAGTCTTATCTTAGGAGCTTGTCAAGCATGATATAAAACAGAAGCTAGTTAAGTTTGGGGAAAAAAAATCTGTTAATTGAGAATATTTTTGGTATATTTTAAAAAAAGCAGAAAAAATAAATACTGATTCGAGAGAAATATTTTGTATTTTCAAAGTGTTTACATTAAATGGCCATATTATACTAAAAAAAAACACCATTAAATATTCTATATAAAGAACTTATGTTTCAGGTACTTGAAAGCCATCTCCCTGGAGGCTTTCCTTTGGGCTTAACAACGCCACTATTCTCAGTATCTTCATAGGCCAGGAGGTCCAGCCCTTTAATCATCTCTGTGTTTTCTCCAAGAGCTCTATTTTTAGTATTGGATTCTGTAGAAAAAAAAAAACCAAACCACACAACACAACAGTAAAATTTAGTTATGTAAAAGAATTGAGCTCCAAAACAGAAACGAGTCACTAAAAAGCCTAAAAAAGGGACAGTGTTTACATATAAAGCATATAGAAACAAAGTATCATGAAAATATGATCTTGGCCTTTAAATAGTGATAAGCAATTGATCTATGGTGTTTTGTATAGAGGAAACACAAATGTTTAGCCATGGACTAATATAAAATTATAGCATTCATACACATGCATTATATTCATACTGTGTATATCCAGCTTTGTATCATATATATATAGATATATATATATAAATATGTTTTTTTTTTCTAACTGAAGTTAATACACTATAAAGAAAAATTATTATGACTTGAAAGCCCCAATTCCAATACTTTAAAATAAGAAAAAGATATAGATATTTATCTTTGTCAGTGCCTAGTTATCACTGAAAATGATTGAGATTTAAGCATCTAAAATGTTTTGAAGTGTTTTCTGGATTCTTTTGTTCTTCATCTCCTTTAAATTATTTGCTGCATTAAAAAAAAATCTCTCCTGCATAAAGACATGAAATACACACTTGCCGGTAGAAATTGTATTACTCAAAGAAATGTTATTTAATTCTTGTATTCTATCAGGTATTGTGACTGATGCTGAAATTATCCCAGTTTGATTTGAAGGTTCAGGAGCGATCTCCAGAATGTCCATCGGCTTAAGACTGGTTCACTGGAGCATATATCTTCCTCTCATTAATCCTGTGGCATCGCTTCTCAAACTTGACCCCAGTATCTTGTAACATGAAGGCATTACCTTAGGCTCAGGAACCAGGTAGCTGATAAACTCCATTTTGTAAAGGGAGGTTTTCCTTCATCTTAAAAAATCATACTGGATTTTAAACACATGATGGAAAAAAGTTACTGCTTGCACATCATAGCTTAAAATGTGTGGTTGTTAAGTTGTGGTGAGGTCATGAAGGAAAGTTCTGTCTGTCGATTTGAAGGTGAAATACATTTCCACAACGCAAATCCACA
>JAAWXA010000017.1:11573764-11587500 GCA_038090715.1 Florisuga fusca
CAATATGCCACACTTTGTCACTTTATCGTCTGGTGGCTCTTCTTATCAGTAGCTGACAGAAAAATTTACTCAATACCAAAGTATTTTTTTATCTCTAACTCTGACAAGAGATGTAATACTTGTATCTAAAAATACTTTGGTATTGAGTAAATTTTTCTGTCAGCTACTGATAAGAAGAGCCACCAGACGATAAAGTGACAAAGTGTGGCATATTGATCTAGTCAGATCAAAATCTAGTCAGCTTTTGAGCAAGAATGATTGATTATAATGAAATAGTGAAGAGAACTTGATTTGATCAGCAGCTCCAAAATTCTCTGGGCAATTGGAAGCCTGGCAATTATATCATCCAGGCTACCACATGGCAGAAAGTGTGGTTAAAGGCTATGCTTTTACTGAATGTTAGTGTGGTGTCTTGGAAAAAGGTTACAATCTCGAGTACTCTGGGGAGTATTGAGCACTGCAGTATAAGAGGGACAGCAAGGTGCTGGAGACGGTGCAGATCTGTAGAATAAGACAGGAGGACAGGATGATGGAACAGGGGCTGTTCAGCTTGGAGAAGATGAGGATAAATGAAGACCTCATTGCTCTCTACAACTACCTGAAAGGAGGTGGTAGTGAGAGAGATGACTTCTCCCTTGTGATCAGCTTTAAGACAACAGGGGTAATATGGTCAAGTTCCACCGGGGGGGTCCAGGTTAGATATTACAAAAAAAGATTCACATGAAGACTGGGGAAGCATTGGAAGAAGGTGACCGGGTAGGTGGTGGAGATACTATCCCTGAAGGCGTTCAAAATATGGGTAGATGAGATGCTACAGTAGATTGTTTAGTGATTCAGTTTTATGTTGGATGGTTGGACTTGATCTTAAAGGTCTTTTCCAACCTTCATGATTCTATGATATGTATTTTTTGGATTGTCACAACAAAATTGAGTCTTCTGAACTGACAAGGTGGTAAAATTATTTTCATTTCTTTGGAATGCATTATAATATCACAAAATACAAATTTTGAAATCAAAGGGTGAAAATAAAAATAAATGAAAAAGGTAGTGTTAGTTCTTAAATTTTATATTCCATGAAGAAGGAAGTCAGAACAACTAAAACCATTACATGGATAAAATGAGACTGCAAGGCTGAAAAAGAAAATTTGGGGTTTTTTATGTGGTTGTGAGTTCTCAAGTTCTTTGTAAAAATGTGCAAAGAAGCACTCATATAAGAAAAAGTAGTCTAGTTTATGATCCATCAGCGACTTGCAAAATTTCAAGGTAGAAATTCCTGACATGATTCTGGTGTGGAATAAAGAAGCTAAAAATACTGAAAAATCCAGATTATGCTGATGCATCGTTTTTCTTGTTCAGAACTTGTTGCAACTAAAAGAAGTATGCTGAAAATGGTCTTTCTTTATTATCAGAATTGTGTGGGAGAATGAAATCTTTGCTATTTCTTCATTTATATTTGCCCACAAAGATTCTTATATAGGGAAGCAGTATGGACAACACCACCAATCTCAGTCTGAGGCTTTATGGGAGGGAAAAAAAAAAAAAAAGGGTGCATTTAGTTTATTTGACTCTGAGCAGCAAATCAGAAATTATGCTGCTTAAAGTAAGCAGTTGTGTCTGTACAAAAAGTGAAAGTGATGTATAGTGCTAGGGTCCAACTGTTAATTTTTGTTAATTTAATTTAATTTAGTTAATTTAAGCTTACCTGTGAGCTGGAAGGAACTGATTTGTTCGTTTTTTTATTTTTTTATTTCTGATTAAGGGACATAGATATTTTCAGAACCAAATTATGTTTAAATAGACTGTCCTTGATCGTAGATACAGTTAATCTTGGAGTAGACATGATGCAGCCAAATGATCCCAGAGCAAATGTGACAATTCTTTGAAGTTCAGCCATGGTGACTGTAATTTCTCAAGCCATTCAGAGGGCTTTATAAGAAGCAACCCTGACTCAGGAAAGGGTGAATCATACCATGATTTTTTTTTTTTTTGCATTCACTGAGCCACATCCAGTCGGACTCTGAAGAGGAAAAAAAATATGCTTCACAGCTTTCTTCAATATGAATACTGAAACACCTTTAGACTTTGAATGCTAAATCATGGAAAAGATATGATGAAAAAAACAATCTTAAAATGCTGCATCAAAGTAATATGCTCATCAGAGCCATGATATGAGCAACACATTAACTGTTGAAGCAGTGTATTGTCAGTAATTCTCATTTTATTACATAGCCAATGTCTACTATATTATTTCATTTATGGTGAATGTACAAATGATAAAACAATGAAAGATAAAAGTTTCAAAGACAATAAATGTCCCACTGAAGTGAAAAAATGTGTTTTTTTAAATGTAGGTAAAAAAAAAAAAAAAATTTCTTGCTCAAGAAGTGGCAGAACTACACAAGTTCTACCTGGCTGCTTTTCATAGCAGCTTCTGAAATATATTGTGGCAGAAGAAAATTCATTAAACTGCTGGGTCAGCATTAAACAGTGACAGCATTGATTTAATTCTTTTATTGTTGGACACAAATATGCAGGGGCCCAAAAAGTAATTGTCAAAGAGATAATTAAAAATTTGTAACCTCTGTGCTGTATGAAGTAAATGGAGAAAAGTATAACAGCTTTCACTTAAGTAAATCATAATCTTGGGGAGAAACTGAGATTGTTGTATGACCTATACTTGTTTGCAGCATAGAGGAAAGACAGTAACACTCTTCTGAAAAGAGAGGTTACCTGATCCTGACAATCAGCTTAAACTCTGCTCTGGACTCTAAATCAGGTAGAAATATTCTGCTTTCAAGGTCTCCCGTCTTAGTTATTTCCTTGAGTACTGAAAGTACTATATATTCGTCTGATCTAGTGTAGTGACACAGTATGATGCCGTTTTTCCTAGTTGTATTTTGAAGGATTTTTAACCCCTGTGTTAGTTCAGTAATTTCTCTTTTATCTTCAATCACTGAGTTACAGGAGTTCTTTTCATTTACCAGCATAAAGCAGCATTCAACGGTTTTGTGCAACCATTTAACATTCATCATTAGTATGTAAATTTGTTTTATTTTAATTCAATATGTTTTAGTATATGTTTGTGTTAAATACCATTTATTTTACATAAAATGTCTCTGCAACATTGTTTTAGTGTGAAAATTACCAGTACTATTTAGTCTTTTAAGTAGCACCTAGTTTACTATAGCTTAGAAATGAAGGGGAGCCCTGTTTATGCAGTTTTGTGTTTTTTCCTGCTAGTGTGCTGTCAGTAGGGTCCTTTTTTGCTTGATGTATGAGAAACTTTTATCAAAAGCTTGTGTAAGATTTTTAGGTTTTTTTTTCTTTGTACCACCTAAGGCTAATTTATTATATTGTCATTCACAACTACTGCGTTATAACTTATCTTCTCCCACTAGAATGAGCAAAACTCTCCTGATTTACTAGAATTATCACAATGAGATAATTTATAAAGCCCGAATCAGGCAACTTAGGGACGTGACTTTGAAAGAAAGCACCCTGATTATACTTGGGATTTTCTAGTTAATCTGAACCTCACAGTTTTATATGGACCTATAGTAATCTGAATTTAATCCCTTCAAATTCAATGTCAGTCTCTACAAAAAATGCCATTTGAGGGCTCTCTTTTATTTTAATATAAACCTTTTAATGAAGCTGATTTATCAAAGTCCAGAATAATTCACTATCAAATTAAAAATAATACCTTTTTCTCCTACCTACAGAATTGATGGTTTTGTGGTACCCCTCCAATTCTCTGAGAAATGGAAAAGTGTAAAGTCCTTGCTTTTTTATATTAGCTTCCATATATAATACCGGAGTGATCATCTTTATTTCTTCCAGAGTATATAAACTGTGATAATAACTATAGAAAAGTTAAAAAGAAAAAAAAATTGTCTTCCAAGGAAACTAATTTTAAAGTTAGTGAATCAAATTAATTTAAGTTGCAAAATAGAACTATTTTGAATTCTAATTAACCAAGCTAATCAGGTATTTCTGAGGAATTCCAGTTTAACTAAGTTCTAA
The DNA here is from genome assembly GCA_038090715.1 of Florisuga fusca. Taxonomy (NCBI): domain Eukaryota; kingdom Metazoa; phylum Chordata; class Aves; order Apodiformes; family Trochilidae; genus Florisuga; species Florisuga fusca. Next base: position 11,577,788 of record JAAWXA010000017.1, read on the forward strand.
GAAGAACCTAAGCAAAAAACCTGCTGTTGCATATAGGACATACATATACTGAGATTCAGTTAAAGTAGAGGTGCTATGTATAACAATACAAAGCAATTAGGGAAAGATTAATTTCAATTAAAAAAAATTACAAGGTTTTTCCTCTCAATTATTGTTGAAGAGTTGTTTGGGTTTTAGTTTTTCGAGGTTTTTTCATATTAACCTCTGCCATCTCCCTTGCACAACCTATGACTAAGAAAATAAAATTATAAAAAGGTATTTTCTTCCCTTCCTCTGTAGGTTTCTATATAATGGTAGGGTGACAGCATTTTGAGCAGTCCTCATTATAGGCCTGCAGACACTCTAAATCTCATTTTCAGACCATTCAGACTCTCTGGATCTCAAGAGTGTCACCCTCGGGCAAAGATATGTTTAGACACAGGCAGACATGTGCCATGCCTAGTTCAAATAAAAAGAGATACATTAACACCTGTTGTGCCAGATACAGTATCTTGCTTGAACAAATTGCCTATTAACACTGGAACAAGGCTTTGCACCAAGGTTGCCTACACACACCTTTGTTCATCAGGTAAACCTAGCTCTAGCAACATTTGAAAAGAAATACTAGTATGAAAAGTATACATTTTCTGGCTATGATATCTTACATAGCTCAAGCTACTGAGTCTTTTAGGCAAAGATACTGAACACTCCTTGCCTTCCGTCTTAAAAATGTGTGAGTACTAGCAGCTTTTATCTTTCCAGTGTGTGAAACTAAAACTAGGAAAGGAGACTTTCATTCTAGAGAAAACTCAGAAGCTCTTTTCTTATCATACTGTGAAATAAGTTCTGTAGCTACACTATGGGTGAAAGGGACTCTTAAAGAAAAAAATACTGATAAGTATTTCCACTAGCTAGGCCTTTGTGACTTGCTGGTGACCGGTGATAGGACTGAAGGAAATGGAATGAAGCTGCATCAGAAGTTCAAATTGCACATTAAGAAAAATTTCTTCAGTGAGAGAATTGCTCGTCATGGGAACAGACTCTCCTGGGAAGTGGTCATGGCACTGAGTCTGCATCATATGGTTCATTTTTATGTAGAAGTACAAGGAACAGGGAGATGGAGTCAACATGATCAGCACATGTCCCTTCCAACCTGAGATATTCTATGATTTGATGCTGCAATTCAAATGACGTACTTTAATATATGTCATTTATACCTATGTTATTAGTAGTACATATAGCACATAGATTCCCTTGTAGGTCCTTGAGGTTATGAGTTCCATGCATAAAGGAGGGTCTAAAACAGTGGGAAAGAAACGACACTTCCCTGGACTTTCAACGACGACAGCATTCAAAGTATACATTACACAGGGCACATTGAAAGTATGAAATGGCTGGTTGTGGTTCTCTTTCATTTTTCTTCCAGTAAGTGAGAATTTAATTTAGAAAGCTAAAAAAAGAATAAACAGAAACTGAAAGAAACTCTTGCTATTGCAGAACATGCAATTCAGATGCTGTCTTTGTTTTTACCACTACTTGGCAGTTTCCTGAGTCTTTCTTTATGGCAGAAATTTAAACAATATATAAAACTTTGCAAATAATTATTTATGTGTATTCCTTCTCTCAATTCTTTCGTGGGAGGCAGACCTTTCACAGAAGTCTGGTGCCCCATTGTGGTCAATCGGAATACTGCATCCAGTTCTAGGCTCCCCAGTTCAAGGAGGTACTACAGGTACTACAAAGCGTCCAGCTACGAGTATGACTGAGGCAACAAATACGACTGGGGTATTGGACCTCTTTCCTCTTATGAGTAAAGGCTGGGAGTCCTTAGCCTGGAGAAGGCTATGGGGAGCCTTCATTGTACTTCTGCAAGCATCTGAACGGTACGTGCAAGAAGGATGGAGCCAGACTCTTCTCAGTAATTCTCAGTGACAGGACAAGGGGCAGTGGGCACAAGATGGAATATAAGTTTCATTTATAAATGTGAAAACACTTCTTTACTATGGAGATGACAAGGCACTGGAACATGCTGTCCAGGAGGTGGTGACATCTTCTCTGGAGATATTAAAAATACACCTGGATTCAATTCTATGAATTGTGCTATTGGTGATTCTGCTTTAGTGGGAGTGTTTGACTAGATGATATCTAGAGGTCTCTTCCAACTGTTACGATTCTGTGAAGCTCTACTTCAAAGCTGTGGGATTCTCCAGAGACACAGGCCTCATATATCATTTATGTAATTGTAGTATCAAGGTCTTGAGGGGCAAGGAATAAAATGGAGCATAGGTGGTTCTGCATAAATATTAGGAAGATTGTAGGAAGAATTTTTTCACTGTGAGGGTGAGAGGGCACTGGAACAGTCTGCCCAGAGAGGTTATGTATTCTCTTTCCCTAGAGACATTCATAGCCCACCTGGATGTATTCCTCTGTGCCCTAGTATAGGTGACCCTGCTCTGGGGGCGGGAGGCAGGGGTGAGGTGGTTGGACTAGATGATCTTCCAAGGTCTCTTCCATTAGGGAATGGAAACTTTCTATGATCTCTGTCCAGCTAGTAAATTTCTCTGTGACCTCTTGCTTAAGCGTCAGTGGTTCATTTCTCCTTATTCTTGTCAATAAGAAGTCATCTGCAGGCATGTTACTTGTGTGACTTTGTTATTTTAATACCTTTGAAGTATTCATTTATTAACAGAAAGAGTTAACCGATGTGGCTTTACATGAATTGTTTTTCTCTAGCACTAGATAGCAATTTTAGGAAAAGGGAAAAAGGGAAAAGAGAAGGTGGACTGAAGTTTTTTCTTTTTTCTTCTAAAAGAAAGTTAGAAGTTCAGCAAGACCAAGCGCAATGTCCTACACTTTGGTCACAAGTACCCCATGCAGTGCTACAGACTGGAGGCTGGAGAGCAGCCCAGCAGAGAGGAACCTGGGAGTACAGGTTGACAATGGTTGAACATGAGCTAGCGGTGTGCCCACGTGGCCCAGAAGGCCAATGGCATGCTGGTTTGTATTAGGAATGGTGTAGTCATCAGAACNCAGCTTGGCCATGGAGATATTAAAAATCTCATCCCTGGAAATGCTCAAAACAGGGTTGGACAGAGTTCTGAGCAATATTGTCTAAAGGAGTATGTCCCTGCTCACTGCAGGACAGTTGAACTAGGTGACTTTTAAAGTTCCCTTCCAACAAAAATCATTCTGTGAGTCTAAGGATTCAGGTTGAAAACAAAAATTAAATAGAAAATTCTGTTCAACTCGACCAGAAATAATTTTTAGAAGTGCTTAAGAGGAATAATGAAAGGCAAATACCATCTTAGAAACAGCTGTACTTCAGATACAACAAAACTACTTACTATATTCATTATCATGTATGGACCTGTTTGCTTATGCAGCTGCTTCTCTATGGGTGGATCCACTGTGGCAGAGAGTCAGTTAATTAGGGACAACATCTCAGTTTAATATTCAGAGAGAGCGCTGTGAAACCTGAGGAGTAGAAATGGAGATGATTTCACAAGAAACAACAGCATAATAAATCAAAGAACATTTTCATCGGTCTACTACAAAATGCTTTTTGGTTGAAAGAATTTCTAAGATTCACATAAACAGCTTTCCTAAGGAGTTTTCTCTTCATGACAATGTGAAGCTGTGGTTCAAGATGTTTACAAAAGTAAACAATTTTCCAGGGATATAGAAATACTATATCCAGTAAAATTGCTCACACAGAAAAAAAAAAAATATTTAAACACACACATAAAGTCGTATTATTACCAAATTTCTAATGGATTTTTTTTTACCCCTAGGGGTAGGACTTGTGAGCAGGTATTTACATACTTGATTTTGTTCCTATTTAAGTTGCACATATTGTCTTAAAACACAGTCAATATCCTAGCTTTAAAGAAAAGGGAATCAAGTGGAAAAGACAGAAATATTACATGATAAATATTAGGTTCAAGATTCATCAAGAAATCACAAATACAAGCTCCATACACACCTATTAGAAACAGTTTATTACACCAGCTCAGCTATAAACTTAGAGGTACAAATAATTTACAATATTGAACTTATTGGCAGGACTCACAAAGCAAGCCACCCCTAACATCAAATTCTTTGTAGCTGAAAAGCCTAAATTTAATGGGAGTCTTTCCAGAAACAACAATGATCCCCGGGAAATCGTTCTCCCCCCTTTTGTGACTGACACACTGTTATGTGGGACCAGTAGAACCAGGAGGCCAGCCAGGAGGAGTTCCACCTAACCTTTTAACCCCTGGTATGTGCCCACACGAACACCAGGGGGGAGTTTCAAGAGTGATGGTAAGCTCCCACATTCACATAAAATATTCACAGATATCCTCTACAGATCAAAATTATTTACTCCATCACGGATCCTTATAGATACAGTGGTTTTCTGCCTCTACAGCAGTCTTGGAGAGCAGTTAGTGATTGTGAAGCTGTTTAAAAGCAAGACGTCCTGTTTCCGTGGCAGTAATTATCATCAATTAATGCTTGGATTCTGTTTATTTTGCTACAAGATAATATATTTGAATTAGGCATAAGGCATCAAGAAATGCTCTTGATCAGTACTCAGAAAACTTCAGTTAGAACTGGACTTTAAAACTCCAGTTTAATCAACTGGAGTTAAAACCGGAGTTTTAAGAACTTGTTGTTTATTTTTGTCAGGATCTGACTTTTTTCTTGAAGGTCACTAATCATTCAAGCCTGTGCTTAGTTTAACAAAAAGTCAGTAAATATGCTGCTCTCACTCTTATCACCATTGGAGAAGCTCACTGAGATTCTGCTTGCTAATGTGAATGGCAACTGTGATTTTCTTTTATAAAGTATAACTCCTGTCTCTTATANTCACACATGCCTGCTTTAACTGAATATTCTACAGTTAGCAGCAAACCAGTATGTACAACTGTACTAAAAGGAAACATTGGGCAATAAAAACATACAATTGGCAAAGCTGGATTTCATATGTATGCCATATAATACAATGTTAAATTATCTGTTCATAATTTCTTGATCGGTGCATGGACTAATCATTAAACGAGAATAAATGCACTGATTACCAAGGGATTTCCAATAGGAAAGGTTGTTAAGACTTGGGCCCTGGTCAAAATATTGCTTTTTTACCCTGGCAATCTTGACCATGACTTTATTGGCTCTTTCTTTCTTTTCTCTTATTCTTCCTAAGTATAATCAATGTGATGTCTTTCTATTTCTGGAAAAGCCACATGATAGCCTCTGCTTTCCTTGGTTTGCTGAATGGATGTGCAAGCTGTAAAGCAAAGGGAATTGAGCTTGCCGGCCACTGCCTGGCAGCATTGTATGGCCTTGAGCTGATATTGATGAATTGATATTACCTCTAGAAGTTCAGGCATGAAGAACATTTTCTTTCTCATGAAAGCATAACATGAACAGCCACCAAAGCCTATCCCAGCACCTTCTCTCCAATATTTAACAAAAGCAAATGCCAAGGTGAGACTGTAAGCACAGGACAAACATCTAGTGATACTAGATGTTTCAGCCTACTTACATACTTACAGAGTATATCTAGTAACTTGCTACCTAGGCACTTCCCAAGTCACTAGTAACGGTTCTGCACTAATAGTCCAAGACAGTTGTTTCTATTAACAATTTAAACTACTTCTTAAACTTAAAAAAAATATTTTGCTTGCAAAACATCCAGGAAAGTTTAACAGTGTAACATTGTGTAAAGAAATGGCTCCTTCTTATTGAGAGCCTATCACACACTGGCTTTTTCTGGTACACTTTAGTACTTGTGTTAGAACTGTCACTATTTAAACGGGGAAAACAGGAAGAGTTAATGTTCCTCTTACTTTCCTGCGTAAGTTCATTTTCCAACCTATTCAATAATAAATTTCCACCAAAGTAATTAAATATTATTTAGCATAAATTGCTTGAATTTTCAACTGCTTCTGATATTTCTTGACAGTGTGGTATGCTGCTTTGCTTGAAAGGCATCAGTATATCATTTCTCATTCTCCCAGCTGATAGATTTCCCTCATAGATATCAGTTCTGCTGCTTTCATTTTATTAGCTCTCATTTTATCAGCTTTTACTTTGCTTTGGTTTGGATGTATACTTTTAGCATTATTTGTTGTATATATCTTCCATAATTTTATTTATTTTCAAATATTATTGTCTGGTAACAACACTCATAGAGCATAAGCCTGTAAGCTTCACTGTCCAGTTTTCTGATAACTTAAATATGCCATTTTGCAATCCTAAATCAACATGGACTTTGTTATATTACAGGTTTTAGATGTTTATTTCAAGTACTCATATGAAATTTCTACTTCAGTTTTAACAAGTCAGAAAAAGAATATCCTGGAAAATAGATAGATGTGGTTCTCTCTGCAAGAGAATTCACTGTTCTATCTTGAATAGAAAGTCTGACATTTCGAAGTATAGTGTGCCATTTTTCATATGAGTATGTGACTAAAGAACCATGATTTGCTACCTTCTATTACTTTTTTATTCAACCTTATTAAGTTCAAAGGGAACATTTCTTGACAAAGTTTCAACAAAAAAACAAAATGGTTTAGGGAAAAGGCTCAAAATGATGATAAAATGGAGATACAAGCAGATATATTATTTGAAGAAAATTACTTTGTCATCTCAGTGTTCACTGAATATCTTCTCCTACCTCTAGAAATTCCCAGATCTGAACCAAACCTGACATGAACTCAGCTTGGTTACAAAAACAGAGACAAATTGCATTTCCCTGGATCCCCTGATGCTTAAAGTCAATGATAAAAATATTAATCACAGTCCACATTAAAACCTCATGTTTCTGTGTTTAAGTCAGTCCCTATGTGGCAGGGAATAGAAACCTTTCTGAGAATTATAAAATCATAGAATCATAGACTGGTTTGGGCTTGAAGGTACCTTAAAGATTATTCAGAGCCAACCCTTCTCCCATGGGCAGGGACTCTTCCCACTAGATCATGTTGCTCAAAGCCTCATCAAACCTGGCCTTGAATACTTCCAGGGACATGACAGCCAGAGCTTCCCTGGGCAAGCTGGTCTTACAGCACTCATAGTAAAGAATTTCCTCCTAATATCCAATCCAAATCTACTCTCCAAGTTTTAAACTATTTCCCCTGTCCTCTCGGTACAAGCCTGTGCAAAAATTCCTACCCCAGATTTCTTGTAGACCCCCCCTTCAGGTGTTGGAAAGCCACTATGAGGTCACTTCTTCTCTAGGCTGAACAACCCCACCTTTCTCAGACTGTCTTCACAGATGAGTACTCTAACGATTTTTATGCCTTTTCCTTTGGATATGTTCAAGAAGCTCTGTGTTCTTCTTGTGCTGGGGACTCCAGAACTGGACACAGTACTTCAGGTGGTGTCTCACAAGAGCAGACAATCACCTCCCTCAACTGGGTGGCTGCACTTGTTTTGATGCAGCCCAGGTTGGCTTTTTGGGCTGCAAGCACACATTGACAGCTTACGTCAGGCTTCTGGTACAGCATCACTCCCAAGTCCTTCTCCTCAGGACTGCCCTCAATCCTTTCTCCTCCCAGCCTGTACACATGCATTGGAATCCCTCGAACCAGGTGCTGAACCTTGCACTTGTCCTTGAACTTCATGCCCACTTCTTGAGCTCATCAAAGTCCCTCTGGATGGCATTCCTTCTCTCCAGCATGTTGACTTCACCATATTTTGGTGTCATCAGAAAACTTGCTGAAGGTACACTTGATTCCACTGTCCATGTTACCAAAATAGATGTTAAATAGCACTGGTCTGAGTACCAAATCTTGAGGGTCACGATGTGTGACATTCAGGGAATCACTAGGTGGACAGTCTTTTCCATCAACAGCTTTGAAGAACATAAACAGTCAGGAGGAGGGAAGTATTTTTGTGCTGAAACAAAATCACTATATAAAACAGCTGTAGCGAACAGAGTATAATGACATTATGTAATAGAAGAGCATCTAGTAAATCTAGAGTACAATAACCCTCACCCAAAAGCTTTTAGAGAACAAAACCTATCAAGTTAAAAGAATAATATTTCAGCCTTAGTACCCTGGCTCTGCTTTCATTCTTGTTCCAGTCAAGATTTATGATTGGTTTCAGATGCCTTGCTTAATCATTCTTACGAAATATATTGTAAGCCTCAGCTGCCCCAGTATTAGTCAGAAGAAACTCTTTTGGTCAGCAGAACTGCTCAGATAAGCTTAGGTGACAGAAAAGTTGACTATTGGATTTCTAATTGAAACTTTCTCTTTCTCTTCTTCCTCCGTCTTTGACTGAATTGTACTATTTCTTCACTGGCTGTGAAGCAGATTCAGAAGGGGGGCATTCAGAACACCGGGCTCCATCTAGCTTCTGGCTTGTGACACAGAGTGAAAGTGAGCAAGCATCAACCAGGTTTAAGGGGGGGATAACTCTTCAAAGTCACATCCTGTGGTAAATAAACATCCATATCAGGCTTTAGAAGAAGAAAAAACAAAACGGAGTTGAAGGAAAAAGGGGAAGGTAACCCATCTTAGGATGCTTGATGTTAGTTTTAATAGGAAGCTTTTGAATCAGTTGTTTCAAAAAACAGTTCAGGTGAATGAACTCTCTCAAAGCTCTACCAAAGAGTCATGTGCCATGAAAAACGTGCCTTTATTTTATTCTTAGATGCATGCTATTCTTAATTTCTTTGAATTTCCTTGTAGAACTTCTATCAGATAGAAAAGATGTTTGACACAAAGGCTACACAGATATTGTGCCTCTTTTCAGTCTGAAACCTGTTTTCCAAGCATAGTGAATGGTTGGGGAGGAAGTGTGGGTTTGGGGGTTTTAATTATGGAAGAATCTCTCAGAAGCCTAAGAACTAGGCTTTTTCAGTGAGAAAAACCTGTTCTTCAAGGTTAAATTCTATTTTGGCTATGCTGGCTCAAACATAGACTTTGACTTTGTAATGCCACATCCGTATTTTTGCATAGCCAAAGACCTACTTTGAAGACCTAGTTCAGTTCTTGATAGGAACAAAGCAGTATATTTGGTCTGTGAGTTTAATGTTGATTATTTCTGTTTTGTAAAATAGTTTTATGCCTCTTTTGTTTGAGAATAATACCTTTATTATAGAAGCTGTTAGAAAAACCAAGCCATTTTAATGTAAATAGGCAGGACAATGTATTTTCCTTTTGGAATAGAACTTTGGAATTCTTTACAACACAGAAGCCAAAAAGATCATTATTTTGACACAGGTATGTACAGTTAAACAGAAAACATTCATTTATTTGAATCTGGAGGCTACTAAAATAATAGTCAATTAAAGCTGCGCTACCAGAGCTAAGCAGTATTTCTGTGAAAGATTAAATGCCAGGATTTATAGGTGTATATTCTTCCAAAGATAAATGCATGTATTACAATCCAGAAAAGTACACAATCAAATGAGACAATTTTATATTCTCATCTGATCTTAAAAAACTGTGAGTAGCTCACTACCCAAATCTTGTACGTCATCTAGTTCCAAAGAACCTTTTAAGTGAGAGAAGTTTTATGGAAGTTAGACAAATGCCTTAGTTTAGATAGACTGTATTGTGATATCTCTTAAAATATAATGATATATATCATTTATATACTTTGTAACACAGGTTACTACTGTCCCCTCTGGACTCATAAAATTATGCCTGCCTTCTAAATCTGCCCATAACAGAACTGTAAATAGTAAATCATATTTGGAAATATAATCAGTAAGTTTTACTATTTACAGTTCTGTTATG
>JAAWXA010000017.1:11597862-11617409 GCA_038090715.1 Florisuga fusca
TAGGCAAATACTTTCTAGATAACTAAAAACTGTAGCTATTTTTAGGGAACTTAATTTGATTAATCTTTTGTGGTACAGCAATGACCACAGTGGACAGCAATGTGACAGCAATCTAACAGATGAAATGCATTTTCTCTTAATGACATCATACTTCAGACAATTTGTAATTAAACTATGTGGATAGAACAGCTGATACTAGAGCTTGCTAGATTAAATATCAATATTATATATTCTACCTTATGTGGTGGGATGATAGGTGCTTGCTATACTGCTCTATCTCACCCCATCCTGGGATGGAAAGGGGAGAGAAAAATACAACTAAAGGCTCGTGGGTCAAGATAAGAACAGAGATCATTCACCATGACAGGCCAAACATACTTGGGGAAACTAATTTGTTTTACAGAATCACAGAACTGTCATGGTTGGAAACAAACTCTAAGTTCACTGCATTCAAATGTCAACCCAGGAAAACCAAGTAAAAATAAATAAATAAATAAATAAAATTACCCATCACACTAGAGCATGTCCTGAAGTGCCTGATCTACATGGTTTTTTCTTCCCCCGGCCTGTAGCATTGCCTGGGGTTGTTGTGACCACAGTGCAGGAGCACTTGCCCTTGTTGAACCTCATGCAACTGGCCCATGGATACAGCTTGTCCAGATCCCTCTGCAGAGCCTTCCTACCTTCAGGCAGATCAACACTAGAGCCCAACTTAGTATCTTAAGTTTTAAGTTATTCTGCTATAACAAGGTGTTATTCTTGAACTAACCTGACTGACACTTCTGCATGCTAATACTATAATCCAAGTCCTAAACCTTCTGAAGTTTTACTTCTAAATGTTCTTCGTAATTTGTGATTTTAAATTAGAACTGCCAAGATTTAGAGTTGCAAGATTTCTGTTGTGTCACTGCTTACCTCAATGGAGATGAACAGAAGCACAGTAATTCTGCATCAGCAGAAATTTGAAAAAACTTATAATCAGAAAGCCTCCTGGAACACATTAAGTGACATTTCCTGTGTGTTTCTTTCTGCAACTATAAACGAACCACACTGTCTGTATCAAGCCTTTAGAAGAACTGTTTGTCAGATTCCTTACATTAGTTCATATAAGCACAATTCTATATTACAGACCAAAGCAAAAAAAAAATCAGAAGATTGTAACATCTACATCCACTAATTTGAAAGGAAATGAATCATGTTAAGCTTTTCCAAGATTAAATTCACTATCTTCTTTAGGTCACTAGCTCTGTCAATAGCCAGGAAGAATTTGCATGCTACTGCACTTGTACTATAGTAATTATAAATCAAAGCACTTACACAGTACCTTCCACTTTAGAAGCTCATATTTTACCAGCTGTGGTTTCACTGCATGCACAATATTCTCAGAATAAGAACAATCAAATTTCAGAGACCTCAACTTGTGGAATAAAGGTTTCTTTTACCTTGTTCTTTCATTGCTTTTCTATAATCACTTCCTAACGATTTTAATGATTTTAAAATCTTCTACCTTTGTTTGACAGAAGCGGCTGCTTTATTTGAACACCACCCTGCCTCTGGCAGGAATTCAATAAAACGTTTCTTTACAAATCCTGGTAAATTTTAATTTTATCCTGGTAAAGTTTAATTTTATCTCTGACAAAACCATGAAAAAAGTTTTTAAACTACACTAACTTAATAATTGCTTTAAAGCTTCATCTTTGGTTCCTTACAGACTTTCAATCACTGATGTATAATGATTAGTGTTATCTTTACACGAGGCTCATTTCAGAGACTGAAAAAGTCATAAATGCATTTTCAATATAATTAGTCACTAGTTCGCACATCACATACTTACATTCAGGCATAATGGTTGTGGAACTCTACAGTTCTGAATGTTAAAGTGAAGAAGAGAAAGATCCTGACAGGATTAACTCCTGTAAGGAGGGGAGATGAGGCCAAGCTGTTTGTGTGAATTTACTTTATGTAGAATTAGCATTTGTAATTTTGTGTGAGTTTACTTTATGTAGAACTAACACTTGTAATATATGTTAATGAATTGGTATTCATAGTCAGTAAAATTCAGGGTTAAAACTGAGAAAGAAGTGAACACAGAACACGATGACCTAAAGGGGTTAACTTCTGCCTCGGAGTTAATTAAAAGTGTAAGTCTTGTTATCAAACAAGAAACAGCCAAGGCTGGTTAGGCGCCAGCTGCGCTCCAACGTCCGTGAACACCTACCCAAGAAGAACATAAAGATGTCACTTCCAACAGATAAGGGGAGAGTTANNNAGAAAGTGAGCTCTGCTGTGGTGTCTGCAGCAGTACCAGCAGCAGAGCTCACTTTCTGAACAGTAACAGTGTCTGTGGGGGCAGAAGCAGCAGCTGCAGCTGTAGCAGATACACTGGCAATGCTCGCCGGCCATATCTGAGTTGTGCCCTTGCGTGAGGGGGGCGAGAAGCGGCTGTGGAGGCAGAAGTGGGGGGGCTCTCTTTACGAGGTGAGCTGACTCCCCTAACTGCAGGCTGCTTACTCCTCACCAACATATGATAACACATGAAACTATTCACACATGCCTGATAAACATTGACTACAACAAGCAGGAGAATCAAAACTATAACAAGCATAATACCATTTTGTATAGAATCCTTCGAATTCAGCCTAAGAGTGGTACATTTCCTCAAAAGAAGGCTGAAACTGTAATTACTAACCAAGTTTTTTATCTCTGTATGAAACACTACTGCACCATGCACCATGATATACATTAATATAAAGGAGCATATTAGAATGATGGTTCTTCAGCACTTCTTACGACACATATGCCACATAGCAACACTAATCCCAGCAGCAAAACCACATATCACATACCCTGAAATCGAAAGGTATGGCACAATTGGTTTAATCTCCAACCCTGTGAAATTTCCAAATAGAGAGGTCCGATTCCCACTCAGCGAAGCCATATTGGTACTGGAGTTGGAATTCAAACTATTCAGGTAAATTAGTCAAAATTTAAACTGGACTCGAGCCAATTAGCTCGGGCCCCACGTTGGGGGCCAATAAATCTGTCACGGTTTAACACTGGCCCAGCAATTAAACCGAATAACAGATTTTTTCTATTAATCCCCCTCTCCTCCCTGATAAGGAAAGGAGAGAGAATAAGGGAAAGAGACTTATGGGTTGGAAGCTAAACTACACAACTTTAATGAAACAGGAATGATAAATAGGAAAAATTACTAAATATATACAAATATACAAATATACAGGAAAAGATTGATCCCACGTTCCTCCCCCCTTTCCCCCAATAACTCTCACGTCACCACGGAGGCTGCAGGGCAGCCCTGGGAAAGTCCAGGCTGGACCCTGGGGTCAGGAGCAGTCGGGAGCTGGAGGCAGGAACACACAGATTCAGGCTGGCACGGATCAGGACCACAGGCAGAGGAAGGGACGGAATCCTCCCAGGATGCCAAAGTACACAGGGAACTGGTGAAGGGCAGGAAGAGCAGGAAGGGGCAGGAAGGGAAGCAGAAAAGGAACCTGACCCTCGTGATGCCTCAAATTTATACTGAGTATGACGTGTATGGGATGGAATACTCTGTTTGGTCAGTTCTGGCATCTACCTTGTCTCGGGCCTCCCCCGAGGAGGGGTTCAGGTGGGACCTCTTTGCTCCTTCTGCAGGGTAAAATGTTTTCCTCAGAGTTGAGCAGTGTCCTTGAGTCTGCATACCAGTCTCTAGCAGTAACTATAAACATCCAGTGTTATCAGTCCTAGAAGCAGACACTGTCTGAGAAACTTGCTGTTAATTTCAGCAAGTGCAACTACTTACAAGAAACTTAGCTGAAAGCAAAAGTACAAACCAGAAAATTACCTTTATCCTGGCCCAAACCAGGACAGGAGGTCAATGCCCTCGTATCGTCTTCTCCAAACTGAATAAACCAAGTGACATCAGCTGCTCCTCACAGTCACCCCTTCCAGACCCTTCACTATCCTTGTTGCTCTCCTTTGGATAATATCCAATAGATTGATGTGTTTTTCTCTACATCAGTGTCTAAGACTGAACACAGTACTCAAGGTATTGATGTACCAGTGTAGAGTAGAGTGGGACAATCACCTCCCTTGGCCGGCTAATGATGCTGTTCTTGATGCACCCCAGGACACAGTGGCCCTCCTGGCTGCCAGGGCACACTGCTGGCTTTTATTCAGTCTTACATCAACCAGGACACCCAGGTCCCTCTCTGCTGTGCTGCTCTCCAGACACCCATTCCCTAGTCTGTGCTTGCTGCCAGGGTTGGCCCAACCTAGGTGAAGAATTTGGCACTTGCCCTTGTTAAATATCATGTGGTTGGTGATTTTCCATCTTTCTAACCTGTTGAGGTCTCTCTGCAGGGCCTGCCTGTCCTCAAGGGAGTCGACTGCTCCTCCCAATTGTGTGTAATCCACAAACTTAAAATTTGCTTCCAGTCCAGTCCTGTGTCCAAGTCATTGATGAAGATGTTGAAGAGGACTGGGCCAAGGGTGGAGCCCTGTGGGACCCCCCTGGTGACTGGTCACCAGCCTGATGTTGCCCCATTGACTGTCAGCCTTTGTGCTTGGCCTGTGAGCCAGTTGCTTCTCCAGTCTATAGCATGGTTGTCCAGCTGTGTACTGAACATTTTATCCAGGAGGATACTGTGAGAGACAGTATCAAAAGCTTTCCTGAAGTCCAGAAGTATTACATCCACTGGCTTCTCTTGATCAGCTAGATGGGTAATCTTGTCATAAAAGGAAATCAAGTTTGACAAGCAGGACTTTCCCCTCATGAAGCTGTGCTGGCTTCATGACCAATGACAGTGTTGTCCTCTGGGTGTTTTTCAATGCCTCTCGGAATAATCTTCACAAGTTTACCAGGTACTGACATTAGTTACTGACATTAATACTGACTGGCCTGTAGTTTCAGGGTCCTCCTTGCCATTCTTGAATACTGGTACACAATTAGCCAGCTTTCAGTCAATTGGGATCTCTCCAGCTTACCAGGACCTCCCAAAAAATAATCAAGAGAGTCCTAGGGATGACATCAGCAGCTCTTCTTGGATGAATCACACCAGGCCCCATGGACTGTAGCTGCAGATCCCGTAACAAAAATGACTGTTGGGTACAATCAGAAAAAAATCACACAACAGGAGTAATAGGAAATAGGATTAATAGGAAATTAACAGCTTCTGAGAGAAACTAGAAAACCTTTTTATTTTACCCCCTTCTGGAAAAATTTCCTATTTTGTGCTTACACATTCCCCTAAAGCCTTTCTTTAGGTTTTTTTGTTGTTGTTTTCCAGAAATTTTGCTTTCTTTTCAAAACCATTTAGTTAAAAAATGTATTTTTTTTCTAACCCCAGATATGCACCGTGCATGTGCATCTGAAAGCTTGATGTGTTTCATGTACACTTGGGCTTCTCTTTTTCAAAACCGAAGATCACGTATGAAAGGTGATTTTTGTATACACAATAAATGCAAAACATTACTAAATCACATGACTAAGGTTCTCAAGAAGCATTTAATTTTTATTATATCTCTCAGTGAGCACCATAACAAACCCACCTAAAGTTGTTCTGTGAGTTCTGTTCTCTGAAGAATTTAGAAATAATTTTCAATGCTGTTTTGTCCACTTAAGAGCCACACAGATTTTCAAATATAAGGCAATAAACCAAGAAATAAGACTTCTACAACACACAATATTTTTGGTGTTCAGCAAGTCTGTCTTCCCTTTCTTCCTCCTTGCTAGCCCAGCCAGTCTCCACATTAGCGGAGATACATTTGCTTTGCAATTGAATTTCAGTTTAATGTATTACTGGAGATTAAAAAAAAATTGTAAGGGAAGAAGGCCTCAGTACCAGTTTCCCAATCTGAAAAATAACTTCCCCTAGATATGGAGCATACAGATTTATTAGCTTTCTCTTTCTGACACAGACCACAGGCTGCTAGCAAAAAAAGTATAACTGATAGTTTACCTCTTGGGAGAGAGAAAATATTCAACTTTCACTCTCTTTTGAATTTGTTTTCTTTCCTGATTGTGGCAAAACAGTTGAAAATGAGAAAATGTGAGGAATGTGCTTTCTTCACATATAAGAGTGTAACAGTTGATGTTAGCAGGGCAGTTGGCAGTAATAAATGGTGTCCGGAACATAACTATGTTCAACAGTCTCTATTCCTTTTATTCTTGCTACAGGTAGATGCAGAGAAACCTTTATTGTTTCTAAATGTCATCACATTTTAGATGACTCTAAAATACAGACTTATTTTCATCCTAGTGTCATTGAAGCAGGATTTAAAATTTGCGGACTTAATATGATAGCAATGCCAGTTACACACTGTCTTGTTTTTGCTTCTCATTTATTGACACATCTATGAAGTTAATATTTGCTAGTTAGTCCAGAAAGCTTTTTTTTCTATATATGTAGGTGAATTTACTTTTAAAAAATCCTATTTATTGGAGGAAATCATAATCCTCTGATACCTGTTTCCATGTCAAGCTATTTTCAATTAAAAAAAAAAAAAGAAGAAATAAGTGTCAGGCAACTCTGTTACTCTTATTTGTAATTAAACCATCAAACCTGAAATATATAGCAAGCTACTTGTGAAATTTGTGGAGTACAGGGAAAAGCCACATTAATATTTCTGTGCTATGTGCCAGAACACAGAAATGTCTAAGCTATGAAGTTAGCAGATACTGAATAGGGTGGAGAAATGTATTACCTAATTACGAAGTAACTGAACATACAGCTCAGGGAAAAGTGAATAGTAGGACAAAACACTGTCTTTGTGCCGCTGTAAAATACATCTGTGGCTTAGATGAAAG
This sequence comes from Florisuga fusca, assembly GCA_038090715.1. NCBI lineage: Eukaryota > Metazoa > Chordata > Aves > Apodiformes > Trochilidae > Florisuga > Florisuga fusca. The sequence goes on from JAAWXA010000017.1 coordinate 11,604,671, forward strand.
TTCTATTTCATGAAAAATATGTACTGATTTTTTTCAAAAGCACAGCTTCTAAATGACTCATTACTGTATTGTATTTCAGTGCCTGTGGAGGAACCACTGCTGCTTTCATATATTTGATGTTTGCATGAGTGGCAGTTCTCTCAAGACATATCTAACACAATCAAAAATACCAATGAAACACATTGCAACCTGCTGCTCCTGAGGCAAGAAAATCTTAATTTATTTTGTCCAGAGCCAGTAATGGTTCAAGTATGAGAATGAGATCTTGTTTATAGGGAATGAACATACTGTACAGAGTTTTCACTTGATAATTACTAAAGAGAACCATGAACACATGTAAATTTGCAAATTAATTTAGGCATTACAATAATAAACCTTTTGCTATCTAAGCAGGAACTTAGGTAACTCAGTAATGTATCTCATGAGATAGACCAGAACAAGGGAAATTTGGAGGTAGTGGAACACTAACAAATACGTAATAAATATATTCCATTTTTCTTGTAAGGGGTGTGTCCTGGTTTGGGCCAGGATAAAGGTAATTTTCTGTCTTGTACTTTTGCTTTCAGCTAAGTTCTTGTAAGTAGCTGCACATGCTGAAATTAATGGCAAGTTTCTCAGACAGAGTCTGCTTCTAGGACTGATAACACTGGATGTTTATAGTTACTGCCAGAGACTGGTATGCAGAACCAAGGACACTGCTCAATTCTGAGGAACATTTTGCCCTCCGGAAGGAGAGAAGGAGTAGAGGTCACACCTGAAGGCCTCTTTTGGGGAGGAACGGACAAGATAGATAGCCAGAATTGACCAAACAGGGTATTCCATCCTATACATATCATACTAAGTATAAATTTGAAGGATCACAAGGGTCAAACCGTTCCTGCTTCCCCTTTGCCTGTCCCTTCGGCATCCTGGGGGGATTCTGTCCATTCGTATTCCTGTGGTCCTGATCCATGCCAGGATCCGTGCCGTGTGTTCCTGCCTCCAGCTCCCAACTGCTGCTGTGTCCAGGAGCCCAGCCTGGACTTTCTCAGGGCTGCCCTGCAACCCCAGTGGTGATGTGAGAGTTACTGGGGCAAAGGGGGAAAAACGTCATATAATTTTTCTGTATATATAGAAAGAGAAAATGGAGAAGTGAAAACAGAAAAAAAAACCCCATCATACCAATGTTTGAAACTGAGAAGAATATCTTCAAGTTATTTTTAGTTGTTTTGCTAAAGTGCCCAATGAATTATTTTTATTTCCTCCATCTCTGGATTCAGAAGAGAGTTTTGTAATAGTAAAGACATCCTCATCCTAGCAACAAATAATATGCCTATTAGAGCAGATGAATGCATATTTTCATCCTTTTTTTTTTTTTTTTTTTCTTCCTGATATATTATTAGCAACATTTTTTGTGTTTCCCTTCACCTGTTTCCTAAATGTGATTTTAAAATATTATAATCTGACTTATCACTATTAAAACCTAAAGTAATTGGCTTTTGCAGAAAAACACCATTAACCAGGCATAACAGTGTCTTCAGTTTAGGACCATTGAATTGTAATCTTGGTAACAGTAAAAATTCAAACCTTTTTTTACATGTATCCTCACATATAGTGTCAAGGAAGTTATACCCTCAAACACATCTTACATAAAATTAAGAAATAGGGTAAAAGCATCCTTGTTTAATTTTATGAATGCACTACGGATCTGCATAAAAGTTTGTGATTTAAAATTACGAGTCAAGCAAAGGGTGAAACTGGGGTGAAAACCATCCTTACACTGGAGTTTTTAATGCATGTATTGAAATAGTTGAGTGCACAGAAATAGGTGTGTGGTTGCAAGAACTTCAGTTTGCTCAGGAAATCATGTATCAGTACCATTATGAACAATGTACAAGTTCTAGAGATAGCAAAATTGGATTGTATTCGAATTACATTGGGATATCTACATTGATTTTTGGATTTATCACCTTGATTCTTCTTATTTAATTGTACTTCCCAACTGAAGAACCTGAAATGCTCACCTTAGGCTGTGTGCACAGAGAAGAGGCAGATGCAGAGGGTAATTCATATCAGGCAGGGTCTTGAACCCAATCTGGAGCATCACTCCTTCCCAAAAGGCCATTGAGGAAGTTGAGAGCAATGAGGTCACTGACTCAGGCAGGTCAGCTAGATATTAAAAGCTGGATTAAGTGCTGTCTGTTAAGGTGATTTTCTGGTTTGTACTTTTGCGTTCAGCTAAGTTTCTTGTAAGGAGTTGCACTTGCTGAAATTAACAGCAAGTTTCTCAGACAGTGTCTGCTTCTAGGACTGATAACACTGGATGTTTATAGTTACTGCAGAAGGAGTAAAGAGGTCCCACCTGAACCCCTTCTCAGAGGAAGCCCGAGACAAGATAGATGCCAGAACTGACCAAACAGAGTATTCCATCCCATACACGTCATACTCAGTATAAATTTGAGGCATCACGAGGGGCAACATCTTTCCTTCCTGCCCCTTCCCTCTTGTCCTGCCTTCCTTCACCGGTTCCCAGTTTGCTTCGGCATCCTGGGAGGATTCCATCTGTTCGTCTGCCTGTGATCCTGATCCATGCCAGCCTGAATCTGTGTGTTCCTGCCTCCAGCTCCCGACTGCTCCTGACTGCAGGAGTCCAGCCTGGACTTTCCCAGGGCTGCCCTGCAGCCTCCGTGGTGACGTGAGAGTTGTTGGGGGAGAGGGAGGAGGACGTGGGATCAGTCTTTTCCTGTATATTTGTATATTTGTATATATTTAGTAATTTTTCCTATTTATCATTACTGTTTCATTAAAGTTGTGTAGTTTAGCTTCCAACCCATGTCTTTTTCCCTTATTCTCTCTCCTTTCCTTATCAGGAAGGAGAGGGGGATTAATAGAAAAATCTCTTATTCAGTTTAATTGCCGGGCCAGTGTCAAACCGTGACAAGTGCAAGCAGACTTAAGTCCTTCATAGCCTTTAATAACCTTTGTTAGAACAATGCATAGCTCCTTGATCTCCTCTTTATGACTGTTCTTTATGATTATCAATATCTTAGCAAGACCAGCACTATGAAAAAGGATGTTTATCACTCTTTGCAAAACACAGATGTGTGCAGAGTTTAAATTCCTATAACCACAACAACTAAGCTAACAATTTTATATGTGGAGAAATTGCAGTACAGAAAAAAATTAACTAGCATGCCTAAATGGTATCCTATGGCTCAACAGATTAAGCTTTCATGTAGGATTTCATTGAATATAATTCTGCTCTGGGATTTGTGTTTGTTTGTTTGCTTTGTTTGGTGGAGGTTTGAAGTTTTGATGCTTTCTTTCTCAGTTTTGCTAAAAGCAGTTGTTATGTTACTTCTAATTCAGCTGCTTGAGGGCAGCTTTAAAATTCTGGTTGAGTTGGAATAGGAAAATCTTCTGTATATTGGATCAGGTCATTTCAAAGCCAGAAAAGCTGCTTTACTCAGTGAACGAGTGCTTATAGTACCTCTTCCGTCATCTCCACCAGCCTGCCTGATTTAACTCATTCAGTGTCCTGAAGTTACAGGAACAGCTTGGAGAAAGAAGCATTTAATTTGATGTGCCACAACACCATCGCTTCTGACTTGCTGACTTCAAGGTTTGTGCCTTGAAATATCTTAAATTTAATGGGGTAGTTAACATATTTTTCATTCGATTATTTATCTAGATGTACATTATTACAACATAATCAAACCAAAGAGTACACTGATTTTGCCAGTTTCTAAACCTTACACATTTTTGCAAGAAACTGCTACAGAGTATTTTGATATACACAGTAGGATCATGCCACTTATTTCCTAAAATGAAATTATGAATTAAATCATTTATAATAATAATTTCTGAGTGAATTTATTGAACAATATCTTTAGTTTGAGGATCTGTTCAGTCATGCATACACACTGTTCTTTTTGGGAACATTTACCTAAGTAGTTGCACATTGTTTGCATTTAAGTAATTTGTTTCTAGATTTCTTTGGAATGGAAATTCACAGAATTGAATCATAGTTTTTAAAGAGCTTTCTTTATTCTTTAATATTCTGTAACAATGCAAAGCCGTAATGATTTTTTTTTTACCTCTGCACAGTTGTTTTGCAAAATTTATTCTGAATTGAGACAGAGTATAACATCAAACTGTACAAGTAGTGTAGAGCTCTTGAGAGAGAGATGAGGATTTTTAAAGCTCTTGTTTTTGACTCACCTCTGCCTCCATAAAAATCAGTGGAGATTTTACAGAAATTCTGAGAAAACAAATCTTTGTCAAAGTTTTATTGTATTTGAAGTAACAGCGAACAGAAGAACAGCATACTGAAATAAGAATAGCCAAAATTGTGAAAAAAAATTAGTCCAAAATGGGAAACTATAGCAATTTTGATGTAAATATTGATAGGGAACCTCAATCTATTTACTTTTTCTGATTTATACTACTTATGTGTCTACAGAAAACCAGGCTTTTATTTACCTGCCTGCTGGATAAAGCCAGTGAATTAGATAAGTTATTCTCTCCATCTCTTTCCAAAGTATTTTAATTGGTTAGTTATATAAGTATCTGTTTAGACACAGAAACTGAATATATATGAGGGAATAGGTACTTGTATGAGTGAAAAAGCACAATAGAAAATACTCTAAAGATCTTACAGGTGTTAAACGGGATAAAGATTATATAGATTTTTCTTACAGGATTGTGGATTTTTCCTAGCTTTGTCTTATTGCCTTGTAACTTTCCTTCTTTCTATTGTCTGTTTTCATAAGAGTCTATTTGACTGAAGACTTCCTCTTCACCTTATGAAAAAAGAGCAATATGGCATGAATAATTTGCTTAGAAACGACAAATTAAAAGTTAACCATTAGAGTGAATGAGAAATAGTTGGATAAAGAGAAAATAGAATGGAAATGTTCCTAGATAACATATTAAATTGGATTTCTGAAAGCATTTATCAGTTGATTAATCTATATGGGCAAAGTCATGGTCCTTCAACAGGACTTTTTCAGTTCCCTGCTACAGACCAGGATTAAGACCCATGGCAGTGATGACAGAGAAGAAGCATGGGCAATCCAAGCTTCAAGTAGCTCATGAGACCACTGCCCAATCACGTGATCCATGCTTGTCTTGAAAATGTGTTTTTTTCTATGTAGGACTTCTTCAAATCCAACCTATTTGAGATCTGCATGCAATGTACTCTGAGCAATCAAGAGGAACTATGATTATTAATCTCTCACCCGCTCCAGAAAGGTGCCATACTTCATTATGTAAACAGCTTCAAGAAACACAGAAATGTGTAAAAAAAGAGTGAGTTTTTTCATACTGTAAGATTTCATACCTACTGTTGCAAAAAAACCATCGTCTTATTTATTTTCCCACAGGATATATTCATATACAATTAGGACTTGACACCAGTTCTTCTCTGTGGTAAAACTGATTTTCAAAACAAACTGAGCACATTAGAATTTTTTTGTTTCTTGGTGCTTTGTTTTTGCCTGCCATTCAAAGTACAATTCCATGGATAGGAACTTTTGATCTTTAACAACTAAGGAAATTGTCAGATGTTCACTTTTTACTTTGATCCCACTGCTCAGAAATAGCTGTTTTCATAGGATGGATACATCAGAGGATGATGCTCTTACAGTAATATCATCAAAGGACTGCTGAATACTTCCCAGCAGATGGTTGCTTTTTATTTAGGAAGAGCACTAAGTACTGGTAAAAGTGTGGAGTACACTGGGACTGAGCAAGGAGCCCAGCAATGAGTTCAACTGGGCATGAGAGCCCAAGGCAAGGTGTGGTAGGCAGGTATGTGGAGCTGGACTTTCCTATGAGGGTGGTTAGACACTGGCACAGGTTGCCCAGGGAAGCTGTGGATGCTGGAAGTATTCAAGGCCAGGTTGCATGGGGTTTTCAGCAACCTGGTCTACTGGGAGGTGTCGTTGCCCATGGCAGGGGGATTGAAACTTGTTGCAGACAAACCTTTCTCGGGCCACAGTGCTTTGAGGTCCAGTAGGTGTTCTTGCCAAGGTGTATAAACAGTACTCCAATTGTTGCCTTTAGATTCAGTTAGCCTAGCTTGGTGCTAACGCTCCGGACTCGACTAGCCTCCCCATCAGACTGCTCAGGAGTGAGAAACCCTTGCCTTTGGGAGCCCACCTTTTATTGGTCCCCCAGTTCTGCTCATGCACAGTTGGGGCCAGCCCTAATTGGACACAGATGGGCTTAACACAAGCTAACGCCTTCCGCCTGGTAATTGGCAACACCTGATTGTCCTTACATGATTGTCTCTACAGAAACTAGATGATCTTTGAGATCCCTTCCAACCCAAACAACTTTATGATTATATGAAGCAGAGCCAAACTCACTGAGGAGGAGGAAGAGGAAGGAAAGGCAATGGGGAGGTAGACCAGCAGCAGTCTCACAGAATCACTTAATAATTTGGGGTTGTGTTGGGGCGGCACAGGGGAAAACTCGTACAATCAATGTGATTGATAAACAAGCTTCAACTTTGTTGCGCAGTTACAATTCTTATATAGTGCTTGTGTGAACACACCCCTCACCACCTAGCACTAACATAACTTATTACTGGACACCCGGTGTGTTTACCTATAGAGAACGAATCCCAGCTGCGTAAGGTCAGTAGTAAGGGCTGATGTAATTGGCCTCAGATAAGGGTTTATATACACAGACATGGAATTGTGCACACCCCGATTCCAGGGTATTCTACGACATTCTACAACATATCCCCCTTTTTCTTTTTGCACAAGAACATGTCTGGTTAATGTTCTCTGCCATACTATCTTTCAAACCAACAAAATATAAAACAACAAAACATACAAAACCTATGAATATAAACAATAATAAGTTATCTTCTTAAACAACTTAATTTACCAACGTAGACTTATATAAATAACTTAATGTAAACAACACACTTATAACATAAATGATGAATCTTAATTTATAAACGCAACAATGGATTTTTGTTTTCGGAAGGTGTGGTATCCATCAGTACGTAAGGCCAAGGGGAGGATAGGGAAGACCTGTCTGACAGATTTTTTGTTGGGGGGCCCCTTACAGGCATTCCCGAAACCCACTGGCTCACATCACGATGGAGTCCGAATTCCTTCCTGGTTGCCGAATTGATATATAAAAGACCTAGGCCTAGGATTGTAACATATAACTGCAGTATTCATAATGTAACTGCAACATTAATAATGGTGAAGTGTGAGTGAAGTCTGCGCAGAATTGTTCTTCTAGGCATACATCTTGGGGTCTCTGAGGGTACTTGCCAGGTAAACATGTAGTAAAAGGTGATTGTGGTGTTAAATAACTTGGCAGAAAGGTAAATAACAGTAAACAAAACAATCAAAACGTAAAAATATAGTGATGGCTATAACGAGACTAATACAACAATCTTTGTTTTTGAGATGTTGACCACTCAATACAACCATTTCTGCTCTTGAGCTTATGCTTCCAGATTTAGGGGAGCAGGAGCTGGTCGGGTCCACTCGCTGGGAACCCACAGGGTACCTGTAGGAGATTGGGGAATGCCTGTGATATGCTTAATTCCCCATTGTTGGAAAAAACGAATTAGCTTGTTACTAACGTAGGCCGGTCTATTAACTGTCTTTATCTGCTCTGGTACGCCCATGACGGCAAAACAAAGGGTGAGGTGCCGTATCACCAGCAACGCCTTTTCACCAGGCTGAACCGTTGCCCAGATAAAATGGCTATAAGTATCAATGGTAACATGGACATATTTAAGCCTTCCAAATTCTGTTACATGAGTGACATCCGTCTGCCACTTTTCGTTTGGGCCAAGACCTCGGGGGTTAACTCCGAGGCCGAGACCTGGTCCCTGTTGCACTGTGGGCAAGCTTTCACGATGCCTCTGGCTTTGTCCATGGAAATCTGGAAGTGACGGTGCAGTCCTTTGGCATTCTGATGGAACGTGGCATGCGCATTTCTTGCTTTGGTGAACTCGTCCATGGGTACATGGATAGAGAAACCAGCCTATCTGCTCAGGCATTGCCTTCTCCCAGGCCCTCAGACCATTGGTGACTTCGAATGTGAATGATGGCATAGGGTTGATCTCTTTGCTGAATGGCAGCCTGCAGTTGACGAAGTAGGTAATTTAATCGCTGATTCACTATGTCTTTTAGATGGGCATCTTCAATTCGCTGGACAATTCCTACAGCATATAGGGAATCTGATGCGACGTTGAGACGCACATTCATCCAGAGTGAAAAGGCACAGACGATGGCTGCTAATTCTAGAGTCTGTAGACTATCACCCTCTTGTGCGGGCTGCTCTTTAGCTTGCCATGTCACTGCAGCTCATTGTGAGTGTTTTCCTGCATCGGTGAAGACTGTTAATACATCTGGAAGGGGGTTTTCATATCGTTTTGGAACAGGAATCCATTCATGCAAGAACATTCATTTTAACACAGTAGATCGCAACGGGGAAAGATCAATGGTTTGTACAGCTTCTAGAAGGCTGGACTGTAGGGCCGGAGAGTGCTGTAAATACCAATCCAACTCTCCTTGTTTCATTGGGACATAAATTATACTGGGTTCCTCTCCCATAATTTGTATAATACGGGTTCGGCCTTTGCGAATTAGAAGGGCCAGCACCTCAATCTTTGTTTGGATTGTAGTCTTTGGCTGTAATGGACCGAAGATCCATTCTAGTACACGAATATCAGCAGGCCCAATCTCCCCCTTTTTCTTTTTAGACTGTGTGAGCACTCCCAGCAAATGTTGCTTGCCCGTGAGAATGGTCAAATCTATGGGCAAGTCCACGTCACGACGATCTACGCAGTGCTGAGAGATGGTCAGGCCAATCTCAGTTACGGCCTGTTGTTGAGCTGCTGAGAGGGTGACAGGGGAAGATGGGTCAGTACCTTTAAGAAGCGGTCGTAGCAGTTCTAATTGGTCATTTGTTATACCGACCACAGGGCGCAACCATTGAACGTCGCCTAAGAATCGCTGAACATCGTGCAGGGTTTTTAGAGTCAGATGAGGAGCAGCTTTTTGGGGTCTGATTTGTGATTCAGTGATATGCCATCCCAGGTACTTCCATGGCGCTGTATGCTGTATCTTTTCAGGTGCTATCTGGAGTCCTTGCTGATTTAGCTGCTGCGGAGCAGGTGTTGAAGATGCAGCGGCAGCATCAATTAGCTGTTGTGTTGGAACTAGCTGGGCAATACGAGTGCCTTTTGGGATCACCATGGGTGGATTCCAAGTCATTGCTACGATGCAAATTTCTCCAGTATAGTCACTGTCAATTACTCCTGGTAGCACAAATAAATCTTTAAGTCCAGCTGATGATCGTCCAAATAAGAGGGCTTCACATGGCTTTCCCTCATATTTCACTGGACCGGTGACACCCGTGGGGATCTTTTGGGGCTTACTGTCAATGAAAGTCACATCTACTGTTGCCGCCAGGTCCAACCTGAGACTTCCACTGGTTGCTGGTCGGAGGGAAGTGGCTGGCTGGAGTTGTGTGGAGGAAACCATACTGGAGCCGCAGTTGGGGTCTTCGCGCCGCGGCTTCTCGCGCTCTTTGACCCGTTTCCCTGGTTCTTGCAGGCCTCAGTAGCATGACTATTTTCTTTGCAACGCCGACACCAGACTTTGGATTTAGGGCGCTGTGATCGGACGTGCCCACGGCCACCGCAGCGAAAGCATGTAATGGTTGATTCATAGGGTGTTTGGTGTTAGTAGGATGTAACGGGGCTAATGCTGCGAAGGCTTGCTGCTGTGCTTGCATCAGATGTTTCCCTACACCCTGTATTGCTTCTACTAACATTGCCTGGGTCCCTACTGGGATTTATAAGAGACAGCTAGCATATCTTCAATTGTTGAATCAGCTGGCATGGTAGAAATTACATTTCTTGTAGGCTCATTGCTATTTGCAAGTACACACTGACAGAGCAATGCACCTTTCATCCACTCTGGCACAAAGGCCTGATTAATTGCATCAGTAAGTCTATCTATAAATTTTGCAAATGGTTCTTCTCTGCCTTGCTTAATTGACATATAGGATGGAACGGCTGGTGTAGTTCTGACTCTACTTAAGCCTCCTTCGCAAGGCTCATGGACTGCCTAAGTCTGTCTGGGCCCAATTGTACTTGCGTGTCAATAGTAGCAAAGTCGCCAGTACCCATAAGCTGATCACCAGTTACACCATACATAGGGTCATTCTGGTGTTTAGGAATGACCACGTACCTCTAACACAGTCGATGCCAATGAGACTGCCATAGCATTAGAGCTGACTGAGTAGTAATCATTCTTATTATTCCTTTTATATCCTCAGGAAGCAACAATCCTGACCCCCAAATATAATTTATCATTTGTTTGACTGGTTCACCATGCAGCCCACNCTCTGAAGGTCATTCACTCCAACCTTCCATAGTATGCAGGGACATCCTCAACTTGATCAGGCTGCTTAGAGCCTTGCCAAGCCTCACTTTGAATATCTTCAGGGATGAGGTGTCAACCAGCTCTCTGGGCAACATGTTCCATTTTTCCTCTACTCTCATGGTAAAGAACTTTTTTTTACATCCAACCTAAATCTCTAATTTAAAACCATTGCCCCTCATCCTATCGCTACAGACACTTACAAATGGTCCCTCTCCAGCTTTCCTGTAGTCCCCCTTCAGATATTGGAAGGTCACTATTATGCCTCCCTGAAGCCTTCTTTTCTCCAGGTGGAATAACCCCGCTCCCTCAGCCTGTCTTCATAGGAGAAGTATTCCAATGCCCTGATCATTTTCATGGCCCTCCTGTGTACCCGCTCAGTTAGTCCCATGTCCTTCCTGTACTAAGAGCTCCAGAGCTGGATGAAATACTCCAGGTGAAGTCTTACGAGAGCAAAGTGGCAGAATCACCTCCCTTGTCTTGCTGGCCGTGCTTCTTTTGAAGCAGCTCAGGACGCAATTGGCCCTCTGGGCTTCAAGTGCACACTGTTGGGTCATGTCCAGCTTTTCATCCACCAGTACCCCCAGTTCCTTTTCTGCAGGACTGCTCTCTAAAACCTCATCCCCAAGCCTGTACTTATAGTGCAGATTGTTCTGACCCAGGTGCAGGAACCTCACGTATTCTTGTTGAACCTCATGAGGTTCACCTGGGCCCACCTCTCCTGTCTGTCCAGATCGTTCTGGATGACATCTCATCCCTCTGGCTTATCGACAGCAACACTCAGCTTGCTGTCATCTGCAACTTGCTGGTGGTGCACTCAATCCTACTGTCTATATTATTGATAAAAATATTAAATAGTACACATCCCAGCATGGACCCCTGACAGACACGACTTGTTCCTGGTCTCCATCTGGACTTTGAGCAGTGGACCACTACGCTCTGGATAGTGGACCACATACGCTCTGCCCATCCAGCCAATTCCTTCAACTTTCCATTTCCTTTATAGTAATAGATCATCCCTTGTTCACTGATGTAGTTACTCTATCATAGAAAGCTATCAGGTTCATCATGCAGGATTTGCCTTTGGTGTCATGGAAGATTTATCTGAGCAGAAGGCAAAAAAAAAAGGTCTGGAACTAAGTGGGGGCAAAAATCTGAGGAAGAAAATAAGTGAGTTGGCTTGGGACTGGGAGAACGAAAGCAGAAAGACGTCTCTCAGGGCTGGACAGCCCAGGAGGCATCCCNTTGGGGTCTGATTTGTGATTCAGTGATATGCCATCCCAGGTACTTCCATGGCGCTGTATGCTGTATCTTCTCAGGTGCTATCTGGAGTCCTTGCTGATTTAGCTGCTGCGGAGCAGGTGCTGAAGATGCAGCGGCAGCATCAATTAGCTGTTGTGTTGGAACTAGCTGGGCAATACGAGTGCCTTTTGGGATCACCATGGGTGGATTCCAAATCATTGCTACGATGCAAATTTCTCCAGTATAGTCACTGTCAATTACTCCTGGTAGCACAAATAAATCTTTAAGTCCAGCTGATGATCGTCCAAATAAGAGGGCTTCACATGGCTTTCCCTCATATTTTACTGTACCGGTGACACCCGTGGGGATCTTTTGGGGCTTACTGTCAATGAAAGTCACATCTACTGTTGCCGCCAGGTCCAACCTGAGACTTCCACTGGTTGCTGGTCGGAGGGAAGTGGCTGGCTGGAGTTGTGTAGAGGAAACCATACTGGAGCCGCAGTTGGGGTCTTCGCGCCGCGGCTTCTCGTGCTCTTTGACCCGTTTCCCTGGTTCTTGCAGGCCTCAGTATTATGACTATTTTCTTTGCAACGCCGACGCCAGACTTTGGATTTAGGGCACTGTGATCAGACGTGCCCATGGCCACCGCAGCGAAAGCATGTAATGGTTGATTCATAGGGTGTTTGGTGTTAGTAGGATGTAACGGGGCTAATGCTGCGAAGGCTTGCTGCTGTGCTTGCATCAGATGTTTCCCTACACCCTGTATTGCTTCTACTAACATTGCCTGGTTCCCTACTGGGATTTTTACCATTCTCTCTAGCATATCTTCAATTGTTGAATCAGCTGGCATGGTAGAAATTACATTTCTTGTAGGCTCATTGCTATTTGCAAGTACACACTGACAGAGCAATGCACCTTTCATCCACTCTGGCACAAAGGCCTGATTAATTGCGTCAGTAAGTCAATCTATAAATTTTGCAAATGGTTCTTCTCTGCCTTGCTTAATTGACATATAGGATGGAACGGCTGATGTAGTTCTGACTCCACTTAAAGCCTCCTTCGCAAGGCTCATGGACTGCCTAAGTCCTGTC
>JAAWXA010000017.1:11617445-11695071 GCA_038090715.1 Florisuga fusca
TGCATTAGAATTGCATTAGACAGTACATTTAGAATATAACTGTCTTCCAAGCTATGTGTTGTGTGAGAATTGAACAAAATAGGTGTAGGCAAAGGTAAAAATTGACAGAATCAGCTTGTGCCTGCAGGGGTCAGCAAAGAAGCTGCACAAGTTCTGCCCCTCTCAACCTGCTCTGATTTCATTTGCTGTGCAGAGCACAGTATGCTCTGATAGAACTAGCACGAACATTTTGAATTAATCAGTCAGCTCAGTGTTAATAATTCAATGCGAATTATAATAAGCTGATCTGCAAATCTACCTCTGAAAGTCAGTGGTAGAGGTCTCTTTCACATTCAAGCTTCAAAATCTAAATCTTATTCGAAAAGGATTGTAAATCCTTGAAACCTATGTTTTTATACTAGGAGTCTAACTCAAAGCATGACCTTTTCTTTTTTAATGATTCAGAATTCTAATTAAGGAAATAGAATCTTCTTTTTTTTTTTTTTTAAATGCTGTCTAGCAGTATTGGGTTGTCTGAGCTACATGTGGGACACTCTGCATGCATTAGGATTTAAAAATAGACATCTAGCTCCTGAAGATGATAAGTAACATTAGTCATGATTGAAGATTTTTTTTTTTCCTTAAAGACAAAAATCTGAGGATCTTGGATTATATTTCAGCCATGTTCTCACTAGTAAATGGTGTTTTCTTTAACTACAGAGTTTCTGCAAAAGAAAAATCTGCGCCTGTAAAATTCTCTTTCAATAAATCATTTGTTTCTGACCAACCTTAGCTTTTGCCTGTTGGAGCTAGCAATAAATAACAGAAACTGAAATCTGTCCAAAGAGGGGTACAGTTTTGTGGTTTACACTGGGCAGATAAGTGGCTGAGTTAGGCCAGTTCAGCTAGTGGCTGGCTGAAACTGAACATTCCCTTTCAGGCCAGCAAATCAGAATGAAATATTTCAATATTTCCACATGCATTTTTAATGTTACTTAATGCATAGAATGAATATGGCACTAACAGTTATTCCATATTGTATTAAAATGACATTTATTTTCTGGTCACCTCTGTATTAAATATGAAATAAAAAATAAGAAGGTAAATTCTTTCTAGTATTCCCAAATACCATTAGTAATTGTATTTTGTAAAAAAAAATAATTACACATTTTTTACAGAATACCTTTACTGGTTAATGAGAAAATTATACTGGGCAACATTATCCTCATCTTTCCTGAAGTGCAGTCCTCAGCATGAAGCACAACTGATGTTGCACTATCAGCCTGAAAAGGCAGAGGCCTTTTTCCCATACTCAGTAGAGAATATGCCCATTTATGCATCCACATTTGGCCTTTCCTTTTTTTGTCAGTAGCTTGGAAGTTGTGATGTGTTACAGTTACTAGCCTCCTCTCTGAATTACCGTTGCCTAGTGAATTGTTCCCTATCCAGTATTCTTGCAAGTTATTCTTGCTCCTCAAGTTTTAAACTTTAAAGCTGTCTTTATTAAATAGCATCATTATTTATTTATTGAATAGCTTTTTTTTTTCTGGCATGCTTTCTCAGTTTGTCAAATCATTTTGAACTGTAAACCTGTCCTCCAACATACTTGTGGCCCTTCTCTGGGCCACAACAGTCACTTGTGATTTTAATAAGGGTATTTTCTATGACATCATGCAGTTCGGTAATGTTTTTTATAATCAGGGTCCATATCAAAGCAATGTTATGGTAGTGCTTTGAAGAAAAAAAAAACCAACAAAAAAACAACCAGCCAAACAAAACCCATCACAAACTATCTAACAAAATAGACATGGAATGTTATTATTCAGTTGGCAATATCACATTTTGATGGCAAGCAACACCTATTTTACACTGATAAACACTTTTTAACTCAGGACCCTCAGTTCTCCCTGACTTTCAGTTGCCAGGTAGCCTAGAGCAATGGAGATTATGTAACTCCCAGGGCATTGTGTTGAGCACTGTGTGCCACAACGGCAAGGGTCCAGTCTTGGTTGTTTCACAGGAATATCAGATAATGAACAGAATTTGTGACACTAATAGCAACAAAATTATCTAAAATAAAATGAAATTTTCTTGCCTTCCATTTCAGAAATGCAGAGAGATTTGTTTACCTGAGTCACACAACTACTGGTCCTTAAGAATGAATCTAATAATTTAAAGCCTCTTGGTCTGGACTTCAATGTACTAAATTTTACCAAAGACTCTGTGCCTAGTGTGACTTATATTTGGCATGCTTTGCAAATGGCAATTAGAGGGACTTGATGGATCCAACACCAATATGCAATCAATGCCAGAGAGTATTTCTTCCTCTCCTAAGAAAGACAAATTGATTAAAGTGGGAGTCAAGATAGTAGGTATAAAAAAGTGGATGGTGGATAAAATAAATCTCACCCCACCATGTCACTTTTCATATTCTCCTGTCATAATGTACTTCTAAATCCATGGGTACTTCGGTCTACCACTAGATTGCATACAGCAGTGATTTTCAAGCCTCATTTTTTTTGGTACTAATGGAGAAGTGGATTGAGAATATAGGGAATTAATTATGTAGGAGCCAGTGACATATGACTAAATGCATTGGGATCTTGTTTTTCAGATGATGCATCTAAATCATTCACATTTTTCTAACTGTTCACGTTCCTGGTAGGCACACCCCTATGAGAAAATTCACTTCAAAACTTCCTACAAAGAAGTATACATTTGTGTAAATCTAATTTACAAAACATTAGCAATTATAATGGAAGCCTTGGTTTATATTTAGATTGATATTATAATTCGTTCAACTTACAATAGCTTTGTAAAGGAATTGTATTTCTTTTACAGGAATTCTCTGATTAGAGGAATTGCTAGCCTTTGTTTTTGTACTACAGGTAGACAACAGCTATAGAAGGACAATCTTTACTGGGAAAATAGTAAAAAGAAGAATGTTTCTTGCACTCAAAGCAAGACTCTTAAAAAAAACCCAACAAAACAAACTAAACTAGCCAACCAAACAAAAAACCAAAAAACAACAAAAAACCCCCAAACACAACTAAACCAAAAAGTAATAACAAAGTAAAAAAATTGTAGGAATTTTAAAAAATTACCATTAGATATCATGCACTGGAATTTAAATCTTTCATAAAGGCAAAAATAGGTGCCAGTGGCAACCTTAGATGAAGTGCAGACAGAAGACACCTGCAGGATTTTTCACACTCTATTTGGCTTGTGGGAGAAGTAATGTCTAAACGTTAACAGGTAACGGTTCTCCTACACTCATAACTGTACTGAGGAGACCAACAAACATGTGATCTCAGTGTAAACTCCAGATTTCTGTGCACAGAATAATGTTTCCATGCTCCTTTCTGCAACGACACCTGTCATGTTTAATGCTGGTCTGGCAATTAACCAAATGACAGATGCTCTCTATTAATCCCCCTCCCTTCCCTGATAAAGAAAGAAGAGAGAATAAGGTAGAGAGACTTATGGGTTGGAAACTAAACTACAAAGTCTTAATGAAACAGTAATGATAAAGAGGAAAAATTATTACACATATGTAAATACACAGAAAAAAACAATACACCACTCCTCCTCCCTTCTCCCCAGTAACTCTCACATCACCACAAAGGATGCAGAGCAGTCCTGGGAAAGTCCAGGCTGGACTCCTTGAGTCAGCAGCAGTCAGGAGCTGGAGACAGGAACACACAGATTCATGCTGGCATGGATCAGGACCACAGGCAGACAAATGGACAGAATCCTCCCAGGGTGCCAAAGCAAACAGGAACNGCCCCTTACATATTTATAAACATTAATGAGGTGACCCCTCATTTTCCTCTTCTCCAAGCTGAAGAGCCCCAGGTCCCTCAGCCTTTCCTCATAAGGGTGTCAGGGTTTAACACTGGCCCAGCAATTAAACCGAATAACAGATGCTTTCTATTAATCCCCCTCTCCTTCCTGATAAGGAAAGAAGAGAGAATAAGGGAAAGAGACTTATGGGTTGGAAACTAAACTACACAACTTTAATGAAACAATAATGATAAATAGGAAAAAATACTAAATATATACAAATATACAGGAAAAACTGATACCATGTTCCTCCCCCCTTTTCCCCCAATAACTCTCACGACACCACAGAGGCTGCAGGGCAGCCCTGGGAAAGTCCAGGCTGGACTCCTGGGTCAGGAGCAGTTGGGAGCTGGAGGCAGGAACACACAGATTCAGGCTGGAATGGATCAGGACCACAGGCAGACAAATGGACAGAATCCTCCCAGGGTGCCAAAGCAAACAGGAACAGGCGAAGAAGGGCAAAGGAAGAAGGCAAAAAAAAAGAAGGCAGCAAAAGGGCTTTAACCCTTGTGATCCCTCTAATTTATACTGAGTATGTTATGTATGGGATGGAATATTCTGTTTGGTCAATTTTTGGTCATTTATCCTGTCCACTCCTCCCTATAGGAAGGTTTGCAGGTGTAAACTCTTTACTACTTTTCTCTCTCTGTAGCCCAAGATGTTCCTCAGAACTGAGCCTTGGTTCTGCATACTATTCTCTAGCCATAACTATAAACATTGAGAGTTACCACTCCTAGAAGCAGACTCTGAGAAGCTTGCTGTTAATTTCAGCAAGTAGAGCTACTTGCAAGAAACTTTGCTGAAAGCAAAACGACAAGACAGGAAATTACCTTTACCCTGGCCCAAGCCAGCATGACACCTATGTTCTCAATGCTATCCAAAGCAAAGCAACAACCTGATGGAAATTGGGGTCATTCTACTCACTTTGGTGAGTTAGCAATAGCTCAGACCAAAACACTTCGTCACAGGGTTGTCACTCTTGGACTTGGTTTAATTGTGTCACCATTTCTAATATTGCAATGAAATGCAATGAAATGCAATGAAATGGTGGATGGAAGCTGAATACTTAGTCATACAGTTTTTAGGTCTCAGTCCTCTAGACCTCTGATTTGAGATTTTGTTCTGTGTAAGACTTCATTCTCTCTTGAGTCTTCCTGCAGACTTTTGGCATAGATTCCAGTCTGACAGACTGCTGACTTCCCTGGATGCTAACAATCTGTCTCTAGCAGGTCATCTAGTAATTTAAATAATGCAGAAGTCTGGAAAGAATAAAAAAGAAAAAAAATAGTTTGTTCTTCTCATTAGCTCAAGAGAAATAAGAAGATGAATGAAACAATATAAACAGGCTAGCATACAACTTTCAGAGCCTGTTTTTTCATCACATAAATGTTCATTGGACAGCTTCTTCCCATTATGGCTGTGAATATTCTGGATTAGGGAATTCTATCTATGCCCATAGCAATGGCTGCTCTTTTTTGAAACCACTGCCATCTTCTGGAGTCTTTTATCTGAGATTGTATTCTCTGCTTTAGAACACGAGTTTTGTACAGATATTTTTTTTTGTCTTTTTTTTTTTTTTTTTTTTTTTTTTTTTTTTTTTTTTTTTTTTTTTTNTTTTTTTTTTTTTTTTTTTTTTTTTTTTTTTGGGATTGTTTTTTGTTTGGTGGGATCTCAGATGGTATGACGTCTTTAAACTTCATCTATCATCCTATGGTGTTTTCAGTCAGATGCGCACTCAAGTTTTTTATTATCTACTCTATTGTTCCTTCACTGGTAAAAATACAACTTGAGCCTTTTGGCAATGTTTTTCACATGAGCACACTGATAGATTCAGCATACAACCCATAATTTTTAAATTTTACGCAGACATTTTTTGTACTAACTTGCTGCAAAGACCCAAGAAGAAGATGAAGTCACTGTGAACCTCTGAGAAACTAGCAAAGAAATAATTTAATAACCTCCTCATGCAAAACTGATTTCAGTTAAGTTTTTCCAGAAGAATGTCCACAGCTGATTAAGATTAGTTCTTGGTTGCAAAAGCATTACAGTAAGGTTGAAGTAGCATAAAGGTCCTGAACATTTATCTGGTTTCTAAAAGTCACCATAACTATTTATAATGTACCATATTATTATATGCTTTAATATGTAAATGATGTTATTTTAAGCAGTAACTCACAACAAAGTAATTTATATTATGTAATTTCTCGCCTATTTGTGTGCATCATGCTTGCTCTAAATTCAAAGTAATTTATAGATCTAGAATAATATTTCTGTAGTGCTTAAAATTCATTGTTCAGTTTTTGAACCCATAATATATTTTCTGCTAGCTACAGAGATTCACAATTATTCACTGATCCTCATCTAACTCTGAAGTGCAATTATATTGTGTTTCCTTGCTGTTTGCAAATATACGAAGTCTTTATTGACCTTAGTGTGATAGAAATCTATCTTTGGTACTGTAACCAATAAATATTGGAGCTGAAGTATGTCTGCCTTAATCTTCACTGTAATAAATTAAACTTTGAGGTTAGACCGGCAAAAACTTAACTCAGATGGCTGTTTGCAAAAGTCTCCAAACTGTTTCTTCTGAGGAATTGGTTGCGATATTAGGATGCATTAGAAGAAGAGTAAATTTATACACAAGATCTGCATTTAGGCACAAACTATAAAATGGTATTTGAAGCATTCAGTTGAGCAATACCTGCTTTATGGTCAAAAGTCAATAATTTATAAGATTAGAGAATATAAATGAT
This sequence comes from Florisuga fusca, assembly GCA_038090715.1. NCBI lineage: Eukaryota > Metazoa > Chordata > Aves > Apodiformes > Trochilidae > Florisuga > Florisuga fusca. The sequence continues at coordinate 11,624,021 of JAAWXA010000017.1, forward strand.
TTCTTGTTTGTACAGAAAACTTGTATACATGTGTTATTAGAATTCCATGAGAATTTATGAATTTTTTTTAAAGCAATGATTTTTAAAATTATTAATGACTCATGCATTAGTCAGACATGATTTCAAGGATCATTTTCAAATTCCATGTACTAACACATTTCCTACTACTACTTCCTCTTGTGTTATTACATTTCTTTCCCCCCTCTGTCAAATCTTCAGTGATCTCTCCCTGTCTGGCACTCTTTCAGAAAGAACAGTCAGATTTCAGATACTGTTTAGCTATCAAGATACTTAATCTCAGAGCCTTAAGAAAACATGAAACACTTTCTCAGAATGATATAATATAAACAGGATATATAATATAAACAGGATGATATAATTGATTTAGCCATTCAAGAAAAATGCCCATAAGCAAGATTTCACCATGGACTTAAAGAACCCCAAAGACTGCAGAGGATATCCTTTCTCAAGGCCTTTTGAAAAACTGATGGAGGAGATAATATGCAAAATGGTTACCAAGCTCTTTGCAAAGCTCAACATTGGCAAGAGTCAGATCCTCCAAGGCCTTATGTCAATAGTGTCAGTCATACCCATGTGAGCTCATTGATTGTGACTCCCGTTGAGAGGAGGAGCATCTGTGACAGAATCTCTGAGAGCAATGTTGAGTGTCATCCACCTTTCCCATATACTTTGCAGTTCCTCTTCAATCCCTTCCTCTCTTTTCTAGCACAAGCTCTGGCTGTTGAGGCTGACTTATTTTACATCACACAGACTATGCTGTGCGCTCACCTGTGTAGAGCAGCGCAAGTAGAAATGTCTTCCTGATGAGCTGGTCTCTTACAAGCTATCAGTATGTTTTTCAAAACCAGAGGAAGAGTTCTTTTTTTGCCTGTCTTCTGTATTTGATTTTTTTTTACCCCTTTGATCTAATAAAAATGGAGCTGAGGTGGTGCTGCTGTGGGGAATAAACTCTTTCACTGTGAAATATGAAAACACTCCAAGCGTTAAATATTTTTCACCCTTTGTACTAGTCAGGCTTTATCAGGCCTGAGCAGTAAATAGCATGTCTTGTTTTTCAGTACAAGGTGGTGTATCTTTTTTCAATTTTTCCTGAGTGTCTTTTCATCAGAAAGCAAAGATCCATCTAAACTGAAAAGCTTTTGTAGCAATATATTGCTTTCATCAAAAGTTCCCTGCCAGGGAACACTGAAAAGTACCAACAGGGTCAATCCTTCCCCTAGGCAGTGGGGAGGAAAGGGTTACAGACAGCACTACTTGACTTGAGGAAAGTGCAGGTACAGCTTCAAGTTTTGCTGAATTTATGAGAGACTGGAACTAAAGTCTTCCAGGGTGCTGGGTGCATGACTTTAGTATCAGAATGCTCAGAACACTTTTCAGTGCCGCACAGGTTTTTTCTAAGACCTTTACATGGTTCTAGCTTTAGCCTGAACATTTTTGCAATGTAGAAAAAATGGTTTATTTCTCTTTGTTCTCTGGCACTGCATCTCATTAGGAAGACATTAAAAAGAACAAAAAACTGAGAACTGCGAGTTGATGAAAAACACAAGCTGATAAGTGTACACATTCTTAACTGCAATTTCTACACTGTAGGAGAGACCTATTGGATCTTGAAGTCAAGGGAGAAGTAAGACAGCAAAGAAACTGTTTGAGGTAGGAAATAGCACTTTTTAGTTGTGTATTTATGAGCTTCTAAAATTGTATGGCCAATTTCAGAACTTCTCTAGTCATCAAATCTCATGAATTATTAAGTAAATGTTTTAATATAAATGATTATTAACTGTACATAAGAAAAATTGCAAGTAATTTTATTACTAATTTCCTGGGGGAACTGATAAATTGCCTTATATTTATTTCTTGTGTAAAACTCTTGACTTCATGATTCCCCAGCACAATAGTTCTACCTTTGACAAATAAGACAAAATATATTTGACACTTTAAAAACTCATTTAATTGCCATTTTTGAGAGCTTGATCTGCATTAACGGAAAGATATAAACTTTCTTTGCAGCAAACAACATAATTGACCTGTCACGTAAAAAAGATAAAAATCTCCTTGCTAATATTTCCACTCCTTTCTTGTTTTCATTTAGATACTGCTTAGTATATCTCACTTCCATGCATCTTCACCCAGACTAATCTTTAGCTCAGGTCTGCAATGGTGTAATTTAATTAGGAGAAATAGATAAATAGTCTCTAATACACCATTATTCTTACTTTTGAAATTTTCTGAAACTATTTCTCATACACTTAGAAATTCGGCATTTATGGTTGTACAACTTGTTTTTCCAAGGTGGAAAATTTGACTACAAAATCAAGTCAATTTTAAAATTTATTTACGTGACAGACAATTTCTTGTGCAATCTAATAGTTTAATAACTATGCAATGTACATACACAGAATAAAGAAAAAAATCTAAAATATTAACTCAGATCAACTCTATCTCTTTAGTTCTAGTGGCATATTCCTATCGCATTTGTTGAGTACAAGCCCTGCTCTAAGGTGTAACTCTCCTGTCCTCCTTTGGGATGCTTCTCTGGGTAATTGTAGATTTCCAAGTTGGTTTAGCCTCTTTTCTTCTATAAGAACAATCACTTCCTTAATGTCATCTGAAAGAAAATTATTATTAAGGCATTAGTGATTGAGTCTGACATGAGGGGAAAAAAGTGCGTTAATTAGGCGCATCCCTTGTTTTTGTGTGACTGACTCACTGCAGGTTTATGATATAATTGGGTTGATTTTCAATCTTGTTTTGGGAACAGCTGTGATGTGGAAAAATCTCTTCCCAAATGTAATGCACANATACACAGATTATTAACTGTACATAAGAAAAATTGCAAGTAATTTTATTACTAATTTCCTGGGGGAACTGATAAATTGCCTTATATTTATTTCTTGTGTAAAACTCTTGACTTCATGATTCCCCAGCACAATAGTTCTACCTTTGACAAATAAGACAAAATATATTTGACACTTTAAAAACTCATTTAATTGCCATTTTTGAGAGCTTGATCTGCATTAACGGAAAGATATAAACTTTCTTTGCAGCAAACAACATAATTGACCTGTCACGTAAAAAAGATAAAAATCTCCTTGCTAATATTTCCACTCCTTTCTTGTTTTCATTTAGATACTGCTTAGTATATCTCACTTCCATGCATCTTCACCCAGACTAATCTTTAGCTCAGGTCTGCAATGGTGTAATTTAATTAGGAGAAATAGATAAATAGTCTCTAATACATCATTATTCTTACTTTTGAAATTTTCTGAAACTATTTCTCATACACTTAGAAATTCGGCATTTATGTAAAGCATTTTAAATTTATGTAAGAATTTCTATGATTGCTGGCTATTGTTTTGTTATACCTAGAAGAACAAATCTAGATCCTTAGTAGTTATCTAAGCCACTCAGGTGGTAATTCTCTCTGAGTAGAATCTCTAGAGTCAAATAAGACAGTCATGCCGCAGCCTTAATATAATTCAATTTAAAATTCGCTCCGCTATGACATACAACCCCCTTGGGAATTATGTATTGTTAGTTTCATAGCTATTTGTTGGATAAAGACAGCAGTTATTAAAGCAAGGGATAAAAGGGGGGACAAGAAATGGGATGAATTGATAGTGGACCCATAGCATGGGAGAGACAGATGACAGCCATGGGAAATGTGGTAGAGGCAGGAAGAAGATCCACTGCGGGGAAAAGGGGACTCAGAGGAAATTATGTGGAGCTGTACTGTGGGATCCAGGTAGGGATGAGATGATATAAAATGCGTTGGAAACTTTCAAGGTCTGAGGAAAATAAAATATGATCAGGGTGAGAATTGTTACGCAGAGCATTACAGCATCAAGAAACTCAGATGAGTGACAAGTGAAGAAGGTTCTTTTTTTTCTTCTGATAGTTTACAAAGAAGCTTAAAAGGTCACTGCTGCTTATTTTTCTGAATGGGAGTTAAAATTTGATTTTAAGCAAGATATTCTCTGGTATATGTGGTAAATATAATGGCAGAGTCCACTCATGAAGCTCCAGACTAACAATCTCTAGATTATCAGACAAAATATCCCGAGGAACATTAATAATTGTAATACACTTAAGCTTTTTGTATAACAAGAGTGTTCTTCTGAAAAATACAGATTTGAATAAATTTGCTTCAGTTTCCATAGGAAATATGTTTCTCTGCTTAAAATTAATTTTTAAGGCATTTTTACACATTTTGTAGAATATACAAAAGTTTCAGGTAATTCACTTTGAAAGACTTCCAGGTAAGAGCAATCTGTGAAACACTTCCTTGTCGTAACTTTGACTGTTTGTGGTATAGAAGGGAATAAAGGTAAACACAATTTACTCATCATTAAATTTGTCAACAAAGAGTAATTGAGTTTGTCTAGAGTTTACCAGTGTGCATGGGCACATAAACTGTGGTCCCCCAGTCAGTTGTAGTGTAATGACAGCAGTGTAATGATTAGGGATCCACATAGTAATAGCATCACTTGAAGAAAGGCTACTATAAAAAAGTCTGCAGCTAGTTTGTAAGTTATTTAATGGTCTCCAAATTAGATATGAGGAAAATATCATTTAAACCAGCCATTTTTTTATAGTATTGTGGACTGCACATCTGAGAAAAGTTTTAGCAGCTTAGGCTCTCAAGTGAAGAAATTACTGTAAAATCAGTGATAGATGCAAACATGAACACTTAGCTTGCCAGGATCCTATAATTACTGAAGAGCTATATTTTAAAGATACCTGCAGCTGACTGGAAACCTGACTTGCAGTGACAAATTGCTCTTACTAAAGCACTCTACAGTAAAATACATGTTGAATACATTGTAAACTTTAGTCTGAATGTAGACTAGAAATTTTAACGTTTAAAGTTCTTTTAAAATCCTAAGAAAAATTATATTATTTTGCATTTTATGGTCTGTAATGTTTGGAAATCATTAATCAAAGTAAAGGTAATTTTAAAATAATTAGAATCTCAGTGTATATTTGATTGGAAGTTTTATACACTTAAATAATGGACAGTTTAAAATTAATTTTTTAAAGCAAAGGACCTACAGTACCCAAACATTTTCACAAGCTCACTTAGAAATATGAGTTTGCTAATCCTGATGAACCTTGTTTTCACAAGAAATATTCATCCTGATTCAGTTATTCTAAGGGTAGCACGTGATTTTTAACACTTCACAGTACAGTTCTGTGCCATAAGAGAAACAGTCCTTAGAAGATCCACACAGAATGAAGAAAATATTCTAGTGAAATACATGGAAACATGGTTGTACAACTTGTTTTTCCAAGGTGGAAAATTTGACTACAAAATCAAGTCAATTTTAAAATTTATTTACGTGACAGACAATTTCTTGTGCAATCTAATAGTTTAATAACTATGCAATGTACATACACAGAATAAAGAAAAAAATCTAAAATATTAACTCAGATCAACTCTATCTCTTTAGTTCTAGTGGCATATTCCTATCGCATTTGTTGAGTACAAGCCCCGCTCTAAGGTGTAACTCTCCTGTCCTCCTTTGGGATGCTTCTCTGGGTAATTGTAGATTTCCAAGTTGGTTTAGCCTCTTTTCTTCTATAAGAACAATCACTTCCTTAATGTCATCTGAAAGAAAATTATTATTAAGGCATTAGTGATTGAGTCTGACATGAGGGGAAAAAAGTGCGTTAATTAGGCGCATCCCTTGTTTTTGTGTGACTGACTCACTGCAGGTTTATGATATAATTGGGTTGATTTTCAATCTTGTTTTGGGAACAGCTGTGATGTGGAAAAATCTCTTCCCAAATGTAATGCACAAGTTAAAATGCAAAGAATTGCACTCCTCTCCTATTGGCTAAATTTCCTGTCATGGACACAATTTAAACACTGTCAGGAAAATTTCTAGGTTTAGGAAATATTAATGGTGAGAGAGAACTGACAGAATTAAGAAGAGGCCTGGTTCTGATTCAGTTACTGTACCGCTTCCTCCATTGTGCAAAGCTGCACAAGACCTTAGTTGTGCCCTAGCTTTGATTAAGAGCAAAATGGCCTTCTGGGAGCACTGCAGACAGTTATTGCCACAGACTGCTCAAAGGTGGCTTTAGCTGGTCTGCCTTAATCCAAAACTAAGGGTCTGATTCTAGTTGCTGTTACGTTTGAGCAGGAAGAAGGTTAGAATTTAGGCAACTTTATTTAAATTCTGAGGAAATGTTGTGTTTCCAAATGTTTTATATGGCTATGAAAACTGTAGAACTTTCTAGAACTTAAAAAAATAAACAACTGGGGATTTCTCAGTCTTATCCTTTTCTATTTGTTAGAGATTATAATTCAAAATCATTATCCTAGAGAGTTACTAAATGGAAGTAATGAATGCCTTAGCTTTATCAGAAATGTGGTTCATTGAGTAACATAAGTAGAATCTGGACCTAAAATTAATTCTATTCTGCCAATCAGCTAATTGCAGAGCAGCTGAGACTCTCCAGGAAATTCAACTAATTTGGAGCCAAGGAAGGTTTAGGGGGACTGCATTGTGTTTGATACGTTGGACTAAGTGTCCTGGTTTAGGCCCCGCTGGTACCAATCAGACCTCCACTCCCTCACCTCCGCCCCCATCAGGGGACAGGGAGGAGAAAATCCAATTTAAGGTTTGTTAATCAAGAAAAGGGTAGGAAAGTTTGCATTCCCTAACCGGTAACAGGCAAAACCAGACAGGTTCAACTTGTGAAGGAAAAAAACTAATTTAATCTACAAGGAGAAAGAAAACATGGCCAGATCTTAATACCTTCTCCTCCTACCCCCTTCTTCTTCCCAGGCCTGGATTGCTTCACTCTTGCCTCCCCCTCAGTGGAACAGGGGAATGAGGAGTGGGAGTTTAGGGTCAGTTCACCACACTGTTTCTGCTGCTTTTCCTCCTCAGGGGGAAGACTCCTCACATTCTTCTCTGACTCCAACATAGGGTCCTTCTCATGGGAGAGAGGCCTTCATGAACCCCCTCCACCATGAGTCTCTCCCACCAGGTGCAGTCCCTCAGGAATGGAATGCTCCAGCGTGAGCTACCCACAGAGTCATGGTCTGCTTCAGGAACAGTCACCTCTTCCAGCATGGGGTCTTTCACAGCTGCAGATCCACAACTTCCCCTCTTTGCAGTCCTGCACAGGCTGCCACTCCACCTGTGACACTTCAGGGGCTACTAATGTACATTTACCCCACCACAGTCCTTCACGGACTGCTCCACCGTGCTTATCCAGGTGTTGCAGGGGGACAGTTGCCATCTCACCATGGTCTGTGGTGCTGCTCAGGCACCTTTCCCCCTCCTTCTAAACTGAATTTGATGTCTTTTTTCTGGCATTTCTCTCTCAATTCTCTACTCTGCTCTGCAGGTCCTTTTTTTATATTTCTACAGTTTCATTTTCTGTTTCTTGAATATTTTACTTGCAGAGGTAAAATATTCATCCAGCTTCCCATATCAGCTCAGCTTTGGGCAGAGGTGGGGCAGGGATTGGAACTGGGGGAGTTTACAGCTGATTCTTACAAGACCCATCTGTGTGGCTCCCCCCCCACTTCCAAAAAACCACTGCAGCAAGAATAACTAGTTACTAGGATGAGATTGTAAGAAGTCTGTTCTTTGGTGTGGTATCTTGTCAGTCAGGGTGAACAGTAATAATGAGTTTGAGAAGTTATCTGGGATGATCTAGTTTTTTGTTTCTTTCCCAAAGAATGCCAGTCTGATGATGAAACCAGTAAACAAGCATGAAACTTGAAAACAGGCTCATGCTTAAAAGACAAATCTGTCAACAAAATACCATGCTTCCCTTTGAATCATCATGTATAGGATATGAAGGTCAATCTTCTGAATGGTGTCACTTTAATTTTATACTCCACAATGCCAACCAACCACTACTGTCCAGCCACAAGTATGTGAACTGTGTCACTATTGGAAGATACTGTATGTCATCCCACCTGTAGCTGCACGGCTGCTGACATGTCACCTTAAATCACATATGTCAGGGCACTGACTCAGCATGTCAGGAATGTGCAAATGTTTTAGGGGAAGTGACAGTGGGTAACAAGTCATGTGTGCTAAAAATTGCATCTAATAGAGTGGGGGGAAATATATGGATGATACCAGAGGAGAGGCAATCCAAGAAAAATGGAACTGGTCTCAAAAAACCTTTATCCCACACATGCATATATAAAATTCATATTTTATGAATTTAGCTTGCCTTCAAGGAATAGCAGTAGGTATGTGATATTCCTGTTTCTTGGAGAGTCTGAAAGATTTCTGTTGTCAATGGTTCCCATGACAAATAACGACCTACCATATAATAGCATAATTTACTTCATCTAGGGGAAAGCAGAAACAGGTTTATTCAAAAACCTTGAAACCTTCAGGCAGAAGAATAAGAGTCTTGGCAGAAGACACAAAACCTGCTGTAGTAGATAGAGAGACATTCTGGGAGAAACCAGAGGTGCTTAAAGTGGAAGGAAAGGTCAGAGCTGCATAACTTAATTTAGAGACTGTCAGTCTGTGGGCTGATTGAGCATGAACTGAGTCATTTCACTTGTTGCTTCATCTCATTTGTAAGAGCCAGGTACTTTGTTGAGGGCTAGTCTGATTGGTCTTAAAAGTCAAACTTCTTCTGGAAGAGGATAATAGCAAGGTAAAAAATCTTTTACTGTTCTGTTTCTTCTAGCTGAACTCATATCTGGGATACCTGACTCTTTTTAAAAAATCCTTGTATGTGACTGTGCTTGTTTGTCTTCAGAGACTAAAATCTGAAAATTGTATTGCAAGATTTTCAGAATCAACTGATCTAAATTTTGGAAGTCTAGTGGCAAGCCCATACTGAGAAAAACCTCTCACACAAGTCACAGTTTGCTATCACAGGGGAGTCTTGGTTGTCACATCTAGAGGAGCTGGCTGACCCCAGCTACCAATGTAGCTGGTAATCTAATTTATACTGCAGAACTCACCAGGTGCCCCAGAGAATATGACTTGCTGTGTTCACTGGAAGCTGTATGAGTATCACATTGAGTGACTCTTCAAGGGAGAGCAGAGACCACTCTGCTTGATTTCACAAGTAATACCTTATGTTCAAATTTCTTGTTTTGTTTTGTTTTGTTTTGTTTTTTAATACACATTTGTCCTGCTGGTGTATACAGCAAAACTTTTAAAAATAGGAAATTCTTTTGCCTGATCTGACATGCCTAAAAGAAAACAAAAATGTTTTCTGCTTTTTCTTCTAGTGGATACAAGTTATAATTTGCAAAATAGTCACATGGAATACTGGCATGTCAATCAAGCTTTTTAAAATGAGATTTGGTGAAAACATTTCTTGCTTAAATCCGATGTCTGCACAGGCCTACACATCTGTCGTCATAATGAAATGAATAGTTGTCAAAAGAACAAAACTTGTATTGTCTGTTCCTTACACTGATTTGAGCAATAATGAATACTGTTATAAAGGAAGACTTTAGCAGATATGACAGACTTGGGTTTTGTTTTTTAAAAATCACATCAGGAACACTGGATATGAATTACAACATGATAGTATTAAGTAGAGGAGATAAATTTCTAGCAAAAATAGGATCAGCTACTTCAATTGATCTTTATTGTCATAAAGTTGGGAGAAGTGACGGGCAGAGAAAAATGAAGTTCTGTATGAAAACAAAATATATTTGAAATTGTTAGAAGGATTCAGCCACAAAGGATGACTTTAAATATGTTGCTAAAGAATTTTATATTTTCCAACACAATTTTATCAAGACTTATTGTAGAAAATAATTTCTTCCAGGAGTACCAAGACATGAGAATGTTCCACTTTAATGTACAACTTCCATCCAACCGTTGCTCACTCTTTTGCTTGACCCACAGTCTCATGAAGTCAGCTGGAGTTTTCTATTACCCTTTGCTATGTTCTCTGTACTGAGGAATCCTGTACTGGTGCTAATTAATTTTTCTTATACACCCAAATCCCTAAAAAAAATCGTATCAAAAAAAGAATTGGCAGAGACAAACTTATCTTAATGATAGTGATATTGCTCTGGTAATATTTTTCTGCTGTGATTCATATTACATTTTTAATGGATATGAGTTTTTCTCTCATCCAATAACAATGATCTGATACAGTGTTGCATCCCACCTCTGGTATCTCTGTACCAGGACATGTCCTACTGAAATTTCATGCCTACAGATGAGGTAGCGTTATGACTGGATTTTTGCTCTCTTTTGCTTGTTTTAAGTGGCTTGGAAAAAAAAATAAATCTGAGGTAGCATTGGAAACTTCCAGGTCCAGTCATCTCATAGTTTGCTATGTTTTCTGACATCTTTGGTTATCTAGTGGACAAAATACAGCAGAGCTTAAATAACTTGGATCAAAGTGTCTTTTCATCAAGCGTCAAACAAACACCACTATATTCTGTGCTGCTTCTGCATGTGGCCTCCCTCATTGCTTTCTAGACCCAGCTCTAAGTTGCAGATCTGGATTGCCACTTAGTGCATACAATTTATTTAGTCATAAAAGCAATTATGTAAACTGTTGATGTGGAATAGTGATGCAGACACTAGAAAATCTCCTGCACATAACAAGCACTGCATGACTTGTAAGACACAACTGGAAATAAGTATGGCTGCTATAATATAGAGCTAGAACAGAACTATAGCAAATATATAAAAGGAAAGATTAAGACTTTTGTTCTGTTATTAAAAAAAAAACAACGCAGTGTGAAGTTTGTAGGCATTAGGAAACATCTTTACTGGTCCAACTAACTGCCATTCAAATCCACCTTCGGTTATCTAAAATAAGATTTGTGCCTCTAAAATTGTGCCCCAAAGTTGCAATTTTATCCAGTTATATCCTTTGTTCTATGAACGTATTTTACTTCTTCTCTTCACTTGCAGTTCCAGGCTTCATCAGCTGCAGGAACAACCTGTTAAACTGTACACAGATAAAGATCTTTCACAGATATGTTTTGAAAACCTGTGCAACACATATTTCTTTCTATGTTACTGGTGAAGCAATCTCCATCTCTGCAAGGACAAGGTAAGTGCTTGTCAGGGGGAATTGCACTGTATGAACATCCTGCCTGTGGAAGAGAAATAGAGAGCTTTATATCCAAACTTCTCTTCTCCCTTCATATGTTGCTGCTCCCATCTCTTCTATGTATTCTTCAACTCTCTTTTGCATCCCAGTTTACTTTGCAGTAGGCACATTCTGGTAGACCTGCAGTAGAGAGACTTTTTACTAAGGTCTGTAGTGACAGGACAAGGGGCAACTGTTTTGAACTGAAAGAGAGTGGATCTAGCTTGGACATAAGGATTCTTTTACAGTGACGGTGGTAAGAGACTGCAATGGGTTGCCCAGAGAAATTGTGGATGCCCCACCATAGCTAGTGTTTAAGGTCAGGCTGAACAGGCCTTTGACCAACCAGATCTAGAAACAGATGACCCACTTCAAGGCAGAGGTGTTGAACTGGATGATTTTTAAAGGGCCCTTCCGTCCCAGACAATTCTATGATACTATAACCTATCCAGTGGGAAGAGTTTCACATTTTATTTTTTGAGATCATACTGACTCCTGAGTTTAAATCTAGGGTCATTGTGTTCTCTCCCTGAAAAAAAACTATCTGGTTCAGCATAGTCAAACTTAGCACTAGTTACACTCCCACACTAGTTCTAGTACACAGTCCCAGTCCATGATCGTTCAAAGGGACCCTTTAATTTTTTTGTTGCTGTATATTTATTTATTTAATACCCAGTATTACATCTACAGTCAGCTTCACAACATCTGCACTTCCTGGATGAAGTCATAAGAATTCATGGAAAAAAAAGAACTGATGAGCTTTAAAAGAACTAATTTCCCTTAGAAGTGGATTCAATGGGTTTTCCAGGTAATAGTTCTCTCAAGTGTTTTATTCCTCCACAAGCTATGAAGAAATTGTAAAAAAACAAAACAAAACAAAATATTTTAAAAAGGAGTGTCTTCAGTCCTCTAGGTTATATTTATGATTTCCCAAATTCAGTCTTCTAAGAGCTCGAAATTCATGTTTTGGCAAGAAGATAGTGATAGTTCATGCATGTTTTCTTTTATTTGAGTGAAAGATACAAAATCAAAGCTCAATATATATTCAGTATGTCCTTCATATTTATTTATTCTGACCACATAACTTTCGTCCTTTCCTATCTACTTTTCTGTGTTTCACCTCTTACTTCTTTGCATTGCTTTGGCTGCATGGTGAATCTTCCAGTAATATTCAATATCAATGCATCATTATCCTGTCTTGCCTATGTTATGTCAAGCAAGCACAAGTAGGACTCTTGTTTCTGAAACAGTCCATGTATCTTGATTCATTTATTCTTCTATTTGGTTCAGATAGAGGATGCAGGATCTCTATTTAAAAAAAAATAATCAAGTCAAGAACCCAAGAGAAAACAGTACTGTCGTTACTGTACCTTATGCAATCAAGGTATTAAGTTTACTAAATTCTAGAAAGACGGTGTTGCACATTAGATATTTTCTCTCAGCCTTGGGTCCAGCTTCTTCTTTTTGTTCTGATTTTCATAACTCCTCAGAGCTTTAATTATCTACTACAGGTGTTTCACTTTGTTCCTCTTATCAAATCAGTCTCAAATGTAAATGCTGCTGCTATATTTGATGCTATCTCAAATGCTGGGGGTTTTATTTGTTTTGGTTTTGTTTGGGTTTGTTTGTTTGGTTTGGTTTTGGTATTGGATTTTTTGTTTTTTATTTGTTTTTTGTTTTGTTTGTTTGTTTGTTTGTTTTTTATTGGTTTATCTTTTTGGCTGAAAATCTTTGGAGAGTTAAGAGACAGTACGAAGATGAATTATTTGAGGCACCTGGTCTTGACTTGCATTGGGCAGATATTAAACTCAGTTTTATTAGAGGTGGAAAAAAATTACCATAGAAGCACTTAGGTTGGAAAAAACCTTTAAGACCATTGAGTCCAGCCCTTGACCTTGAGTTGCCAGGTTCACCAATAAACCATGTCCTTAAGTATCGTAACTACACATATTTTAAACACCCACACCGCTTCTGAGGGCAGCATGTTCCAGTGCCTGACAGCCCCTTCAGTGAAGAAATTTTTCCAAATACTCAATCTGAACATCCCCTGGCACAATTTGAGGCTATTGTATTTTGTTCTTTTTCTTGTCACTTGATAAAAGAGACCAGCAAACATTTTGCTACAACCTTCTTTTGAGGCAGTCACAGACAGTGATAAGGTCTCCCCTGAGTCTTCTCTTCTCTAGGCTAAACATCTCCATCTGCCTCAGTAGCTACTCATAGGACTTGTTCTCCATGCCCTTTGCCAGATTTGTTGTTTTCTATGGACAAACTCCAGCATCTGCTTTGCAGCAAGGAGCCCAAAATTGAACACAGTAGCAACCTCGCCTGTGCCAAGTACAGGGGCACTATTACTTCCCTTCTGCTGCTGGCCATGCTATTTCTGACACAAGTCAGGATGCTGTTGGCCTTCTTGGCCACAACACTGGCTCATATTGAGCCAGCTCTAGGCAGTCCTCCTAATTTACAGGACTAAACATGACCTTCCCTTCCTTGCCTATTCCTTCTGAAGAGTTTGTAGCCATACATTGCAGATTGCAGTTGTGCAAGACATCCTACCACATTTCCATGATGGCATGATAGTTCTCCAGTTGCACAATGGCTTCTGCTCCTTCTGTTTGTTGCCCATGATGGATGCATTAGTGCAGGTGCACTTCCCTTGTGCTATTGATCCCTACCTTTTGGGTGGGAGAAGCCCTAATTATTTCACAACTGCTCTCAGTCTTTTCTGTGGTTTCTAACACAATATCTTTTCTGGTTTTGCTGCCACATGGATCCCCATGCCCTACCTCCACTGAGACAGCATAGTGAAGTACCTCACTAGCACTCAAACAGTGGGGTGCCACCCCCAGGCTTTACAGATAACCAGAATCCTTGTTGGTATTTCTGAAACAAGAGAAGAGCAAAGCTAACCAACTTATATTCTGTCTCTCGTCACTGTGTGTCATGAATTATTATTAAAGCAGTACTTTACTTTAACAGAGAGTACGTATGCCTAAATGTCTCAAAGCTCAGGACAAAGGTAGAATGATAATAATATTTTTATCCAAAAATCAATACTCGTAATAATCTGAAATAAATCAAGAAAAAAACATCCAGTCAGCCCTCTCTGTTTTCTTCTGATGACTTCTGAACTAAATGTTTTGCAGCTTCTGGACAATGCTTTGAGACTGACTACAAAATGACTCCATAGTCATTTCATAGTGAAAGTTTTTGAGCAGTCACACCTGGTTTAATCTAACTCAAAAAGGTGAAGTTCAGTATCACAGTAAACTCCTTCGATTTTCTCACTGCAGAGGATTGGCTTTAGAAATACAACTCCTTCTAACCTCTCCAGTTGTCTCTGGATTAAAGTGGATTTTATCATTTGAAATTGCTACTAGATGTCATTGGACTCAGATAATTCAGTCACAGAGGGACTACCACTGACATTTGTGAGCACAAGGTACCATATTGTGGTTTTACATACCTCAACAAAAGCTTATCAGAGCCAATATGTTTTCCATGGACTTCAGAGAGTTATATATAAAAGCATACAAGTACAAACAAGACTTTTTCGGGAAACAAGTACAGGTGAGTCTGAGTCTATTCATAACTGCAGAGTGATGTTCTTTTACCTACATACGAATATTCAGCACTAATCCTCTTACTGCTTATACCTTCCTTAAAATATTCCAGAATATATGGATTCTGAATTATGACCACAAGAATATTATTCTAAAAATTAACTTTGGATAATGTGTCTGTGAAGATGTGATATCTATATGGAGCTGAGGACAAGCTTAATTAATATCAATATAAAATGTGAAAGAGGTAAAAAAATAGGTCAGGAAGTGAAACGAAAAAAAAAAATCCTGTTGGGCCATTACACAGCAACTAAGCTCAGCTGGACCACTGAATCTCTTGATCTTAAGTAAGTAAAATTACCAGTTATTAACTAATGAGGGGTCCAGCTGCGTTCTTGTCCTGTTTAGATATTCAATCTGCAGCCTCTTCCTTGAGCACAAAGCATGTGTTTTCCTCCTCCCTTGTCTCTTCAAAGACGGAAGTAGATATCCTTTATTCCAGTGCATTTGATGCAGTTCTGAATTTGGCTGAGGGTGCTTTTGTCTTAGCATGTCAGAAATGAGACTTCTTTGGTCAGGCCATTTAGTTTTACTCTAGCATTTCTCTGTACTGTGATTACAAATGAAAAGAGTTCACATAATACCTGGATGTTTTCCAGGTACTAAGGAAATCTATTTTAATCTCTTCTATAAGGCAGAAAGTAAATACTGAAATTTACTGAAATGTCTTATTTGGATTGAAAATAACACTAGCTTAACAGGAGATGCTGAAAAGCTTAATTAACACAGTTTGAAAAATTGAGAGATGTAAACAGTAGATTGGGAAAGAAGTTAAGAGCAAAAATATATATGAAATAAAAATCTTGTTAGACCATTTCGTAGTATTTCATTAAAAAAAAGTATTTTCACAAAAGAAAGGGCTCAAAATCATGTCTATTCTTAAAAAATAACACAAATCCTTCCTTATCCTCACTAATGCAACTTTTGGGCAGTTCTTCTATCTATAAGGAAGTGGTAGACCTTTCGTTCTGAATGTAGAATCTTAGGTCCGTCATTTTTTTTGCAATTTTTCCACATTCTTTCTTTTCAATATGCCTTATAAGCTTTCAGGAAATGGTAATTCCTTCTGCATGTTATTGGCTAAGACAAATCTGAGATTCTCTGTTTATTGAGCCTCAAGAGAATAGTTGCAAAGCAAAAGGACTATGTTTTTGTGAATTGGCTATTACAGAATTGATGGCATTGTCCACGTCTCCATGCATAGTCTTCATTGTTCTTTGCCCTATAGGAGCAAAAGGTAGTATAATAAAATAACCATAATAATAAAGTATGCCTACAAATCTGGTCCAATTGTAACTGGCCAAGTAGGAAAATTTTTGCCTTACTAAAGAGTGCTGTATTACAAGGGATTGTAATAAATTAAAATCTGTCAAGTAAAAAAATCCAAGCAACCTACTTGTTGCAGAAAGTTCCTTTGATATAAATTCCTCTTTTTCTTCTCATGAGACAATTATTTCAGGGTCTTGAAGGGGCAAAGGCATCCAAGCTGTCAACTCAAAAGTCTTTTTCAGTGTGAAAATAAACAGGTTAATTTCCGTATAAAGCAAGATGATAAGTCTCACATTTCCTGTTAGTGGTAGGTAGGTTGACATTACTTTTCATAAAAAAACCTCAGCTGGCTTTTTTTTTTTTTTGCATAAGGCAGACCATTGTGAGATCTGTCCTTGGGTAATAAAGACCTGTGCATTGTTGGGTTTTTTGGGTTTTGGGTTGTTTTTTTTTTTCCTGTTCTGTAAGGAATTCTAGGAGACTAGCTCAGATGATGGGATTTTTTTTTAATATATATTTTTTATCAGTTCTGGTGAATTCCTCTTCAGCATCAGAACAACAGGTCTTTCATCTGGTTAGGAACAATCACAAGAACCAGTATGGTGTGGGGACTGAGCTGTTAGAGAGTAGTGAAAGGGAAAGGGACATGGGGGTGCCAGTGGATGGAAGGATGACCACGAGCCAGCAATGCGTCCTTGTGGCCAAGAAGGCAAATGGCATCCTGGGTGCATTAGAAGGGGGGTGGCTGGTGGCTTGAAAGAGGTTCTCCTCCCCCTCTACTCTGCCCTGGTGAGGCCACATCTGGAATACTGTGTCCAGTTCTTAGTTCCACAATTCAAGAAGGACGGGGAACTGCTTGAGAGAGTCCAACGCAGAGCCTCCAAGATGATTAAGGGAGTGGAACATCTCCCTTATGAGGAAAGGCTGAGGGAGCTGGGTCTCTTCAGTTTGGAGAAGAGGAGAATGAGGGGTGACCCCCATTAATGTTTATACATATGTAAAGGGAGAGAGCCAGGAGGGTGGTACCAGGCTCTTCTCAATTATGCCCAATGATGGGACAGGAGGCAATGGATATAAGCTTGAGCATAGGAAGCTCCATATAAACATGAAGAGAAAATTTTTCACTGTGAGGATGACAGAGCACTGGAACAGGCTGCCCAGGGAGGTTGTGGAGTCTCCTTCTCTGGAGACATTGAAAACCCACCTGGACACATTTGTACATGACCTCCTGTAGATGACCCTGCTCTGACAGGGGGGGGTTGGACTCAATGATCTTTCAAGATCCCTTCCAACCCCTAACTTTCAGTGATTCTGTGATGTACATTTGAAAAAACAGCAGAGAAACACTGTGAGTTTACTGCATTTTTAAAATATTTTCATGGCATTGTTTCAGAGATTTTCTAATAAATTATACTCTGATTCATCTGTGAAAAGGTTTTGCAAAGAATCTTGCTATTAGATATTTGTTTAAACTGGGAACTGAATAGGTTCCAGAGTGACCATAAAAATGCAGTTTCGCATTAACTATTTTCCTACTGAGGGATGACCATATGCATTAAGGTACCTACATGTGGTAGGTGATATGTCATTTTCAGAAGACAAAATATCTGCAGTACTACACAGTTATTTGATATTTAACATTTCAGTGGCTGACATTAATCTTGTGTGTGTTACATAATTTTAAAGTTATATTTTCATGTTCTGAAAAGCCAAATATTAAACCATGTCTGCAGTGCTTAGAAGTTTTGAACAATTCCCAGCACTAGTCTGTGCATTTTCTCAATAGAGTTGAATGTAATATATGCATGGATGGATATTATGCATGTGAGCTTCTCTACAGTCACTGTTCCAAGGCCTTTTCCCATTTCATCTCCATCCATTAAGTGACTTCATTTCCAAGGAGTGTTAGAACATTGTATTTTCATTGCAGGTTTCTTCATGTCTCACTATTTAATATATTTCTTTTTGTCTCTCCATCAATTACTTAGAAATACAAAAAAGTCACAAGAAAAACCTGAGGGGCAAGAACAGACAATAGATTTTTTTTCTGGTTCTATCAAGCTGTCCTTACCATGTGGTATAGTAGGAAAAACCATAATGGTTTTTGATTTGCCCAAAATGGCCACAAATGTTCTTTGAACTGCCAAACCAATCTTGACATATTGTCTCCATACAGTCATATTCCATTAAAAGCAGTGGACCATACTGTATTTGCATCTGCACAAAGAGAATCAGAATCACAGAATCATAGAATGTTAGGGATTGGAAGGGACCTTTGGAGATCACCTATTCCAACCATCCATGCCAGAACAGGTTCACCTACATTGCATAGGATGACATGCAGGTGGGTTTTGAAATGTGTCTAGAAACACAGACTCCACAATCTCTCTGGGCATCCCGTGCTCCATTACCATTACAGTAAAGATGCTTTTCCTTACATTTAGGCTGAACCTCCTGTGTTCCAATTTGTGCCCATTATCTCTTGTCCTGTGACAGGAAACCACTGAAAAGAGTCTGGTCCCCTCCTCGTGACTCCCACCCTTCAGGTATTTGTAAGCATTGCTAAGATCCTCCCTCAGTCTCCTCCAGGCTAAAATGACCCAGCTCTCTGTCTTTCCTTGTCTGGTAGATGTTTGTCTACTATTAATGAGCATTAGCTCCTAACAACATTGGGATTCCCTTCAAATCCCTAAAAGGTTATTCCTACAGAAGCACACAGAGAAGGTAATTTTATTTTTTTCCTGGCACAGACATTCCATTAGGAGACATTGTTCTTTGTTTCAAAACATTAATGTGGCATTTTCAGGAGAAGGCAGCAGAAGATAGACATGTTTGAGGAAAAGATTTCTGAGAAGATGGAGGAAAAATTGGTATGTAATGTTAAAAGTGTAGGATGTGAGGAAAACCAATAATATTAAATATCTAAGGGGTTTTGATATATTGGATCCAAAGGCAAACTGAATAAGACAATCTTATAAACGGAACACCAGTATGAATAGGTGTAAAACAAATTAAGGACAGACAGCAGATCATGAGGAACTGCAAATATTTATAAACAAACGATCTGGTTGAGGTATTCTTCAGCTAAGATTATGAGGATGGAAAGAAAAGGAGAGAGAGCTGGCAGTACTGCCAAAAGTTGTTGGTTTAAAGCTGGTAATAGCCAATGTGTTTGGTAACATTTCAAGTCATTACACACTATGCTTCCAAGTAGGAAGGGCCTATTGGTTAGAAAGGAGTCCACAGACCTGTATATTAGTTCTACCTTTTTCCCTGCTCCCAGCATGACTGTAGAATAATTGTTTACTAGATCAACAGCCATGTGTCTCAGCTTTTCTCCACGTGTGCTGAGGAAACAGGATTTTCCTTAATTCTTGTAAAGATCCTTGGTGTAAAATATTATTACGTATTTAGGACTCCATCTGGAAAAGAACATTCTACTCATTTGTGTGTCAATTTTCATATCCATTCTTTAGTTCAGTAACTTCATTACTGTTTCTTCAACATTCTTCTAACACCCAGCTAAATCATATGTACTCAATTATCACCTGCCATATAAAATAATTGCTTTTAATAATACAATGTTATCTTTTTTTTTCTATCCTCCCCCCTCTCCACACAGACATTCACTGTTGCTTCTTTTGAAATTTCAATCATTCTTTGTGCAACTGTTCCATCTTTCTTAGAGTATCTGGCTTCAAGCCAGTACAAATTTTATTTCTCATTCATTTCTGTTTATTAATCATTCTATTAATACTGAAGTTCTTAATGGTGGACGCAGACATGATGTTAATGTCTCCTATAACTTTTTAATGATTGGGAAACATTTACAGTGATAAACTATTCCTAGAGGCAATGTCTGAAAAGAAGTTAAAACAGTATAATAAATTAAAACCATAAAAACTTCCAAACATATTGAAAACATAATTTAGCTATAGAGACCTTTGTTCTACTTCAAGATCTTTTTTCTTTAAGAATTTATACTACTTAAGCTACATGGAAGGATATTGCTCACTACTGAAAATACCCACATGGAAAACATTTTTTTTCATCCTTATCTGAAATTGTCTCATGTTTCAAACAATCTGGTGAACAGACTACAAATCACCTGTATGCAGGGAGCAACACAAATGGAACTCAGGAAGGGCACACCTGCCTTGCAATTAAAATTTTCCTCTGATTTATTCAGAGAGAGAGGAGAAATACTTCGAAGATGTCTAAGTCCTGGAAAGACCTTGTAAGTTCTGCAATCTATCAGTGTCCTCAGAACAGTGATAAAGATCATCATGAGTACAATTCATATATTTACAGTCAATAAACCACCTAAAAGATGACAGATATAACTTTATCACAATAGGCCACTTGCCTTCTGTAATATAATAAATTTTCTTTTTCTTCCAATTCTCATATTTTGTCCTTTCTAAACTTCATAAACAAAACTGTCAGTTGCTTCCCAGAACATATTTCTCAGATTTCTGTTTAAATTTCCTTCTTTCTCCCTCTTTTCTTTTTGATTTATAAACTAACTGACACAGTTGGATGTTGTAAAGTAGAATTTCTAATGTGTTGCTTCTTATAATAATAGCATTGACTAGGACTGGGCAGGTATGGTAAAAGACAAGAGAGATGCACAGAGGACAGAAGACCTGGGTTCCTACTTCCTGGACACCCTGGGACAAACCACTAACTGCCTTTCTTTGTTGCAAATTAGGAATTTCTTTTCTGTCAGACTTTAAATCACTGAATAACTGTCTGTATTTGGTATTTGGACACCTGTATATTTGCTACTGGTAATACCACTTTCTTTTTAAAACTAGAGGAGCTCATCTACCATGGGATATTGACTTCTTGTTTTATTTTCCCATACCGATAACTTTGTCTCAAAATGAAGAAAATATGTGCCACTGCTTCTTTGAATTTTCTTTTAAGATCTATAGTATGAACTACAATTTATTGAAGAAAACTTATGGGTTTTTTTCCTTAATTGGTTTGTAATTTGTTGTGGAGTCAGTTCAGTATTCAGCAGCTAATGTATGTGACAAGCATGATTTATGACAATTTGCTCAAAATGTCACTGTCAGGATTGTATACAATATTCACATTTTAGTTTAGTATGGCAGGGCTGAAATAGTCTCCAGAGTGCCTTGCAGTTGTTTATTGTTTATTTGTTTTTTGGCAGACATGAGCACCACCATATAGCAAGGAAAAAAATTAACCTGCTTTGGTTCAGATGTCTGAATATCTTGAACTGAATCCGGTGTGTTTGAGATATTTTATTTTTGTATTTTAAGAGTGCATGCAAGCAAAGGATAATACATATATTTTTAGATACTCTTGGAGCTTCTAAATTCACAAGAGGGTGTATTTGCCCCCTTGCTGCTTCTACATAATATACTCTGACTAATGCAGATGTGAGTTAAGTATTAGCATCAAGGGGAGAATTTTACGGCAGCTGCTGCTGAGGCATAGCAAGCCTGAGTGGGTGGTGAGGAGAGAATAAACAGTGACTTTCCAGTGAGAGTTTGAAAAGGCTGAGGAGGAGTTTGTCTGGAAAAAGACAACTTATCTGTTCTGCTGTATTCAGACTCATAGACTAGACACCTAAAATAACATACCTCATCAGAAGACTTTTGAAGGATCCAGTGGTTTTCTTATCTGCTATAAAGCAGGTGTACATTGATTTTTGTTTGTAGATAGGAGAATTCTGCAGACTTAAAATGCAAAGCAGTATGCAGTCTGGAAGACTGAATAACTGCAATACCCACTGAAGTTGAAGGTAACCGAAAGAAACCACTTTGGTGAGAGAGGTCAGTATTTGAGACATGGAGGGCAAACAGGAGCTCCAAATGTAGTGCAGAAATACATGGAAATATGTTTTTACTGTCAGGAAGAACTATTTCAAATTCTTCCTTACTTTTTCAGTTGTTTTTTCTTCCTACTATTTGGAACTTTCTGAAAACATGAAATGGCTGTGCAAAGTGACTTCTGGAGTGAGTTCAGTAACTGAATAGCAATAGGCTCCTAAGAAGTGCAAGACGGAAGTAGGAAAAGAGGAAAAGGAAACCAATTCTTTTTAAAAAGAAAAAGAAAGTACTGGTAAGTACACATGGAAAAGTTTAATTTCTAAGAGCAGATGAAGGCGCAGTTTTCACAGAAACATGTAAATTCCTGGCTCATAACGTCTAAAGCTTTGCTACTGGAAGAAACTGGCTTGCTTGTGTGTTACTCAGCTTCCCTGTGTAGTGAATAAGTCATCTGGTAGCTATAACAAGAAAGTGTCCTTCTCGATCATGACTGAAATGATTTGGACGGGGGAGGGGGGAGAGCCACTAATTAATAAAACTTCTGCTGCTGCCCATCTCCTTCCATTGACAAAAATCCTGGCGTGGGGAGAAGAGCTGTACATAGAGGCAGGATTGGTAGGAAAGGAAATAGGCTTAAACCCAGAAGGTTGTCCATTCTCTAGGCTGTACCTGTGGGTGCACATGGAGGCATACAGAGACACACAGAAGTGCCCCTTTACCGAGATATTCCTTAGAGGGGAGCTTTGGGAAACCCTGCGAGAAATGATATGGTCATAACCCAAGACACGTATTTTTAAAAGTAGTTAGCAATGCAATCAAGAGTATTCCTAAAAAGTAACAACTGAAGTATACCTTCTACTATTAACACTATACCTTTTACATAGCACTATTAAAAGGGTTTTAACATCCAAACCTCAGGTTAATATTTTGATAGGGAAAAAAAATAGTTGTTCTTTTTAACATTAAATGTATTCTGCACTAGAATGTTGGTTCATTTAAAGAAAAGAGGGCAAAAATAATTCTTATTTTCAGACAGGAAAGCCAAGGCACAGAAAAGTGAAATAGCTTGTCCTAGTTTGTGCAGAAATCTGATTGATCCCCAGTGGTCGTTAAGAATCCAGCCTACTCTTGGTTAATAAGGTCAAAATGTAAGAAGCAGTTACTCTTAGTCTACTCAACACCTCATATGGGAAAAGATGTGTTTGACTTCTCACTCTCACTTTCATCATATCTGTAAACCTTGTTTTCTAGCTGTTAGGTCTTTCAGGTCTATTTCAGTAGTAAAAAAAGAGTCCAGTATCTTCTTAGCCAACCACCCCACAACTAAAATGAGTATAATTCAAGGACAAATCATAATTTTTCTGAGAGGCTGAAATGTTCCCCCCCCTCCCGAAAATTTGGAAAAGCAGCATTTTTTATATGGAAATAGCAGAGCAGGAGTTGTTTGGAAATGAGTAAAACTGATGACTCACTACAATGGTACATAATCACATACTTCCTCTACTTGAGGTATGGTTATCATCATGGTTTCATCTCATAAGTACATAAAAATATTGGATTAATTACTAAACCAAATGGAGATGATTCTGTAGTCATGTGCCTTCAGCTAGCTCATGTGCCTTCATAAGATTTTAGCTTTCAAAGGGCAATTGTTGTTTGCTCCATCTTTTGACATCTTTCTAGTTCCTCCTGAAAAAACAAATGAATTACCAACAAAACAGTTTCATATCCTGAAAGAAAGAAGACTGTGAAGTACTTTTGGGAATATTTCTAAGACTCTCCTCCTAAACCTACCTAAACCTGGTATGTATGATTTTGGCAGTTGCTTGCAAAGAGCTTCATCCCTCTTCCTTACTGAATACTTTGTGAAAAAACTGTTTTCTTATATATTCCCTATGTATCTAGATAAGCAAATAAATATGCAACGATATACAAAAACCTAATGGAATATGCTGAGATCTCTTAGTTTTTCTTTCTATCTCGCTTTTACTCCTAGATTAAAAATTTCTTTGGTGCATCCATTGCTTTTGTTGGATGAATTACAGCTATGTTTTCCTACAGGCCTGAGTACAATTTGTTGTCCTTGCCTCTGGATGATGACAAACACATACTGTTAGGTCAAGAGCTGGACCATATGTAAGTGCTGATAGCATCTATTAACACTGTTGTAAGCATCTTGTTCACTTTCCTGTAAGCCCTAACAGATGTTGCTCTTTGGTTTTGAAGTTTATTTCACTTTATTTTATTGTCTCCCCAATAAATCAGTCCTTGCCACAGAACACAGATTATTATGATTTTAGACATAAGCTTTTATAAAGGTGATAGATACTGTCCATGTACCGTTAGGCAGCCAGTATAATCCTTCGTCTAAAATCTCTGTGATTCTTTATTACTCTCTCCTTAAATTACACTTTTCCAACTGGATGGACAGTGATGTTGTATTGGCTTGCCCCTCATCCTGTTCTGATTTAGTGCTGCTCTATTCTGCACGTCCTTTCTTTGTGTCAGAATTAGCTCTACTGACTGCTATGTAAATACAGATGTTTACCACATGAACAATTCTTAAATCTGTCTGAAAGCCCGTGACACAAAAGGGAAAGGATATTACCTGCCAAATAACAGCCTACTAGAATCACACTTGCCAATTACTTCCTTTTGGGACAAGGTGATATTCAGAAGCCAAGTCTATAGGTATTTGCACACCAGCACTCATATCAATGTCTGCACAACACAACTGCCTCCTGACTTCAGTTCTCTTAGGCTGGATTTTTCTTTTTGTTTTGGTGTTTCAGCTGTCTGAATTGTGAAAGGGGTGAATAGAATAAGCAAGAGGCACAATAGTGGCACAGCAGTCTGAGCCAAAGTAATACATGCCTTTCCCCCCTTCAAAAAAGCCAAACAACCCCACAACAGCAAGCAATTAAGGCAACATTTTAACAATCATCTGCAATCAAAAAGGCAAAGGAAGCACTAGACTGCATCAGGGCACAAGAGAAAAGAATACAAGAATATTATATATGCTATTACAGAACCAGATGACACGTTCTTATTTTAGATTATAGACACAAGGTATTTTTAAAATTATGTTGTAAAAAAAAAAAAAGTTGTATCAAGGGGCAGTAAACAGCTCACTGATATTTTAATGCAGGAGAGGGAAGAATCTATATAAGTACTTTAGTATGATGGGGAAGATTTGCTCTGGTAATAAAAAGCTGGATGAGAATGCCATTAAGACTGACAGTACAGTCCATCTGTCTTCCTCCTTTCCTAATTCAATGACAAAGAAGAGAGCTTTTTATTGGAAAACAGGAAGTTCTTCTCCCTTTCCCATCTGTGCAGTTTTATAAATACCCAGATGCAGAATTTCTGGGAAAACAATCTAATTTTTCCGGCAGTGCTGTCTCATGTGCTAGAACTACATGTGCAGCTGGTCCTACTACAACCAGACTGAGAGTTTCCATCCCTTGGGTTTCTAGAACTCAGGTTAGTCTATAAAATATCTGTACACAGCAGTGCTTGACACTCTTTTTTAAAGCTTCTTGACTGATGGTTGTACAGTATTCACCTGTTGTGGAATTGGGTTTCATGGTGTACTAAGGGATTGCCACACAGTCTTTATAGGAAAATAACAGTAACAACAATAATAAAACCTTCTGATCGATTAACAAGATCATTGGCAAGAAACAGTGACGACAAGAAAGTCTGGTATTAAGGAGACAAATGTTCATGCCAAAACCTTTCAAATGAACTACATTTCTAATTTCTTCTATGCACACTTTTGCCTTTTTAAGCTCTCTTTAACTACAGGATGGTCAGTATTTATCATTTCAACGAAGAACTCCAGTAAGCTGCTGTTTTCTGAGCCTGTCGTGCAGTCAGCTGAGTTCATATATGTTATTAGTTTGAGGGGGCACATTTATGGTAGAAATACAAAGACCAACAGAGAGGTCCTTAAGGTCCTTAAGGTTCAGAGGGACCCAGGGGGCAGAACAGACTGGGGTCAGTGTGCCCTCCCATTTCCAGACATGCTATTAAAAGCCAGGAGGGCAGGAAGCCCACCCCTTGCTGCTCCCTTCTTCCTTTGTCTCCTGAGCTAGGACGTCTCAGAGAGTGGTTCACGCTTAGTTTTCCGCTTGCTACATGCTCTGCAGGATCCAAATCCATCAGGTGTGGGTAAGAGCCTGGACCCCTTTCCTGAATCAAATCTGCCATGAAGGACTTTCAGACACATATCTGAGTGACTACTGAGACCAAGTTTTGTGTATATTTGTATATTTTTCATTATCCCATTTGTTACTATCCTTTCTCTGTTCTAATAAATCTGTTCCAGTTTTAACTTGCAACCTTTACATCTCTCTTCCTTATTTGCCTTTTATGGTCACAATGAGGGTGGAGAAGAGCAATAGAGTGCACCACGGTTCTCTCAGTTTTGGTTTGCCCTGTGACCACTAAACGAAGACAATGTAGAAAGATACAAAAATTTGTTTCGTATTTCTTACAGCATTCTCTAATACTCAGACACCCTGTAAAACATCCCAAATTCATATTCAAAGCAAGAAAAGAGGTTAGAGAGCAGAAAAGGGTGTTAGAAATGAAGGTTGTGGAGAGAATATAAATGCTAAAGATTAAAGACTTGGAAAAGTACAGTGAAACAGAAACATGGTAGTTACCCTTGCACAGGATGAGAAAACAGAATGTGGGATCTTTACCTGTCCTGCGAAGATGCATCACTTTAACCTTTATTGGTTGTTTGGTATATTATTTGGTTTTAGTTTGGGGTTTTTATTTTAGTTGGTTGTTTTGTTGTGTTTATTTTTAACCACGGAACAAACTCTAAATAAAATATATTAAAAATTTTATATATATATATATATAAATTATATTTATTATATATATTACATATATATATAAAATTATATATATATAAAAATATATTTAAACCACAGAAAGCTCTAAATTAAAATAGTAAGTAACTTGGTTTTGGGGAGTTTGTTTCTTTGTTTCTCAATCACAATGTATTTCACAAATTGAAAATCAATGCAGCTCCAAATGAGCCCTCCGTTTGCAGATCATTAATCTATATATTTTTGTCTTTTGAATGGCTCTGAAATCTAGATCAATGGAATTTATTTCCTTAAAGAATAAATTAGGGATGTCCATTTCCCTTTCTCCCAAATCAGTTATTACTGTAATTTCTTTTTCATGTAAGCTTTTTGCATTATTTTTAAACCTTGCTGTAAGTAGATTTGCAAAAAGTGAAATAAATAAATAAATAAATAAATAAATATCTGGAGACTCCATTAATGGAGCTCATTAATTAATGATAAAAACCAGTGGATTAAGGCTGTTAGATCAGTGGAATTTCCTAACAATATTCAAGATTTCTGACATGCATTCCTGTTATGCTGTTGTGGTTTTGGTTTTTTGTTTGTGTGTTTTGTT
The DNA here is from genome assembly GCA_038090715.1 of Florisuga fusca. Lineage (NCBI taxonomy): Eukaryota > Metazoa > Chordata > Aves > Apodiformes > Trochilidae > Florisuga > Florisuga fusca. The sequence continues at coordinate 11,651,244 of JAAWXA010000017.1, forward strand.
TTTTATGTCCAGAATTTATTTTTATATTAAAAATGTCCTTTTATTTCATTTTGTAACCGTTCGATAATGTTCTTTTCCTCCTTCATTCATTAAACTTAAAAGAAAACCACACTTATGTGACTGCTTCAGAGCTTGGAGACTAAATTGCCTTGGAAACTACAAGTTTATGTAAGGGTAATGGATTTCTGTTATTTGACAACTTAGCAATTTAATTATATAGTGACAGATATAGTTCTGATTACATCTAAATTTATGATTGGTTAAAATTTCATTTTGCAAGAACAGATCAATGATTAAGTATCAAAAAATATGTAGATTTTTGTATTTTTATTTGCTCATCCCATAGATACAGATAATAAAATTGTTGCAAGAACTTGTTCAAAAATTAAAAGAAAATTACATATCGAAAACCAGTCATGAATATTGCATGGGACATGTTTAAACTGGGTTATAAAATATTACATATTTAATCTCTCAGAGAAAAAATTGGTATTTATACCCAAGTGTTGTGGTTTACACCCAGCCAGCAGCAAAGAATTGTGTGGGCAAAGCAGTTAGAAAAAAAAAAATAAAAAAATCTCACAAATCAAATCCAATTAACAGGACAAAGAGAAACAAAACCAGATCTTAAAAACATCTTTCTCCACCTCTCCCTTCTTTGCGGGCCCAAATTACTTTGTTCGTGATTCCTCTACCTTCTCCCCCCAGCATCACAGGAGGACAGGGAAGAAGGGTTACAGTCCGTTCTTCACATAGTTTTCAGCTGGTTCTCCTTCCTTGGGGACAGACTCCTCACACTCATCCCCTGCTGAGTGGCAGCTCTGAAGGGACTCCTGACATGAGCCACTCCCACCAGGTGCAGTCCTTCAGGAACAGACAGCTCCAGTGATGCCTACAGAGTCACAGCCTGCTTTGGTCACAGCCACCTCCCTTGGCATGGGGCCCTTCATGGGCTGTGGGTCTTTACCTGCTCTGCCATGACCTTCCATGGGTTGCCGTGGGTGGCAGCTAAGCCGTGCCCGGAGGCCAGGTCCGGCTTTGAAGCCAGGGGAGCTTCCAGCAGTTTCTCACAGGAGCTGCCCCAGTGTGCCCTGCCCCATGACCAAAGTCCCCACACAGACCCAAAACACCAAGTTATTTAAACTCAATATTTGAAGATGATATAAAACCATTTGGAGTACAGCTATGTGAACTAAAAGATAATAGAACTTGTCCACAAAGGATGGGCACAATCATTGGTATCAGTTTTGTATAGAAATTCATCTGTTTTCTCCATCCCTTGTTTGAGTCAGTGCTTTATGGAGAATCTGTGAGACTTCCCCAGGCAGCAAGTGCTGGGCTGCAGCACACTGGGGGATATCAGTGGTGCATCTAAGAAATCAGTTTTCTCTCCTGAAAAGTGAAAGCACTCCTCTTGACAAGGTGCTGTGAGGAGGAAGAACATGGGCTGGTTTCATGCTGCAAGGATTCAATTCCTTCATAACAGCCATGAAAAAAGCAATAGGAATGATATATTAGCAAACTAAGCTGAGAACCTTGCAGAGGGGGAGAGCAAAATGCTTGCTTATAATATACAAGGAAACAAATAAGGAGATACTAGACCAGCTTTTGGATTTTTGTGGTTTTAGTATCCTGTTTTATCTTGCCTTATTTTTGTGCACACGTTTTATGGTGGCATTGCATTGTAAAATTCTCTACCACACTGTCAAAATCTTTAAAGTTTATTAGCCGTTCCAGGGCCCACTTCCTCCAAGTTGGAGCAATTACCAAAACTATTTGGGCAGTGATAATCTTTCTAGATTATGCTCTCAACATGCAGTTCACCACCTGGATTATGGATTGTGCAGGACTCAAGCAAATTTCAGATAAAATTCTAATGTAATGCAAAAATTGCAGTTTCTGATTTGGATTTCTTTTCCTTGTTGTCTATTTCTAGCAACACTCTCTTTTCCAGTTTCCAGTGCCTGTATTCTTTTGTTTTCTATGTTTCAATGTGGTACTATTAATGTTTTGTTTAAAATGTGAGTCGTTTGTGCAAGAGAAAGTGAGAGTATCAGTTTAATTCACAAAGTTTGCTCACTACTGGAGTCCTTTCCAATATCATCAGAGTTGGGCTGACTCCAACAGGATGAGGTTCAACACAGCCAAGTGCCGGGTCCTGCACTTTGGGCACAACAACCCCATGGGGAGCTCCAGGCTGGGCACAGAGTATCTGGAGAGCATCCAAACAGAGAGGGACCTGGGGGTTTGGATTGACAGGAAGCTGAACATGAGCCAACAGTGTGCCCAGGTGGCCAAGAAGGCCAATGGCATCCTGGCCTGTATCAGGAACAGCATGGCCAGCAGGTCCAAGGAGGTGATTCTTCCCCTGTACTCAGCCCTGGTGAGGCCACACCTCGAGTCCTGTGTCCAGTTCTGGGCCCCTCAGTTTAGGAAGGATATTGAGGTCCTGGAGCAGGTCCAAAGGAGAGCAACCAGGCTGGTGAAGGGACTTGAGCACAGATCCTATGAGGAGAGGCTGAGGGAGCTGGGGCTGTTCAGCCTGAAGAAGAGGCGGCTCAGGGGAGACCTCATCGCTCTCTACAACTCCCTGAAAGGAGGGTGTAGCCAGGTGGGGGTTGGTCTCTTTTCCCAGGCACCTCTCAGCAAGACAAGAGGACACGGTCTTAAGTTGTTACGGGGGAAGTTTAGGTTGGATATTAGAATTTCTTCACCGAGAGGGTGATCAGGCATTGGAATGGGCTGCCCTGGGAAGTAGTGGATTCTCCGTCCCTGGAGATATTTAAAAAGAGACTGGATGTGGCACTCAGTGCCATAGTCTAGTAACTACAGCGGTAGTGGATCAAGGGTTGGACTTGATGATCTCTGAGGTCCCTTCCAACCCGACAATTCTATGATTCTATGATTCTATGATCAATTAATTCTGATTCTTTCTCATAAATGTTCACAGAAAGCACGCCTCCTTAGATTTAAAACCTGGCCCCTGCATCCATGAGCCTTTGTGTCTCACTAACATTATTGGATGGGTTTTTTTATCTTTATGATCCTGAAGTACAGTGTCATGGTAATGATGACTTTTAAATAATAAAAGAGAGTAATTTACTGAAATTAAAACCAGTATTTTAATTTTTTTTACATTGTTTCATAAATTGGAGACCTGAGGGTGTTTTGATAAAACTTGCAGTAAATGAGAGATTAAACTGGCCTAAACAGTAGTAATGATCCTCCTCTTGTAGAAATAGTCATTGGAATTACTTTGTGTCCTCTCAGGTGTCAGCCTGACTCTCATGTCCTTTCCCCTTGGAGCTTGGGAGTTTTAGAAGGGACGACAGAATAGGCTGGCCCTGCTCCCTGCCACAGGCACTCTTTAACTCTCAACAGGTTAAGTGTTCACTATGTCGCACTGTCATGTTTGCCAGATAGTGTTAAAACCATCTCTTTCACAGAAATATACTCAGATATTTTGTGAGGAACCGTTTTCAGATCAGACAAAAAAGGAAGGAATATCAGATATGCAAAGATCTGAATAGACCCAAAATCCTATACTAAGTTGTATCACTGTGTCACGGTTTAACAAGACAGAAAATTACCTTTATTCTGGCCCAAACCAGGACACACTGATAAAGAAGCATAGGACTAAAGTTTTCATAAACTTTCTAATTCTCTTAGGAATGTTACTGTAAAGTTGTCCTCTAGAGCTGCTTATGTGGCAACAACAATGACAAAACAAAAATAAATCTGAAGTTCTCCCTGAAGTTCCTGTAAGCTAAAGCTGTATCTCTAGCTTCCCAAATCTGATGAATACAGAATAAATAAAGAATAAACCAGTATTCTCAAATTTCTGAGGGTTTTTAGAGGCAGTGATTCACCCTTGGAGACACTGACAGTTGTGTTATAATTGAAGATAAATCTGAGATTTTTATGAAACAGTGAAAAAGCAAATACTGTTGAACATCTGGCAAAATGGAGAATCTTACTTTTTTCCCGCAGTACATTGTTCTCAGCAAATGCAGATTTAGATGTTTGTGCAGGGGATTGCATTCTATATACTGTTTGCTTTAAGGAGTATTCTTATAGAATCTTCTTCCCTGTAAATATTCAAAGGTGGTGGATCAGACTGCTTTTCTCAGTGTTTGTGTGTATTCACATTTTTCTTTGTCTTTTTACTACTGGTCATACAACTTTTCCCATGTTTCTTAACCCCCATAAAGCGGTGACACCTCATGGCTTCACAGCAGTGACAGATGCTGCCTCAGTCTACATGAAAGGTGGGGAGGCTTGGTCATTACATGAATGTGAAACAGAATATATGTTACATGAATGTTTTTTATGTTGTCCTAATCCTTCTCTCATCCCTTCCTACCTGCAACTTTGTCTTCTTCAAAGTGCTAATTATCTTGAGTCAAACCCATAGAAGTATTTATGTGTCTATAAATAAAAACACTTGTATTTACAAAGTGTAAGTAATTAAGCAAATCTTGTAAAAGTTTTCACTTAAATTTCCTAATTATTTCTGCTGTTATCTCTTAAGGCCTCCTTTGGTGCTTTTTCTAATATCACACTTTTAAATATCTAAATGTGGATATGATATGTATTATGGTGTTGGCTGAACTGCTATTATGGCTATGCAATGTAAAAACATGGCACATATATTAATAATCAATATGCTGTACCATGGATTGTACATTAATAGCCATTATTTACTAAACTTTGAGTATATCAATTTTTAAATTCACCCAGTTACACACCTGAGAGTACAGGCAGGCTTTGTGCAATCTCCATTAGCAGAACAAGTCTGTTTCAGAACAGATCAGCTTGAAGTTTTCACAGTTGCAAATCACATTTCTCTATCAGAGCAGAGATCTTTAAAAGGCAATGTTTTCCTTTTAACTAATTCTATTGCTCTCTGTGTAATGGATAGAAGCAATTGAAATATCCTGCTTTAATCCTTGGATTTTCAGCTGAGGAGAAAATAAACATCCAGGCAGTGATATGTGTCAACCGTTCTCTGGGGAAAAAAATACACATGCCTTTTTTTCCCATTCTGCAAAAGACCCCCAAGTAATTTGTCTTGGTCATTTTATACAGTCAGCATAGCTCCTGACACGTGTTCCTTTTCCCCAGTAGCAGGACACACAGTAACTCATGACTACTGTAGGACTCTTCCTCACAGATTTAGTCCAGTTGCTGTCTGACTGATTAATTCACAGGGATTCCTCAAAAACTGTTAATAAAGTGACAGAGTTCTGGCTTGGTAGGTTCCCAGTCTCTAGTAGAATAATTGTGTGGCTTCCTGCAGCACAGAGGCTGCTGGAAAAGCTTCCAAGTCTAGACAAGCTATTTGAAAAGTGGCTTGGCTGCAAGACAAAGCCATGCTGGCTGCATTTCCATGCTGTCTCTCAAGGAGATTCTTGTGGTAGTGCAGATAGCCTATTAACAACCATCTCCATTTGCTTCTGTCTCACTGGGCAGCAAAAATACTTGTTTAATGGCAAACAAAGGCAAAATAAACAGCTGAGGTCTCATAGCACATCTCGAGCTATGGATCAGTGGCCAAGATCATACGTCCAAATCAATACATATTTAAGAGCTACTTAATAGTACACAAATACTATTTTTGAAACACACCACTTGACCCAGTCTTCATCCTGAGCACATTGTTTTCATCAGGTCAGGTGTCCTCATGCCATTACGTCACTTCATGCACAACTACTAGCCCATGTTGCTTTTTGCCCTTCCCTTCTTCTTCTAGATTGTTTTCGCCTTTTGCGTAGTTGTCAGTTGGCATCTCATCATATGCCTTTGAATCAGCTTTTCTTCATCAGCAGCCTTCTCCCTCATGGCCAATTTCTGTTTCATAGAAACATACAAAAAGTGGGTATAGAGATAAAAGATCTAATTAGGAATTTTGAATTGAGTCTCGGAAGACCAAAGTTCTGTGGTTAGATTTAAAAAAACCCAAACACTTTGTGTCTCCTCAATATAAATCTGACACTATATAAACTTTCATAGCATCTTAGATCAGAGCACAGAAAGAATCTGTTTCTTGTAAATACAACAGAGTGTTTACCTATTGTAGAAAGGGGTTTGGACAAGATGACCTTCAGAGATCCTTTCCAACCTCAGTTATTCTGTAACATGTATACATCTGAACAAGAAAAGTCACTTTTAAGGATATCTTATTTTAGTACAATAACAATGCTGACAATAGCATCTCTGTTGCTTCATGTGCATTATAATTATGTCTGAGAGAAGGCAAATTAGAAAGTTTCTGTGTTCCACAAAATAGACTTAAGCTGTAACACTGAGGTAGGACTGCGAATGACGTAACAGCAACAGAGTGCATGGAGCAGGGATTGCACCTATCTATTAGCTAATTCAGGAGGAGCCTTTTTACAAGCACTAACAAACAAGAACACCCTGTGGTGCAAACATTCAATATTTATTCTTACTTGTCTTTCACAGAGAATGTGCAAAAGAGTGAATCATAGTTTAGTAATGGCCGTTCTAGCAGGCAAATATTTTCTTATAGTTTAACAATATATCTCAGAATATCTTTTCAATAGCTGTGAACAGCAGTTAGGAACATGAGACTCCTTTTCTTCCAACTAGATTAATTATTCCTATAATGTATTCATGGACAGGCATGGGCAGGAATCAGGTCTCCAGTCTTCTGAAAATATGTAAGAGAAAAACATTGTCTTAACTTCTAGTTATATAAAACAAATGATGCAGACTTAGTAACACACTTGAATGTGAAGTAACATGCCAGTGTTTGTAGTTAAAGAACATAATTATATTTTTTATGGACAAAAACAAAGCTATAAAGCTTTTAAAAAAACCACAATACACTCTAAACGAAATGGATTACAACTAGGAGAACATAGCAAAATGGTACTTTTGAAGCAATGGTTTATAACTAGGAAAACTTAGCAAAATTATCAAAGCAACAGGTTACAAAACCAGCAAAGTCAGAAACAATGTTACCCTGATGTGCCAAGAATAAGGTTAGAAACAAAGACAGAGGGAGAGAGAGATGAAGAAAAGGGGAAGGGGATACAAAAGATATAACGGCCCTTAGATCCATGAGCAATCTTGACATGAAGTTGCAGTCTTTATACAGCAAGCACATCTGACAAAGATCTCGAGTCTGCATCACTTATACTACGTGGCTCCACTTTTGTAGGGGAACTTGGCATATCTTTTGCAGACTTAGTGTTGAGGTTGAGTGTTCTAGAAGCGAATTGATGGGGCATGGGGCCCGCATATCTGGGTTGACCAAGCAATGACTTTTATTTCTGCACATGTAACCTGTTTAGTGGCCTTACACAGGACTTTAGCAAGGAGCAGCTCTGTCTCCACAGGGCCCTACTTGCTGGCCACTGTATCAAATCAGAACAGTGTCCTGCTTATCAGGGTGGATACCAAATGAGGAGCTCTGCTTGCAAGAACAGGATCCAAATGACTTGTCAAATGAGCACCCAACCCAAGCAGAATGTCCAGTTTATCAGGGCAGCTGTTTTGAGACAACTATTAATTTCAGGACTCACAGAATCACAGAAAGTTAGGTTTTGGAAAGGACCTTGAAAGATCATTGAGTAAACCTGCCCCTGACAGAGCAGAGTCACCTGTAGCAGGTCACACAGGAATGCATCCAGGTGGACTTTGAATGTGTCCAGAGAAGGAGACTTCGCAACCTCCCTGGGCAGCCTGTTCCAGTGCTCTGTCACCCTCACAGTGAAGAATTTTATCTTTGGGTTTATATGGAGCCTCCTATGCTCAAGCTTATATCCATTGCCTGTTGTCCTATCATTGGGCATAACTGAGAAGAGCCTGGCAACATCCTCCTGGCTCTCTCTCTTTACATATGTATAAACATTAATGAGGTCACCCCTCATTCTTCTCTTCTCCAAACTGAAGAGCTCCAGCTGCCTCAGCCTTTCCTCATAAGGGAGATGTTCCACTCCCTTAATCATCTTGGAGGCTCTGAGTTGGACTCTCCCAAGCAGTTCCCCGTCCTTCTTAAACTGCGGGGCTCAGGACTGGACACAATATTCCAGATGCAGCCTCACCAGGGCAGAGTAGAGGGGGAGGAGCAGATCTCTTGAGCTACTAGCCACCCCCCTTCTAATGCACTCCAGAATGCCATTTGCCTTCTTGGCCACAAGGGCACATTGTTGGCTCATAGTCATCCTTCCATGCACTGGCACCCTCAGATCCCTTTCCCCTTCACTACTCCTCAAGAAGTAAGTCCCCAACCTGTACTGGTTCTTGGGATTGTTCCTACCCAGGTGTAAGACTCTACACTTGCCCTTGTTGTAATTCATTAATTTTTTTTTCCCTGCTCAACTCTCTAGCCTGTCTAGGTCCCTCTGAATGGCAGCACATTCTTCTGGGGTGTCAGCCACTCCTCCCAGCTTAGTGTCATCAGCAAACTTGTTGACAGGACACTCTGACTCATCATCGAGGTCATTGATAAAGATGTTGAACTGGGCTGGACCCAGCACTGACCCTCAGGGGACTCCACTAGTCACAGGTCTACAGTTGGACTCTGCACCACTGATCACCATTCTTTGGGTTCACCAGTCTTTGTACTCCACAGGAGACAGGAAAGATTAGGACTAAGACCTTAAATTCAGTTGAAGATCTGTGGGAAGTAAGCAGTAACACTCAATTTCTGCCACCTGTACATTCATATAATCATATCACGGAATCACAGAATGGTTTGCGTTGGAAGGAACCTTAAAGATCATCTAGTTTCATCAGGGACACCTTCCACTAGACCAGGTTGCTCAAAACCCTGTCCAACCTGGCCTTGGACATTTCTGGGGAGAGGGCATCCACAGCTTCCCTGGGCCAGTGTCTCACCACCCTCATAGTAGAGAATTTCTTCCTAATGTCTAGCCTAAATTTCTTAAAATTTAAAGCCATTACCCTTGTCCTATCACTACACAGCCTTGTAAAAAGTCCCCCCCAAGCTTCAGGTACTGGAAGGCCACTATAAAGTCTTCCCTGAGATTTCTCTTCCTCAGGCTGAACAACCTCAGCTTCCTAACCCTGTCTTCATTGGAGAGGTGCTCCAGCCCTCTGATCATCTCTGTGAGCACCTCTGGACTCACCTCAGCAGGTCCTGTGTTGGGTATCTCAGATGTGAACACAGTATTCCTGGTGGGGTCTCACAAGAGCAGAATAGAGATGAGAAGTTACCTCTCTTGACCTGCTGGCCACACTTCTTTTGATGCTACCCAGAATACCGTTACTTTTCTGGGCTGCAGATGCACATTGCTGGCTCAGCTTGAATTTCTGGGCACTACTGTTTCATCCCGTGGAAGATCAATGCTTGTCTGACATCTACAGGTTTTAAATAGTTCAGGTTTCAATCTTTGGTTAAAAAAAATTAAAAATGATGGATTTGTGTCTTGGCATAAGTGCATATGCTCCGCTTTTGTTCCATTGTCCTCCAACAAGAATATGATGGACATGAATCCTAACGAACCACAGCAAACAAGGTCAGTGCTTCTAAGTAATTACAAAGCATTTTGGACAGAACACAGTGTTTGCATATCTAAGTACAACAGCCTTGCTACTAAGCCTGGGTTAGTTAAAAAGTATGAAAGGTGGTTGAATACTGTAGGTGTGAGGACCTGGTTTTGGTTTTGTTTGCATAATAATGACTAGCTTGTGGTTCTTGGCTCACAAATACATTTATTATGGCCCTCAAACTTTTCCTATGAATATTCCAATATTTCAATATTCAGTCCTTCAAATATGTGATCTATAGCCACCTTTTAAGCTATATTAAGCATGCAATTTCCAGCATCAAATTATTAGAGATCTTTGCATTAACTCCAGACTTTGGCACTGAAATTTTTGTGATGCCCATGTAACAGCCACGTAGCCTGAGTCCAAATAAACTGTAAAATGTATCTTCTTCACTTAGACTTGTATGCCATATATCAGTTTTATGGCTGATTATAGTTTTCATGACTATCTGTGGAAGTTTCCAATGGCCTGGAATTTGTAGGTGATAGGATCAGCTTACACATAAATTCCATCTGAATGCCCTCGACATGAGACAAGAATTTTGTTCAGTCACACAGAAGCTTTGAGATCAAATACTTAAACTACTTGTAAATTATATATCCAAAGAAAATATAATTTAGTTTTGATTGCAGATCTCTCTGTAGAAAATAAAGAGGCTAATTTTTATCAAATGTACCCTGTTTTTTTTTTTTCTCATTACTTTTTACTGACAGTTCTGGGCTGATGAATCTAGATACTTCTATCCTATAGAGCTATTCAAAATATGGGCATTTCACAGACAGGTATTTTTCACTAGCTGCTCATCTAGCTTTCTTTTAAAAAACATGAAATTTTAAAATAACTGATTTGGAGGTTTAGGGACTAGGGAATTGGATTAAAATTTTGCTTTACTTTATGGTTGCCACCTTCCTGATTACTCCAAAGTATAACCTTGGGAAAGAGTATCAATTTTGTATCTGATCTAATAATTTTTATGCAACTACCAGTTTAATAATAACATTTTACTGCTTTGGGAAAGATGTTAAAACCTTGTTACAAGTGTAATTATATTTTAGAGAGAAAAAGCAGAAAGGCTGTCTTCATATTTTTACACTTAACCATGACCTCAGTTCAAGAAATAACCTTCTCAAGATGGAATATAAGGGTGTCATCAACATTAACTATGTTCTTGAAATGATAATAATACCTTCCAGTAGAAGAGGCCAGTTGGCTTCATCTTCAGAAGTTGCAGGGAGCTGAAGTTTCTGCACTTTCATACTTTTAAATTTATTATTATTTTTTATTCAAACTACTGTGAGCACTTTAAGTTAAAATATTTGGCTTTGATCTTTTAATATCAAAGAATGTCCATTATGTCTAAAGAAACCTGAATTGACTAGATCAGTACCACTCACAACATCTGTGCACCCTAGTATGATGACAGAGGTGTTACTTTGCCTATTGTATGGAAACAAGTAACCTCATCAGTGATCTAGGACAGCTATAAATTGATAAAGATGTTGAACTGGGCTGGACCCAGTTTAATTTTCATCCAAAAACTGAAAAGTAAAATTAGGTTTGATAATGACTATACCTGGAAGATACTGTGAAAGTTGGCATAATTCAGTCTATCATTATAGCAGCTAACCTATAATGAAATGTGGGGGAAATTGAATTTGCCAATTTTGGTTACATGGAGCTTAAATATACTTAATTTAGTGATAGTGTTGTATATCTCATGCAGAAGGCTGACTGGGTAAAGGGCTTCTTAAAATCCACTGAAGCGCTTTTTTTCCCCTCCAGATTTATGCTGCATATAGTATACTTTTAAATACAGGTACTTTGGTTATTATAGCTGTACCATGAGTATCATCCAAGTAAACCATGAAATGTTGTCTTATGTCTACAGATCTCACTTTCTCCCTCTCTTCGTCAGATGTGACTGTCAGAACTGGCCAAGTAATTGGGACAATTAAGGTGCCCCTGAGATATAATTATCCATTATAATTTCTCTATATGTTTAAAAAAATTATAATTGGGTCAGAAAAAACAGGTTCCCTACGGTACAGTGAGAAGGAGGATACTGGAAATGAGTAAATCAGCTTTAATCTCTTTCAAGTAAATAGTCTGTAAAATAATTTAAGCCCAAATTCTTCCTTCTTTGCCAGTAATTTACACCACAAAACAACTCTGTGTTGACAAATAAATGTGTATCATCTCTGTTCAAAGTATCCTTTGGTGTATTAGGATCCTGGTAAAGACTCACTGTTGCTAGCATGAAGAAGATAAATGTGACAGTCATTTTCCCATGCCCCACTGACTCACTCTTCATCTAGCAAAGCACAGACACAGCCCTCCGAGTATCTCTTCAGCCTCACAGCTCCTCTTGAGCTGGAATGTCTTATTCCCATTTTCACAGAGGAAGAAATGATTTAGACAAACAGAATATATTATCCTCATTACTTGGCCAGTTTATGGGGAGAGGCTGAATGCTTACTCCCACCATGTAACTGCTACACCAGTACTACACACCAGGCCACGGGGCAGGACCATGTATACCATGAAATCACCAGCTTTTACAACAATTCACAGAACTGAGCCTTGGCTGCAAATGTCTGGAGCTTCTCAAACATGTCATTGTCCAGTCCATAAATGTTATTCTTCCTCCCCCTGCATCTCCAGCTGATTATCAATTACAAAATTGAATTTAAAAAATTACTTCATTTTATTAAGAAAATTTAGATTAGTGATCTGCAGCATTGTTATTGCATTGATTGAAATAAGAGCTGTCTTTATAATGTTTTTAAAGAGCAGTGTTTTCACTTTCTCTTGCTGACCTTGTGTATTTTCTTTCTCTTGCTGACCTTGGATTGAACTAGCTGCAAATAGGAAAGGAAATGCAGCTGACTGTATTAGCAGGCATGGATTAGAATGTGAGTGTTGCTTGTGTAGATTGCCTAGATTCTTCAAGCTTTTTTTTGTCATTGTCCCTACATTAAATATTTGTCATACAATTAATAGCTGATTTCATTACTTACTTACCTAGATTAAACACTAAAATATTAAAAGAGGCTCTGTGTTTACTTCCCCTTAGTTTTCTTAGTTCCCATTTGTTCAATGTACTTCCCTTGCTCTGCACCTGTCCCAGCCCTCCTATCACTCTGTCACCATCAACTACTCTTTGACAAAGTTTATTAATTGTGCTAGTGATATTATGGCATTTAAAATGTAAAAAACAAATTAAGCTGCATCTGAGGTCTGTGCTCATCTTCATATAAAATAATAACCTATTTTCCTGTGGAAAAAGAAATACCTCAGAAAAATTCCCTGGGACTCATAGCAAAAAAGCTGTAAAAAATAGCCTGAATGATAATTTCCCTCAGAAATGCTCAACATTTCTGAAAGAAATGTCTCCCAATGGCCAACTCAAGAGGATTTCTATAGCCATGTGAAAAAAATCTACTGAGGTATGTGCTGTGTTCACCTGAACTCTGTTTTGGTTTGTTTTGCATCATCTTAATGAATAATATAATTCAGAAAGGCTTCTAAAGCCTTTCCTACTATCTGGCTTTTGTCAGAGGTGATGTCAGTCAGTACAAGATGTGTGAATGGGTTTCCTAATAAAGGATTTTGAGATGTTTCATTTTTAAAACATGCACATATATAAAGAATTTTACATTAGGATGGACAGATTTTGTTCTGGTTTTGTTCATTCCCTTTGCAGAGGCTGAAGGTGAGCTGAAATAGAAATTTCAGTCAGTTCTTTTGGTTTAAAAGAAACAAATGGCAACTTGCAGTTTCCTCAGAGCTGATGGAGATATCTGTGTATGCATAGAGAAAAAGCAAAGGCAAGAACTGTTGTTTCACCCTGCAGCATGACTAATGGAGACCATCAACCTCCCTTCCTTCCTTTATTGTTTCACAATTCTCTTGCTCCTCACTTATAACTAAAAAACCAAACCAAACCAACCAACCAACCAAAAAACCCAAAAGCACAGCCTATTATAAAAGGTTATTCCTTTCTTGCATTTTCATGTGAACTTTTTTTTTTTTTAGCTTTTATAAGTGTTTTGCAAAATATACAAGCAATTTTGGTGAAAAAAATTAGAAATTAATTAATGTTTTATCACCTTTCCCTTGGCTCTTCTTTTTTATCTCTGGAAAAGGATATATAAACCAGGGCCACTACGTGGTGGGGGTTTGCTGCCTCTGTGGTGCCAGGTTCAAGGTACAGAAAAATCTCCCTAACGTAGTTTAACCCTCGGACTAATAGCCACAAGTAGTTTTTCATGTACATAGTTATGAGGTTTTGACAAGAAGTCCAAGATCAATGAAGAGAGACTTCAAGGCCCTGGGATGGCTGGTTAGGGGGTCTGGAGCACAAGTAGTGTTTGCCTCCATCCCTGTTGCAAGAATTAATGAGGGGATAAACAGGAGGACCCTACAGGTTAATGCATGGCTACACAACTGGTGTTATTAGCAGGACTTCGGTTGTATGACCATGGGTTGCCTCACAAGACACCAAGGCTGCTGGCAAGAGATGGGATACACATCTCTCAAAGAGGCAAAAGGGTCAGGAGCTAGGAGCACTCATGGAAAGTTCTTTAAACTAGCCTCCAACTGGGCTCACTAGAGAGGAGCCTGGTAGTGGACCAGTGGAAGAGTGTAGTAATAAAGTCCTACTGTTGGCTGTCTCAGTGGAGATGAGGGGTAATAGGCTGGCAGATACAGAAGAATCTGAGAGGTATCTGATGGGAGTTAGGGCTTTGTCCTTAAAAAAGGTGGCAGGACCATTAACCCAGATGAAGTGCGTTTATACCAATGCATGCACTATGGGGAACAAACATGATGACCTAGAGATGTATGTGCAGTTGCAGCGCCATGATCTCACTGCAATTACTGAGACATGGTGGTATAGCTCAGATAGTTGGAATGTTGTCATGGATGGCTATGTACTGTTTAGGAAAGAGGTCATCAAAGCGGGGTGGCGGAGTAGCTCTTTATTTGAAAGAGCTCCTGGAGTGTATCGAGCTCTGCCTAGAAGAGAAGAAAGAATGTGTTGAGAGCTTATGGGTTAGAATTAAGGCGCAAGCCAACACGAGTGATGGGTGTTTACTACACTGTGGTGGGTGTTTACTGCAGGCTATCTGATCAGGATGAGGAAGATGAGAAGCCTACAAGGGAGGTGCACTGCTGGATCTGGTATTAAAAAACAGAGGGTCTTTGGGATGTGGAGGTGGGGGGCAACCTTGGCTGTAGTGACCACAAAATGGTGGAGTTTACTGTTTTGTGTGGAAGTAGAGAAATAAGTGAGATTACAACCCTGGACTTAAGGAATGCAATTTTTGGCCTCTTCAAAGATCTACTCAGTAGGATTCCATGGGTCAGGGCTCTGGAAGGTATGGATGCCCATTGGATCTGGGCAACTTTGAAACACGTCTCGGTCCAAGCTCAAGACCAGTGCATCCCAATGAGGAAGAAATCAAGCAGAGGAGGCAGAAGACCTGCGTGGTCTTCTGGAAAAAATTGAAGGGAAGAAGGAAATTTACAGGAAAACAGGACTGGCCGCTTGGGAGGAATATAGCAATGTAGCAGAGAATTCAGGGAGGCAATAAGAAAAGCTAAGGCCCACTTGGATCTAAAGCTGGTGAAGAGTATCAAGGACAAGGGTTTTTCTGTACATGAATTAAAAAAGGAAGAAGAGGGGAAATGTATGCCCACTGCTGAATTATGTGCATGCCCTAGTGGTCAAAGACACAGGGAAGGTGGAGTTATTGAATTCCTTCTTTGCTTCAGTTTTTCACTGCAAAAGCCAACCCTCTTGAAACCCAGACCCTGGAGGTAAGAGAGAAAGTCTGGAGAGACCCTCAGGAGAGAACCAGGTTAGAGGCCACTTAGCCAAACTGGATGTCCATAAATCCATGGGCCCTGATGTAGTGCATCTACAAGTTCTGAACAAGCTGGCAGATGTTATTGCTGGCTGTTCTCCACCATCTTAGAGAGGTCATGGAGAACAGGAGAGGTGCCTGAGGACTGGAGGAGGGCTAATGTCAATCCAGTTCCTAAAAAGGGCAAGAAGGAGGACCCAGGGAACTACAGGCTCACCTCTGTTTATGGTAATGTGGTGGAAAAAATTGTTCTGGACATCATCACAAAACATGTGAAAGCAAAGAATGTCAATTGAAGAAGTCAGCATGGATTCATCTAAGGGGAATTATGCTTGACCAACCTGATTTCCTTTTATGATGTCATCACTAGCTGGCTTGATGAAGGAAGAGCAAGGGATGTCATCTACCTTGACTTCAGCAAGACTTTTTATACCTTCTCCCATAACATCCTCACTAGGAAACTCAGGAAGTGCTGGCTAAATGAGTGGACAAGTGAGGTTGATTGAGAGCTGGCTGTGTGGCAGAATTCAGAGGATGGAGATCAATGGAGCAGGGTAATATTGGAGGACTGTAACCAGCAGTGTCCCCAAGGGATCAGTACTTGGTTTTGTCTTGTACAACGTGTTCATCCATGACCTGGAGAAGGGGACAGTGTATTCTCATCAAATTTGCTAATGATACAAAGCTGGGAGAGGTGGCTGACACTCCAGAGCGCTGTGCTGCCATCCAGCATGAACTGGACAGGCTGGAAAGCTGGGCAGAGAAGAACCTAATGAGGTTAAAAAAGAGCAAGTGTAGGGTCCTGGATCAGTACAATTTATTTTTTTTTCTGCTTTACAGCAGGATTTTATTCTGAAATGTCAATTATCTACTGAATCAAGTGTACAGTACAGAAAACTAGCAAACATAAAATAGCAAATGCTTACCAATGAGTTTCCCCCCCCCCCTCCATTGTGGGAAACCTTGACTAGTTTTCAAGATATTTAAATGCATATGGATCTTGGTTATTACTGGGAACTACGATTGATTTCACTGTTTACACTGTGTATTATATATGTAATGAATTTCTACTCTGATGATTAATGAAAGTAGAGTCTAAAGTATGCATTTAAAAAAAACCCTACATCAGTTGTATAATTATACCCTGGAAAAAGTCTCTGCAGTTGAAAATAGACTAGTGCCTAACCTGTGCTTTTCAAGCCTGAAGAGTGTATTTAGAGATAATCTAAGCTTGTAAAACTTTTGAGCAAGTATTGATTGTGCATACTTCTGAGTTTCATGAACTTTGGTAACTAATACAGTGTAAAGCAAATATGACTGTCTTCGCAGAATTCAGTAGCAAATACAACGGTCAACAGAAGCTTCAAAATACAAGTATTACTAGTTCAGCAGAAACTGCTAGAAATCAACTAATATATAGGACTATTTGGTCTTCACTCAGCCTGTTTGAGTTGAGGATGCTTCAAAGGAACTAGTTTCAGTCTATACTTTTCATGTGTTTGTATTTTGTCCTTGTAACATGGACTGAGACATTCCAGTCTATTTCTCTGTGGTATTTAGAAGGTAGCAAGCTATATCATCACTTGGCTGCATGAGTTAGTTTGAAAACTAATAATAGGAGTGTCTGTGAGGCAGAGGTATCTTTCAGGAGTTAGGGAGCTCTTCAGGAGGTTACTGGGAAGCATGGGATGTCACCATACTCACTGAAAAGGCTTGCACAGCCTTTTCAGACAGGACTTTTAGAAGTCCTATTTGCATCCTGGCTTTCTTGGAAGGTTTGTATACATATTAATAAATTCTCTTGTCTCTTTTCCCTCCTTGTTCAATAAGCAAATTATGCACTGTTCAATAAGCAAATGATGCACTTTTATTACTGTAGGTAATAAAAAATATCCCTTGAAATTCTCAAACAGAATGTAGTTACAAAGTAAAATTCTTCCAAGAGCAAAAATTAGTCATGCATGATTACTTTCTGACACACAAAATAGCTACCTCAGTGTTTATATCATCATTAAATAAATTGGAACTAACAAAAAGTCCTTTTTTCCTTCTTCCTCCTTATTACTGCAGAATATGTCTTGACAAGGCTTTCTGAGTTAATTTGAAGCCAACTCGAGCTTGCTTTCATTCTGTATGTTTTACAGTAATGCAAAGAGTCTATATAATGCTGCATTTTTGATTTCATAGGTTTTTATTCCCATTTTGGTAGACAGGTACAGGACAAGTGGAGGGTCAGTGCGAGTCTGACCCTCTTCAGCGATTAGGGAAGGAGTTATACATTGTAGCACAGTTCTCCTTCACTACTAGAGCGGTCAGTGATGGACCAGATAAACTTGGCACAGACTCTAGACATGTCTTCTCTCATTAAAAAGAGTAAACATTTTTCTGATTTACTGTGGGGAGCATTCTGCTATATTGAATATTTTTGAATATTGAATAACCATATTGAATAATTTCTGAATTGTCTCCTTTGCAGGAAGCCATTCCTGAGGACAGGCAGCTTGCT
This sequence comes from Florisuga fusca, assembly GCA_038090715.1. Lineage (NCBI taxonomy): Eukaryota > Metazoa > Chordata > Aves > Apodiformes > Trochilidae > Florisuga > Florisuga fusca. The sequence goes on from JAAWXA010000017.1 coordinate 11,669,160, forward strand.
TTGTTGCTTACCAGAACATACAAAAAATCTTTGGAAACAAAGACAGCTAATGAAAGTCTGCAGTGCTACTGCTTCTCCTTTCAGTACAGGCACTGTGATTACATAATGTAGTGAATAGAAGCAAATGATTGCATGTTAAAAAAAGAAATTGTCAAAAAGGCATTGCTCTTTACTAGTCTTACTCAGGTCATCAGCACAGATTTGCTAAGTGGTTAGGTGAGCATTAATTCCTCCTTTCTGTTACCAGCAGTCAGTTCAGCTTTTCTGCCTGATGGCCCTGATGCTCTTCCTGTTGTCATACAGCTACATTCCTCCCTCCCTGGACAGTCAGTCACTGCTCTCCACAGTCAGTCTCTTTGAAGTTAATTACCCTACTCCTGAAAGAAAATCCTACTGAAAATGTAAAAAAAAGGTACAAAGTTCATAAATTACAAGCTGTATGACAGTGGTCAAAGGAAATGGATGTAAATTCTGACTGTAAATGTTTAGCAACCAGACCATTAACCAAATTAAGGCCACCATCCTCCTCTAAGATTGACCACAGAGCTATAAATAACAATTTTTCCACAAGTAAAAATGAAGAAATCATTAAAAAGTAGATCCTGATTTGACTCTCATTCTTTTGATCAGAGATTAGTTATTCTAAGCTTCACTAAAATCTCTGAAAATGCCAAATGAACTCTAAAAGGGAAGCAGAGCACTTTAGTGATGAAACAGTTACCAATCCTGTCTTTCTGTGTATTCAGTATTTGGGAAGAGTATTTCACCCCCCCCCCAGTAAGAAGTAAACACTGAAATAATTATTACAGTCACTTAATATGCACTTTGGATTATGTTGTTATAGCCCATTTATCAGAACAAAAAGGTGTTTATGGAAGATAAATTACTTTTCTGTAGACTGCCCATCAGTCATGATGTCTCTGAGCCCATTGGACATACATGGGCTCAGAGACAAGGCAGGTAGAAGAACAGAGCTGCATAATTCCTTCTTTTAATCCATGACAGGGAGTAAGCTATTTAATAAGCACATGTGAAGATACGCACTTCTTACGAAGCAAGGAACAGGGAAAAATCAGTGACTGAGTCACAGTTTGTACCCTGGTCTGACGGTATTGACTATTTCACTGTGCATTTCAGGATCAAAGCAGCTGAGTGTCAGACAGCAGCTAGTTTAACTGCAGAGGTAGGGGAAATGCTGAAATGCATCACATTCACTTTTCCTGATGAATGTGAGATGAACTGTAGTCTTGAGAGTAAGACTAGCTACAAAGCACTGGTTCAAAGTCAAATTATAAACCCAGAAATGTATTCCATTCCCAGCATGACACTAATGGACTGTCTCAGTGGTGAGTGGTTGTATCAGAGCTGGTATATGAAAGAATATAGATATAAGTGATACTTATGTGCTGCAAACTTAAAGAAAAATGTCAAATATGCACTGTCAAATATGATGATTAGCTATGAGTGGAATACACAGGTTAGCTTGGATACTTTTTCCTTGTTGGAAATACTCAAGAGAATACAGGGGGTAGGTGGAAGGTGGGCACAAGGGTGCTCCACATTTGTTTATGTGTGTTTTCATTTAAAGCTGAAGATGCCACAAAATGAGAAGTCAACAGAGAAAGTAAATTGCTTGGGTTAGACCCCATCACTCGTGTGTTGGTATAGAACATGGCATTGCTCCTGGGTTTGGTACTACGTCCTTCCAGCCACCACCAAACAGTAAGATCTTTCTGGGAGCCTGTGGTACCAGAAATGTGTCTGCCTTGTTCAAAGAACTAAGAACTCTGTTTAAGACAACTACAAGGCAATGTCCATAGCAGCTCACTAGCTTCTTTAAAAACAAAGTCTCTGACTGTTGTGACAAGCCTTTCATCTGGCCCTTGGCTTGTTTTCAGTCTCCTATATTAGGGTGCTAACACATGGGTAATAGCACTTCCAGAAGCTAAGTTACCACTCCTGGACCTCTTTACAATAACTAAGCAGGCTCATCTGATGTATTTATTAGAAGACAACTAAATTAAAGTCAAAGACTTGCACTAATTTGCTAGAAAGAAAATCTAGGCAAATATAATTCTCATTCTTCCTATATGGCTGTATGCTTTTCTGAACAGAATTAAATGTTCCAATGTACTTTTTTTCTTATGGCCATTGACAGCCTTGAGAAAGAAAAATACTGGTAAAGCTTACTAGATTTTAATGTGATCTAGGGTATTCCGCATTAAAAATTAAAGAGCCTGTGCATTAATTTTGGTAAGTAGATTGGCTATGGGGTAAAGACAATATTCTTTTCTATAGCAAGTTATTGCAAATTTGATTTTTTGCTTCTATCTCAGAAGATAACTATGTCAGATAAAATAATACCTGACCCAGTAAAAAACCTCTCTCTCCTCCGTCCTCCCCCTTCCCTTCATTATTAGAAGAAAAACTTTCATAGGATTATATATAGTATTGTATTCTGCTGCATTTTGCTTTACCTTTGAGTAAAGATGGCTTTTTTTTCCTCCAGGGAGGAATGCAGTCACTTCGAAACTTCTGGCCTGGGAAGCTTAGATCTATTTAGCTGTGAAATAGCTTGTCCCTATACTATGTAAACTTGATAATTCTTTTCTTTACTCACAAATGCTCAGGGTGGAAGCACCACCTCTAGGAAGAGAATGTAGGAACCTCTAGGAAGAGAATGTAGGTACCTGAATGTGTCATGAGAACTTCCAACATGGAAGGGAGGAGGGTAAAAGAAAAAAAAAAAAAAGAGATTCAAGTATCTCAGGAAAGTGCAAAATAAGAAAACTGAAAAATTATCTTTGAAATCTGATAAAATGTCTTTGAATAGAGTGTGGGATATTTTTGAAGAGCAAATCCCAGCTGTTCATGGAATCTTCAGTTACGCAGTTCAGCATTTCATGCCATCCTGAGTAAGAAATCTAGTTTGTATATACACTTATACAGATGTTCACATATTATGAAGGCATCAGAAGTAACTCCACAGTTAAAAAACATCGGTTAAAACATCAAACAGTTAAACATAAAACAGTTAAAGAAGTACTAGAATCCCATTTTTTCATACTTTAGTAACTAATTTGGCTTCCCATTTTGTCAATCTAAATCTTTAGAAGAAAATGTAATTCTGGGTTTGTTTTTGGTAAATAACTTGCAGAGGAAATTGCAGAGGAAATCTTGTTTGTTCTTTTTACAGGTTGGATTAAAACTTTCTAAATGTCTGGGTTTAATTTTCATTTAATTTTCATTTAATTTTAATTTTCATTTAAAACATTTGAAGCAGATAAACCATCCTTTCCACACCAAAGTCAGCTGTAGAATATCACAAAAAAAATAAGTATTCTGTTCATCAGAATTTCTTGTATGTATTGTACTGTTTTGGGAATGGGTATGTGTGAATGTGCCCATGCAGATGACAGGCTTCTTACATGGAAGAGTGAGGCAACAAATGTTTTTGTACAGGCTTAGTAACACCTGAGTTTGACATTGACAACAGATTAAAGAAATGGCTTTTGAGGTAATGTGAGAGCTGAAATAAGTTTGGTGAAATGGTTCTGGTCTGCCAGGACATAGCGAATGTATCTTAGTGCTCAGGGTAATTGCAAGATGAAAAGTGGGTATTGTATTGTTCAGGTTGATAAAATTTTGCAGAAAAAAAAAAAAAAAAAGTTAAATAGCTGAGATTTTAAGAGGTAAGCAAAAGCATAAAGAGAAGATATTAAAGATGGTAAAGGAAAAAGAATTATTTTTAAATGTTGCGCACCTGGCTAGAAGCCACATGTCAGGTTAGAAAAACACATAATAGAGACAAGATCTAAGAGAGTAAACATAAGGATGGAAGGCAGCTAAGTTATTACTGCACCTTTGAATTGAACTGCTACAGATGTAGCTATGGGAAGAAAAGGGGAAAAAACAAAAGTTGGAAGAAAAAATTGAGATTATATTCATTCCGGCTCCACATAACCCAAAACCCAGGCAAATTAGGAAACTAATAGTGTCCCTGGAGGACTGGGATGGGGATATTTAAAATGAACCTGGTAACCATGATGAAGGAAATGTAGACCCCCTGTGCCTTTTGGACTCCTCTGGATATAAGACTTGACCCATCATTAAAGCAGAATCCTCTAAAAGACTTCAAGGGGTTGGTCAGTGATATACAATGCAAAGCACTTGGTGGTGTGTTTTACAACTGCAGATACTTCAGAAAGCCAGGTGAAAGTGAAGATAAATATTTGTAGCGTGTCTGCTTCAGTGGTGGTGACTGAATAATGTTGAGTGGGGACAAAGCAAAGTTATTGGTGTACCAGTGTTTTCTAAAATCTAGGACCCAACCCAGTAAATGAAGCCCATTTCATCACCAGCAGTGTAGACTACTAGGCTGGGGGAATAAATGCCTTGGATCAAGGTGAACCTTGTATGATTCCCATTCGTTGCCTGTGTGAGCTTTCCACTGCCATCACCAAAGCTGCCTGCATACAAGCTATGCACAAATGGGGAGAATTCTCCAGTATATGCCCATAACCCCTAGTGTAGACTATACTGTGTTAAAGCCCTGACAGTTCTCAAACCATTTAATTGCAAAATGGGATGATATTAAAGGAGACACAACACAATGAGGAATTACATTGGGACAATACCTACAGACACTCCCCTATATGGGCAGAATGTATGGTATTGTAAACCATGCCTGTGAAATGGGGAGGATCAAACTGTTGACCAAGATGTCAGACCCAAGACTCCAGGAGGAAGTTCCCAGTGGCTGTGAGGAAGACAAATTAAACATAAAAATGAAGACCTACTACTAGAGTCTTGAGAAAGAACAAATGCATTATGGAGAAAAGCATTAGTGTTAGGTGTTCCAAAGGTAGCAATACAGGGACAACCAACAAATATTAATCATAGTATGAGTCGGGTTTCAAGGGACCTTAAAATCTAAATCATCCATTCACACCGGAGGCCATTGGAACCTTATTTCATCAATAATCTGGTATTCTGCTGAGAACATGGGCTTTAATATCTTTCTGAATTATGGGCTATGGTTTTTTTAATAAACAGCATTTATGGTGTTAATTTCCAGTCCTTAATCACCACAGTAATTAGGTGTTTTAATAGTAACTAAATAGCACAGACTGATACAATCTGTTAAAAGGCAGCAGTGATATAAATACGTTCCTCCTGTTTCTCTTTCACCAAAAAGAACCCATTTCTACCACAGCTGCATATAAAAATTTAGATCAGTTTGAGGGGGCGGGGGAGGTGTATAGCAGATTCAGATTTCTGTTTCTCATATGAGAAAATGCAGAACCTTTATAAGTTTTTCATTAAAAACCAAACAAAAAATACATAATCTCACACTCTGATAATCAAAAGAAAGAAGGGATTTCAATGTGAGGGATATGACCCAACTATCTTTTCCAGTTTTTTTGTAATGAAATGGTGCTTCTTGTTTGATTTCTTCAGCACTGAGGGAAACACTGTGTTATTGGAAAAAAAAAAATCAGAGGTCTGCTTCAGAGAGAAACTGGGCCTTATCATGTATTTCTTCTAGGCAAACACCTTCCAAAATCCAGAATGTGTGGCTGAATGCTCAAGTCAAAGGAGAAATTATTGTTTACAAGTTTTCTTGCCATCTAAGTAATATTACTGGGACCAAGGCCTCTGAAGGATTCTGGCATCGGGCAACCTACTGCAAGTCTTGTGAAGAAATCAGTGTTGTCCAATATAATAATGTTTCCTTTTCTGAAATGAATTCCTCCCTCCTGGCCTCCTGGCTACTCAGAATAAGTCCAATGTTGTTATAGCACATTCAGTTGTTCTCAGATGAAAGAAGGTGCCTTCACCAGAACATTTCCACCTTGGGACTTGAAATACAAGAGGACTGGGGAGGTTAAGTGACAGTCACGCATAAATATCCCTTCTCACACAGGGTCCTCAAAGCGCTAAGCCCTGTGGGGCTGCATCGGAATGTCACAGCAATGAAGTTCAGCCAAATCTGTGGCACACACCAAGCTGATCTGGTGCGGGGCTGTGGAATTGCTCTGCCACAACCCAGCTGTCCAGGAATGATATAATGCACAATAAAACCAAGAGAGGTACTGAAGAAAAGTTATGCCTGGGAAACAGGTACAGGACTATTTGTTTGGAACTTCTTTACTTCCTTATCAAATAGAAAATGTGTTGAAAATAGAAAATAAATAAATAGCAATTTCAAAAATTATACCTTTTCTGATTAAGGACAGTTATTGGTGATGTCTGCTTTTGAATGGATCCTATATAGGGTCTTATATAGGATCTTTTTTCTGTCTTAGACGATCTGGATAGATAAATAACAGATATGTGGCAATGGAATATAAAATTGCTCTCTTCAAATGGATTACTTTCCTTGTTATCACATAAACCATCGACTTTATGGTGGATAAGTCATCTTCTGCCCAGTCTTCATTAAAAATAATCCTGGATATTATTCTCCTGTTTTGCCTACGAGAGAAGCAGAGTATGGCTGAAAGTAGCCCAATACTTACATTTTGAGCCTTGCCTTCAGTACTAGGCAGACAGCAACTCAGATGTGGGTACATCCCTCTTCAGTGATGACTTCTGAGCTGTTTGCCCAGAATTTGGGAAAACAGTCAAAATGCCTCGCAGTCCATACGAGACAGGACAAGAGGACTGTCTGCTTCCATGCCCCCAGAGGCTCCAGCAAAGAGGTCCACAAGTTCAAGACCATACAGGAGCTGCTTAGTGCCTTGTAAGCATACAAGTGCCTTGTAAGCATAAAAGTGCCTTGTAAGCATGCATGAACTCTTGGCATTCTGTTTATATCATTTGGTGAAGAAGTCACAATGAGTATATGGCAAGAGTCTATTCAGTCTCATTTTGAGGAGGTCTCAAGTTCTTAGACCACTCACCTCATTTTTCAGTTTTTGCTAAACATATAATGGTCTTTTGAAGTATAAATTCAGATTCTTCTTCTACTGGAACTGCTTTTCTTTACTTTGATCAGAACTGAAGCAAACTGTAAGCTAATTATTTCCACCTTCAAGCACAATAGAGTGGTTATTGCAATGTTCCCTATAATTCTATCTGAAGTGTTATAGGTTCTCAGTAATAAATAAGCTTCCCATTAATTAAATGCAGCTCTCCGTATAGACAGATCGCTCCAGAAACTATTCCTATTTTTCCTCCTCCTGCATCAGCTGGTTCAAAGCAGAAAGAACATATTCTCTGTAGTTAAATACAAAACATCAGGATTGAGGAGTGTTTCATTCATAGTGAAATTTATTCTTAGTGAATGTTAAAAAACTAAATAGGAATATTATTAGCTCTACTGTTAAAATGTAATTTATTTGGGTACGGTTTTTGCACCTGTATATTATTTTTTATTTAAGCATTCTGAAATTGGTTTTGTAAAATTGGAACTTCAATCATTTTTAATTTTATTTTTAATAGCACTTCTCTCTAATTACATTTAGATTAAACTTTGGAGAATTAACATTCATTCTTGATCAACACAATGTGAAATACAACAACAGTTATTTGTGAGTCAGAAGGGAAAAGAGGATGAGGGTATTTCTGTAGATGTTGGCAGTGGGATGAAAGGATTATTTTCAAGCCATATTATTTTGAGCCACTTAACTACAGGTGTTTTGGTATGAGGAGGAATGCTATGAAAAAAATAAAAATGAACACTTCTGCTTTACTTGACTAAATACTAAGTGCATTTGCAAGGCACAAACATTAGTCTGCAGGACACTCCAAAGAAGATGTGTGTTCATTCCACTATAGTGCTCAGGGACTGCTAAAGAACAAGCTTAAAGCATATCAGCTGCTCTATAAGGATGCCCCTTTGGTGTGCTCTGAGGTACACACACCATGGGGAATCATGAAGGAGGAGTGAACTCCTTGGGTTTACTCTCAGGCACCTGCTGCAGAGTAGCAAGTGTGATACGTGGCCATATCTCTCAGCTAGCCTGCATACCAGGAACAGCACTTTATTATAATATTTATGTGTGGGCACTAATAGGTAAAAACAGTGGACTAGGGCACGCATTCTTGAGTCACCTGTGCTTCAGGTTTCCTCCTGGTTTCTACTAAACTACTGGCTTGTGTATCTATATGCAATATAGAAGGTAGATAGCATCTACTGAGTTCCTGATGAACAGAGGCTCAAGCACCTTAGAAATGGAAATTTAAAAAAAAAAAAAAAGTTCCTTTGCTACCTGAGAACATGTTTGGTACAGAACAATCAAAGACAAAAGGAAAGATAGGTATTATATCTGAGCTACAAGAATCAGGGTCCTAATGATGCTGATTGGTGCCACAATCCCTGCTTCAGGCCATAGAATCATAGAATGGTTAGGGTTGAAAGGGATCTTAAAGATCATCAAGATCCAACCCCCTGCATGATCAGGGACACCTCCCACTAGACTACATTGCACAAGGCCTCATCCGGCCTGGCCTTGAACACCTCCAGGGAGGTGGCATCAACAACTTTCCTCGGCAACCTGTTTCATATCTTACTACCCTCATGGTGAAGAATTTCTTAATATCTAACCTGAATCTACCCTCTTTCATTTCAATAACATTACGCCTTGTCCTGTCTCTACCCTCTCTGGTGAAAAGCACGTCTCCAGCTTTCCTGTAGGCTTTCTTCATATACTGAAAGGCCACTATAAGGTCTCCCTCGAGTCTTCTCTTCTCTGGGCTAAGAAAGCCCAACTCTCTCAGCCTGTCTTCCTAGCAGAGGTGCTCCAGCCCTTTGATCATCTTTGTGCCCTTTCTCTGGACCCTCTCCAACAATAACCTGGAGCAAAAGGTTCATAAGATAGGCAACAGCCAAAGTGCTCACTGAATGTGATCATGCTGGAAATAAGGAATAAAATTCACATGAGAGAAAAATTTCCAGAAACTTGGATATCTCCTCAACAAACTTGACACTAGTGAAAAAGTTAAAGTCCCACAAGCACAGAGCCAGATAGCAAGGGTGCCTTCCATAATAACACACATTCCAAGTACATCAAGGAAACAACACTGAATGGCCAGGGAAACAAAAATCCATTATTTTTGTCTTGGTGCCACACAGGCTTTCCTGAACCAGTGAAGTACTGACAGAATTGCAGCCTGTAATCTTTGTGCTAGGGAAAAGGGAGGAGCCTGGACAGAAAGGCTGATGATGTGGCAGGAGAAGACTTTCTCAGACTGTTTTTCTCTCCCCAGTGGTCTGTGGAACTGGAGGGCTGCAAGAGATAGGTATGCCTCATCCTTGCCTGAGAGGGTGTGATGCTGAACACATCCAGTGCGCTGCCTAGAACAGCTAAACCCCATGGACTGATGGACCAGCATCTGAGTTTTATCCTCACAGTTATCTGGGTGTGCATATGGCTTTGAAGCTGAAGTTGCTGAATGGAAAGTCATTGTTAAAACATTTTCATCCTGGACTTGCAGGGATGAACTGCTTTGACATGGCAGTCTAAAAAGGCTGAGCATTTCTGCTTAAAAACTTCAGTCTGTCTACCTTCATCTCCATTCATAGCAAACCCACCTTGAGCTTGAGTCTCAGCAGCTGGTAGATTTTTGTGCTTTCCAAAAAGTGTCAGTTTCTCCACCTGAAACAGTGTGCAGAGCCTTTATTTCGAAGCTTGTCCCTGGTAAAAAATCACTCCTATAGAAATCTCTCACTAGAGCACCAATTTGCCTCATCAAATGTTCTTTGTCCATATTTATAATTATCTTCCCCAACAATTTATACCAGAGAACATAATTCGGAACATAAATTAGTAACAGAAGTACCTGAAAATAGTGTGGTCAAACTGATCCAAATGTTTGTTGATTGCCATGATATCTGACTTTGTGCCTGACTGTCTTCCTGTCATTTGTATGTGTAGTCTCTGTTCCTTCTAGAGCTGGGAGGTTTCATTTTTTTAGAGCAGCAGAGGTCAAAGAAAAAAATCTCTTGGTCAAATTCACAGAGAACAAAACTTAGAAACAAAGATTTAACTGGATTTAACATTTAATCCAGGGTTTTAAGTATGTATTTTGTTTATAGTTTTGTACAAGTGACAATTGTTGGTTGCCTGAACTTTTACTAATTTTGACGTAAAGTGAAAAATTACTAGATTGTTTTCTGTGATTAAAACTGAGTTGTTTGTGGCAATGTTCATATTCTTTCTACATTTGCATTCCACAATTATGCCAGGTAAAAATAGGAAGACATAAATATTTATGCAGAATAGCGCTTAGGGAGGCACATCTGGAGTTTTACAAAGTCGTTTGTATCTGCACAAGTTTGGGACACATTCATCCCATAAAAGGCTGATGCTTATGAGCCACAAGAGAAAACTTAGCCTCAGCATTTCCTCAGATTCCCATTATCCATGTTTTTCTTCAATTCAAAAACCACAGTTAGCAGGAATTATTATACTGGTTCCACAGAAGTCTAGTCATGCACAGATATTAGTTATATATACATAAAATACAGAACCCTTTATTAAAATCTGTTATTGGCAACTAAGTTTTTGAAAATTCATTCTAATTTTTAAAATTTATTCATTTATTATTATTATTAAAGAGGCAATTAAAATGGATGGTGATTTTTAGAGCTTACGGCTCAATTGCAATTAAGTCATATCAGTGAAGCCATCAAGTAGAATGATATTTGGGTTAGAGAAGAGATGGTATTGCAGTAATTGTTCATCCATATCGATTTTTATTGAATAAGTTCCTTTTTTTTTTTTTTTTTTTAGTCTCTGTTTATATTTGCCACAACTATTTCGATTTCAAATGTTTTGTGCAAAGAATTGAAAATACTGATGATATTTAATACAGTATTTAAAGACAAAAGGCACCCATGGTAGAGAGATGTGATGGGTTAAGACAATGACACCAGAGCGACACCATTTATGAATAAAGGTTATGAAATAAGAGCCACTTTTTTATTTGACATGTGCAGAATAACAAGGGTAGTTGTTACCTTCTGAATAATGGTTCATAGATTATACAGATAGATTATAAAGTCTGATCTAAGTCATAAATCAGAGGGTTTTGCTGAACTGATTTTTGTTTGAATTACAGCATGTCTTCTAGGAAAAAGAAAACAATTTTATTCTTACATTTTCCCGAAACTGTTAAGAAATTCAAGAGAGTCTGTCAATACTATGGAATGAAAAAGGTACCTCTTCCCTTCTGTCTCTCTCCCCCACTCCCTCCACTCCTTCTTAAGTATTTGGGAGAGATACCATTCTACGGTGTCTGCAGTTCTCTCACAAGTATCAAAGTTGAGCTACCCCAGCTGAGAACCTCTATACTAGGGGTAAGCAACATTTAGCTGGGAAGGAAATGTCCTCTGTAACATCATCAAATGATAAAAGCTGTAGATTCTGTAGATTTTATCAGACTTTGAATCTTCTGCTTTTAATCCTTTTGAGGGAAAGGCTTCATATATTTATGAACCCCCAGGCATGTCCTTTTGAACTGTAAAGACTATAAAAGACTTTCACATTGCATGAGTTTTGTGTGACTTAAATTCACAACCATGAAAGCCTGGGAAGAGCATGCTTGGGACTAGAGATAAAATTGGCAGAAAGGGAACAGCTAAGTAACAATGGTTTAGGGCTCCAAACCTCCAGAGTGGGCAGCAGTTACAAGTACTTTACAATAGACCATAATTTTTTAAAATTGCTTTCACTGAGTCTCCTGTGTAGCCTTACAATTAAAAAGTAGGTTATTACCCCTTTCAAAAACCTATCGGGGTTCCAGGAAGAGATGCTATTAGTAGACTGAATCAATACAGTAGGAAAGACCAGACACACATCTTGAGTCTTCTCTTCAGGTTTTATTGAATATGAATAGAGCTTTTGGTGAATTGGCAGAATTGAATTCTGAAGGTCAGTATACAAGCTGCTAGGTGATCTTTCTGTTGTAATTAATTTGGATATTTTGTAGATTTGATGTATTCCTTAGGCTAAAAGAAGATTAAATATGTAATAACAAACAGCATACTGTTTAAGGCCTTGCAACTATGAGTGGCATGTTTCTGGGTCCACCCTGTTTTTAGCTCTAGCAATGCCTTACTTACTTCTAAACCATTTCAATCTGAAAACCAGCAGAAAGTCTGCCTGAATCAAAGTTTTCTTTTAATACTAGAAGCTCACCCTGGAAAAAAACTAGAAATAAAATTGTATTTAATTTTGTGGTGTGAAATTTATTGTATGTATTTGAAAGACTAATGTGGTGATTACATATATTAAAGCATAGATTACTGAGACAGCATATGTAAATGCTGCTCCATTACTTTCTTAAGCCTTGGTAATGCAAGTAAATGCAAGTGAAAGTATCTTATTTAAAAAGCGAATCCTCTAAACTATGGTATCAAAGCAGTTCCTTTGGCTACCCAATGTCAAAGACTTAGCCCTTTGAACATTGTTGTGGTCTAACCCCAGCCATTTAACCATTCTATCTATGGTAGATAGAATCAAAAGGGTAAAAGTAAGAAAAGTTGCAGGTCAATATAAAAAGAGTTTAAGAGGTAAAGCAAAAGCCATGCTTAAAATCAAAGCAAAACAAGAAATTAATTTTTTTCTTCTCATCAGGCAGTTGCTCATCCATTTCCAGGAAAGAAAAGCTCCATCATGTCTAACAGTTAGTTGGGAAGACAACTTCCATCACTCTGAACATGTGTTTCCACCTTTCTTGTTCTTTCCCCAGTCTTATATACTGAGCATGATGTTATATGGTGTGGAGTATTATTTTGGTCAGTTGAGGTCAAAGCTGTCCCATCTGTGTCCTTCACAACTTTTTGTGCACCCTCTGCCTCCTTGCTGGTGGGGAATGTCAGGTGTAGAAAAGGCCTTGGCTGTTGTGTGAGAAAGATAACTCTAAGCCAGTCAAAGCCATCACAAAGATAAAATATGGAATAAATGGGACTGAAGTTCCAGTTCTGGGCCCCTTGGTCCAGTTCTGGGCCCCTCAGTCCAAGGACAGGGAACTATTTGAAAGAGTCCAGTGCAGAGCCTCTAAGATGATTAAGAGAGCTGGGTCTCTTCAGCTTGGAGAAGAAAGTGAGGGGTGACATCATTAATGTTTATAAATATGTAAAGGGTGAGTGCCAGGATGTTTTCAGCTATGTCCAATGATAGGATGAGGGAAATAGGTACAAGCTTGGGCATAGGAGGTTGCACATAAGTATAAGGAAAAGCTTTTTCACTGTAAGGGTAACAGAGCATTGGAACAGGCTGCCCAGGAGGATTGTGGACTCTTTCTCTGGAGATATTCAAAACTCTCCTTCAAAACTCTCCTGGATGTATTCCTCTGTGACCTGCTGTAGGTGACCCTGCTCTGGCAGGGGGTTGGACTAGATGATTTTTTGAGATCTCTTCCAACCCCTAACTTTCTGTGATTTCTATGATTTCTGTGAAAACAACTGGGCACTGAAAATACAAAGGTGAGGGTGTCCATGACCCAGATGAAGATGTATATGCATGACAATGTGAGCCATACTATTTCTCTACAGATCTTTGCATTTGTCACATATCTTATGTTTCATTGATTAGAACAAAAGGACAAAACCCCTAAGGTCTGTGATCGTGAGTTTTAAAATGTTTCAGATCTGAAACATTTTAATTTTAAGTGGCACATTGCTATAACACTTTGCCTTTTAATGATATTCCACCCAGTGCTATTTGTACATCATCAAATCAGTTTGTGTTCTCAAAATATTTTTCAGAGCTTCACCTTGAAACTGCAAGATGATGGTCAGATATTTTTTTTCCTCCAGCATGTGGCAATTATTATGAATATGAGTTTATTCTGCATTCTGTTGATCACCATAGCAACCTGTACTCTCTATATTTAATACGAAACAAAAAGTTATTTTCTTTATAGTGACGGAGTTCTGGGAGAATTAGTTTATGAACACCGATGAAATATTTTAAGGGGACTATTTGCTTCTCAAGTTATTGTGCATACCAGTAATTTGCTCATCACTTGTCATACACACTTCACAAGAAGAAATTGGTGGTAGTCACAATGTATTAATTAGAATTTCATCTATTTTCTACTCTTATACAAAGCTAGACCATGCCCTATTCCCTACAGATTGTTTTTATACATGTAAAGGTACTTTTCTAGCTATTTGGCTTGTTTAGTATTCTCAGGAACCAAAGGGATTCCTAAACTGCAAAAAAGAGCAATTGCTTACTGTTATTTAGGAAGATCTTTGCTGTTTAGTATCAGGCCTCTTAAGGCTTAAGGTTTTTCTAAAGTCTAAACTATGAGATTGCCCATCAGATTTTAATAGTTCTTTTTGTAGTTCAAATTGATTTATTTCATGACATTACTTTCAGTGTGGTAATTGATCTTTCTGACTGGTTACGTTTAATGCTGATCAATCTATTAACTTGGCTTATAAGAGCAGCCCCACAAAACACAGATACAGCACAGGGACAATAACTGCTACCTAGTGTGGAACAGAGGAAGATATGGAAAGCTGAAGAGCTCTTTCTGCCCAGTACCTTGCTCTTTTCATCTCAGACACTAAGTCTGCCTTCACATTGAACTTTTCCTTAAGCAAATTTTAGTCTTAGTGGGCAAGATATACGGAAGCCAGAGTGACTGCCCATGCAATTTTTCTTCCTCAAGAGAGTTTCTGCACTTCCACTACCCTGGTGGAACATCTCATGATTTGACATACTCTCAGAAATGTTTATAAAGCCATCTGTCAGGGAAACATGTGCTCATTACATTTCTGACCTCCTCTACCTGAAATTAATACTTCATGTGCACTTACAACACAGAAAGCCAACATTATCCTGGGCAGCATCAAAAGAAGTGTGGCCAGCAGGCCAAGAGAGGTGACTCCCACCTCTACTCTGCTCTTGTGAGACCTCACTTTGACTGTGGTCTCGTTCTGGAATACTCAACACGGAGCTCTTGGAATCCAGAGGAGTGCCACAAAGATGATCAGAGGGCTGGAGCACCTGTCCCATGATGAAAGGCTGAGAGAGAGAGACTTGGGGTTGTTCAGCCTGGAAAAGAGAAGGCTCTGGGGAGACCTTTTAGTGACCTTCCAGTAGCTGAAGAGGGCCTACAAGAAAGCTAGGGAGGGAATTTTTTCAAGGGCATATAGAGATAGGCCAAGGGTAATGGCTTTAACCTGGAAGAAGGTAGATTTAGGTTAGACATTAGCAAGAAATTCTTCAATGTGAGCGTGGTGAGACACTGGCATGAGTTGCTCAAGGAGGATGTGAATGTCCTTCCCTGGATGTGTTCAAGGACAGGTTGGATGCGGTTTTGAGAAACCTGGTCTAATGGGAGGTGTTCCTGCCCATGAAGGGGGGTTGGAACTAAATTATCTTTGAAGTGTATGATTCTGTGATTATTGAACTTCATTATAATTAATCTATAAGTTAGTATCTATTTATCTAATTATCTATTAATTTTTTTTTCTACCCTTACAATTTACCTAGGCCATAATTACAAACACACTTTATTGAGGTGATCTCCACTCCCTCAAGAATTCATGTATTCTACCTATCTTTTGTTAAACATTTGATCATGCTGCAGTGAAACTGTATTTTACAGTGCATACAAATTTAAATCTTGATATTCACCAGTTCTGTAGAGAATGTTTTACCCCGACAATTGAATTTCCTTCTTCTGACTCAGGAATAATTTTGGTGTTAATGCTGAGATACTAAAATGTACACCAAAATAATAGAAAACACATATTAATTAATTTATTGGAAATGCAGACTAGTATTTAATACACGTATTTTAAACACTCAAATATAAATTATCTCCTGTAAAAGTAAATACAATCAATACCAAGCATCAAGCAGTATGCTGATTGTGCAAAAAAAGCCTTTCATGTTCATGTTGGCAAATAGGTTTTCTAACCTCTGTTTTTAGGAATGTAATTTGGAGAATGTGTATATATATATATATATATGTATAAGTAAAACAAACTATTATCACTTCAGCTGTGTGTGTGCTGGCACTGCAGGCTACCAATTTTTATGAAGTAACAATATAGTCATATCAAGGGATGGAAAATTGGATCAAATCACAATTCAGAAGGAATTGCTGAGTGAGTGCATTATTTTTTTTCTTTCTTGCTAAGAAATTAAACATCATACCTGGTATTATCTCATAAATACCAGACTTATGAGGTAGAAAGGAACAACTGGCAGTGCAAGCAGAAATTAGAGATACTCTAGGAGCTAGGAAATGTTACCTCTGATTTGTTTGCATTTCTCTAGCATAATGAGTTTACTGGGAGTGCAGTGATTTTGCTCTACAAAACAGTTAACCAAAATATGACTAATGCTTTTTCATTCTCACACCTGCAGGGACCTAAGCATGGAGCTAAATTATTTGACTTTGGAGACTAAGTTCAGATTTTTTATTTGATTTTCAGCAAATGAATGTTGCATCATATAGACTCTAAATATTCAAAAATGTATAAGTTTCATTTTCAAGATCATTTAAGACAAGTCTATATAGGCAGGTTCACAAAGAGAAAGGCTTTCACTAATTATACTCTGAACTGGCCAACACAAACTAGTTCTGAACAGGAATCATTTAACTGTACCTAAGCTATTAAGCCCCACTGAGCTTTCCCATCAGCCAGCAGCCCAAGTACTTGCCACATGCAGGATCACAAGGCTCATGGCTAATTCAGAGAATAGACAGGCACTGCAGCCACAGTTGCAAAAAGGGTATAAAAATTCACAAATGTATAGCATGTTTAAATACTATAATATTGGATATACTGCATACAACAAGAAGATCGAGGATAGGACAGTGCATAAGTGCAAAGCATTAGGTTATCAATGCCCACTGTTTATAATTGCACATTCACTTGATCATTGTATGCTTATATCCTATTTACAGAAAAAATTTTAAAAATTTCTGAGGTAGTAGTGAAAAGCGTGCAGAGAACTTTATATATATGAATTGCACATAATTTATGCATTAAACAATTTGCATAGATTTTAATTTCCTTCATAAATGTCTCTAGTTGAGAAGAATGGCAAAAATATCACATACAATACATTTTTTGTTAATTTACATAGGGCAACAGAACAAAGGTCACACATACCAAATAGATGCTGAAGAAAAAACATATAATTGTAGCATGAATTTGCTTGCACAAATTAACGGAAGATTTCAAATAAAGCAAGAGAACAATATTGATTTTGATATAGCTACCCCTGAAATACTGGGTTTGTAGAGTCAATGCTTTCTTGATTTAGGTTCTAACCCAATCCAAAAGTCTCAGATTCAGCTATGTTCATTTATTATTGATTTGTCTGGCATGCTGGGTTGTGGGTTTTATTTTCCAGAAATGCTTTTTCTGCTCTCAAATTTTAGCTAGCTCTCCCAAAAGAATGTCAAATGCAGTCATAAAGAGCAATTATATTCCTTACAAGTGAGCTATTGACTATTGTAATAAAAAGGAAAGACAGAAGTCATGTCAGCTTAGCTTCTGACAGTACCTTAAAGTGCTCCTTCATTCAAAAACACATATAATCAACAACCAATGAGTAATGAGATGAAAAATATAAGCAACCCTTAATTTTCTATCAGATATGATAAAAACTTCATAAAGCTGTGCTATTTTTAAAGAAAAAACCCCCTTATAACTATCACCAAGACATCAATTCTTTGCTATTTTGCTATAGAATCTCTTCTTTTTACTATTTTTTTCCCCTGCTACCTGACATCTAAATGCCTATAATTTCAGACATTGAGACCAATACTAGCAAAAACCCCCGATAATCTACAGGCAGAACGATGAAAGATATTATTTTTGCAATTTGTAGGCAGTAGTTTCAACTTATGTGCATCTTCAGCACTTTTTTCCTCTTTTCATGGGGGAGGGGGGCATAAAGATCAAAAGGACAGCACAGCTTCTTATTAAGTCTTAAAAATTTACCTTTGATTAAATTCATAAAGTGAAATTAAAATCCTTTGGGTATGGGTAAAATGGCTTATTGATAAAATGTAGAGGAAATCAAAAGAGGAAATAAAGTCATGCTTAGAAGAGGTTAAACAAGCCATAAAAAACTTTCAATAAATGTAGCTTGTAAAAAAGACGCATAAGTGATTATTTGAGATGCATATGTTCTTGTGTGGAGGAACAAAGGGAAGAGTAAGTTTTTCTAGGGAGTAAATATGTTGAGGCCATCATAGTTCAATGTGGCCATGATCCAGATAAACTCTTGAGCATATGATTGGTTTTAACATGTGTAGCTCTGAGTTGCTCAACCTCAGTTTCAAGTTATTTTAATATGGCCAGGATCCTCTCTTTAATAATAACAACAACAACGTTTTTAATTATATCATTATAATTAGTATCAGATTGTCCAGGGAAGTTGTGGAAGCTCTATCCCTGGAATTATTCAAGGACAGCTTGGATGGAGCTCTGAGAAACCTGATCTAATGGGAGGAGTCCTGGATCATGTGGGGGGGTTGGAAGTGGATGATCTTTAAGGTCCCTTCCAATTAACTGAATATTCAAATGGCTTTGGATTCAGCAACTGCTGGAAGAATCCTTTTTCTGGATAGAGAAAACTTTGCATCCTACTTTCCATTAAGGCATCTGCTCAAAATGGAAATATTTTTGTGCACACAGAGGCTGATGGAAATAAAATGATAGAATCATAGAATCATAGAATCATAGAATTGGCTGGGTTGGAAGGGACCTCACCCTCAGTCCAACCCTTGATCCACGACCAGTGCAGTTACTAGACTATGGCACTGAGTGCCACATCCAGTCTATTTTTAAATATATCCAGGGACGGAGAATCTACCACTTCCCGGGTCAGCCCATTCCAATGCCTGATCACCCTCTCCGTAAAGAAATTCTTTGTTAATATCTAACCTAAACCTCCCCTGGCACAACTTAAGGCCAGACTTCTTGTCTTGCTGGTAGTTGCCTGGGAAAAGAGACCAACCCCCACCTGGCTACAACCTCCTTTCAGGTAGTTGTAGAGAATTATGAGGTCTCCCCTGAGCCTCCTCCTCTCCAGGCTGAACAGCCCCAGCTCCCTCAGCCTGTCCTCATAGGATCTGTGCTCAAGTCCCTTCACCAGCCTGGTTGCCCTCCTTTGGACCTGCTCCAGGACCTCAATAACCTTCCTAAACTGAGGGGCCCAGAACTGGACACAGGACTCGAGGTGTGGCCTCACCAGGGCTGAGTACAGGGGAAGAATCACTTCCCTGGACCTGCTGGCCACGCTGTTCCTGATACAGGCCAGGATGCCATTGGCCTTCTTAGCCACCTGGGCACACTGCTGGCTCATGTTCAGCTTCCTGTCAATCCAGACTCCCAGGTCCCTCTCTGTCTGGCTTCTCTCAGCCACTCTGTGCCCAGCCTGTAGTGCTGCATGGGGTTGTTGTGGCCAAAGTGCAGGACTTGAAACTTGGCCTTGTTGAACCTCATCCTGTTGGAATCAGCCCAACTCTTCAACTTATCCAGGTCCCTCTGCAGAGCCCTCCTGCCTTCCAGATGATTGACACTCCCCTCCAACTTAGTGTCATCTGCAAATATGTTGATGATGGACTCAATCCCATCATCTAAATCATCAATAAAGGTATTAAACAGAACTGGGCCCAATACTGATCCCTGGGGGACACCACTAGTGACCGGCCGCCAACTGGATCAGCACCGTTCAGCACCACTCTCTGGGCCCGGCCCTCCAGCCAGTTCCTATCCCAGCACAGAGTGCTCCTGTCCAAGCTGTGGGCTGACAGCTTTTTCAGGAGAATGCTGTGGGAGACGGTGTCAAAGGCCTTGCTGAAGTCCAGGTAGACCCCATCCACAGCCTTCCCCTCATCCGTCCACCAGGTGGGTCACCCGATCATAAAAGGAGATCAGGTTGGTCAGACAGGACCTGCCCTTCCTAAACTCGTGCTGGTTGGGTCTAATCCCTTGCCCATCCGGCAGGTGCTGTGTGATTACACTGAGGCATGCTGATGGCATGATGATGGCAGCCAGAGGGAATGTGACATCAGGACTGTGCAAGCTTTTAATTTCTGGAAAACTGTGTTAATATTTCATGGGAGGTTGCACATGATAACCAGATTTAACTTGGCCAAAATTGCTGTGCCCCTAGTACCTATTTGTGCAGTTTGGTTGGTGGTGCCTGTGTTTGCAGTCTGCAGTGCTACAGTAGAGCAGCACCAGCTGAGGACAGACATCCGTGCCACAGGCATGCCCAAGGATGAGGCAGAGCAGCTCCTCCTCTCGTGCCAGGAGCACAAGTGGGGCTGGCCGAAGTGTCTCTGTGAAGACACTTTATTTTGCAGTCATTAACTGCTGATAAGAAACATTCATTCTTTGATTGTTGTTTCTAGCCTAAGTTTTGGTGGGATTTCTGGCCAGGGCAGAGAAATGACTCTGGGAGAAGTATGAACGAGTCCATGGTTCTGAATCACTAATTAGGCTGATTAGCTTGTGAAAATACCACAAACTTAAATTTTATGTATTTTTCCCCATCTTTTCATCCTGAGGTGCTATTTTTCCTTTCTCTATGTTCCTAATGTTCCTAATTTCTCTAAGTTCTCTCTTTTTTCTAGGACAGAAATATGATTTTGACTTTTCAGAAATGAACTGGCTAAAAAAGATAGATATACAGTACATTTCAGTGTCACCAGGCACCATAAC
Organism: Florisuga fusca; assembly: GCA_038090715.1. NCBI lineage: Eukaryota > Metazoa > Chordata > Aves > Apodiformes > Trochilidae > Florisuga > Florisuga fusca. The sequence continues at coordinate 11,689,822 of JAAWXA010000017.1, forward strand.
ATTTATTTCTCTTAACTCTGTTTCCTGAGAAATGGGAATAGAAGAATCACAGGTTTCATTGAACAATAGTTAATTTCTAGTTCTCAAGGTTTCACATAAAAGCGTTAAAACATATTCTTGCAATGTCACCAAAAATATGATTTGGACTTCTTGAATTGTCCTTCCTTCTGAGCTTGCTCTCTGAGGATGCAGCACTTCACTTATCCAAGCAATATGCATAACAGATGGACCTGTTTATTCAATATGCCACAGACTTCCTTTTCTCCTAGGAAGCCATGATGATGCACAAGAGCAAACATCTGTATTTTTTTATACAACCAGAAAGTTCAAAATTTTTTTTTAGTTGATGCATTTTATTAATAAACTACTAGTTAAAAGTTTTCTTTGAAATAATTTAGCAGTTTCAAATAAAAACTATGTATATGTTCAGTTTCTCGTCAAACTCTCAGTTAACCAAGATGAGGTGTCTGAATATTCAGATTTGCCCATTAAACTACATAGCAGGACACATAGGTAACTGGCATAGGTTGTGTCAAATTTCATTATTGGGGTAATAATTTAATCAGCCAGTGCATTGACTGAAGGCCAGAGAATCTGGAGTATAAATTAAACAGGAAAACCAAATCCGTACCTAGACAGACATTGTATTTAAATACATGAAAACAGTTTGTCACAGAAATTTTGAAGCATACTAATCACTAGTAGAAATCCACTAAAGTCTGGGTTGAGGGTTAGTAGCATTGAGGATGGGGGTTTTCTGTCATAATATTCAGCATGAATATAAAAAATACGTTGCATTGCTATTATGAATGATAGCTTTACATCTGAAGAAGTCATGCGTGTTAATCTTTAGCATCTAGACCGACATGCAATGCAATTGTCTGTAAACAAACCAGAACTTCCCAGACACATCTGCTCTGTGATCTGTGTGGAGCAATTCTGGCTTCTGTTTTCCCATATATCCAGCCTTGTTCTTTTTTGTCGAAAGCCCAAAGTCAAAGGAATGCCAAAAAAGAAGGTCACGTAATGGATAAAATTATATTGCTGAATCTTTCGAGATAAGCAAGAGAGAAGTAAGAAGAGAATAAGTACAATTGTCAAAGTCAGAGGAAAGATGTGTGTTCTCTGTAGAGTAAAGCTCTACATTTACAAGGTGACTGAGTAAATAGGAGGTAGGAAGAGTAGAGACTGTCTGCAAGAAGAAAAATATTTTCTGGGGAGATAGAGAAAGAAGTATTAGAAGGAACAGTGACATCTTTAAAAATGGGTTTGAAGTATGAAATACATATTGATATTTGCTTTTAAGAGAAGCACAAACTTCACTAGAAATAATCAGAGTTGAAAATTCAGAATAAAGACTGGAGAAAAAATACAGCTACTAATGACCTGGTTGGTCCTGAAAGTGCGAGATGTGAGGAGTTCCACAGCACAGACACAAGTACTTGCAAGACTCAGGAAAAACCTGAATGTGGTAAATGCACCCTTGTCATCATATTCTGTGTCAATGGTTTACTGTCTACAAGAAAAAGAGGGCTATAAAACATTCCATCACTCCTCTGTGTTGTGGTTCAATTTTTCTCCTCTTTTGCTTATTATATTTTCCTTTTTTTTTTTTTTTTAATAACTTTGTATCTTTCCTTCATTTTAAATTCACTGTCTTTGATTGTTATGAACAGTAACCCCATTGCCTTGTCATAGCCATTTTACAAATCTTAATTTTAAAAAAAGTGCTTTCCAGTGACACCATTATTTCTTCAGTTGACAATCACCTGTGAGTTTGTTAACTACAGATTTAATGAGAAAAAACACTAGCTGACATTAAAGTACCATAATACAATGCGATAGTATTTTGGACAGATCCAGACCAGTTAAAATTTTATTCACATTCCCTTCAGGAATGTCCAGGCTTGAATATTCCTGTTCTATGCTAATCTTTTTTCATTCCTCTCCTTACTCAGACTAACAGTGAATTTGTGCCTGTTCCCCTATATGGGAGTTGCTAATTGCTAGCATGCTTGCAGTAACTTGAACCATATACTCCCTGGGACAGTCTGGGGCAGAGAATGACTTCTCCCTCTGTTGAAAATTATGACTGATCATGGCTGATAAATTCCACTGAAGGGAAAACAGCAGGTAGGTTTTAATGGAAAGAGGTGGAGATGAGGGAAGAAGGCAGGCTCACCTCCTCAGGGTTAGATCAACTCCATGAGGAAAGCATAAATATTTTTCAGGGTCTACCCATGCTAACCCCAAAATAGAGTCAAACATGTTTCAGTGTGGCCCCTTTGCACTGCTTGCCCTCACAGCCATCATGCTCACTGACCAAAGGGTAGACAGCATTCTTTTTTCCCCATCACAATTGCCAGTTTTTCTGGACAGCAAAAATGTCACTGCAAGCTGCAAAAAACTTGGACCACTCTATCCTATTCCCTGGGGAAGCATCTTATCACCAGGCTGTAATTTTTACAAATATATACTATATATTATACTAAATACAGAGTACAGTAATCCCACTTCAAGCCCTGGTCAGAAGAGACTGAGAAGATCAGTGATGGAGACTTGGTATAGGACACAAATTAGTCCCATATAATTTAACACGTGGAAGGTTTCACTGGCTGCCCGTATCTGCACTGGGCACAGTATTCCTGAGCAATTCTGGCTCAGAAAGTGACAAGTATTTTGGTTAATAATTGCAGAATATGGATGATTTTCATTTCCCTCTGTGGCTTTTCCACTATTCACAAAAGAAAGTCTTTATCTTTCAGTAAATGCACAGCTGAATGAAGAGATTGTCAGGGATTCACTGCAAAAGGACAGTTTACTTTTGAAGATAACATTTGCAAGTGTAAGAGTCTGCAACAAAATGCAAAACATTTTAAATGTAATACAGTGATGAACCATTGACCTTCCATAATAATCATCACTTTGCGAATATATAAGTAGAATAAAAGCAACATTGAAGCAAAAAAGTGACCTCTAACACAAAAAATGGCTTGAATTTCATCTTACTTTACTTAACTGCCCCTCCTTCCCCCACCAAACAGAAGCTTTATTGACAAAATGTGCTCTGGTAATTTAGTCTGTAGACTTAAAGAATGTGCAGCTCTGGGAAAAACTGAACTATGAGTTCTATTTCTGAGATGAGGAATGGCATGTAATAACTTAATGAGCTGGAAGTTTATTAGTGGTAAAAGAGAGAACTAATGGAATGCATTGTCTATCAATCTTTTTTTTTTAACTCGAAAATGTTCAAGTGGTAAAGTGTCACATACATTATGCATTTATTATCTTATTAATACAAATATGTGCTAGAATATCAACAAGCTAGAAAAATATATGTCAGCTTCTAGTATTAAATTACTCAGTTTTGGAGGTTCTATTCTAAACCCAAGTAATTATAATTTCTATTCAGATAGTTGGCCAGCAAAAAATTAACCTGCACACAGGAACTACCATCTTACATCATCTAAGGTTACAGCCCTGTGCTCCCTGTACAGACTGTTTTCATCAAAATTGTGGAGTGAAATGAATGCACACAGAGTCATGATAACAGCCATATTTTAGTATAATTTATTGCTCTGCAGACATAAATACAAAATGACAGTAAGATACCATTTTTTGCATGAAAACGTGTTGAGAAAGAAGTCTAATATAAAGTGTAAGAATCAAATCCTTTGTTGGTTAAGAAGTATTCTCCACTGTGTAAAGTACAGGGGTTTACCTCAGTTACAATTTGTCATGGGCCTATTTATTTTGCACCACTGAATGAGTTGCCTCAAAATATTTTGGATTGTGATATGCATGGGTGAATATGCAGAATACTGACAATAATAAAATAGCCTAAAATATGTTAGGATGCTTCTCCTAGTCCTAGCTGATACTATGTATTAAAAACACAATGTAAGAAGTAGAATTCAGCACTAAATAAATACAATAAACTTTTTTGCAAGAAACAAAAAATTGAGAGTAGGAAATTCAAAGTTCAAGTCAATGCCTATGAACATATAAATAGAACAATGCAGTTACGTTGTACTCTATCAGCCTCAATATTCCAAATACTGCGTAAATCCTTGAGTAATTTTAATTTTAACCCTGAAATGGATTCATCTGATTACATTGATTTTCTATCTCAGAGATAAAAATAAGTAAGGAAGGTTAACCTGCATTTATTTATGCCTCTAGTAGGATCCAGTGGGTAGGCCTTTATTATTTTATTGTTGTGGGTTTTTTTCATGTGGCCAGTCTAGAAGCAGATTTCTTATGTATATTTATCTAGTTATAAGACCAGTAATAATAATTTCACTTAATCAGGAAATAGCACACTATTGAAATTAGACCAATTCAATATGGGTTTTTCCTTTATCAATTTACATTTCATCTCAGAAGTCCAATACAATGGGATTTTGAACCACTTGTTGTTGAGCACAATTGAAGGCCCGGTAATTCAATTATTTGATTTTCTTGGAGGAGAGAACAGAAGAGAGGGAAAGCCAGCGAGTGAGCTGCAGCCCTGCATTAAGCTTCCTGTGTAAAACATACCCCAAGGGCAGCAGAAGGCCACTTAAATACAGCTTGGAGCTCATAAGTAGAACATGGCTGTGGCACACTGTAGCATCAAACACTCAACCTGAAGCCATCATATTGAGATTAAATGCTATCTGTCAAACAAATAAACAGTAATAAGTTAAAGAAGCACAAATAAATAATTAAAAAAAAATTGCAGCGATTTTATACTGTGGATCTGTTCTGGATTGCTTTTCCAGACGGCACATCTCACATTGCCTTCTTTTTTTAGCCCTTTTTTTTTTTCTTACAAATAAATTTTTGCATATGCAAAACACTCCTCTATGCACAAATTGCATTTATTCATGGTCTACTCTACATGTTAATAAAAATGTATTTTTAAATAATGCTTTCTTTTTCCATGCTACTAATTTTGTTTACAGAATCACAGAATCAGCCAGGTTGGAAAGGACCTCTGAGATCATCAAGTCCAACCCTTGATCCACTACCACTGTGTTTACCAGACCATGGCACTGAGTGCCACATTCAGTCTCTTCTTAAAAACCTCCAGGTATGGAGAATCCACCACCTCCTGGGGCAGCCCATTCCAATGCCTGATCACCCTCTCTGGAAAGAAGTTTTTCCTAATATCTAACCTAAACCTCCCCTGGAACAACTTAAGACCATGCCCTCTTGTCTTAAGACCTACATAAGACCTACCTCCCACCCCCCCCCCCCCCCCCCCCC
>JAAWXA010000017.1:11695091-11716759 GCA_038090715.1 Florisuga fusca
CCCCCCCCCCCCCCAGACTACAGCTTCCTTTCAGGTAGTTGTAGAAAATTATGAGGTCTCCCCTGAGCTTCCTCCTCTCCAGGCTGAACAGCCCCAGCTCCCTCAGCCTGTCCTCATAGGATCTGGATCTGTGCTCAAGTCCCTTCACCAGCCTAGGTGCCCTCCTTTGGACCTGCTCCAGGACCTCAATATCCATCCTGAACTGAGGGGCCCAGAACTGGACACAGGACTCGAGGTGTGGCCTCACCAGCGCTGAGTACAGGGGAAGAATCACTTACTTGGCCCTGCTGGCCATGCTGTTCCTGATACAGGCCAGGATGCCATTGGCCTTCTTGGCCACCTGGGCATACTGCTGGCTCATGTTCAGCTTCCTGCCAATCCAGACTCCCAGGTCCCTCTCTGTCTGGCTTCTCTCAGCCACTCTGTGCCCAGCCTGTAGTGCTGCATGGGGTTGTTGTGGCCAAAGTGCAGGACTTGAAACTTGGCCTTGTTGAACCTCATCCCGTTGGAATCAGCCCAACTCTTCAACCTGTCCAGGTCCCTCTGCAGAGCCCTCCTGCCTTCCAGATGACCAACACTCCCCCCAGCTTAGTGTTGTCTGTGAATTTGCTAATGATGGACTCAATCCCCTCAACTAAATAATCTATGAAAATATTAAACAGAACTGGGCCCAGCACTGATCCCTGGGGGACACCACAGCCATCAATCGGATACAGCACCGTTCACCACCACTCTCTGGGGCCGGCCCTCCAGCCAGTTCCTAACCCAGCACAGAGTGCTCCTGGCTGAGCTTTGGGCTGACAGCTTTTTTCAGGAGAATGCCGTGGGAAACGGTGTCAAAGGCTTTGCTGAAGTCCAGGTTAACTACATCCACAGCCTTCCCCTCATCCACCAGGTGGGTCACTTGATCATAAAAGGAGATCGAGTTGGTCAGATATGACCTGCCCTTCCTAAATCCATGCTGGCTGGGTCTGATCCCCTGTCCATCCTGTAGGTGTTGTGTGATTGCCCCCAGGATGATCTGCTCCACAACCTTGCCAGGCACTGAGGTCAGGCTGACAGGCCTGGAGTTTCCTGGGTCCTCCTTTCGCCCCTTTTTGTCGATTGGTGTGACATTCACCAACTTCCAATCATCTGGGACCTCCCCAGTGAGACAGGACTGATGGAAAATGATGGAGAGTGGCTTGGTGAGCTCTTCCACCAGCTCCCTCATCACTCTGGGGTGGATCTCATCTGGTGAGGATCCAAGTAGCTCAGCAGGTCACAAACTCCAGTATTACAGGGAGGCTATTCAGCTTCTTATTTCTTTCTACTAGCCCCAGAAGCCAGCTGTCCTCAGGACAATCTGTCTTACTGATGAAAACTGAGGTAAAGAAAGTGTTAAATACCTCAGCCTTTTCCCCCTCTTCTCCCTGATAAAGAAGGGAGAGAGAATAAGGGAAAGAGACTTATGGGTTGGAAACTAAACTACACAACTTTAATGAAACAGTAATGATAAATAGGAAACATTACTAAATACATACAAATATAGAGGAAAATTGATACCACGTTCCTCCCCCCTTCCCCCCCAGTAACTCTTACATCACCACCAAGGCTGCAGGACAGCCCTGGAAAGTCCAGGCTGGACTCCTGGATTTGGCAGCAGTTGTGAGCTGGAGGCAGGAACACACAGATTCAGGCTGGCACAGAGCAGGACCACAGGCAGATGAACAGATGGAATTCTCCCAGGATGCTGAAGCAAACAGGGAACAGGCGAAGAAGGGGAAGCAGGAAGGAATTTGACCCTTGTGATCCCTCAAATCTGTAGAGTATGACGTGTATAGGATGGAATACTCTGGTCAATTTCGGCCATCTATCTTGTCCGTTCCTTCCTAAGGGAGGGCTGCAGGTGTGACCTTTTTACTCCTTTTCTCCTTCCAGAGGGAAAACTGTTCCTCAGAACTGAGCATGTCCTTCGTTCTGCATACCAGTCTCTAGCAGTAACTATAAACATCGAGTGTTATCAGTCCCAGAAGCAGACACTGTCTGAGAAACTTGCTGTTAATTTCAGCAGGTGCAGCCACTTACAAGAGACTTATCTGAATACAAAAGTACAAGACAGAAAATCACCTTTATCCTGGCCCAAGCCAGGACACCTAACTATATTCCTAAACTCTTCCTGAGTAGCCAGCCCTTTTTTTCCATAGTCTATGAGCTCTCTTTTTAACCTGAATTTCCTTCAATATCTCCCTCTTCATCCAGACTGGTTGTCTTCCCCTCCAGCTTGCCTTTCAGCACACAGACACAGCTGCTCCTGTGCATTCAGGACTTGCTCCTTGAAGTACGCCCTTCCCTCCTTGTCCCCTTTGTTTTCAAGGGCTGTTTTCCAGGGTACACCCTGAACTACTCTTCTGAATAAGCCAAAATCAGCCTTCCAGAAGTCCAGCATAGAGGTTTTATTGATGGCCCTCCTTGCATCCTTGAGTATTGAAAACTATTATTTCATGGTCACTGTGCCCCAGATGGCCTCTGACCACTACATCTCCCACCAGCACCTCTTTGTGAACAGATCTAGTGCGGACCCATCCCTGGTATGCTAATTTACTAGCTGGATTAGGAAATTATCCTCTATACACTCTAAGAATCTCCTAGACTGCCTCTTCTCTGTGTTGAGTTCCCAGCAGATATCCATCAGGTTAAAGTCACCCATGAGAACAAGGGCTGGTGATTTTGAAGCAGCTGCCAGCTGCTTGTAGAATAATTCATCACTCTCATCATTCTGGCTGGGTGGTCTATAACAAACTCCCACCAGAATGTCAGCCTTGTTGGTCTTCCCCGATTTTGACCCACAGGCACTCAACCTTACGGACCTCGAGTTCTACAGAGTCAAGAGAGTCTCTAACATATAGAGCCACTCCTCCACCTCTCCTACCTTGTCTGTCCCTTCTGAAGATCTTGTAGCCATCCATGGCAGCACTCCAGTCATGCAAGTCATCCCACCACGTTTCTGTGATGTCGACTACATCAGAGCTTTCCTGCTGCACAATGGATTTCAGCTCCTCTTGTTTGTTTCCCATACCGCATGCATTGGTGTTCATGCACTTCAGCTGGGCTGTTGATTTCACTCTCAGCTCAGGCTTTCCACCCTTGGGCTCATCTCTGGAGAGCCCAGTTTCAATCCCCTCCCCCTTCAAACCTAGTTTAAAACCCTCCTGATCAGCCCCACCAACTTACGGGCTATAGTCCTTTTGCCCTTGCTAGAGAGATGAAGCCCATCTGATTTGAGGACACTAGGTAGCATGGAATTTGCACCATCATCAAAGAACCCAACCCCCTGCCATTGACACCGGTCCCTAATCCATGAATTAACCTGCTGGATCTTCCTGCTAGTTCCCTCATCCATTGCTGTCATTAGAGGGATGGAGGAGAACACAACTTGGGCGCCTGATGCCTTCACTCCCTTAATTGAATGGGTGCTTCTCATTATTACATCATCACTAACCCCCTGAAAGACCAGAAGTGGGTAATAATCTGAAGGACTCACAAGGTTGGAAAGCTTACCTACAATATCCTTTGCCCGGGCATCAGGGAGGCAGCAGACTGCCCTGTGAAGTGGGTTTGATCTGCTTATGGGGCTCTGCACTCCCCTCAGCAGGAAGTCCCCTACTACAGTGACCCATCGAGTTTTCTTTTCAGGGTCAGTTTTGATAGCCGTCCTTAGGAGAGTCAGCTTTCATGGTGTTTCCGGCCTTTGTGAGCCCTCGACCTTGCTCATAACCAAATCCTCCTGCAGAGCCCCATACCTGTTATGCAAGGTTTACTCCTGATAGTCAGCAGAATCTGACCTATTTGGTACACAGGTTGAGTCTATGTGAATTGTACCTAAACGAGACTTCAGATAACAACAATTAAGCATGCAAAGATATACCTTTAGATACCTCATGTGGAACTGCTTGTTCTAGTTTAGGAAGTAAAGGATAACTTCTCCAGGCTTCAGAATTTGGATGGCAGTGAGGTTAAAATGATTCAATCCTTTTTAAGCACTCATGGGAAAAGCAGACTGTATTCTGGGACAGATTTAAAAAGGGGAATTTACAGTAAGAAGGATTTTATTACCTAACTGGAATTTTGCCATGATGCCCTGGTTAAACATTCACTTTTTGTCGAGAAGTTAAAAATATTCAGGGAAACTGTTATCTTCTATCTGAACCAGACCTATTAGAGCAATCAATTCACTCTTGTGCCAGGATAGGATAATATTAATGAAAGCAAAGGGAACATCTCACCTACTAAATATTAGTCTCATTTCTGGAAACAAGTTGACTCTTCCCAGGAACTTCCTTCCCAAAACTTCCATAGGATGTGAAATAATTGGCTATTAACCAGTTATCTTCAAACAAAGAACAGAACAGAAAACATGCAAGATTTCTCTGGATTAAGAGGAGAGATAAAAGAAAAATTAGAGCTGGTATGTACTGAATGTGCTTGTGGCTCTCTTGATTTTGGTAGGAGAGACTTGGAGCATTTTACCTGCATTTGTACTAGGGCAAAAGACCTGAGGAAAATTGGGGAAGGGAAATCAGAATGGCACAGCTTTCTCCCTTTTCAGAATTTTCTTCGCTGCCTGTTTGCCATGAATTTAGTGCTCAGTTATGAAAAAGAAAGGCTGCAAGTTCTATAGTATCCTATTGCCAGTGTAGTGGGCATCGTGTCTTACCTCAAGGTCAAAGTGAAGTTATGGAAAAGGTGTCTGCACTGTAAGAAAAAAAATGCAAAATCTTAACACCAATTCTGTAAACAGGCTTCTGGCAAGTAAGTTTCCCTTTCCTTCCCTTGTAAATGTTATCACCTGTAACTTACTAAAACCTCTGCAGGACCCTTGAGTGTTTGCATTGGCAGCCAGCGTGCCAGGCAAATCTGCTGTGATGCAGGCTCCAAATACCACATGAGGAATGGCTGCAGATAGAGCCCGTTCCCAGGCCCTGGAAAGATGAAAACAAGTCAGTCATTAGTATGCACCATGCAGTGATGAAAGCTGAGCCTGCTGCTAGAGAGTGCTATGAAGAGGGCTCAGGTCATGGTTTTGCTAAATTCTGTGCGCCCTTGGGACACCTGTAAAACACCACACCAAAGCACAGCTCAACTCCATCTCAGACCCATGGTGAGACACCTATCCCTTGGTGTCAAATGGTTTGGCATATGACTAGAAAGTGCTGTGCAAGTAAAGCCCCTCCAGGGGCTGGCAGGCTTCCATTTCACCTGCTCTGTTGCTGAGGCACCAGTCTTTGGGCGGGGCACAGTGCCTTAATAGTTGTTTGTAGCAATTCATAATGGTGGCCAGTAAGTGTCTGTACACTGTGGCAAAGGTCCTGGGATCTCAGCAATGCGTTCCACTAAGTCTGGCTGAAGGGGACAGTTAGCTGTCTGGGAGGGCTGGATAGATCCAGTTCTTCAGGAAGGACAGACAAGGACAGCAAGTGAGGAGGAGCTGCCCTTGGTGTGAAAGAGCAACTGGGGTATGTGGAGCTTGCCTTGGGACAGCTGATGAGCCAGCCAACAACTTCTTGGTCAGGATTAGAGGGCAGCCCACAGTATGTAACACTGTGGTGGGTGTCTGCTACAGGACACTTGATCGGGAGAAGTAGGCAAAAAACCAGAAGAACTCTCATGCTCCCATGCCATCACGGATCAGAGCACTGAACCTACACCAAGTACTGCTAATGAAACAGCAGAACACACACACACACACCACAAAATGCTCCTTGTTGATTCTAGCTCTATCTATCTAAAATTGTGGCTCACAGCCTTTGCATAGACATTCTGCTCCCTTTCAGAGGACACTGTGTGCTACCTGTATTGCACAGAACTTCTCAGCAGTCTCCAACAGGGTTTCTTTGTTGTCTTACATCCCACCTGGATGTTCTCAAACAGAAACACGTTCTGGCTTCTCCAGCCTTATCCTGATTGATGTCCTGGATGTGTAACACATGCAAATAGGATGCATTGGCTGCAAATTCTGGGAAAGCATTTGTCTTCGTATGGGCTAAAACGAGGCTGTATGCATAGGAGGTGTGTGTATATACACTTGCTTTAAATAAAGCTCCTGCATGTTTCCAGGTTAGATTTCACTCTGTTCCAAAAACCTGTACCTGTCGTATATCTCAAAGTATAGAAATTTCTCTCAATAGAAAATAATGGATTGGAAAAATTCTGCTGACTTACTGTAAAAGGAAAAATAATTGTAGCATAGGTGTTTCAGCAGTTTACATGATTCGTAAGTTCTCACTCTTACTGAGTGAAGGTGCTCTTCACGATACAGACAAGTGGTACTCAGCAGTAAGACAATTAATTTTCACTGGCAATGAAAGACAAGACTGAAGCTTAATGGGGGAAAATAGTATCCCCAGCACTGTTCTTCCCCATTCCTACCTCTGTGGCAGGAATTTGTCTGATTTTGTTCCAGCCACAGTCCTCTATATCACAGAAGCTGTCAGGCAGTTTTTCCTCAATATAGGAAGTCTACTTGCTATTATGGTGATGTTCTAATTCCCTCAGGATCTCTGAAAGGATTGCACAGCAATCAGAAACTCCTGTGCTATGTTCTAGGGATGTGGGACCACTTATAGATAATTTGAGCGAGGAATATTTAATATATTGGGAACATCTAGCAAGGATGCAATTTAGCTGCAGGAGTCTTCCCTCCTCTGCTCTTTATAGCCTAAAACTCCAAACAGAAGGGAGGACCCTTAATTTTTTTTTTAAACTGTATGGCAAACTGTTCAGATTCAGTGAGTGCCTCAGGATCCTGCCCGGCTTCACTCTTACACACACCTACATAATCTCAGTGCTTTGCTTATTCCATATTTCAGTAACTTAATTATATGATGAATTCTCTGGTGCTCCACATTTATCTTCACTGAGCTAACTTTTGATCTCAGGCATTAACTCTGATCAGTGCTAAGGCAGAGACAGTCTATTCAATTAGGAGGTGGCAGCCTCAGAAGCTCAGGATGCAGCATCTCTGTTACTCTGCCTTCCAGGAGCTTTGACCTCGGCAAACACATTTGATGAATCTGGCCATGGTACTTTGGCTGCCTACTTCAGCTCATCTGCTTGGATGGTGTTTTGCCTGTTAGCAAGGAAATATATTACTTTCAGGAGATATCAGAAAAGGATGGGATTTAGATCCATAACTTGCTAAGCTCTGTTAAAAAAGCTTTCTTCTGACAGTGAGCAGTTATATAAAGCACACTGACTTTCTCTGCATAAAAGTGACTCATTATCAGACACTCTCTTGTATGGACTCCAAACAACTTGTTTTCCTACAGAAGAGAAAACAAGCATACATTGCAAAGAAGATTGGTTTTGTGGTTCTGATATTGATGTCATCAAAGAATCTCCATTTCACTTGCTACTTACACCTGGGGCAATTACCATCTTATTCTGTGTTTTTCCATGTTTAAAGCAAGGGGCATCTGAGCCATAATCAGGGTTCCTGGGCACTGTGTAGGTACCAACTCTAGGTGCATTGAATGTCAAACCCAGCGCTGTTTTGTTGGTAGTTTCAAAGTCACATGGGAGAATCCATGACAGCTTCTATTAAAAGCTCCTAGTTATTTGTTAATAGCCCTACCTCACTACTTTGTACCTCCAGTTAATCTGTTTCTGTTGAATGATGCCTGTGTGCTTTGACATGGCAGAACTCACATCTATATGCAAACCAGAATGCCAAGATTTGCGAGTGCTCTATATATGTTACTGAGATCAATAACTTCACAGACATTCCTGGATGCCTGAAGATGTGTGAAATGAGGCTGTGTTGAATAAGGTGTGAAATGCCTAAGCCTGAAGGAAGTAGTGCAGAAGAACCAAAGTTTGATCCTATTTCCAAGCTGTTTGTAGCTACCTGGCATTTGACTCTTAGAATCCAAAGCAAAACTGACCACTACACAATGTAGGGGACAGAAGTCTTACTTGCTCAGAAGAGCCTTTCAGTCTGTCTTGTTGGCACACCAAATCTGTGCTTGCAAAACATAGGCTAAAATAGAAAAGTGAAATTCCCAGCTCTAGTAGTGGTCAAGACAATTTCTGAAGCTAAACCTGACTGACTGTATGACTTGCATTCATTAAGTATCTCAAGTAGGTCATTAGCTATGAAAACTATGGGTGATCGTGAAAATAAAGCATTAGAACACCAAGAAAAATGCAGTGACTTCTGTTCATAATTAACTTCTGCTCATTTGCTACTGCCCAATTGGGAATCACCATATTGTGGCTTTAAGAGCACATGGTGCTTAGACATGGCAGAAGACTGGATCACACCACCACTATGGCCAGAGAAATAAAACAACTATTGGTACCTCCTGTTTTTCAACAACCCAATATATACAAAAGAAAAAACAATCCCTTGACTTCCCTTCTGCCATATGCTGATTTTCAATCTATTCTAAGAATTAAAGCAAAATGCAGCACTTACTGGTTCATAAACCCCACAGAGATATCAGCTCACATCAGCATCACACCAAGACAGTTAGTTTCAGCACCATTACACACTGACATGACTTCCAGTTCCAGCATTTATTTCTTATAACTACAGGATCTCCAAACTGGGGTCTTAAAATGGAGTTTGCCTCATTTTTCTTCTGTATTCCCACAGCAGTCCCTCATCTGTTCTTCATATTGTTTGACTACTGGTTTGGTTGTTTTTTGTAACATGATTGGTCAGAAGTGTAACTTGTCAGTGTCTGTTCAGTCCTGCTCTTGCCAAGAATTTTACATACAGTACAACAGATCTAAAACCTTGAGATGAGATGAGAAGGAAGATACCATAGGAACAGAAAAAACAAGGATCAAGAAGAAAATCCCACCATCTATCAAACATTGCTCTTTCATGACTGAATTTTGTTGTATAGCCACATTAAAGAAGCCACAGAACACTACTTTAACATGGAACAAAGAACTTCATTAGAATGAGAAGAACCATATGACTGCTGATATTACAGTGCCTTTCTTTAACTTGCTCAAGCCACCTCATGCTTGGATTATTACTAAGTGTTTAGAGAACTCAATTCATGAAAGACATGTGGGGGGAAAGGGTTGGAAATGAATATTACACAAGGAAAGCTGGCATGAGGAAGACTATGAATGCAGCTACATTTGCAAAATAAATTCAACTAGAATTCAGTAAAAGAATAAGATGTCTCCCTTCTCCATTACATTCCATTCTTCAGACATACTGACATAAGGCTAAGCATGAAAAATAGCTCTATTTTCAGCCAAAGATGAAAAAAGTTTAGGGATATATGCAAATGAAGTTATAAGACAGCCAACAGACTTCTGCTGCCTCAAACCTTGCATGATCACCTACAAGGGAACTGGTTCTGCTGGCAGTGTTAGACAGGCTCTCAAAAATCACATAGAAGTGATTTTTCTACTGGCACATAGAGAGGTCACTTAACTGTTGTTCTTATATCAATATAAGAAGTGTATTTTCATGGAACCAAAGGCAACCTTCCAGAGTTTAAAAGATTATTTACCTTTCTGAATCAACAGCAAGGTCCACAGCAGGTATGTAATGGGATGCTGAAAAAATAATTAGTGGCATAAAACACCACTCCCACTAAAGAATTTTTGAATGGTCACTATCTGAACTATTCCTTTCTATATTTTCCAAACACAGAATAGCAAGATGAAAACCAAATTCTCATGTAATGCTTAACCAATGAATAATGTTAGCATTCAGTTAAACATAAAGATTAGTGCCTCATATTAATATATAGGAATACCCGATGCATACATTTTAACAGACAGTAGCAGCACTATGTTAATTTTTCTGTAAAATATGAACTAGTAGAATGTATCTATCAAAAAGAGATTTTAATAAACTCAAAAGTACATGGGGAAAAAAGTACATAGGTACTTTCCCTATGAAGGGAAAAGTGTATATACCAATGGATATGACGGTAATTAAAAACTCTCTTAAAATTAGAAAAAAAAAAAAAAAAAAGAAAAAAAAGAAAGGGAAAACAACTTCAGTTAATTCTCCTTTTCAGGATCCAGTTAACCTTAAAAATTGTGAGTCTCCAGCCTTTTCCATGCATTCAATGCAATGGAGAACACCCCTTGTGATAAACTACAGGTCTGATTTACCGGAGTTTTGATCAAGGATAAAGAAAGAAGGGTTAGTCTGTGATACCCTCCCTTCACACTGAAAAGTGTCCAATTCCAAAGGCAAATGCATTCAGCTCAGCAATCCCAATTAGTGTTGTCTGTTATTCAGCATGAGCTAAGCTAGCACAAAAAATGCAAAAGAATCTGCCATTACAGTGTATTTACAAAGACAGCACAGAAATTGCTGCTGGACAGCAAAGCAGAACATGTTATTTAAACTTAAAACGATGTACAAAAATACATACATATATGTATATATTTACTCATACAGAGGTCACACACACATATATCACATAATAAAGTTATACAAAATGGAGAAAAAAACATTTTTTGGTTTCTTTGCTCTCTTTAAGTCATTCTCTTGATTCTTTTGTCTGTAGGAAAATAAGCAGAACTACAGCTGAGCCTGTAGTATCTGGATGTTGAAACAGCATCTTCTTACTGCAAGTAAAAAGTATTAAAAAAAAATACACGTTTTCAAAGAATATTTTTTCACTCGTGTCTGTACCAATTCATCTAGTATGCAGAGCACACATAAACCTGATCTTATTCTGATGTCAGCCTGCTGTAACCTCTCATGCCTCTAGAGGAATTTCTGTACTGAGATCAGGATCCAGCCTGATGCTGACCAGGTCATCCCCCTCCAATGGTGTCAGGCACAGATCTCCGGTTGACATCTCTGGAGGTTCTGCATCAGTGCTACTGGCAGTCTGTTAAATTCAGGTCAAGTCACCTGAAATGCTCCAGTTTATTTGCTTTCAGATGCTTACCAGTTACTATTTTTATCAGAAAGAATGAGAGAGAGAGAGAGAGAGTTTCCTAGAAAAGGTTATCTCCAAGTGCATACTGTGTGCCCTTATGCTGCCACATGCAATAAATTGTTAAGACTGTCTGTTCCAAGCAGGCTTCCCTGGGACCCGTTTTGTGGGGACAGCATGAATTTGTGCAGGCTGCTGCAATACAGAGGGATAAGCTGGGCTGGCACCACAGTTGTAGACATGGCCAGCCTTCAAATGTTTGCGAAATGATCTTTTGAAGTTAAGCTTTCAACTGCTAACAAAAAGTCTTCAATAACAAAAAGGACACAGGCAATTAGAGTCTGCTCAGCAAGAGCAAAACTCACCCAGAGCAATGGGCACCTCCCTAAAGGCCTCTGTACTGATTTGAAACGCCACAGAGAAGGAAGAGGGATGCTCTGCTCCTCCCAGCTTCCCTAAAGAGAACCAGTACTAGTGCTGGTGTCTATTGAAGGAAACATTCCAGGGGTTTTGGACTAGGTGGATGTTCATGCTCACACAGAAGGAGTTTCAACTGCTTCTCTCTACCCATGTGTATCTCTTACTGGGGTGGCTTCAGCATAATGTTGTTGCATCCTGGTACTGGGGAAGAGTTCATGTCTGTTTCCTTTTATTGAGAGGAAATTCACTCCCAAAACCTAACACAAGCCACTGACAAAACCCTCCTTTAGCCTTCAAAGATCCACCTAAATTTCCAGTGTAACAGCTGGCATGGGTTTAAACTACATGTAAATAAAATGGTTCATAGCCCATGCTCTGGTACTTGGTGCAGTGATGGACTTTGCACACTTTTAACATTTTGTAAAGCCAGGTGACGCAGGCTAGCAGCAGCAGGATACAACCTTGAAGTATAATTATTTTATGGCTTCTATTTATTTTTTTTAATATCAAAATTTATTACAAACAGTAAAGCAGATTGATTAAACCCTAAATGTAAACACACCATCATAGAGAAGTTGTTTTGCTGTCATCCAAACAAAGCATTTCTTTGCAGAATACATGGCAGTATCAAAGAGCTCTCTATTGATTAAGCTTTGAAAATACAATTTCACCACTTATCAGATGCTGTTTGCAAAAATGCCGGTCATTATAATGTTCACATAAGCATACTCTGTCTTCCTCTTGAACTCATTAAATTTATTACTGAGATTCTATCCTGAGCTGCCTACATGTGAAGCATCTTGCAGATTAAGTATTAACATTTATTCTCAGCGTTTTAAATTGTGCATGGTGCCATCTCAGAAGAGAAGGGTCTTGTAAGCACTCCCATAATAGGCTTCATTTCAGAAGATGGAAAGAGGGAGTGGCAACACTGCATTTCAATGACTATTTTAAATTACACCAGCCTGACATATAAATTGTCAATCTAATTGCACCTATCTTTCACCTACACATTCAGTTTAAAAAACAGCTAATTCTCAGTACATCATTGTAAACTGCCTGGCAAGTGCTACCAGTCTGCTCGTGCATACAGCATCCCACACAATTATAGTTCCAAAATTCATAATACAAAAGCTTTTAATGTATGGAACAAAAAATGTTCTGACCACTTTCTCACAAGTATACTTGCATTCTACAGAAGAAAGAAAGAGATAAGCAAAACAATATCTAACAATACAACAGTGAGTGCTTGGTCCATGACTCATGCTATCAGATGTTCCTGCAGTATCAAAATACAAATAATACTGAGTACAAAAGTTAATGACAAAAAGAGTAAAAAAATAACAAGAACAAATATCCTGGAGGATAGAGGAGGAGAAAGTTGCAGGTTCAATACAACTGCTTTGGAGCCCAGTTCTGCTGCAACTACAGCACAAGTTGTGATTTGCAAAATGAGAAGCATTAGCTGCTGATGTTAGTCTGTCAAAATAAAAGATTTCTGTATTAGTAAAAAAAAAGAAATATCATCACAAGTAAACAAACAGTTGTCATAAAGGAAGAGAGGCTTCAGAAAACCACAACAGCTCTAAAAAATAAAGCATTGCAATGCTTATTCTTGATACGATGAGGACCATCCACCAGTTCATAGCCAAACAGCCACAACGAAATTAGCACATCCCTATATAATTGCAAGTGTACCAGTGTCACCTGCTAAAAATAACAAACCCAGACAGTTCTATCTGCAAATACAACAACAACATTTCTAGTCAGAAAGCTCAAATGATAAGCAGAGTAGTGATTGTAAAACAAAAAAAAATTTGAGCACGTATATCGCACAAATAACCGGTTTTGCCCACAGTTTTCAAGATTCCAAGCCAGAGCTGATTACCAAAACTGACTAAGCTGTCATTCTCTTCTACCAGCTTCACTTTCTTCTTGGTCATGAAGTTGACATTAAAACCTGCTGCTGTGCAAAGGATTTTATCACTTTAAAGGAAAAAAAAATCAAAGTAAGAGATGGTAAAAAAGATGCCATATAAAGAATGGGCAGTTAGTCATAAATTATATGCTTTGTAATGGAAAGCAATGCCACAAGTTTTTTTGACTACATACACACTTTAGACTGAAGCCAAATGCTCACTCTCTCTTGCCAAAGCTGTTCCACTCCACATGGAATCTAATGGTCTTCAGCATCCTGGACCAATAATACAATATAAACCAGTACAATATAAACCAGAAGTATTATCATAACTTCTTCCCTTCCTGTCCTTTCAGTTAATGGGCCATGTTTGAAGCATCCCTGTTTTGCTTTGAAATGAGTCCATCAAGAGATGTCTCAGAGAATACCCAGGAAAATTACTTTATGCCCAGGAAAAAAACCACAATTTCAAGGATCATCAGAATTTGATCACTGTCAATAGGGGAGGAGATTCCAAATATGCCTATTTTCTACCTGAGGACCTAAATCTCACCATAAAAATTCATATGAGATACTCGAGATTTGTGTGTAACTCCCCAGAGCAGAAGTCAGTTGAAATCCTGTCTCAATGAAGTCAAAGGGAGATTTGTTAGTGGCTGAAGTCTAGGTCAGGATTTTATGTATGTTTGTATTGTGCTTTGTGCAATAACAGCTCGGGTAGCTACTTCAGATGCCACATAAATTTTAAGGTTTCACTGGAGTTTAGAATTCTTTATTCTAAGTGATTCTCACCAACATATTAATGCAACCACCATTCTCGTAAGTTCTAATTGTCTCATCAATTTCTTTTCATACCACTTTGAGTTATACATCAAGTTTCCAAGTTATTATTGGTAACTGACTATCCTCCAGAATGAGAAATATTATAGGGTATCTTTCAGGTAAACGATTACTGCTCAGAGACTGCAAACTTTGTGGCTTAAGTGATATGGGAAAGACTGCAGAAAAGCAGGGAATATTTTTTTCTTTAGTAAAAAAAAAAAGATAAGTTCTTAATTCTCAGACGTAACTTTTCTATCCTTGGAAAAATAGAACAGAAACTATTAACTATTTCTTCCTAAAAGCTATATCACTCTTCTTTTTTTTTTTTCTTTCCCTGATTAATTATACCTACTTTTCAGAGATCAATTGTTTGGTTTTTCCCTGTAATTTCTTCCTTCCTGTCAAGTAAGGTGGTTGCTTGCCCTGCACTGTGTTGAGGGTCTAGCCGATAAACTAGCTTCACCTCTGACACTAGAAATCACTGTCTCAGTGCTGCAACCTCTTTTGCTCCTACATAACTTTACATTGAGTCTATACAGAAACAACACTTTGAAACAGCCCTACAAATAATGATGAGTGTCTGATCTGAAGTCAAAACACTTCCGAATCATAGGGCTATTCTAGTCCATTAACACTTAATACTGCAGGAGCCTGTCAACAACAAGCCAAATGCTTAAAAACATGTTCCCCTACCTGCTCCTAACTTGTACCTGGGAGAGCAGCAGAAATACAAATTTTCACTCTTGATCCAAATTCTAATGTGTATTTTTCTGATAAAGAATAGAAGATGAAGTGTGGTGGCCGGATAGCAGGTGTTCACCAAGCTGCTCTGTTAGCCCCTCCTCAACAGAACAAGGGTAGGGGAGAAAATACGACGGAAAAAAATCTGTGGGTCAAGGTAAAGGCAGTTCAATAAAGCAAAAGCAAAGGCTGTGCAAGAAAGCAAAAGCAAAAAAAAAAAAATAATTATACTCTACTTCTCATCAGAAGGGACTAGCCACTTCCTGGGGACTAGGGTTGTCATAGGCATAGTGGTTGCTCCTGAAGACAAATGTCATAATAACAAATGCACACTTTTTTCCTCCTTTCTCTTCATTTATATCGCTGAGCAAACATTATATGACCCCTTTGGTTAGTTTGAGACAGCTATCTTAGCTATGTCCCCTCACAAGATTTTCCCACACCCAGCTTACCAGTAAGGGGAGCAGAATGTTGGAGAGACAGCCCTGATGCTGTGAGAGTGATGCACAAAAGTATCCAAAACACAGGCCAACAACACCTTTCAAGTCAGCAATCCAAAGCACAGCACTATGACGGCTGCTAGGGTGAAAATTAGCTCCATCTCAGCCAGATCCAATACAAGGAGACCAGGCTGCAACTGTTGGCTAGTGCAATTTTCAGTCACTTACTTCCATTTAAGTAGTGGTAAAATGAAATTTCTACTGGCCACTGCCTTTCATCAAATCTCGTTCAAAATATTTATGAGGAGAGGGTACTTTGGCTAGCAGCCAGACATATACACATACTGTGCCCATACATAAAAGACAATTTAAATTTCTGTTAGAAACCAAGTGAAAAATACAAAAGCCAGTAACTGCCCAAATTCTTCTTCAGTTGGCAGCTGTTCACAAACAACTCATGAAATTAATTTAATGGATGGAACTCTTGGGAACATGTGGAAACTGAAAAAATACTGTTTTTTTTCCTACTCATATAATTTTGTTTTGGATCAAAACCAGAAATATGGGACTTTTGAGCATAATGACAACTCAATGACACAGCTCTGATTCTGACTGTGGAATATGAAATGCTCACCGTGAAACTGCTCAAAAATAATCCTCAAGCCATGGTTATTCATAGAAATTATTTGGTGAGTAATTTCAATTACATTAATTCAAGAAATCAAGAAAAAGAGGCTAAACTAATAGAATGCATTATTTATGATGAATAATTCATTTGGAAGAACTTTGTCACCTCCCCCGCCATTGGAGAAAGCCAGCTCAAGGTGTAAGGCACTGGAGTGACACTTAAGCCCTGTTTTGAGGTCTTAACTGGGGGGCTTTCTTGATGAATAACTCTGGGCTGGCCCTCTGCCCAGGACTGAATTTCAGCCATTGCTGCTGTTTCTCACATATTGCTAGATACATCATTTTCACAGTTGGACTTGTATTTTTTCAATTTAACTGCCACAGAAATTATGATATTTAAAGACTGAATTATGTTTCTTATTCTACCAATAAATAAAGAGAAGAGACCTCTCTCATCATCTCACCAGACTTTCAAAAGTGAACATTCATGACACCCATATATCAACTGAATTATGAAAATATGAGCCCCATTACTAAGGCATGTCTATTCAGAAAAAGCAAGAAAACCCAGTAATTTCAACAAGACTCTCTGAATGACTAAATCACTTCTGTGCCCTTGTGCTTGCTTGATGGGACATTTCCAGTCAAACACGTGCACAGTATGTAAAGTGTAGATTACGACTCAGGAAATTTGAAATATGGCACTTATAAATGGTAGTGGTAAATATTACTATAGACATTCATCCCTTTGAAAGGAAAGTAATAATAAATCCGTATTTTTAAGGATGGAAAAAAAATAAATTTTGTTCTTGATGTTCAGCAATGTCATGACAGAATATTTATCAACAGGAAGATTCATCTCACTGTTCCTATCAGAGAAAAAGACCCATTGACTTGGTGAAACAAAGCACTTCCAAAAATATTTAAAACACTCAATAAGGCCTAAGTGCATGCTTTAAATTTAATATTTGTTCAAAGATCTGATCCAAGTTCCACTAAAATCAATAGGAGTCCTTCCACTGACACCAAAGGGCTTTGGATCAGACATACTGCTTTACTGTATAGGATGAGCACATCTGTGAATATCAACTGTCTTACAGTACTTTGTTGGGTCCCATGCTACAAGAGGTGTGTGTAGAAAGGGAGGGAGATTTCATTTTCTATGCAAGAAAAAAAAAATTTGGGCTAAAGCTAAAACAAAATGCAATCTTAACTCCATAGTGATGAGTCTGTTAAAATCCCCAGTGCACAGACTACTGGGATGATTTCTGATAGACAGCTTCTCTATTACATTTCCTGCTAAAACTAGTATTACTGGTATCATAACTCACAAAATTTGCTTCTTAAGACTCTTTGCAAAAAATTATCTTGTAATTATAGATAATGGTTCTCAAAAATGTGTATTCTTGGTCAGGGTCTGACTCCTTGAAGGAAGTAGCATCTGAGGGAAGACTTACAGAACATGTTGATTCTAAGTCACAGATCATTGAATTCTTTTATTTATACAGTATGCAGTCAAGAAGTGTCAGTAAACAGCATTCTGAAGTAGACAATGACTTTCCATATGCTTGAATGGTTGGGGTAAGTGGAGCTAAAAATGCATCTGGAAACCAATGAAAATCATCACCAGTAATAAAAAAGGCAATTACTGACTGCCAGCAAAAAGCAGCTCGGTAGACACAATGCACTCAGAAGCCTCTGTCACTTAGTGCACCCCCAAACAAGCATATCTACTGGCTATCCTTCCATGAAGACTCCATCCCAAACTGCTCTCTCCTCTGCCTCTCTTGGGCATGCAGTGCACCAGTTCACTGTTTCTGGGCAATGTGGGTGAGCAGGGACAGATGCCAGGCCCACAGAGTGCATATTCTGCCAGCTCCTTCCTCTGTCTTTCATGCTCACCCTCCTTTGCTCATCCCTTGCCCAAAGAAAGGAAGTAAAAGCCAGAGCCTCTCCTTTTATCCCTTTCTTAATAGCATACTTTCCCGTGTGGTTGGATAAGAAAAAAACTTGGATTACAATTAATAATTATTTTGCATACTGCTCACTGATAAATCTTGAAACTGTTTCTTTACTTAATAATTACTCGAGAAACAAAAATATCCCACAGTGCAGGGAAGATTCCAAAAATGTACATACTCATGAGAGAAAAATGTCTCCATACACTGACACATGGGCATACAGAGAAATATCCCCTTAGAATGCAAGAACATAGGCTACTTGTTGAATAGTAATGATGATTACCTCAGAACCTTAAAAAGATGTCATGGAATTAGCATCTCATATTATGCAATTCAGGATCACAGGATGAAGAACACATGACATCATGAAATACCTAAATTTACAAATTCCTATTGTTTCATCACATCAGTCACCTCATTTTGTTCACAAAGATTGATATTTGCTTCTGTTTATACTACATGAATAAATCCCACCTTACCCACTACCAACACCCAGGCTACCTTTATAGTTTCTAATGATCAGTAAAAACATCAGTAATCTAGTTTGCAGAGATTTTTGTGAAGTTTCCTGCAGCTTTTTTTGTGGGTTTTGTTGTTGTTGTTTTTTTTTTTTCATGAGACTTGGTGGATTTGTTTGTGCCTTCTTCATTTATATATATAGAGAAACAGAAACAGATACACTGATAAGAAAAGATACATAAGTAGTTCTTTAGCATCCCTCTGCAGATACAATATGGAGAAAGAAAATAATCTCCACATTTCCAGACTTATTATGCTCCTTGATATTTACTCCCACAGAAGAACAACAGTATGATGTGCATTAGGCAGGAAGGGTAATGGTCTGTGCCACATTTTATGTGCTTATGCTTCATATCATGGTCTGATTGCGGGTTTTTTTTTCAGCCAGCATATAGATAAAGTGGTGGTTTTAGGACCATGGAGCAGCCAAGAGCTGCTCTAGTGTATGCACCAGCATTATACTAACACAGAGTCTTTGAAGCTGCTTAAGGTTGGTATCAGGCAAGTATTTAGTTCATAATTGCCCTGCAGCAGTCTTGGAGTGCCCCTATGGGAAAGAGGTATGGGATAATTGAGGGCTCTTACAGCAGAGGACAAGAATATTACAAAGATAAAAACTTCAGACTGATGGCAGCCAGATGCAGTGTTGTAGAGAATGCACAGTTCTTTTACCTGTGGGAGATGAAAGCTATTGGAACAATTACCAGACATTATAGCAGATTCCCATCATAGTTGCTAAAATATGCCTGGATATGTTATTGTTTTATCAGTGTTTGTTTTTCTTTTTCCTAGGAAGTACAATCTAGTTTAAATAGAAATTAACTCCACTTTAGCTGACGGCCAGGGTTACACAAGATTGAAAAGGCACAATGGTTCTATTAAGCCTTACTCTAGCAATCTCTAAGTTTATGAATCTTTACTCAGTCTTCAGAACTTTGCTTAAAAAAAAAAAAGAATGAGAAAAGACAGAAAAGTATTTGGGAAAAAAAAGAACCCTTCACAATGCTTGCAAACCAGATGTAACAGAGTATTCCTAAGCATTCATAGATTGCTGTATCAACCTGCCTCCTGGCCTTCAATTCTTGGAGGCTTCCAGATATTCAGTCTGAAATTGTTCTTGTGTTCAGCATGTTAAAAAAAAAAAAAAAAAAAAAAAAAAAAAAAAAAAAAACACTTCATCCATGCTGAGAAATCATGACTTTGTTCCTAAATAAAAAGCTGTAGCTAATTTGAAAAAAATACTTATTCCTCCTCCTACGTTAGTAGGTATTATATACACGCATTTTCAGTGTAATAGAAGCAGTATCATCTCTGTGTCTTATTACTGTTGCAATCCCCTAACAAGCTTTTCCTTCAGACCCACATGAGTCTGGTAATTACTGCTACTGCTGAGGCATGCTATGCATACACTTTCCTTTCCAAGGCAGCATTAGAAGTGACCACAAACACATTTCCTATGTACTAGTAAACACAAGCAAGTGGGACACCGTATGTTGCCCCATGAGACAATTCCTGGACATAATCCTTTCTCACGAGAAAGCTGCAAGTCACTTAAATGCAAGGATATGAAACAAGTGTATGTTGTGAGATGAGAGAAAAATGCTTTGGACTTACTCCTGCCTTCAGCTTCTGCTCTGTGTTGGAGCAAGACCACTGAGTGGTGGTGAAGCTGTGCAGGGCTACTCAGGTGAGCTGAGTAGGTTACAGGAACACGCTGTGCTTCTGTGTTTGTGTCCGTGTGGGCAGGTGTGCGTATGAATATGCTCTCTTCAGAAAAAGAAAAAATCAACCTGGTTTTATTTTTACCTTCTCTTTTTAAGGCTCATGCCCCTAGACTGTTAGAAAGATAAGAAAGTAAGATTTACTTTGTTCTGTAACTAGTCCAATTTTGCTCCCCAAACACCATATTCAAATACTTAAAGGAAAAAACAAAACCAACCACCAAAAACCGGAAAAAACAAAACAACAACAAATGCCCCAAAGCCCCCAACCAATCCAACAAGCAAAAAAATCTTGAAGAATATAATCTGGCTGCAACTCTACATCTGCTACAAACAACTTTCCAGATCTTTGCAAATCTTGCTCCTGATTTCAGCTGGATAAAAGAAGTTAGAAACCGGGCAGCTCTGAGTGCATTTCAGAATTCCAGTCTTGTTGAAATTCAAGATGCACCACTCCAAAAACATGCTCCAGTGTGGGATGCTCCTGTGGGTTTTCCACAACCTCTCCAAATTTTACATAAAGAAATTGCAGATGCTTCAATCCTGAATGCACACTCCAGCACTATTCCTGTCCAGCAGCAATGCAAGGGCATCTGTGCTGTCTGATGCAGGATGTTATCTTTTTTTCTGATCTTGAGCCACCATAGGAACAGACAACAAACTTCTGCTGCTTATAAACTCTGGACTGTGATACTTAATGGCTAAAGATGACAATACCACTTTTGCCATGTGCAGCACTCTTTTGGCAGCAAACCCTTAAATTCTAAAGACTCAGTGAAGTGTGCATAGCTCCCTGTAAAAATCTGGTAATAATGCACCCTGCTGTATTAGCAATTTAAAAAGTTGCTGCGGAGTGTGAACCCAAAGTTTTACCTTCAAGACCAAGTAAAATCACAATACCCCACGTCCAACATCTTGTTCTTTTTAACAAGGCAGGCAAATTCCGTGCCATAACGTCGCAATTTGGCATTGGGACTAGCCTAGCCAGTGTGAACGATAACGTTGGATGTGGTCTTTTCTTCCCAGCGCTCGGGTGAGCTTTCCAGAGCACGCAGGGAGTCAGGCACACGATTGCTGTTAACCTGCCAGCCCAGTTTGGTGGAAGGTGTTGAACTTCACTGAACGTGCAGAAAAGCCAACGCGCTGGGCAGAACTCGGCACGGCAATATGGGGAAAGACGGGAGGATAGATACTGATGCCAGATCCGGGTTTTGCAGCACCCCTGATCCGAGAGCCAGATTGTGCGTGTGCGGTGCGTGTGCGTGTGTGATGCGTTTGTGTGTGTGCCGGTGCCTGGTATGTGCGGTGCCTTCACGTTTGCCGGCTGGCTTGTGCGGAAGAGGCTGCTTGACTTGCTCTCGATTTTGAGGGCACGGATTTAGGGACTCGGGGCCAAAAATTCTCTGGACCCAGGTAAATCCTTTTATTACCTTATTCAACTCCCCGCTTCCGAGTCCCCACGCCGTCCTGGGCGCGGCGCGGCTGCAGGTGCTGTCAGAGGGCTCCCGAGAGGAGCAGCCAACGCCGGGAACGGAAACACCTCAGAGTGGGAACGGGAGAGGGGGCGCGGGGGGCTGGGTAAAACGTGTCCC
>JAAWXA010000017.1:12326991-12403624 GCA_038090715.1 Florisuga fusca
GGCTCGGGCCACGCTCCGCAGCCGCGCTGCCGGCTCCGGCTGGCGGGGAGCACCTCGGGGTCCGCCGGCTGCGGGGGGCGAAGTTGGCCGGAGGGGGAGGAGAGGCCGGGGAAGCGCTGAAATGTGCCGGAGTGCTGGCTGAAATAGCAACAGCAACCCCCCTCCCCGGGCAGGGAAGAGGTGCTGAGCGGCGATGGTTTCCCCGGGATCGCGGCTTTTCTAAGGTTGTGTTTACTGCTGTCAGTGACAATATTCCTTTTACGGGGAGAAACGCAACTGTAGTTTTACTGTGTGGCACAGTTCAACTGTAGCCCTGTTCAGTGCGGGGGCTTCTGTTGCTGTTTTCACTGGTTTCCTATTCTGGGTGAGGGAGTCTTTATTGAAGTTAGTTTTGGGAGTGGGACGATCGGTCCCCGTAATATGTTATAACAGGTCTTTTCCTCTCTGCCTCTTTCTTATTTTCCTTTTTTTGAAGAGTGAGGGTTTGGGTTTATATTGATCTGCAGATAGGTGCACACCTTGAAAAGGTCGGTGGATCCATTTAGGTGTATTGTAAACTTGTTTCCAAAGTGAATGTTAAGGAATTTTCGATGGGTGACAAGTACCTGGGAAAGTTAAAATTTCGATAGGTGTTTAATAGTTTTCCCGTCTGGTTGGTGACAATGTGCTTATTTTTTGTCTGCTTTTATTCTTTTGTTTTTTGTTTTTTTGTTTTTTTTCCTTTTCAATTTAGCAAATATAGTTATAATTATTTAACTATGCAAAGTGAATTTTAGTGGTTAGTTACTGCTTTGTTAAAAATGCTTTTGGTCTGGTGTGCAGTTTGCCAAGAAATAAAGAGACTAAAATACTATAATTTGTGATCCTCATGTCTAAATGTCACATAGATTATATATGTGTATGTATGTGCATTTAGACCTCATGTTTTGCCGAGGGTTTACTTTACTTTCTTGATAATATGTATATCTAGCAAACAGATAATATATTTAGTTAGTAAATATAATTTTGCCAGAGTCCAGCAACAGCAATGGTTGCAAATCCAAGATAATCAGAACCAAATACCTGTCACATTCTAGTTTACAGCAATTTGGAATAAATCCTTGGAATTGTAAATTACTCTATATCAATATTAATCTGTAAGCAGGTGTTTTGGATCATGTGCGTGCTTTATCAGCCCTGCATAAACCATCATATTACATCTTTGAATAACCATACTGTTGTTATTTAAAAGTAATAATCACAATAAAATTAGTTCTCAATTACATATTATGCTTCTACCACACTATCTTTACTCTGCTACACTAATTTATTTTGCAGACAACAGATAACCACCGTATTGCTACTCAAATAATATTTGCATACAATTTGCCTGATTTATAGTGTGGGTAACATCATTAATTTAAAAGAAGCTGTTACAACCCAATATGTGGGTGTAGTTCAAATACTAAGCACACTATAGGGATTGAGTTTTAATGTTTGCTTAATAACTTACTTTCATTAGACTCTGTTTTTATGTGGATTTAGAGATGTGCATCAGAAAGAAGGGAACATTTGTGCCTCTGTGTTTCCATAAAATATGAACATATTGTCACTTGTTCTAGAAATTCCCTTTGGTTGCTTTCTTACAGTGAAATTTATTGGTTTTACTGTTTGTAGAGTCCCTGGGGAAAAAAGGTTTTTACTTTGTTTTAAAGTGTTTGATATCTACACAAACTCTATATGGCACAGACAATTCACACACAATTACTTATTGCTGAGATCAAGTTGAATGTAACTTTTAATAATCCCATATTATATACAAGTGCACATAAATATGTTTAGGTACATAAACTACATGCATACACCAACATTGTATGAATTTTATTGGACATGTAAAGGTTTCAGTCTCTGAAAAGTAGTTGCTTTGCTTAAGGAGAGCTGAATTTAGCTCATCTATCTATAACTATGTGCACTTGTATGTATATAATATGTTATACATGCATCACTTCTACGCACCCAAAAGTATGCTCACCCATTAAGATTTATTAATTTTTGTCTGTGTGTCCAATATGGTATAGTTACTTCGTATTATTTACAAATAAGTGTGTATATATATATATATAACATGATGCATGAACTGCTGCTTCTTATTTTGAAACTGTCCTTTCTTCTGTCTGTAAGGTGGCCTTTGTAAAACGTGTTTCACAAGTATTTATAAGGCAATTAGAGACCCTCTTCTGCATTCCTTGCAAACCCCAGACTTCTGCTAATCTATGCTGCAATCACCAAGAAGGCAAGCTCAGGCCTACAGTGTCTGTGTGGGTGTTTGTGTGTATTATCTGTGTGCAAAGTACAACAGAAACATAACCAGAGAAATGTGTATATTAAAAATATTTATAGCTTGAGCAGGAATATTTTTTTTATTATTATTTATTTAATTTATTTATTTATTTTTAGTTGATGGAAAGGTATAAAGGTATCACTTCCAATGGAGGTATGTCTTTGTGTCACTTCTTGCAACATATTTTGTCATGAACTCTCAGAGTTACAGCATGTGCTGTCACTACATGTATCCTTAAGTTCTTACCTAGTTTTGGGATTGTTAGTGGGAACTTTGTCTTGATATGAATTGCAAAATCAGCCCTTGAGTTTCCCATATTAGGGGAGACCATAGTAGTATAAGAATGAGATGTTTAACCGGACCTTCATCAGGAATGTGATTGGGAAGGTAGCCGAAGGTTGATGTGGGGTTTTTTGTTTTTTTTTGGTTAACACTAGGGAAAATGGGTGAAAAAAGGCCACAGATATCCCACTGGATATTTTGCAAGACCTGAAAAGCTGAACCCCCCCCCCAGCACAATTTAAATGAATCTAAACTCTGGCTGTGGCTAAAGAGCCAAACCTTAAGTCTTGCTACTATTCCTGGATGAATAAGAAACAATTCACGTGGACTTGCATTTAATATGAACCATTCTATGAGGGAGAAAAGAAGGGAGATGGATATAATGAAAAGCTTGAATGCCTGTGTGCACCAAGGGGACCACTTGCTGTTAAAAATCAAATTTCATCTTTTAAATCACTTTCCACGCTTGTCTGTGGTAACCAAGTAAATGAAATCTTGAAGTGTCCTGGGACCATGTGGCTAGATTTGAACCTGCTTACTGAGTAAGGTGGTGCCATTAATCAGCAGCTGGGAAACAACAAAACCCAACTGAAACCCAACCACCCCAGAATATATAGCTCTTCACTAACACAAACAAAATGTGGAGAGAGGTTCATGGTTTACGTTATGTTTATTGTCATAGGTATTAATAATTTTTAAGACCTACAATCTTTAAAAAAGTGGAAGTTGAGATAATACTTAGCCGGAAACTGCATATTGGAGTTTATGAAATAAGACCTGGCAAAGGGAATTAAGATCAGCAGGTAAGAATATCGTTGTAGCTGTGTGGTTGTAATGGGGAAGACTGCTCACTGAAGAGAAAGGAGCCTCTTGTGTTTTTTCTTTTTTATACTATGTATCACAAGTAGCCTTATTACAGCAAAACCAGCAAACTGCCAGTTGTACAGGAAGAGGCTTAAACTCACTAAACTGTTATATAAATAGAAAGTTCAAAGGTCTGTTTGTGGCTGACGAAGCTGAGAACAGGCCATCTGTGGGCCAGGTTCCTCTCCTGTGTAAATGCAAAAACACACTGTGTGCCACAGCACCGTGTCTCTTTCTCCATAGTCCTCAACCTGGAGGGGGTGATCCTGATCTCCCGACAAAGGTGAACTGTTTAGCCCCCCTCCCTCCACCTTCCCTATTCTCTCTTTGCCTTCTGACTCTGCTGAAGATCTCAGTCACTGTTCTGTCACCAAGGTCTGTAATAGCTTGCTAAATGAAAAGTTTTCTGAGTGTGGAATCAGTGTTGTGTTTCTCATGGAAATGTGCTAAACAGATAGGCTCTTTGGGAATTAGATTGATTTTGTTTTGTGGTGTTTTTTGGGTGGTGGTGAGAGCATTAGTATAGGAGAAAGTTGCATCTTGAATGGATTTCTGTAAGGTTTTTCTCCCCCTCCCTTTCTTCTCCCTGAGAAATATTAGAGATAAATTGCAGTTACTTTTTGGATTTGTATTTCAGACATCCGCAAGTAATTATGTGAAAATGTTTCATTTTCAATTTGTTTTGAAAGTGTAAATGGATGGATTGTGTGGCTGCTGATGGTGGGTGAGAGGGATTAGATGTTTTCAAAACAAGCATCTGAGGAAGACCAAAAACAATCTTGGGCCAAAACCTGTAGTTGAAGTACATCCTGATTTAGTAATTCCTCCCTGGCTGATATTGAACTCCATGGAGTGTAAATCTTAAAAGAATTTGGCCATTTGCAAACATTAAGTTCACATCTATCCTATAAGGCAAAATTACTATCAGTTTAACAGCATTTGAATTGTTTTCCTAATGATTCATTCAAGAATTAAATTACTTTTAAAATATACAAATTGGGATGGAGAGTAGATACTTAAGATACTTCATCTGTTCTGAAGCCAGGCAGAACTTCAGACCGTTTAAGCACTTTGGATGCCAATTACATTGTTGGGGATTTTCTTTTAGAGTAAAAGATGGTGTTATGATGCCAGTCCTTCAGCCAAACACAATTATTCCTTTTGTCTCTCTGACAAGCCTGTCACTGAAATCTGGAATTTAACTAAATAACTTCAGGGAAAAATGTGAAATTCTATAAAGTATTAAGTTAAATAAGTCTACTAAATTATCTTTGAAAAAAATGGGTGGGCACTGCTGGTCTTTTTGAGCTTCTTAGTACTGAGCTAGTATGCTCCAGTGTTATGGTAGGGGTGTAATGAGGCCCAAATTCTGTTTTTATCTGAGTCAAGCAAAATTCTTACTGTTGGAGATGGGCCAAAATTTCTTAGAAAAAGCACGTGAGCCTTAATATAGCAGGCTTGATAGACCGTTTTAAGCACAAAAGCAGTCCTACTGAAACAACTCTGGTTTAAAGTTTAGTTTTACGCAACTGGGTTCTTGATCACTCACAAAATGCTCAGTGTATTTTACTAATGACTAAACCCCATTCTCCATGAATTTGATAATGGAAACTGATGTTATTTTTGACTGTGCTGCACACATCCATTTACCTGAAATCTTAACAGCGGTTTTACCTGGTTACACAAATAACAGGGTAGCCAGAAAGAATGCAAATGTTAAATGTCATTAGAAAAAACAAATCTAGAACAGTTGTGGGAACTGTGTAATGCAATGAATCCATGAAGTATGTGGAATAAGCAACTAAATGGATAGATTTTGTCCTGTATTTCCCTGGGGTCTTTAGTTTGAGGTAATGGAGTTTCTTTGGGTAGAGGACTTGAAGGATTGTGCCTCTGGATGATTGTTAAATGTATATAATCAATAAATATCATTAAGTATCCATGTCTTTCCCCAGCTTGGGCCTGAGCCGCTAGCCAGTGACATCAAGAGGTGCTTTCAAATGATTTCAGAGAGTACTGGATTTGACCCTGCTTTGGCCAAAATGCAGATCTTGTTATATGTTGTGCAACTCTAATGACCAGGTTCGTCAAGGCACCTAATACTGTGCATGTGGGAAAACTCCACAGAACCCATTTCTGGACCTGTCTAACTCAATTTTACAGCTTTTCTTTTGAGAAGAAAGACAAAAATGGAGAGGAAAGCTTAAATCTTTTCTCTTGGTTGCAGTTAACTGAATGGATTTTATAAAGCCATCAAACATCTATTAACACTGAAAACTGAAACTGTGCCACAACTCTGGGTTTTGCAATGTTACGTATTCTTTCTTAAGCATTGAAAAAGAAGACAGTAAATGCAGTAATATGTCAAGTTAGTGCAACCTTCCAGACCACTCATAATGTAGTCAGGAAGTCACAAAAGTGACTTAGAAAGACAGCTTTTTCTTCTGTTTATTGTTACTGAATGTTCTATTTCATGCTTTGTAATCAAAATGTTTGTTTAAATTGTTCTAATAGCTTTGGTCAGAGGTCAAAAGGTGGCTTGCTTCTGACTAATAGACAACTGTAGAGGTAAAAAATGAGAGGAAGGATGACAATATGCATGTCAGTAGTGTTTAAGCTCCATTTTGAATAACCTCTAATTGTTTGACCAAAACTCAGTTGTTAGACCAAATATTCTCACAAAGGGCATGTGATATTTCATCTTCATTTGTGAATGAAGATTTTTGAGGAATAAGCTGCATATATTGTTTTAAAAAACCCTGTGTACTGGAGCCCAGCATAACTCTCCTTAATTTCAAGACTGCTTTTGAGTGTGGACAGAGTGGTGGGCTTACAAGGCTGGACTCATAATGCTGAAAAAATAATATGGAACTAGAGAGCTGAGGTAAGGGAGTAAACCAAAGATTCCTTCAGTTAACTTCCCAGCTGTTACAAACTGTTTTATCATGAAGAGACTGTTTTCCAACTTGTACATAGCAGATCCACACCATAAATTATTATGTCTTTTAAACAAAAGTCTAGTCAGTAGTCTCTTCTGTAAAATTTTATATCACATTTTAATGACATTTTATGAATGTTTTCAAACCAAGCCACTGAGAGAAAATAAGGGTTATCTGGGAATTTTTTTCTTTATATGGCTTCAGCAGTTAATCTGTGTCTTTTTAGTGACGATTATTGATGAGTCCTTATTCCAGGTGACTCAAGGTGGTAAGGTTTAAGGACAGTTAAAGGTGATACTACATCTGGAACCTGATTTTTTGTGTAGTTGTCTGATGGGGGAATGCCATTTACTACATAAAATGTGTTTAAGCCTTGTTTAGTGAGGAGCTGTAGTCAGCAGTTCAGATTCCTGACTCAGATGGTGCTACCAGTTATAGTAAGACATGAATAACCCACTCAAAATTATATGTTTTTATAGGGATGGGGTATTAACACAACTAGCAAAAAAGAAAACGAGAGAGCACCAAGTTAAAAATCACTCAGTTGTTCCTTTGACAAGTATTATAATAGCTATTTTTGTATTACTGTGGGTGTACATAGTGGTGTGGATTAAGTGAATTCTGTAGCTGTGCATTGCTTTCAGTGCCTGGAGCTCAAACCTGCAGATTTTACTACTGAGACTAGTTCTTTTTCCTTATGGCACTTTGCATGGACTACTGTCAGGACTCGACTGTAGTTGAAAAGTTTTTGGTCATTCAGATGTAGGCCCTTATGGATAAATGGATATCTGCATCCTTCAAAACACCTAGGTAAGACTAGGTAAAAACAGAGCAGTTTTTGCTGGGTTGTGATCTGCACTGTGAAGCTGACTTCGTAATATAGTGTTTTTAATTTAAAATATTTTTAGGTTTGAAGGTAACAATCTATTATGTAGGTCTACTTGTTCTTTTTTCTTCCTTCACTGTATTAGGTTTAGGTCAAGTTTTCACTTGTGAGGAATAAAGGAAACAACTGTCAGTAGAGAAAGCAAATGCAAAGCTTTAAATATAAAATCAGGAAATATAAAATGTCATTAAGGTTGCCAGTTCCCATTTATTTCAGTCTCATGTCATGAGGAAAAGTAAGATACTGCAATAATATGGTGTTTAGGTGCATCTGTTTCTGTGCTGCTGTCAGTAGCTATGCTTATATTTGAGAATATAGTTTTAGACGTAGAAAAATAAATGCCTGCTGATTATGGACCTCTTTGTATGCATAGAGGCCGGTGTGAGAGAGGATTTCAGGGGGCTTAATTTCAGAAGGTTGCACTTTCTCAGTCTCTGCCCTGAAGTATCAGGTGAGACGCTCATGGCTTGAGGTAGCCAATTCACGTATAAAAGATCTGGGCTGCTCTTTCAAATGTTGTGGTCATTTTTCTTCCAGTTTCTTTCCTGTAGAACAATGGAATGACATTCTTCCTGGTGTTTCCTGTGAAGAGTAATGATGAGGAACTATCTTCTCTGTCTACAAGTGTTTAAAAACTCATTAGTTAGGGTCCCTGAAAGAATTCCAATACAAGTCAGTGGGTGTGGTGAAGCTGATTGTAATGGGAAGCAGCCTGGGCCCTGGGGCTGGTGGTCAGCAGGGAGCCAGAGTTGTAAAGAACACTGTGCATATGCTATAGTAAGCATTTTCATAGATCATCTCTCTTGGAGAGTACAATGGCTTTGGTGTTTATATTTACTCAAAAAGCAGACCTTTGATTTTCATGGCTTTATACTTCATTGCACATTGGAAGGCCCATTTGTCTTCACCAAGCCTTTGAAGAGGGATAGGTGAAGGGACTTAGAAATTGGCCAATGGCTGAAAATAGTTGCTGCTTGCAGAAGGAACTAAGTTGCCTTACTTTTTTTGGTAATATTAGCAGAATTGCCATCATCCTTTTTAAGTTTGCTGAAACAAGATGAATGTAAATCTTTAGGAATAGAACATGGATTCTCTTATTGGCTCTGCTGCTAGCTGCTTTGCTGCCTTTGGAAAGGTGCTTTGTGTCTGCTAAGGTGGGGGTAATGATATTTACATCTTTCGTATGAGAGAGAAGGGCCAGCTGTGTAGCTACCTTTATCTGGTGTTTCTGTTCAATTTTTCATATTCCTAGGGGTCAGTTGGCTACTGCTTTTGGCAATTTTTCCACTCTGAACCTCACTCTAGCTGTATAGTCCTTCCCTAGTTTGCTTGTACTGAATTACCTATAAGAAGAGAAGTGCTGATGCAGATTGTCTGTGGCATAACTTATGCACTGAGATCCTGTGTTGGATGTACCTTTTGTGCTGATGATATCAGAAACGTATAGAAAAATGGGGTGACATTTCTGGCCAAGAGACTTTTCAAGAAATGTTGATTTATGTCTCTCTGCTTTACTGTCTTTTGTAAAGTGAGAAGAATAACATCTTAAAAGTTTTACTGGTAGACTGAGGCGTTTTGCAAAGAGGTCATTGTCATTACACCTTCTTATACGCAGAGGAATGGAAAGAGAGGAGCAAAGTGACTTGCATAAGGACTCGGGGTTGGTCAGGACTGTGGCAGCTGTGTTCCAGTTCACTGCTTGCCCCCTGTGATGGGTATATTTCCCTATTCTGCAAGGCTGTGATGAGGTTAAGTCCCTTAATGTTTGTGAATGTTTATGGTGATAGAGAAAGACAGGAACCTAGGTAGATATATTAGTAAAGCAAAGACAAGCCCATAAAGTAAAAAGCTAGGATTTGGGCAGAGCATATCTGCAAGAAAAGGTGATCAAAGAAGAGAAATTCTTCTGAAGCAAAGAATTTATTTACAGTGTGCATATTTGCACACTGCTCTCAGCTGGACAGTGAAGGCTGCCATGGACCTTTCAGAGAAAGAATGATCTTGTTACTCCAGAAGACTTTTCATTTCTTGGATCTTACAGCAAAGCTTTGTCCATGCAGCTGTGGCTTAAGTAAGCATCATGTCTTGGATGCTTCACTGTGGATATATGCACACTTTTTCAGAGGCATTGTTGCTCTTTGAGGCAGCTGCCTTTGTTTCTTGCAGACCACTGTTTTGTTGGTTAACCCTGAGCATGGTTTTTCTTCACATATGTTATTAGACTGAACATATTTTCTATTTATACCACTTGGGGATACAAATTACTGCATTGTGTCTAGCAAGCACTAGGAAGAGTACATATTTGTGATTAAAAAAAAAAAAGAATACAGAGGCAAGATTTTATTTAAATGTCCTTTCTTTCGAGGTTCAAAGGAAAATAGGCAGAAAAGCAACTGGCAATCTTTAATTTTATGTCTCAGAAAAGCAATAGGTATTTAGATTTATACGTTTTAACAGATTATGGAATTGGTGGAATTTGTTTCTGAAGTTAACAATGGACTTTTGAAAAAGGGCATGAATTTTGATGAAATGCTCTCTATCATTTTAAGTCAGTCAGGGACGTTATTAGTAGCATACATACTTAGAAGTGGGGGTTTTTGTGGCTTTGATAGTTGTTTGTGGGCCAGTAAAGGTGCACTAGAGGGCTGAGCCAAAGGCTACTGCAGCTGGTTGAAGTTTTTCATTGACTTAGTAAACTCTAAAGCATACTTAGCCAGAGTTTCCTTTGATTTCTCACTCCATTTCTGGAGATGACCTTTACCTACTCTGTGGTAGTTCTCCAGAAACATTATGCAATCTATTGCAATATTTTTGTTACTGCTAATTCTTTCCTTTTCTCTTTAAAGAGCCCTTGCCTAAACTGACTGTTCTTTAATGTGCACATGGAGGGATAGATCATAGATAATTAAAGAGGAGTTTGATATTTGTGTGGGAAGACACCCGTGTGCTCATTCAGAATCATACAGCCCCAATCAGCAGGAGATGGAGGACATTTGGATCCCAGACCATGAATAGGTGTTACCCTCATCAGGATAATAAATAATCTACTTTCCTGTCACTTCACTCTGCCAGGTTGTTTCCCCATTATCCAAGACAAGCTGTTGTGTGAGAATTTTGCCTGGTTGAAGGCTGCTCATGAATCTTGAAGTACATGACATGCAGACATCTAACAAGCATGACTAGACACTACATAAAATACATAACACAGAAGTCATATGTTTGAAAACACATTAGAACTGCACAAATAACCTGATCTCTAGAAGGATTATTTTTCCTTCTGTATCTCCCTAGCCAAAGGTGTGTTGCTATCTGCATTTCAACCAGATTAAGGCTATTTTAGATTTTGTAATGATTCTCACTTACGTAAACTCACACAATCTGTCTGCAAATTCAAGTTCAGTGATAAAAACTCTCATCTAAAACAGAGGTGGGATGGAATGTTTGGTTAAGATTTAATATCTTTCTAACTAATTATAACGCAGTGTCAATATATGCTCTAATATCTGTTGAAAGAAAAGGAACATAAACGATACAGTTCCATTGTACCAGGTCTTTTGTAAACAATTAAGGTTTAGGTTGATGTCTGAAGAAAGGGCAAGAGAATAATAAACATATTCCAAAGGGCTTGAAAAACTGAATTGAATCCTAAATGTAGATTAGGAGCAAATTATGACAGCCAAGCCAGCATTACCTCAGTTGATTAATTTATAAGGATACTGGTCAATGATTTTAACTACCAGCTACGCATAGTAGAATCCTAATGGGATCTGTCTGTTAAGATTACATAAGATAGAGGATTTGATTTATTTCATAGCTTTCCAATGCTCCACTTTAACTTCATACAAATAACGCATTAATCACGCTGGATAAAATGGCGTGTTGAATAAAGTTGTGATTTTTGTCTGCTTCTTATAATCTGATTTTTATAAAGGATTAAGTCTCTTTTAGTAGTTTATTCATATCATAAAAGAGATTGTCAGTTGAATGAAATCTTTACATCTGCCACTTTCTATCTCATTAGAAAAGACAGTAACATAAAGTTCCTCATTTCCTCCCAGTCTGTTTTATCCCCTAGTGTGTCTGAGTGTGTCTATCTTCTGTACATGTTTGTATATTATAATGTCAGTGTGTTTTCAGAGTTGTGTTTAAGACTGCATCACAGCTTTGGAGGGGTAATACCAGGAGTTATAAACGTTCTGGCAAAGAAAATACCCAGTCAGGAACAAATGAGAGTTGTGTCAATGGTTGACTGTCAAAGATCTGGAAATGATGGCTTTTAGCAGTGTGGCCATGTGTATGAATTGCCAGATTCAGCAAGGTAGTTAAGTACCCAAAGTACTTTCCTATGAGTATGCCTACGTCAGTGGAGGCAAGTGCATGCTTAATGATAAGCACATGTTGACTTATGGCTGATTTAAGAAGACATGAAGTCTGGGCATTCCTCTGAACTTAAAGGTGAATTGTCAGTTTTGATCAAACTGTCCAATGGTCATTTATCTGTCACCGATCCAGTGTTTTTTAAAATATTCTTCTCATTCAAATGTGTAATCTGTTTTTGTAAGCTAATTATTTAATGCAAAATCACAAATTTAGGCATTTTTATCCATTGTTGCCAGAACGTCTGCTTGTTGCTTGTGTATTTTATTCTCTTTGTTTAAATGTGTGATTGACAGGATTCTGCTGTTACAACTGGCAGTTGTTTTCACGTAAACCTTTGAAGTCAGAGCAGCAGATGATCTTACAGATGTTTTCTTATTTGTATTTAAGGTTCTCACCATTTCTATTTAATCGCATTAAGTTTTTAGGGACATACTTGGTCTTCTGAACATGAGGGTCTCTTGGTTTCTGATGCTGAGCAGAGAGGTAGTACCCAGAACTTTTAGTTGTCCTTTTAGTCAGAAAAGCAGATTCTGAGGAACTCAGTTCTCCCTTCTGTGGACTTGCTGAGGATGAAACTTCTTCATTCATATTTTCATTTGTTGATACATGTTGCAGTTTTACTGGCTCTGGCTCCTTTTCCTTTACTTGGCTCCTTTTCCCACATACTATGAATCAGTAGGAGTATTTTGATATAAAATGTGTAGTCAGCCTCTTCCACAGCTGCTTGCAAGCTTTGGTTGCAAATGAAGTGGGAGTAGCCATAGGGTCAGGAAGGCTTGTTCTAGGCTGTGCCCTTGCAGAGGGCCTTGTGTTGCCAAAGTCTAAGTGCAGGATTATACCCATTTAACTCCCTGCACAGGATTCAACAGGATACTTGAACAGGACTGTAAGATTACAATCACATATCAGTCACGATCCCACTTTGTTTTGGATGAAGTGACAACAGGACCTAGCTCTGCTCCATTTTCTCTGTATGAGTGGTGCTCAGTGGCCTGAGCTGCATAGTCTCAGCTGAGTCATCTTTTGCTTAAATAGCATTCATTACTGGAATTGAGGAAAAAACCCTTCACTTGTCACAAAAGTGGTTTTGGTAGTGCGTACATTCCTGTGATGCAGAATGCTTCTTGAAAGCACAGTAATGTTTGCTGAGCTGGAGATATACCCTGTGTCGTTTTTGGAGCCAAATCCAGAGAGAATGTACAGGTTTGTTTGCTGAGGGCAAGTAGTTTCCAACTGGCATTACTGGATGTACAGTGCCC
This sequence comes from Florisuga fusca, assembly GCA_038090715.1. Lineage (NCBI taxonomy): Eukaryota > Metazoa > Chordata > Aves > Apodiformes > Trochilidae > Florisuga > Florisuga fusca. The sequence goes on from JAAWXA010000017.1 coordinate 12,339,922, forward strand.
TCTTTCTCAGCTATATTTAAGTACCGTCTGCAGCAGGTTTACCTGCACGTAGGAAGCAGCTCTAATAATCTCTGACTTTGCTTTAAAAATGGGTAGTCATAAGAAGCAGACCTATCTGCAGTGCTTCAGTGTCAGTGGGCATTGCTGCAGGAGCCTTTCCCAGCCAGCCTCCTCCCCAGCAAACGTGGCCTGCTGAAAGGATTATCCTGGAGCTGCGTGTGGCTGGAGCACATCTGTCCACACCACTGCTGTCAGAGAATATCCAAACCTCGCACCTTCTGTATCCACAGGTATTTAAATGGAAGTATTTGTCAGCTTTCTCATATATTTAGTAGCATAATTTCAGGGGCGGAAAACACATGCTGATTGCATACAGTTTTAGTTGCTTTTCAGGAACATAAGGTGATGCTGGACCCTCAGTTTTGTAATAGGCCAAGGACTAGCACTGCCTCACAGCGCTCAATTAGCACATTATCCTGTGAGATGGTTAAGGCAGTAAGGTACAGTATAAGTATTTAAATATGAAATAGCAGTGCCACAGTGTTTTCTGTGAGGAGTACTGCCTATCTCTGAATAAACAGACAACAGCCTTTTGTGGGAGATTTTTGTTATATTTTATTTGGCAGCTGTTTGTCTTAATAGAAATTCTTCAATAGTATTTATTGTATTTTGTGCTGGCAGGGGGGAGTGCCAAAGCAGAATCTAAGCAGTTTTACTTGCTTTACTTTGTTCACAATAAGAAAATATTGCTGTATTAATTACTGTTGTCCTTCATTGGCAAAAATAAAGAGATCCTATAATATGAAATTGCTAATATAAGAAAGGCTTTGATTTTCTCATTAGCACAGGATAGTTTGCATCTGTTCTGGTTCATGAGTGCATTGTCAGCACTTAAATAATAATAATGACTCGGTAATGAATAAGAATAACAACAAATAGGCATGTGAGTATGCAGGCAGTCAGGCACCCTCCGGTGTTTATCAGTAGGTTAGTTTTGGAGGTCTTGCAAAATGAACTGTTCCCATATGCCCATTCAGATTTTCTTAGTTCATTGCACAACCCGGAGATTCATTTAGCTGCTGGCAAAGCTGGGTTATATGGAAGCACTTTTTTCATTGTGTGTCAGGAGTAAAGTGTTGAAGTTCTCACTTGAGATACAAAGCGTATGTTTCTGCCAGTTAAAAACAGTTGTCTCCATTTTTTTGCTGTTCAGTTTTTGTTTTTTTTTTCTTTTTCTGTGGTTAAAGCCTTAACTATCTCATTGTTTTGAATTTGTGAAGTTATCAGAGCTCTGGATTGTTCTGGCTGTATATTCTTAAGTTGTCTGTATGTTCTGCAAGTATGCTCTTAAAAATGTGTCCTGAAAACAGCTCGGTTTGTATTGAATTTTCCCTACTACTTTTGTAGTAACTATTGCAAAACTGGATAATGTTGAACTAGCATTAGCAGCTTATAATAAACGCTGAAAATCCTAGGAATCTAAAATTAAGGTTCAGATTCTGGTTTTACTCTAAGTTTATAGCATTGTCTCACCTTGTATAAAACCACCTGAATGCCTGTGTAATATGCCACACAGTACAATTTTTCATTTCATATTTTCACAGGTCTTATCTAATGCTGAATAGCTAAGATAAGTGATAAGTGAAGGAGAGCACAATATTCTCTCTTCTGTTAAAGCAGTGGCTAATTTAATCAAATAATATTAACTTTTAGCCTTATTCTTAAAATAAATTGGACTAATCATGTGGCTAAATGGTTCCGGATTTAAGAGAAAAAGGAAATGCTTAGTTCAAGTTGGAGGAAAAATCAGCAATTATATTACTATTTTCTTAAAACCCTCCTCTGCATTGTAAATTATACCCTTCTGACCATGCAGCTCAAGAGAAAGTCGCAAAAAGTGTGTGTGTGTATTAACAGTGATCTGGAATTTGACAATTCTGAGCTCACAGGTGAGAAGGCATGTTCTGTGTGAAGGGTTTAAATTGTACCTGCCATTTAATGGCATTAAAATACTACCTTAAAAAAAATTACCAGAAAGTGTCCCTATTGATTGCTCCAAGTGATACTTGCTTTAAGAAATCTGTATGTGATAATATGCACTTTAACAATATCTGTGAAGCACAGGAAAGCAAAAGTGGACTTTTTTTTTTTCCCAACAGCCCTTAACTATAATGCCACAAACCTTACAACACATGCATGGTTAAAATAAAGCAGCAAGGGAGAAATAAAAGACAAGAAACACAAAACAAATAACAACCTTCCCCTCCAACTTAAACAGTTTAGCCTTGGATAAGCCAAAAGCAATTGGTAAAGCAAGTAGTTTATCAGCACATGACCTGTAAAGTACTTAAAGTGATCTGTGAAGGGAAGGGAAGTTACCCTCAGTGTGCCTCTTGTCATGGTAATTTGTCTGGCTTAAGGGCAAAGTAAGTGGGTCTCCTTGGCAGTACAAGAGCAAGTAGATCACCGGGTAAGATCAGATAGGAGTCTCTGGTGGTAGCAACAGAACTACAACAAAACTCTTTTTTTGACACTATTTCTGCTGCTGTTACTGCTGTTAATAAGTGTGGTAATTATAATGAACTTGGTAAGGCTTATATTAATTGAATGAACTAAATGTAAATGCTGGTTAAACAGAGAATAGTTTAGTAGACTTGACAGGTGCTGGTTTTCTTAGTTGCTAAGTTCAGATTAAGGGCGTACTTCAAAAAAACCCAACAACTGTATTTTAAGCCTTAGACTTTGTGGATGCTTAAAATACTCTGTTTTGACTCCTAAAACAGAGAAGCTTAAGGTTTTTGGAATGTCTTCTGCCTTTCTTCCCTGTCCTGTGATAATTCATGCATGAACAATTAATTCTTACGGTTATTGAAGTAAAATATAGCAATTTGTCACATATTTGCATGGCGCAGAGTAGTGTGGCATAACCGTTTAGTCACCAGACACCATTACTGTAGTAATAGAAAAACCGGATAATAAATAGCAACAACAGCCCATCTTATGGCTGTAGACTAGAAGTGGAATTCCAGTTAGAAGGGACTCCACACAGGGATTTTGGGTAGATTGTCTCTCTCTGCTTCACTTTACACATTTGCAAAATGGAAGCTGCTATACACTTGGCTTTAAAGGCAGTTTAGGGCATACCTAGTAGATGTGAAAATACTCTGAGGTACTTTCAGATATCCTATGTTCAGGCAAAACAGTCTAAGTATTTAAGTACTCTTCTTTGGCTTGGGAAGAGGGCATTTTTTGACTTACAGAAATGTTTAATGTTCAGTGTTATAAATGTAGACATGGAAGTGGACATGGAAAAGCTAAACATGATGCTTCTGGTGATACGTCACGTTCTGTGAAAATGATGGAGTATTTATCATCTATTTTATGTATTCCATAATTAGGCATTGCTATTAGTGCACACAACCTCTTCATTTTAATTGTCAGGAGAGCTGTCACACAGACATGCTGTCATATGCTGCAAGAGTAATCAGCTTTTGTCATTTCTCAGCTAAATTTTAATACTTTAAAAAATTTTAATTTTCCCCTTCCCTTCTGCCTCCAGTAAATATAACATTCATTGGCAGTCAGCTCTGAACCTGTGTCCGCTGCCTCTTAAGAGGCCATGGCAGGAGAAGATTCTTTCTCTGTGCACAGATCTGGCTGCTTCCAGAAAGGAAGGGGGTATTTCAGTCCCCCTTGTTCTGTCCTTGATGCCCCCTGTAAGCTGAATCATGCTTGCTAAGGGCTGACTTTTGTATTTGTTCTTGCTTTATAATACTCTCCCTCAGAATACACTCCCAAAGCAATCTCCCACCAGCCCAACAAAAAACCTATCGTGTGGCTTTTGCAGGGTTTCAAGATGCAGTACTCTCTCTGTGGATGGGGCTGCAGGGGTACCTCAGAGTTACTTTTGATGCACGTGGGATAAAAATAGCTGTGGGCTTTCTGCCCTAAGCATGCCACCTGTTCATTGAAAAGAGGAAGCCTCAGTTGCTTATAATGGTCGTGAAACTAGCTGCATTTTACTGAGACTTACAGGTGCAAATAACCCTCTATTTTAAAATATATAAGGTTATAAATTGGCTGTTGAGAAATTAGAATGCAGCTGGGCTCATTTGCAAGGTGAGGGTGGCTTATTTCTCTGGCTGCTCCCTTTTCTATCACTGCATGGTAATTACCAGACGTTACACTTTATTTTGGATTACAAGAACATCACATGCTTTTACTTCATGCAATGCCTTGTTGAAGCTATCCTGTGATATATCTACAAAGTTGCTTCTTTTGTTTTTTAAGGAAAAAAAAAAAAAGGAAAAAATTACAATTACTTCCTGATGCTGGTACATGCTGCAGGGCTCTTATTTTTTTTCTTCTTCTTTTCCAGTTTTGTATTCACTAATTTACTGTTTGTTCTAGAGCAGCAGTGAGTGGGAGTTAAACTTTAAGTGCACATTTGGCTCTTTAAAAAGACATTAAGTGTACAATTACTGCTGTTTACCATCTTATAATTGTTGTGTGTTTAGGCTTAGTCAGGCTTAGGAAGATGGGTATCTGTAATCTTTGAGGGCTACAACTCCTTGTCCTAGTTTTTACAAAAGACAAAGTAATTATAGATATTGAGAGAGCTACAGAGATAACACTCTGTGCTGTGATGTTTTAGTGATTAGTGTAAAATAAACACATAGACAAAAAGAAAGGTTATGGTAGAAGATACTGTATGAGGCTGCAGTTTCAGTCAATGACAATGTGATGCTCAAATCAGTTCTGGGTGCCAAGACTGCTCCTCATCCAGCCCTCAGCTTCGCTCGGCTGTTGTTACAAAGGTGCACAGTTTGCAAACCTCTGGGTTTAACTGAGGGGCCTCATTTGTAGTAGCAACTGCACGTTACACCACATCAGAGTAAAACTAACCAATGCAGTCATATCTCAAATGGCAGCCCTGTGAACAGGCTCGTCCAGAGACATAGAGAAAAACTGTCTGCATCATCCTGTTTTGGTGGGTGGCTTTGGTAGATAGGAAATAGTGGAAAGGTGGATGAGTATGTATCTGGAAAGGCCCAGATCTGTATCAGGACCTCGATGGTACTTGAAGTTCTCTTTATGGGAGCAACCAAGGGTTGGAAGCTGCAGGTCCATCACAGGGAAAGCACAATTGCATGTTACAGACTTCCCTGTAGCTAGTTGCTCAGTAGAACCTTTTGTCTTTTCAGTAATGCATGGACAAAGCACTTGAGAAATATGGCTTAATCCAAGTGTAAAATACGTAGTGGTGTGTCCATTTTAGAGGCACTGTTATGTGGTATTTGTGACTTAGCAAATGTTCCTCTGCTAACCTTTGTTGTCTGGGTTTTCTTCATGAGGAAATAGATCTCTGAGGAAGGACTGAGATGGGGATGTGATGTCTACAGTGAAAATGTAAATTAAGTTGTATGGGTTGATTTTCCTTTGAACTTGGGTTGAAAAGACAATTGTGGGAAAACAAAATGTAACAAATATGTGACTGAAAATGCCTTATACTTGAGAGGCATGAAACATTGCTAGTTACAAAGCATTGTTAGCTGAAATTTTTTTTTTCCTTTAATTCAGTTTTATGTCCCACTGTAGTTGGGAGACATAGCTCCACTGTTTTTCTTTAAACAGGAGAATACTGGATTTCAGGCCACTCATCTGAAAGTTTTCACTTACAGTTGTAATGAATGCTTTTAGCTGTATTTGTAAGAAATGTTTTTGGATTACAGATGCTCTAGAGAAACAAATCTGTTTGAGGGCTATTTTGCAAGCAAAAGCCTTTGAGAAAATGCTTCTATCATTCAAAAAAGATCTGAGTATGTATTGTGACTGTTGTATTAACTTTCATACACAGTATGCACAGGACAACTAATCCTTCCTTGGTAGAACTCATATGCTGCTTTTTAATTTCTTCACCACATTTTATTTTTAATGTAATTTTAATGAAAAGGTGGATCTGGCACTATAAAGTGGTGGTTTGTTTCTTCTGATGTCACAGTGATAGGAGTTCCAGCAGTGTTAATTTTACTTGGAAAAATATTGTATATATTCTGCACTTAAACTTTGATCTTGTGTTTAGCCCTACAAGTTAATATCCATGGCACTTTCTTTGAGCTTTATCTGTAGCCTTTTAAAATCAACCGGGTTGGGGTTTTTTTGTTTTGTTTTTTTTTTTTTTTTTTTTTTTTTTTTTAATAGCAGACTGTAGTAGTATCTGGATTGAGACCATAGAGCTTGAGTGCTTAGGTGTTACAAAGGTGGAATATGGGGAGGGAGGTGGTAGAGATCAAATCTACCCTCCCATTTAAAGGGTGGAGATAAAGCCTGATATACTACCCCACCTCTTCTTGATAAGGCTGCTTTGTCTGTGTAATGCTGTTCCTACTCACCATGGTGAACTTCACCCACTGACATTAAATCCTCTCTCATAAGTGATTGGTGTACAAGCCTACTCTGTGATTTCCAGGCATGTCAAGGGATTTAGTTGTACAAGCTTTTTCCTGTATTTGAAATTCAACTTTTGATAATAAAAGGAAGTATGGATCAAAATGTGTGATTCATCCTTTTTGTACCCATAAAATCCTGTAACAATAGCCAAGCTAATTAATACAGTTAATTAATTTATTCAGACTACTAACTAGTAGGTGAAAAAAACCACTACAAACCAGGAATCCTAAAGCCTATCTCCTTTAAAAATTAAAAAAAAAATAAAAAGCTTTTTTTTCATGTGAATCTCAAATATTTTTTTTTAAGATCAAACTTTTGTATAGGAAAATATATTTTCCCATAAAGTATAAAATTTCAGCAATTTTAGCTCGGTACTGGTGGAAAAAAATAATTTAGAAAAGGAATGGAGGAGGAAAATTGTTTTGCTTTAAGAAATAAATCTGAGCATCTCTTAATAAGCACTAGCATTACTGTGTTTTTTTATCTGTATGTACTTTCATAAAAGGTTCTTTTCAGTGCAATACACATTTGGTTAAATCCTGCAATACCTTAATGCCTTTCATGCTAGTGCATCCCAAGGCACTTTACAATCTGTAAAGTTAGCATTAGAAATGCAGCACATGAAATTCCCTAAGACAATCCTTTTTAAAATGCTGAATAAAACATCTAAACTGTTAAGTTTGGATTAAATAGCCCAGCAGTTGGTGCATTTTTTTCTTTCTGTGGAAAATGTTTGAAACAAATGATTGAAATGAATAAAGGCTCTGTAAATAATATGACTTCAAATGATATTCATAAAGTCCAAAATCTGCCATTCTGCAAGAGGAAGTCTAGACATGTACGAAGTTCAGCTCTGTTAATTAAGAGGGAGCAATACGCTGCAGTGAGTCAGAGCAATTTTATAATCCAAATTCTGCTAAAAGGGACTCTTGTCAACCTCAAAATCTTATTTGTTTTGTAATCACTGGGTAAGGAGACTTGCTGGCTGAGGAGATACATGTCTCTCTTAGGTTTGAATGCAGTCCAGCCTGGTAGTGACCGAAAGCTGTTACCATCTGATAACTGTTTGTTAGGCTATGCAAAATAATTGTAGTCTCCAAGCAATTCCCAGTGTCAGCGTCAAAAAACCCACCCCCACGCTTGGCACTAATTATTACTCTCTCTGGCAGCCCCAGCGAGGAGGCCAAGGTTTGACTGTGATTTCCCCTTTCAGTGCTTGCAGTGGTCCTGCTGAGAGTATTTGTGTCTGGCTTGTGGTTAAACGGTGTGTGCTCTGTTCTCTGCGGGGCTGCCAGCCTGGCATCTTTTATAAGTACTGATTTTTACCATTAAGAAAACAAGATCCTTCATCGTCTTCTCGCTTCACCTCTAGGTCTGCTGCAAGCTGATTTTTTTACATTGATGCAGTTTTATAAAAAAATAAAAGAAACCCAAGAAACCATCAGAACAAAACAAAAGCAGTTGCAGGTATGAATTTTTTGTGCTGGGTGAGACCAGAAAGAATCGGTGGTTTTAAAAACTGTTGGGTTTTTTGTTGGTTTTTGGTTGGTTTTTTTTTTTTTTTTTTTTTTTTCAAATTAAAAGAAATAAAATGTGTGCTGAAAAATAAAACCAAGAATAACAGTGAGCTGATAGCAGTGGAATACATAAAAGATAAAAAATAAAACAAAACAGGATTATGCAGCCTTGGAAAGAGCCAACAGATGTTCAGGGCGGGTTAGAAAAACAACGTGATCAACAGTATGAAAGCTGCGACAGATCTAAACAAAACCCCAAAATAGATGCAATTCTAGAATAAGCCTGAAAAAGAAAATCATTATAGGCTTTCCTCAGCACAGCCTCCGGTCTCTGATAAAACAAGATTGAAACTTCTCAAAAAGGAGATTTATACCGATGTGGGTTTGCAACTTTATTGCTAGAGACTTCTTATGCACCTCTGCCAGCGGGTAAATTGGAAACAGGATAAAAACGAGAAGTCTATACCTCAGACAGGAAAGTAAGAGCTAATTGCTGACCTGTAGCAGACTGGCACTTTCTTAGCAACTGGGAACGTAGTTGTTGTAGCACTTATAATATGTTTTTTTAAAATTTATATTACCAGACAACTTGAGCTGGAAGGAAGTCTACATGGACCATGCAGTTGTATAAAGTCACCTCTCTTACCTTTGATGTGGTGCTGTCAGTTCTCATAAAATGCAGGACATCTGGAGTGCAGGTGGAAGCAGACCCACATGAGGCAGTGTCAGGGATGCTGGTGTGGATCACAGCCACTGCTCTGAGGCTCAGATCAGTGTTACCATCAGACTTAACCATCCTCAGTCAACGCTGCTGGGGCAGACATGAGGGCAGGCCATTTCAAGGGGCGTTTGAGCTGGGATGAGCCTGATCATATTCTTATTGATGTCCATAACAGCTTTCCCTTATACACCAATGAGCCTCCAAGTTGTTTCTTGCCTAAAGTGCCACTTAATGAGGCAGAAGCTCCCACCCCAGAAGCAGTAAAGCCAGCAATATCTGCCAGTGCCTCAGAGAAGAGGGGACACCTGGCCTGGGCAGGAGTGCATTGGCCATGGTGGCTATTTGCAGACCCCCAGGTCTGGCAGGACCTCAGGGATGACGGGTTTGGGGCCATCCTCACCCCAGCACCACAAAAGGGAGCTGAACTGGAGGCAAAGCTGGTGACTTTAGTGTCCTTTTCTTCAGGCTAAACTTCTGCTGCCTATCCCCAAGTGACACCATAGCACCTGGAACCAGCCTGGGCCTCTTAGCTGTGACTAAAAAGTGCCATTTTTGATAAAATGTGTCCATGTCTGGTGAAGTTACTCTGAATTTTATTAAGTTATAATGTTGCTCTGATTTTATCATAACACTGGAAAAGCACAAGTCTAAAATATCTCAACTTAGTGTTATGGAAAGATATGATGCCCAGGTAGGTGCCTGCTGCTTGGCTCCCATGGTGCAGGTGCCATGTCAGGTGAGGTATGTTCTGGCTGCTGGGCTCTCACCAGCCTTCTCTGGGCTTCAGGAAATCCTCTCAAAATGCTAATTACTGAATATACATTAATTTGTATAAATTATGCAAATCAACTAGCAGTTGTGTATCGCTGGGGTTTAGGTACTTTTACTTACAACTTCACATTGGAGTGACACAGGTTTTATTCGCTACAGTAAATGGTTTTGCTCTAGAGTCTTTGGAAAGAAACCAGTGGTGGTAATCAGTTGTAGGTGAAACTAGTGCAATCTTTTAAGGTTTATTTAATAATATATTCTTCAGTGCAGAAATTCAGAATGTCATTGATCTTATCTCACTAGTGTACGGGGTTTGAACTGACCATTTTGTTGTAGGGGAGATGTTTGCAGAAGCATTGAAGTTATTGTGTGCTCTATTATAAACAGGTAATTTATTTCTCTTTTTTCAGGAAACTGTCTTTTAGGAAACTGAAATTAGCATGGAATCGTATAGAAGTGGGGTATTTCTCAACAGTTGCCTTTGTAGTTTGGTTTTTAGTGCTGTCCTGTTCTGCATCTCTGTTGCACTGGCTGCTCTCCCCTCTCTTGTCTGGTGACATTCAGAGTCTTCCTTTAGTGGCACATGGAGCAGAGCTGGGCTCAGGGCATGTGCTTCCAGAAGGAATCCAGCTCTAGCATTTCAGATTAAAAGGTTAAAGACTTTGACACAAGATAATTATAAAAAGAAAATTAATCTTTTCTTGGATCAAAATTATTGTGTGAAAGAGTGTGTAAATTATGGCGTGCAAGTTAAGTAATGGCTTTTATACTGAAATCTGGAATTACTGTGATGAAGGAGATGGTGTCAAACTGTAGTACTTTATTCATTTTGGTTTCTCAGATCTGCAATGAATTAGGAAATTCAAATTTATAGCAAGTGGGGCTTTGTAAGCATTTCTCTGCAAGAATGAGGGTACTTTATGGACCTTCCATTGGGGTCATATTTATGCCATTTTTCTAGCTAGGACTTCCAGTTAGAAAGTTCCCACATATGATTAGTTCCACAGGCTTCTGTAAGTGTATTTTTCAAACTTTAAATGTTATTTCCATTTTCTCATTTAACTTGCACTATTGCTCTCCAGTGTTTGAAAAGGGATATGGTGATGTGCATAATGCAGTACTTTGCTGATGAACCATAAAACCTTCCTAGCACTGTTTACCTTTTTTGTCTGTATGTGAGTGTGAGAGGTTTGGAAGTTGGTGGGTTTATTTCCAAAGCATGCATAATTGTAGTTTTTTTGCTATTACACTGAAGCACTAATTTGAAGTTTCCTTGGAAAGAAAATTAAACTTCTTAGTGCTGTATTTTTGGGAGATTAAGACAGCTTAACTGCAAGGGCTTAATTTTTTTTCCCAATTTATTATAAATTGGTCATAAGCATAATTCATATTTGAGTCACAACACTTCACACAGAAAAGTATCATTGATGCTGCAGAGCATATATTCTGCCTTGCAGTAAATCAAAACTCGAGTGTAGAGTCTTTGCAGGTGTATTTTAAGAAAGAAACGAGGAGGCTGTATATCTTCTGTATCTATACTGTGCTCTTTTCTAAACAGTATGGCTCTTTTTGAACCTCTAGCAGTATGTTTCTGGTGAAGGGATAATGCAGATGGATCCTTGCAAGCTCCAGACTCACACCCATGTTATCACTCAGTGAAGGGGCTATGCATCTCGTTCATTTAACTGGCAATTCTTTTGTGGTGTCTGTATCGTTTCCTATCGTCTCCTAATTGTCTAAAGGAATTGTTTCAAACACAAGATATTTTGAACTGGCCTAATTACTTGCTCAGCAGCCAGTAACTTTGGGAATTATTTTCTTTGTGAATTCTAGATACAAATTGGGATGTCTTTCCATTTGTTTAAAAAAGATTAGGCCAATAGGAGAAAAAAGGATCTTCAGTCGTTTTCACTGAGCAGTGAAGTTTGAATATAGAGCTTGCAATTGAAACAATTTTTTTCCAAAGCCTTTGAGGGCTGTTTCTCAGTCTAGTGTAAACAATTTATTGCTAAAGTCCTAGAATATTTGCATTTTAATGAAAGACAATTTTAATTAAATACAAAACTTTAATCAGAAAAGCAGAGTTTATGCAGATAGTGTACTTGCATGTTAAGCAAGCTTACTCTGAGGGGACCTCTAGTCTGTGTAACACTGCTTTGTTTGGTAGCTTAACAGGAAAGTTGTAAATCCATCTTTGTTACAGACTAACTTACCTACAAAGTAATCTCCCTCCTACATCTTTTACATTGCAGTAAGGTGTTCCTATAGCTAATTAAGCAAAAGTGATGGAGAAAAGGGGTAATAAGCTGAAAAAAGTTTACTTTGAAGTCAAAAGAATGCCTGTAGAAGTAATGTTAAATTTACTCTTGTGTTTTTAAATGCTCCATTTCAATGTTGTGTTAAATTTTTTTTTTTAAAGTTCTTTAAATTTTTTTTTTTTTTTTAAATGTAGGCAAGACTGACCATCAGATGTCAAATGTCACATCTGGATTTTTCTGTGCTTAGTAGTGCTATCATACTGATACTGTAACAGCATCTTGCAATCTGACTCGTTGGTTTTGCTCTGCATACCTGGAGATTGGGAGGAATCCTTCATTGGTGGCCTATGAACTAGTGTTCTGAGAAACACAATGGTAGCCCAACTCTGAGGCAGCATTGATCTATGCTTGTTATATGATCTTATTTTTATACGTAAAGTTTTAGTGCCCCTTCTATTTGTCTTTTGGAATGCACTTACTTCTTTCTAAAATAACTATGAACTAAAATGATAAGCAGTCATCATATGAAAAGAGAGTATTTCATGTTTACCCATAGCTACGTATTTTGAAAGCAGTACTTGTAATTAAGGTCTCTTCATTGGCAAACTGCTCATAAAAAATTGGGATGCAGATGTCAGTCAAGATCTATATAAGAAGGAGACTTCAGCTGTGATTTACTATAATATTGGCATTGTGTTTTAATTCAAAATGGATATAAAGCACGCATACAAATTTTTTTTTTTCTTAGGCCTAGTGTTACTTGTGGTAATGGCAAAGCAGTTAATATATTACCCTTGCTAACAGGAAAAGTGCTGCATATAAATATTTTTAGTCAATAATGTATTTTAAAAAAGGTTTTTCAGTGGGATCAGATTTATGTTGTCAGAAAAATTTATTCAGCTGACAAGTGCAGATGCCCAGCACATCGTATATTCTAAGATTTACAAAGCTGTTTCTTCCTGGATGTCAGTTGGATGTGGTTATATGAGGGTTATGTAGAGACCTGGGGAGTCAGTGTGGGAATCCTTTTGTGCAAAATCCTGCCTTAGATTGGTATGATCCAATAAACCTCTGCCTCTACATGTCCATAGCAGCTTCTGGTAGCGCTAGATACTCAGGTCAAGAAGGGGCACAGCACTGGAGTCAGAATCTGTGGTATGGATCTGAGAACAGAATTTTGCCTGAAGCATTTGAGATTTTCCTTCTATATTAAATGGGCCATTTTCTTCCCTGTATTACTTGTGTGTTGCTGCCAGCCGCGGTTCATCTAGGTGAAAGTTGCAGCTTGCTCCTTTGGTTTCCACAGATAAAAGGTACAGGATGATAGTGATCATGCATTAGATTTTGCCGAGTGTGCATGTTTCAACTACTATTGTTAAAGAGCTTGCATATTGTTTATTGTACAAAATATGTATATAAAGAGAAAAACATGCTTGAATAGAGATTACATGTTGCATAGAGTAGCCAAACCATATGAGTAAAAAAATAACAATCCTACTAAAATCTAGTTTAAAACTAATGATCACAAAATAGTTGAAATTCAACTCCTTTGAAAATTAAAAGCCTTTAAAATATTTTAAAAGCCAACACCCGCTTGTTTTTACAGTTCTAAGATCTTTTGTTAACTTGTTTCATCAATCTTCATACCTTTTGATGGAACTCTATCCAGTTACACTGAATTTGTTCCAAAAAATATAATTGGTTGAATGGAATCTCTGTTCCCAAGATGGAGTGATGTAGCTAAAGACAATGAAGGTTTTTAGCTGCTTTATTAGTCCCATTTGGACAATGATTTGGTATAGGGGATGTCAGGAAGAATTTGGCTTTGAGGTAATCCATCAATTTTATCAAACAAAGAGCTGGAAATTTTTGGTTTTCTTGATCAAAAGGTCTAAAGTACGCTGATTTTTTCACCCTCCTTTTATATCCTTTCTGAATAATTCTACTTATCTAATCAGCTTAAAATTTGCACTACAGTTAAATAGCAATACATGATTATACCTGAAGATACACTTCTTTTTTAAAAGAAAAAGAATCTAATAACAGGATTCTGTATTGATTGTGTTGCTAATTCTGCCTGTAGCCCAGACTGGCAGAAGGCAGGTAGCTGAATTGTATTTAATGGTTTTATTGTGATGTGACTAAGATGGATGTGACATGGTCCCCTATTATTCGTTTGAGAGTGTGGACACTAATGAAGCCATTAGCTGAGCTAAGGCAAGTGAAGAAAATAGCGAAATTACCATTATTCTGAAGCCATTAAGTTGTAATCTGCCACTTTCTCTCCTTACTCAAAAAGGCATCTTCTTTTTAAGGCCTCCCTGACTGTCCTTTAAAGATTCATTAATTCATTAACTTTCTAAAGGAGATGGAGGAAACACAATTGAAATTTTAATCAGCTCAGCGTGTCATATTATTAACATTTTGAGTGTATCTGTATTCACTGTTGCACCACATCAGGTTAAGGTTAAATAAACTACATTACAGCAAATAATGTTCTGTTTCATACCGTAAAACATAAAATGTTGAAGGCAGGAATTGGTTTCATGGTTAAATTAAATTACGATACAGAGCTCATATTATAAATTCTGTTTCAAATATATGTTCTTTGGTGGAAATGCAATACTACCTCCATGTTATCAACATTATTTTCAAAATAATCACCATTAGCCTATTCTATTTGAAAGGATATAGAAAGCACTACAAAAGTTTTTCTTATAAATGTCTGCTTTTACTATATACTCACTTATTATCAGTGCTTTTATTTTAACTTCTATAAAGTGACTGACTTTAATTCCTTTCTTCTAATGGGTCATTCAGACATTATATACAATTACAGCTGCAAAATTTTCTCTTTATTATTACTTTCATTAAAACTATGGAGTACTATTCTTAGCTATCTCAACTTTAATAAAAGAAAGAAAAAAATCCTTTTTTTCCTTTTACATCAGTTGCACTGGAGCATCCTGGAGCACAGTAAGCAGCTTTTGTTATGTGCTGCTGGAACTGTTTGAGATACAGATCAAAATGGATGAGCCCTCTTTCTTAACAAGTAAAATAATTCTTTTTCTGGGGAAAAAAAAGCCTGTGTAATATTGGGCTTTCTAAGAGTGGTTTTATTAATATGCCTCAATTAAAAGAAGTCTGAGGTTGAGACACTTTCTGGAAGGTGCCTCCTTTAAGGGATTTCTTGAAATCCTTTGAAACTGTTCCGGGGATAGGGTTTACACATGGACAAGGATAAAAAAGCTGTAGGAACAATGAATACAGGGGTGCTGACAGCCTGCATGTTGGAGGTAAGATGAGGCAGGAAGATGAATGGAGGATAGTGGACGCCTGAATGTGCTGTTGCTTCTGTGACCTTTAAGTTCATTTCCAGGTTCATCAGATTTCTTCCTCTTCTTCCAGTAATTTTATGTTCCAGAACACTTTTTATTTGCTTCTGGACTGTTTTGTCCTTGTGCTGTATCACAGAACTTTTAAGCAGTGATATAACAAAGGCTGCATAGCTTGACGTTAGTATTTATGCTAGGCAGGCAAGCCTGGTATAAATCTGAGGTGTTTTTCTTTTTTTTCCCCTAGCTGTGATAGTGTCAGTTTGATATATCACCTTTCATGTTGTGTTTGTACTTGAGGTCAGGAAACTTCTGAGTTGTGCGTATCATCAGCGTTGTAAATACAAAGTAGCCTTTGGCACCTTACTGTGGTGCCTTGCAGTGGATTTGTCAAAACAAAACAAAATCCCCTCTTTTGTTTTCCCCTGGAGTCAATTAAGCTCCGGATGAAGCAGTTAGTGACACCAAGGATAGTAGTTGAAGCATTAAGTGTTAACCTGCTTATCACAAGTGCTGGCATCCAGTTTTTTCCAGTATCACTGTCCGGCTTTACTGATGCATTGAGAACTGCTTTCTGCAGGACTTGTGGAACTCACTGAAACTTCTTTGCAGATTTTTGAGGTTCCAAAAGGTACTCACCTAAGTAAACTATTTCTGCTGTGTCAGTACTAGAAGTCTTTCAGGGCAGGACCTTTCCCCTTTTGCCTATGAACAAACCCTTTGATCAGGGAAGCAAAGCAGTTATTGTGCCTTGAGGTCATGTCCTGCATCCCCTGCTGAAGGGACATGTGCCAGCTCCCCTGCCCTGTGCTGTCTGATAGCTCTGGGGACATACCAGCTCTGCCACTGTTAGAAGCATTCTGCACATTTATCTAGGATACATCATCCACAAACAAGTCCTGAGTGTGTGCTAGGGAGAGTTCTCAGGCTTTAGAGAACTCATTTAGCTGTGCATGTGTGTGTATACACATTTGCAAGTGCTGGTATTGTTTCCATGCCATATGATAATACAGGAGATATACATATATGCATTATGTGTACATATATGCGTGGTGTATGGCATGTGTATCATCACGTGTGTACAGTATACATGTATGTTCTTAAGAGGCTTCTTTGCAGCACCACACAGGATGATGTAGTTCCATCTGGTTTCTCTATACACTTGGAAAGTAGGCTGGTGAGCTGTGATTTCTCTAGGTTCAGAACAGCCATAGCATAGTAATTTAACTGATTTTCTGTCTCTTGGATTTCAAAATGTCCCCTCCTCTAGTTAAGTACATATAACTTTATAATATGAAATAATCTAAATAGACCTAAATATTAAATAGTCTGAACAGAGCATTTGCTATTGTGCAGGAAAAGTTTGTATTGACTCCCTTCTCACATAGGTCAGCTCATTAATTTTGGTGCAGCTGCAATGGCATAGTAAATGCAGCTCAGGTGTTCCCATATCAGTGCTCTATGTCAGATACAAGCTAGCTTTTGTAAGTGGTTTCCATATATAGGATTAGATTTTAGCCATGTTCTGAATAGGAAAAGGAATTCAAGATCCAAGGGAGAAAAATAACTGCTTGCTTCAGATGCAGCAGAATCTAACTTATGTATTGCTGCTGCTGAGATGAGTAGCTGTTCATTACACATCAGAAGATTAAGAACCTACTGTTGTTTTGGGATGGGATTTCCAGATCTGTCTTCTGACAATTAAGGTTTTGAACCAGTCACATCTGCTGTGATGTTCTTTGCTTGAACAGAGCTTTCTTCCCATCTCCTTTCACTGTCTGGAGATTAGCAAAATATATTTAAGTACTGTAGAAGATCCAGACATCCTGGCCAAGAACCAAAATATGCTCTATATTTAATACTGCCTCAAAGTTCTCATAAACGAGCTGTGATTTTTCTCATCACAAATAACATAGGGAGGCTTTGAGATAGACTTTGTCATATGATTATGAGTTCTTTTGTGAATAAAGCCAATCCTCAGGAGTGAGCATGAGCAATGGGTGATCCTGAAAAATGAGGAATAGGACTGTGTTTTTAAGCTGGGTGAAAAAAAAGCACATGTAATTTATTTATTTACTTCCATTACTCTGTACTTCTCTATCCACTGAAAAAATCCAGAACATAAGAACTTATTGCAGATCTGCAAAGTCCTATACAGTGGGGACTGCTCATAATAATTGCTATCAGCAGCAATAAATGTAATAAACATAAACCTCTCATGGCAGCCTCATACATCCCTCAGTCTGTGACTTCCCCTGTGGCCAAAACCAAGATGAACTTTGCAGCCAGCCTGAAAGGGGTTATTAGCAAACTCTGGGTCTTCAGACTTGAGGCAAAGATCAGGTTTCAGTGTCCCATGTTCTTCATGGAAAGTACTCTGTCATCTATATTTTAGGGGAGCTTTGTTGAAATTTTTTCCATTTTCCATATCAGAAAGAAGATTTTTTAGTAGACAAAATCCAAGCTAGCAGGACTGTTTGGAGCTATAAAAGCTTGCATCAAAATTAAATCAGCCACTTATACAGGCTTTGCAATACCAGTGGCATGTGTGAAGTGGGATTACAGAAATGGGTACTCCCAGGAGTGTACACAAGTAGTTTATATTGAGGTGAAATACACAAAGCATGGCTGAATCTGAAAAAAAAAAATCTGTTATGGCTTTCCTGAGTCTCTCCTAAGATCTCTATGAAAACTCAGACCTGTCTTGTCTTCAAATGGTGTGTCCTGGTGGCCCCACCATTCCTGGCTGTGCTTCGACATCCCTTGGTAAAAGAGAGGTTTGGGGGTTTTGTTCCTCCCGCCTTCAAGCATGTGTAGGCAGGGATCTCAGTGCTGTGGAGTCAGTCACCTGAGTGTTTGAACTTATGAAATGCAATCTCTGGGAGATTGGTTTGAGATGGAAATATATGTGAATAAACAATGCTTATGATTCAATTCTCCCTCTCCTGGTCAGATGAGGTCCTTCTCACAGCATTCAAATACAAAGATATTAGATGCTTCTGTTTGTTTGATGTAACCTGCATCTTTAGGAGGACTCCCATGTTCCCAGTACACCCAGGATTTAGTGAGGAAGTTACTGATAGTTGTTGAAATACGTATGTTGACTTCTTGCCACACTGCAAGTGGCCAGATTGGAGATCTGAACTGAACTGCAACATTCCTCTGAATTGCATTAACCTTACTTATACACACCTCCCTTAAGTGTTTCTAATTTGTCTCTGTTTAGGTGTGAAAGTATTACTGAAATCTAACTCTGTTTATCATCCTCCATGCACTTCTGTTGACTCCAGTGGGTGATAAAGTGTAAGCCCAGTTGTTTTTAAAAGATGTTGCAGTGTCATTGACTTTGTTAGCACTCCTCTAAATAAGGAGAGTAGGACTTGCCTCTCTGTTATAAATCCTGCTGTTTGATAAGAAAAGTCCTGAGCATTTTGTTGAATGATAGTTAAGTCTCCCCAGAAGCAAAAAAGCCAACTTTAAAAAAACCACCAAATTTAAAAAATTGCACAAATGTGCAGGATTAAGTATTCCAAAATCAATTCTTAATTATTGTTTAATTGATTTCAGATACATATTAAAAAAAAAAAAAAAGAAGAAAATTATCAGTGATATTTCTTTCTGGGGGCTTAAGAGCCATTTTCTGTCAAAGTGGATAATAAAGCAATACCAAAATTCTGCCATGGACAAATCAACTGTACACCAATATGCCTTTTGTTCAGTTTTATCACAGAGGAGCAGATATTTTTCTTTATTAGTTTTTCTGGTTTATTTCATGCATATTTTCTGTTGTATACATAATTTTGGAGTGCTACTAGCACTTATTTTCATCCACGAGAATGAGAAAATAGTGTTTAAGCTCCTGTTAAATACTGAAGCAATAAGTTTAATTGCTTAATATGTATTTCTAAGTAGTTAGTGTCCTCTAAGTATCGGCTAAAGATTTTCTTCACACAGATCTTGACTCAAAGATTGTCCTTTAGCTAGAAAATATTGATTTGCTTTTGTTTGGCCCCTGTGGAGACCACCTTATCTTTAAGATGGGGTTTTGTTACAATGAGAGTTGACAGAATTCAGATTTAGCCAGGTGAATTCTGTCACAGACAGTAAAATGTTAAACAATCACAGTAATAAAATATGATATTAATCTTTGTTTTGTTTAAAAAAAATAATCAAAGACATTTTTTAAATGATTCAGAGATTCTGGGGCGTTCAGGCTTATTGAAGTCCTTCATGCTAATTGTCTCATCTGTTTAGTATGTGATTTGTCTTCTATGAATATCAATCCCTACATTAATTCAATAAAAATAATTAATATCCAAACAATTAATAATGAGAGATTATGAATTAAAAAGAACTTTAAAAGATATTTAAATATATTCATTATTACTAAGAAATTAAATATTTCGTTACATTTGAAATTATTTTATCAGAAAAATTATATGAACAACTAATGGAAAATTACATGAATATTTTTGTTATGCATGCCAATATTATTATTTTCTTAGCAAGTATATTACAGCAGGTCAGGGATCAGACTTGTGCCATAGTTGAGTCATTGTGGAAGCTTAGTAAAAGGGTCCTGGGCACAGTTGGGCAGCCAAGACTGTTTAAGTGAAGTGCAGTGGCTGCCTAGCTGATGTAAGCAGGGAGATAGGTGCCTTTGAAGAGTGATTCAGCAGCTCTCGGTGCTGACTAATCACTAGATTTAGCCACTAGCAAATGCAAGATCCACAGTGATGTCTGAGCTCCTGCCTTTTAAGGCTGGCACAAGGCTCTGACTCGGGGTTGTATCTTCCCACTAATGATCTGGTACCTAGAGCCCTCTTCTGATGCTAGATATCTGAGCTTATCTTGTTTGCTTAAAACTAGTAACCCCCTCAAAAAAATGTACTTAATAGTACTTCGTGGCTTTTCTGTTATAACCTGGAGATAGCATTGTGTCAGGGCTCTCGGCACCCTGAGGGAGCTGAGGCTTCTCGCCTCGCCTGGGAGAAGATATCCTGGAGAAACTGACCTCTGTGCACCCATCTGAAGATGAGCTACAACACAACTGAAAATGCACCAGTCACAACACCAGAAGTAAGTCTGATCCTATAGCCTAGTGGCCTGGGATTCACCTGAGGGGGTGGATTGGGTATTTGGTCTGAAGTGTTAAAAGGTTTTCTGTCAGGTAGGAATTGGACAAAATAACCAGGATCACTACTTCTAGTCTTGGCTGACAGATGTGAGATGCTGTTGTAACATGGGAGTGTACTCATTGCTTGTAAGGTTTATCAGGAATGGTGATACCACGACTTCCACACCATGATGGGTTGCTTTGCATCTGAAGTACTAGTTGCTTCCCAGTGTCATTTGCTGCTTTTGGTTTGATCTTTCACTCTGCTGAGGAATGGATGTTAAATATGTGAAAGTGGATTATGCAGATGTGGAGGCAGTACCTGAGAACCTGTCTTTGGCTCCTAAAATCTGCTGTGTTCATCTGTGCTCTCAGGCATACTTGTGACATGGTGATGTGGAAGGTTAGCCAGGTGGAATATGACCTGCTACACAATTTAGCTGCCTTGTCTCTTGGTGCTGATGTCTTCCTTCAGTCAACAAGGAACAGTACACCCTGGGTCACCTCTTTTCTGAATATTTTAGGACACTGGCCTCAGATGTTCTTCCCCATCAGCTTTCTGTCTGTTACCATACTTCAGAGAATTACCCCACCAAGCAAATTGGTGGACTCCATGGGCTTGTTCTATGGATGTTATTTATTTTCCTTACTACATGTATGCCTACAGGCTATAACAGAGCTGGCATAGTTTGGCCATTCCTGTTCTATAGTAATAGTCTGATGTGCTGACACAGTGGACATGGTAATGTTGTTAGTTGTTACGGTGATACGTTTTATATGTGGATATCTGAGCCAGAGGTAGTTCAGAAAGCTTGAAAGGACAAAGAGGGTAATGAACCTTGGATATTTTTTTTTAGGCATCTGTAAAATATCCTCAGCCAAGACACTGTCAATTGGAGATGCATTTCTTCATTCACTTTCAATCTGACACAGACACAGCCTGCCAGGACAAATGCTTTCCTGCCATCCAGTCTTACCCCAGCATTGCATTTGTTCTCTCTGCCTGGTGCTGGTAATGGCTCTTAGGATTTCATGTTGTGAATCAGATGAAGCAAGTGATCCTGCTCAAAGCATTCTCACTTTATTTTTTTTCTTTGGTGGCAGGGGGAAGGATGGGGTAGGAATGGGAGGGAGGGAAATTACTTTTCAGCCAGATTAATTTCCTGGTCTGTCTGTGCAGTCACATGAATGCCATGGCCAACATAAGGAAGAGAGCAAAACTACTGCTAAATTAAAATGTTTGTGGACTGCCATCCTTAGATATAAAAGAATAATTATGATTATTTTGTCAGTATTACTTTGTGCTAGGTTTTGACACACCATAGGCTAGGACCATATGTCTGTAACCATTATGCACTCTTGAAATGTAGAGCAATCATCAAGCATGTTCTGTGGCTTCTCTGAGTATGTATTTGTATGTATGTATACTGCGGTATTCTTTGCTAGATGAACTACATTTATTGGTGGAAAAACATGACTTGACTTTGCACCACAATAGTAGCATGAATGATTATGCTGCCTCAGCTTGATGCTTTTAGTGTCTTTTTAAAAAATATATTGTTCTGAAGATGTTCTACCTGTTTCTCGCTGTTGCAACTCTGCTGTTTGCAAAGGGTGAAGATGCTTAATAACTCAGTGGTCTGTGCTGGCCCAGTGGCCATGGCTTCTAATCCTGCCATTGATTTTTTACTGTGTATTTTTTCAGTTTCTGTATATGAATTTATCCATCACTAGACTGAATCATAGAATCATAGAATTGGCTGGGTTGGAAGGGACCTCAGAGATCATCAAGTCCAACCCTTGATCCACTACTGCTGCGGTTACTAGATCATGGCACTGAGTGCCACATCCAGTCTCTTTTTAAATATCTCCAGGGACGGAGAATCCACTACTTCCTGGGGCAGCCCATTCCAATGCCTGATCACTCTCTCCGTAAAGAACTTCTTTCTAATATCTAACCTAAACCTCCCCTGGCACAACTTGAGACCATGTCCTCTTGTCTTGCTGAGAGGTGCCTGGGAAAAGAGACCAACCCCCACCTGGCTCCAACCTCCTTTCAGGTAGTTGTAGAGAGTGATGAGGTCTCCCCTGAGCCTCCTCTTCTTCAGGCTGAACAGCCCCAGCTCCCTCAGCCTCTCCTCATAGGATCTGTGCTCGAGTCCCTTCACCAGCCTGGTTGCCCTCCTTTGGACCTGCTCCAGCACCTCAATCTCCTTCCTGAACTGAGGGGCCCAGAACTGGACACAGTACTCGAGGTGTGGCCTCACCAGGGCTGAGTACAGGGGCAGAATCACCTCCTTGGACCTGCTGGCCATGCTGTTCCTGATACAGGCCAGGATGTCATTGGCCTTCTTGGTCACCTGGGCACACTGCTGGCTCATGTTCAGCTTCCTGTCAATCCAGACCCCCAGGTCCCTCTCTGTCTGGCTGCTCTCAGCCACGCTGTGCCCAGCCTGGAGCTCCCCATGGGGTTGTTGTGGCCGAAGTGCAGGAACCGGCTCTTGGCCTTGTTGAACCTCATCCCGTCTAGTTTCACAGTTTTACAAAGGAATTTAGATTAATATAGCATAGCCATTCCTGTTACAGAATTCTGATTGGTCTTCAATCAATGACCTGCATATTGAAAGTAAAAAATGAGTAATTCTGGTATATATATATTTTAATTCTGTAAACATAATCATAGCTTGTTCATAAAGTTCCTGAAGCAGACAATTGCTTAAAATATTACTTACGGTGAAGTAAAGTGTATATACTCTGGATAGATGTCTATCCATTATAAATTACCAGCTTGAGGTAGATATTGTGAAATACTGAAATCTCTTCCCATATTTTCTTAGTTTCTTGAGGTGCTATGACTTCAACAGATGTGGGAGGCAGGAGGAGAAACGTATTTCAAACTATTAATTCAAAAAGTATTTAATAACTTTGTAAATGGGGATCATGTTTTCTATGCAAGACTCTACTACTTTCCCTTTTTAAGCCCTTTACACAGAATTCACTCAGTTTACATATATCTTTTTGCATATATACCAATAATGCTTTAATTTATGGGTGTTTGCTGTTGGGCTTTGTTTAAATGAGTTCCATCCAAAAGGAACTGGAGCCTTCTATTGTTGCAGAAATGAATAAACCACATGAGGTGAATTTTCATACAACCCATTTCAAACCTGGAGTTTTCAGGGTATAATTTAGATATTGCATTGGTGGTTTATGACCATATAAAGTGTAGGTGTGTAGGTAGGAGGTTAGATAGATGTACTCGTAAATGGCTAGAAGCAAGGAGGCTGAGTATGGTCTCCAGCAGTGCGTATTTCAGCTCACAGTTTCACATCTCTATCCTAAGGCATTACATGTTACTAATTCTCTAAAAGCCAAGGATTTGTTTTACAGAAGAAAATTCTGATTTGATTAAGATACTGCTTCAAGATCTAATGTTCCTTTAGCAAATCATGCCACGACTGGAAATGTACATGATTGGAAATAAACTGCATGTTATCTGAGAGAGAAAATGCCTCATGATTTGGAATGATCCTACAGAAGCAGCGTTTAGTGTAATGACTGTACACTTAGATTAATTGTAGTGCTGCTTGCAGGCGCCACTATATACTTACTGGTGTGTCAGCACTTTTGCCGTTAACCCTCTGTTGCAAAAGTTTATAATTTGGCTCTTAAAATGGAATAAATCCTCTTGTCTTGAATTCAGGCTTTGTGCTGCATGCAAAAAATCAACTTTCACTTAAGGCCTGAATTTCATGTTTGTATCCTTTGCCCTTCAAAGTGTATAGCTATAGAAATAGTTGTATCTATTTAATATTATTTTTTCTGCTCTGTCCATTTTTGATGCAAAATTCATTTTCAGCCTAGGCTGTGGTGTGATCCCTTCAGATAGAAATAAAGTGCTGAGATATTTGCCCTTGATATTTGGAAGCCACCATTTTTCAATACATGGGTTAAATTTGGCTTAATAGGCATTTATATGATTAGTTGCAAGGACTCCAAAGAATTGTTAGAGTCTGAAATAAGCCTTGAAAATGGCTTAAAAGACTGTTTACACAAAAAATTGGAAATACTCTAAAGAAGCTATTACAATTAGTCATGTAAACTCCAGAGTTGTTGTTTTTTTAACCATTTAGAATATACTATAATCAAAGAAGAGACAGTGAAATTAAATAACTTCTTGACTAAATCATCAGAATATTTTGTCCTCATTTTACTGTTGCTGAGACAGTCATAATAAATACTGCAGAAAAAAACTTGCTTGTACCTAGAACATCTCAACTTGAAAATGAGGAATCTGCTGCACATTTTTCTAGAAGTTTGTAGTCTCTTTTCCTCTCTTCTTTCTAATTTCCACTCTTTCTAATTGTATTTTACGTTTTTTTTCTGAGTAGTGCTGGCAAGTGGCTCTTACAAGAACAAACAATGCCATAAATCAGGACCAAAATCAATGATAGTGTGGGGCTGTAGTAGTGAGATGCGGTGAGATGTGGGCCTGAGTATTTTCCTTGCCTCTGAAGCCAAGAGTGAGGCCCTGGGTTCTTTTCCAACCCTAGACTTCTAATTTACTGGCAACTATATATATACAGTTTGTCCGTCTCTGTCTTAAAGATACCAATATTAACTCCTGTTTTAATATGCCTTTCCTCATAATGCAAACAGCAAAAAGCAAGTGGACATTCATATTCAATGTGAATTGCATAGGAACACAGAAAACATTTAATCACTCCACCCTTAATACTACTACAGGAAGGTTTAGGCCTGGCAGGAATATCTGAGGTGCCTGGCAGCATGTTGGCTCCCTTCTTTTTCTTTCAAGCCCATGTTCTCCATAGGTGCAAAGAATACTGGGTGTTCAAAGGATACTGATAATAAAAGATCCGTTCTTCAGTTGAAGGAAGGTTTCTTTGCTCACAGCAACAGGGTCCTGAACATCATGACTGGCTATTTTTGGCTGTAGTTACTGCTCTTCTCTGTGATAGGTGGCAGTATAAACAAGGAATGATTTGTACCACTGGAATAAGGCCATGTGTGTTATGCCAAATATAAAATGAGAGGGCTGATATGAGTGCCTCCTGGACATGTCTTTCATTATCCTTTACTCTTCTCTTTCCTAATAGAATTTGGAGGAACCAAACACATGCTGTATGCAGGGTTTTATGAGAGTGCTTTGCCTCGGGCCCTTAACTCCTTTAGCTGGTCATTACCTGACCAGTGAAGACCTCTAAACGGGTCATTAATACTTAAGTAATAAACTGTTTCACAAGTCTGTCTAGTACAGAACCTCTTCTATCATTTTTACAGTTACTGTTTTATAGATAAATCAATGACCAACAACTGGATATTTTTGTTTTCCTACATAATCTTACAATAGCAGCCACAGCAAAAAGACATTGAGTTCAGTTAACTGTTCAGGGGAGCTGGAGATGGCCACACACGAGTGGGAGTGACATGTAGGATAAGCCAGCAATAAGGTAAAGAATGAAGGCATATCCTGATGTGAGCAAGATAAAAAGTATCTGCTCTTGAAGGTGTGGGGTTTTTTTAATTTCCCATGTTAGGAGTCGTACAGTTTCATTAAGTTGGCTTTTCTTCCCCTGCTTGTACGTATTATGGACAAATAGGCATCAGAAATAGTCTAATGTTGGTAGAGAGAGATTTCTGAACTAACGATTAAGTTAACTCTTGCAGTCTCCTGTACCATGCATCTGTTCACTTTTAGTTTGGCGTGCATTGAATGCTTTTTACATACATTATAAGACTGTTGTGGCACACGTTTTTCTCCTGGTTCTCAACATGAAATTTTCAAGCCCTCCCCTTTGACCAGCATTTCCCTTAAAGTAGTTTTCTGTGCATGAAGCTGTACAGAGCTCTTTCTCTCTGGAGATACAGAAATAGAAAATGTATAGTAGGTACCAAACAATTTTTGGCACACCACATTTGATATTTCTGCCTTTGTTAATATCATGTTAGTATCATTAGTATCATTAGCATCATTCCATCCATTTAATTTGTCATAATGCTTGAACGTTCCAAAGTGGAATGAAATTTGATGCTGAAAATTGTTTGTGGACACATATATTTTTTTCTATGGTAAAATGGAGCAGGCCCTCTGCAAATTTATGACTTTTAGTCTGATTAGTGCCCACAGAGAAACATTTAATAAATTTTTTTTTAAGAAATTGAAAATACATTAGTTGTGAGACATTATCTCTGGCACTGTAATACAATTAATATTGTACAGCTGTTTCTATGGTGGAACTAACTGTTCTGAAAAACTATAACAGTATGTTCTCTATTCAGTTCTTCCACACTGAAATAGAAATTTTGCAATTGGAGCTACCATCTTGAATCTAACATGGAAAAATATTTTAATATATGAGAAGCTATTTATTGAAAGAAACAATACAGTAAGTGTTTTTTTCTTCTCCTTCTCTTTTTGGGAAAAATGTATTTCTAAATAAAAGCCTTAACCAGACCCACCAAAGGCTTTGAGGTGGCTTCAGTTCTTCATATTAATGTTCTAGATCCTCAGAGATGTTAAAATGTTGATGTTGAAACTCATAACATCAGATGCAGTGGTACAAGAATTGTGTGTTGGCTTACAGTTCTGTAGGGATGAATCTGACACAATGCTTTGTTCAGTTTACATCTCTCATAATATTCTAAGCACCTGCAGAAGGATTTTAATTCATTACAAGTAAAAATGTGCCAAAGCTAACATGGGACTAGAAAACCACAAACACTTCACAGATTGCAACTCTGCAATTATCCCGTTGTCATCTTTGCTGATAAGCAGACAGTGCAGGTGCAGTAGCAGCAGTAGCAAAATCAGTGTTTGTGCAGAATGCTTCCATCAGACTCTCTGGACAGAAGCTGTCCTGGGTGTCACTTTCTGTGTTAGAGTAACATCAGGAATCAATTTGGTCCCATCTGCATAGCCTAATATAATCAACCCCTATTCTCTTTAGTTCAGCTCACCACCTAGACTAAGTGATTTGTGTGTGCATGAATATTTAACTCTCCAAGTAAATGTGTGAGTAAATATGCGTTGACTGTGAAACAAAGTTATTTATGTACACAGAAAATGAGTGCCTATTATTGTTTTTATATAAAAAAGCATTATATTGCATCATCATTGTGTAAATAATGATTATTGCTTCCTTTTTCTCTGGTGGAACAGTAGATTCCAAATAATATCTTTGTATTATTGCTTTTACTTCTAGCTAGTGTAGTCACTGTTAGTCTATTTGTTGTAAAGATTTTCTATCCTAATTTTTTAAAGTCAAACCTCTATTGGAGAAATTTTTCATGGCTCAACAGCTCTTAGGCTTTTTTATATGAATGAGTGCAAGTATATTTGCCTAGTGATTACAACAAGGCAGATACAAGGCAATTCCTCTGCAAATGCAGTCTCCGGAGAAAGGCACAATAGCAAAGCAAGCAAACATCACAGTTATCTAAATAATAATATGTTGCAGACATTTGGATGGTGAGTCACAATGTGGATGGGAACCCTGGAGTTTTAGAGTAATTTATGGGGATGCTGAGGAGATGGATTTCATTTAAATACAGTAACTGCTGAAATATTTCTAAGTTAAAAAGTCAACTAGTGGTTAAGTAAATATCCTCTTGACCCCTTTTAACTCTTGTGATATACCGTTGTTTTAAAGTATTTACTTTGAAATGCTTGAGTCATAAAATGACCCAGGAGAGATGGCTTGACAATAGATAGTTAATGCATAGGATTGAGTTCTTTAAAATTTAAACCCCATGGCCAAATTAGATTTTTATCTAATCTATTGTTCATTAATTGGATTAATGAGGTTATAAATGGAGGGCTGTGGAGTCTAAAAAAACCCAAACCAAACAATAAAAAAACACAGATTTGTTTCATACAGTACTGCAAAAAGCATTAGGGGAAAAAATTTAGAGAAGACCAGAGATTCCTTCTGGTTTCTATAGAAACCAATAGTGATCAGGAGGGGAGAGGATTTCTTTCAAGTGTACATTTTAGTGAGGCTGGCTCAGCAGCTCAGTGCACTGGACGCCTGTGTAAAAAAACTCTCTAGTGGATTGGGATGCAGTGTTCCTCCCCCTGTGATACCAGCTGGAATGAGGATAACACATCACTCTGAGTTTCTGGTTGGTACTGCTGTGGGCGTAGGGAGCTCTTTGCACTGCCACATCCCCCAGGGAGTGCAGCCTGGCAGGAGGGCTCCCTGCAGCTGAGCATCACTGAGACGGGAAACCAGCCACAACAGGAACTTGCACACATTGGATGTTAAAAAGGGGAAGAGGACAAAAGAGGGAGAAAAATACTGAAGGAGAAGTGTGCTGTCCTGTGTCAAAATTAACTACGCTAATTGCTTTGAAGCAATAATCTCCTTTGGTTTTATCATGACAGAATCATGGCCACTGAAATACTGTGTGTCAAAATGATTACAGCTAGGAGTCAGTGATTTGGCTTTTTGAATCATGATGATCTTCCTAGTAAGCTACATAATGCATAATCCCCTCTGCAACAGAATTATATTCTTAATTATATTCTATTTTCCTAGTATCACTGAAGTGTTGCTCTACAGAGCAGATCAGTGAAACATTTGAACATAAAATTCTGAAGCAAATCTAAGTCTTAATCAGTGCTGTACCTTTAAAATAATTGCCGGATTCATCTAAATGAAGTTCAGGTCAAATGCAGTGTCAAAAATAAGGCAGTTTCAACCTCACAGATCCAAGAATTGACTGAGGAATATCTAGTAACTGGCAAAGACACCTCTGTTTGACATTTACTTTTGCATGTAAACAATAGTGCACTGTACATTG
This sequence comes from Florisuga fusca, assembly GCA_038090715.1. Classification (NCBI taxonomy): domain Eukaryota; kingdom Metazoa; phylum Chordata; class Aves; order Apodiformes; family Trochilidae; genus Florisuga; species Florisuga fusca. The sequence goes on from JAAWXA010000017.1 coordinate 12,368,913, forward strand.
GCATCTGAATGTATTAGCTGGTGGTAATCCAAACCCTGGTATGAATTTAGATGGTTTTCCTTTCTGTTTATAATACATAGTCTTGATAACAAGAGAACATTTACTGCAGTCTTGCTCTGCAGTTGTCAGGGCAGAATGAATCATTTTGAATCATAAACCTCCTCAGATCTCAAAAATATCAAGAAAAACATAAAACATAAGGGAAAAGGATTGTAAAATACAAATAAAATAGGTTCTTAACATATTTAGAGGCCTATGGGCTGTAAACACTGTAGATTATCATTAATGAAACTCTCTGCCAAGTACACAAACCACAGTTTGGTAGCAGCTGTTAAGCAAGCATTGTTCAAAGCTGGATAATCCCTTGAACATTATACATCATGGCTCTGTACCTCTTCCTATTAGTAATCAGATAATTGCCTTGCAGTTTCTGTTACACATTTTTCTTTTGTAATTCAGTTTCATTCCTTTTTATGTCAAAAGGCTTTATCTTACAATAATCACTTAGGCAAAAATCCCGCAGAGGTCAACAGGCAGGGCTGTGGTCTCCTTTATTTTCTGGAAATTTGGTGTAATACAACTCAGCCCTGTGGTGTTGCTTTGCCTTTACAGAGAAGAATGCCACTCTACAAGCAAGGTCCTTGAAATGTATTGTAACTTGGTTGTATTTTTTTCTATAACAAAAATAAGGGTTCTTTTGAATAATTTAGGAATTAATTAAAAATAATTTCTGTCACAATTTTTTAGTTTAAAAATAAGTTTGCTGTTGTATGTTGGGAGGAGGAGAAGAAGATGGGGGACTTTTTGTTTCCATTTATCTAAGAGTTCAGACCTCATAGGAAAGCTTCCCAGGACATGATAGGCAAGTATCATGCAAAAACAAATTTAGAAGTGATGGGAACTGTTTTTTTCCATCATTAAAATATCCTTAAGTCATAACAATTCAGAAATAGTGAGCCATAGCCCCGGCAATTGTGAGTTCCCTTGAGCTCCATTGACTATTAGGGTTGAACTGACAGAGTAGCTTATCTTGCACTTCTGGAATTTCTCATAACCCTACAACAAAGCACTATTGATTTTTCTTAGCCAGGCAGGAGGGGAGGAGGGACTGAAGAAGGTCATATGTAAATGTGCTAAGTTTGATAAACAGATGGACTAAATACTACTGAGTCTAGAACCCTACCTATGCTAAATAAATTTATTTTATAACCTCTGAATAATGCATCTTCTGTTTCCTCTCAATTAGCACATCGTGTCTCTTCATTGGAGTGTTTAACCTAACAATACTTACTGACATGGGCCATTCAGTTTGAAACTACCGCATCTTTTTTTGATGGGCGCTGGCTTCACAAGCTGTTGGCATCAATTTTTTTAGTCCAAAATCTGGTTCCAATCCCAAAAATTAAAGCAGATGGAGACATAATTCAGAGAGCAGAAACCAATTCATCCTTAAACCTGGAGGGCTGCAGGAACTGTTTTTGTCTAATACTTAAAATTATTTCACATCACATAGCATAAGCAGAAGTTAGGGAGATGGTGTCACAGCCCCCCATGGGCAAGGCATAATGGATTTTTTTAGCTAACATATCCTATACACATGTAATAAGAAAAAATCTGTTCTTTTGAAATAGAAAAAGGGCAACATTTTGTTTTCAAGAGAATCTAATACTTTCTGTTCATTGCAGAAAGACAAAGAAATGCATTTGCCCCCCATTTTCCAAAAAATAAATTACCAATGAAACAGGAGCTGTCTTAAGGCAAGGTTTCAGGAGGCAGATTAGATAGCAAAACCATTTCCATGTTCTAGTGAGAGGCAGTTTTCAGTGAAGGCAGGAATTTAGTAGTATTTCTAGGGGAAAAGGTCTTGCAGCAAAACTGCAAATTGGGCAGCACTTTGCATAGAGCAGCTATCACACTGATCCTCCCAGCAAAGTAATACCAATTAAAATGACTCTGTAACCAACAAGGTACAAATACACTCATCTCAGTTGTTGTGAAAGAAAGACATGCATGAAATATTATTATTATTGTGAAGTGCAACAAAAAGGTTTGGATAAAGGGTTCCTTAGTTGCTTTGTTGTAAGAAACCCCACTCTGTTTTGAATACCTTCTGACAAATTTCTTTTAGCATATGCATTAATTTCCAGGGTATTCTAGCATAAAGAACTTTGCAAGTAGTCTAACTTTGGGATGAATTTACTGACATTAGGATGTTAATGTTCTGTCTTTCCAACAAAGTACTTTGATCTGTATATCTCTGTATGTTGTGACAGTAGCAGTTTCTGTACCCTGTTCTGTTTGGGTACAGACATTTAGGGCTTCTTGGGGTGATTGTGAGCTTCAATGGAAAGATTTTCTTGCCCTTCCTTTACAGTTGCATAAAAGTCTTGCATTGTTTTGGCAATTGTGTTTTGGTTTGGATTTGACTTTCTTTTTAATGCAGAATTCATCAGAATGTGCCAAACTGTCTTGGCAACACTGCCACCCAGGAAGGATAAAATTTAGTCTGTGATTAACTTCCCATTTATAGAGGGTTTAGTGTGCTGATGGTATTTAGCACCTGAGGGAGCTTGCAGGTAACTGTTGGGTACAGAACACCAGCTCCAGTACTAGTACAGATGAACATTAATTTCTGTTACATTGTTATAGATAAAGTTGGGCAATTGTAAAGGTTATTCTGTGCTCTGACACTGTCATTTTAACTTACAAGAGCACATTATTCATAGATGGTCTCTAAAGTTCAGATAGACGGAAAATTTTGAAGAATGTTAATCTTTGGGTATTGGGCATGAATGTGAAAATAAAACACTTTGCTTCCATACTCTAGTAATTATTGGCATTTTGCCTTTCATACAAGTGCAAAGAGAAAAGGTATGGAAAAGGGGGAAGGGAGATACCTGTATAGATGCAGATCCTATAACTAATCATGTTGTAGTTCTGAGAGAAGTTGCAAAGCAGCTGAGCTAGGGTTTGGACAGTGGTTTACACCCTCCTTCCCTTCTTCTCTTTACCTTGCCGTATTCTGGGATAAAACATTGTTTCTGAGAAGTCTAAAACACAGCTCACCTGGCTGCCAGACAAACAAAGTCTGAGACTTACATTTAAAAAAAGAAACAACCAACCCCCAACTGTTCACAGTTCCCCTGAAGTGGAATCCAGGAATGCCTTCAGTGTTTGGCTCCAGATGGTGGAAGGCTGCCATTAATGATTTGGGCAGTCTGTTTTGGGGTGAAATGTAATGATCCCTTTATTTGAGGGGATAAAACCACCATTCTTGTCATTGGACAAATATAGGGGTGTGAATATGGAATTCTTATTAAAGGATTATTCAAATGAGATAAACAAAATGCTCTGACTTCCCCACAGGAGAAAATTTGCAAAAGCAAATAGCTGTCATTGAATCAAATAGAACATACGCTTTGGAAATAAAAGTGGACAAGATCCACAGGAAAGTTAAGATACTGTTGTAGAAAGGTGCAATTATTAAAAAACCCAAATACAACCTCCCCCCAAAAAAACCCCAACAAAATATTTATGGAAAAAAATCTAAAAGGAAATAGGAGAGGGAAAGCAAGTGATTTCCTACTAATTTGCCCCCTTCATTCTGTGTTTAATTTACTAAAGCAGTCATAAACCTTGCTAAACAGTCAAAAAATTAAATGTCGCTGTATAATTTATGGTGGTAACAGGATACATGAGAGTGCACTTTAATTAGCAAATTGCATGTTTATTTTATTTGCTTAGCATATAATTTAGATTGGATAAGTGTGCTTTCACTGGCTATGGCACCTTGGTATCCTCATTTGGTATAATTTTTAATCACATTGTTTTGGAATTTTATTGCAACATTACACAGTTGATATAACAGTGCACAATTAAGTATGCTCACTTCATACCTTGCTCTTGAGAAAATGACTTTTTATCTGTATTTGGGCGAAGCACTTTGTATGGCAAGTGAGAACTTGGGAATAATAAAGAGTGTGTAGTGTGGGCGCTAGGGTTGCAATCTGAATAGTAAATAATGACAGTAATGATGGTGCCCTGTTACTGAAATGTGTTTGGGAGGAAGATTAAAAAAAAAAAAACAAAAACCACCAAACCCTGGAAATCATCAATTTGAAATCAGTGTATAAAATAGTATATTACCCATATTACAGCAATATCTTGATGTTCTAGCTAAATTGAGGGTGGGTGAGGATTATGCTAGGTGCTGTACAGAGTCAAAGGGGGAGAGATTTTCATCCAGCAAACACTGGGAGAGGGTGACTAGGTGGTGCAGGACGTGGAAGTTTATCAGACAAAACTGCCATGTCAGTCCAGGGTCCTGCTCCTGCATCACCACTACACAGTGACCTGTGTCGGGATGCAGACCAGCTTGTGAAATGTTACGAGGAGTACCGTGAAGAGACAATACGCAGAGAGAGGCACGGTGTCTGTCCATGTTTCTGAGACTTAAAAATATTTCTGCACTATTGGTTTGTTTATTGCTGTGTTTGATCATGCTCAAGGAGTGTCAGTCCGGGATCTTTTTGTGGTATTCTGTCCTCAACAGACTTTCAGTCTGGAGCTCTGTTTTCCCTGTTTTTCATTTGGCTTGTTTATGTGGTGATGGGACTAAAAGAAAGCTATATCTGTGCTTTGGGGAAATTCAGATTCACTTTACCAATTGGATCTAAGTCCCCATTTTCAGTAAAAGGTCAGCAGCATTTTTAGATATTCTGTGGATGTTACTGGAGAATGTAAGAGGATCTGGAAAGAAAAAATAAATAGGTTTTTTTTTGTTTGTTAGGGTTTTTAAATTTTTTTACAAAAAAAAATATTGCCTCAACATATAGACATTAATTGAGAATATTATTTTTGCATCTGAAATGTGGAAGGAATGTACGGCATTTAACTGAGACCTAGAATATATCCTCAGTGTCATTTTATATAGTGATTTGACTTAAAATTTCTGCATAAAAGCTATCATTTTCTCTTATATTCTATAGATTTTCTCCATAAGGTCTGCCTAAGTATTATATGTACACCAGTTTGCGATCCCAAGTGACTCTGTGTTGGTAAAATTGATGCTGGGCCAGATTAAGCTTTCAGTCACACCGGTATAAATCTGGGATAACTCCATTGTCTTGCTTTCACTGAGAAGAGGAATCTGGCCCACTTTCCTTTCTTCTCTGCCTTTGAGTAACTGGCCCTGTAATGCTCCCGTGATTGTCACTAATCGCTTTGCTGTGACAGGACGTCGGCCGGTGGTAGGTGCTGCTTGAGCACTGACATTCCTTGCTTCGTTACAGTGTGTTTTGATAACATTATCTGTAAAGAGTGTTCCTTGCACTGATTATGCTTATTAAAACATACAGAGATCAGCAGATACGGCAAGCAGCTGCTTAGTCACAGCTGATGTGAGAAATTTGATTTAATATGAGTTTCACAATTTGAAACTATATCTTCTAGAAAAACACAGGCAATTAATCCTGAGTTCATGCAAGTTAGTTGACTTTGTTTAAAATGGGATTACATCAGAAAGATAAACAGGGACGAGAATTAAAGTACTTTTTTGAAGATTATTGAAATATAGGGGGAAATAAAAAAGGAGAGGGGAGTATTTCTGTTCTGGGCTGGGTTTTGTTTGTTTGGTTGTTTTTTTTATTTTTATTTTACTTATTTACTGGAGAGTTTAAATAATATTTATGGGACCTATCATGCAGATGTCATAGTGCTGTAAGACAATATCTGTGATATTTAGAGCCAGCAATGCAGTTCCTTTAGATATCTGTATTGCTCTATAAAGGCAGACAGTGCTTCCCAGCATTCCTTATGGAAAGCAGGGAGAATGGCATGGACCTCTTGAATAATTAATATGGTTTTCAAAGTAGTAGTCATGGAAACCCAGGCAGTGTCACATATATGGATTTTAGGAATTAGGCATGTTTTGAATTGCACATTTAGCCAAAAAAGATCACACTCTATGTCCTAAAGACCAGAAGCATTTTCTCAGTGAGTCTCTTGTTCACACTGACAAAAACATGTATGTTACATATTTTTGGAATTAAAGAATATTTGGATACCTAAAATTTTACATGGTAGCTATCTAAAGGGCTTGTATATGCAGTAACTGCCCTATGCCAGAGATGTCTTAATCTTGTTTTGATTTCCTCTTTTTTCTTCATCCCAGACCCCTGAAGATATGTAAGGATGTAGGTTTTAAAATGTATAGCTGATTGCTCTTCACTTAAAGGACCTCAGCTTTACCACCAAGTTGCTAGGCCCTTTCTATTAGTTCAGTTGTGTGGCTTTTTTATCTGTCTCAAAAAATGTCTCTTCAGGATCAATATCGTCATTACCTTGGGTGTGTATGTGGAAGAAGTCAACCAGGCAGCAGTGAAAAGCTATCATCCAGTCCTCAGTAATATTGTACGTGTAAAGAATAAAAATATGTGGAAGTTATTTATAGACCATAAACCCTCTGGTTTCATAAACCATCTTACACTATTATTTGTCCAAGTCTACAGAGTCTCTGCTGGGTTCACAGCTCACTCAAAAGCTTCTGTTCTTTATTTCTGGCTGTTTGAATTGGGAAATTAATTAGAAATACACTTAGCAATTTATGGACATGAAAAAGCCATTTGGCCCAGTAAGCCTGCTTTATTTTACCTTTTTTCATACTCATTTTGTTGCTCTCTTTCAGTCTACTCTACTAATAAAAATATCAATCTGTTTCATAACGTCATTTTGACTTTGTGGCAATAATATTACTTGGCAAAATAATATGGCATATTCATTATTCTCTAAACAAAATTATTTTTCTTAACATTTTGTGATCCAGATTCCTTAATTAGAGGCACACTTGCAGCTCTCATTGAAGTCAATGAGAGTTTTATAGCTGTCACTAATAGCAGATACTGGCTCCTTCTTTCAAAAAATGAAATTATGTCTACAGTTTTGGTTTTGGGTTGTTTTTTAAAAAAATTTAACTGGTAATGAATAGGTTCCCCCACTCCCTCACATTACTGTTCTGGATTTAAAATGTTCCTAATATGAAATGAAATATTTCTGTTCAGTTATTTCAAAGTTATCTCTTTTCTAGCAAGAATAAATTCAGTCACAGTGTCCTGTCTTGACAACAAATCTTTAAGTATCCAAGGTGGTTCAAGGTTTTTAAATTTGCACTCGCTCTACAGTAAAATTAACTTACCTGTGTAATGCTTAAAATTGTGAGCAGTGAGAATTGCAGTAGTGAAGTAGTTATTACAGAAATCCTCTCACTTCTTATGATTTGTATTGCAGCCCTTTGTTGATGCATCTCTGTGTCCTTGTTGCTTTTTCTTTTACTGCAGCCATACACAGAACAAACGGCTTCAGAGGTTTTCTACAATAAACTCTAAATCCTTTCCCAGTTGCTCTGAGAACTGTTTGGCTGTTCCTTTTCATGTGTATTCTCTCATATTCACTCATTGCCGGCTTAATATGCCACAGCACTTCCAGCTGGGTTGTCTACCTGTAGACCTTTAAAAAGTTTTATGTTAGTGATGAAAATAGAAATAAAATCAAGAAGATCAACTCAGAAAAATGTATAAGTGTCTACTGTCTATTGGAAACATCTCAAAATTACCTAAGGACTCAGCCCCAGAAATCCCATGCAATTGATAATCTCAACTGTAGTGTTTTCTGGGAAGAGTCACTGGGATTTGATTAAAATGCTGAGTGTCCTTCAGACTTTTAGAGGGATTAGAGAAGTTACAGAGGGACAATAATATGGTTCAGGACTGTAGCTGCATGAAAAAACATTTACCGATAAGTCAAACAGATGTTCCTACTAAAGCATCTCAGGTCACTTAAGAGTTATAACCAAGCCAAGAGGTTGACTTCTGGGCATGTTTGGCTATCCTCATTTTCAGATGCCTTTCAGGTAGGACTTCAGTAGTGCTACCTACATTCCTTCTTCCATTGTGAATCGATACATTAATTCATTCCCACTCTGGGTTGTTATGATTCCCTAGTTATAGAAAACATCATTTTAATGACAACTTTTGCAAAAATCCAGTTGTTTTCTGGTTCGGATCATAGAATCATAGAATGGTTTGGGTTGGAAGGATCCTTAAAGATCATCTAGTTCCAACCCTACAGCATGGGCAGGGAAACCTTTCACCAGACCAGGTTGCTCAAGGCCCCTTTCAGCCTGGCCTTGAGGGGGAGCCTTCCAGGGAGGGGGCAGACACAACTTTCTTGGGCAACCTGTTCCAGTGTCTCACCACCCTCAAATTAAAGAATTTCTTCATAATTGTGTAACCTAAATCTCCCCTTTTCAAGTTTTAAACCATTTCCCCTTGTCCTCTCACTACACACCCAAAAAGCCCTACCCTAGTTTTCTTGTAGGCCCTCTTCAGATACTTAAAGGCCCTCTTCAGGTTACTGTAAGGTAACCTTGTAGCCTCCATTCCTCCAGGCTGAAGAACCCCAACTTCTTTAGCTTGTCCTCACAGGGGAGGTGCTCCACCCCTCTGATCATTTTAATACCTCTCCTCTGGACACACTCAAGGAGCCATATGTCCTGCTTATGTGGAGGACTCCAGAACCAGAATCAGAAAGCTATTTAACAGTTACTTAGTTTCTTTCTTACAGAACTACATATATATTCTAATGTACAGAGACTCACACAAACAGTATTAAAGTCTCAAACAATTGATGCTGCTGTCATATCTGCAAGTAATCTGCAGTACCATCATTGCTGCGACCTTTCAGGACACTGAATGTAAATCAGATTCTTACCTTCTGGTGGTCTCTGTGGCAAACTAAAATTACTCACAGATTGTGTTCGAGCAGTGCCTATCAAGTCAGATGACAACGCAAGAAGCGTATCCTCGTTCTGGTTGTGCTGGCATATTTCCAACACGACACCAACTGCAGTGTTTTGCATTGCAATCTGTGGTTTTTCAAGGGAAGTGTGTGTGCACCTCTGTTAGCTGTCACATGCTTGCTCATAGCCATTGTGTCCTCCCTGACTTTTACCCCCTATTGATGGAAATCTCTATTAAGGTTCTTAAGCCACCAAAGCTCTGAAAACATTATTGGCTTTGTAGATTTGGGCTTTTTAGACTGACATGTTACAGTAACAATGTTGGTGGAAAGTCATGTGTAGGTTACGTTCTCTCAAGTAGAAAGCTAAGTGACCATGATCACAGGTTTCATTCCTTGCTAAAGAAAAGTCGTAATTAGACTGAAGGAATAAGAGGATCAATAAATATGATTACCATAGAAATTGGTGGGTAGATGAATGAAGAGCACTGTTTTTCAGTTCATGCACTTGTGCCTTACCATGTAACAGCAGCCATATCACATCTCGCCCTTTTTAGATCTTGCAACTTTATAATTTGTCTGTTTTCACCAAAAGATCAAATGAGGGGGAAAATATTTGTGTAAGCCAACCCTGGTTTTGACCCCTGGAGCCTTGATTCTCAGAGGACTCACTTAGTGCTTGCACTGTGATTCTTACAATGGTGTTCATTGCAGTGGGCTTTTTCTGGGCTTCCTATCTCCCCTCAGACACGCAGTGGAGAAAATCAGATAGGAAACTGATGGTCCATCCCTTTTGTCCATCTCTGAAATTCTACATTTAAGTGGCTGCAGGAATATCAAAACTTGACACATCTATTTTTGACTTAACAGAAGAAAAAAATGTTTTTGTTTGGGTATCTTGATGTTCATAGTCTGTTTTCATCATCTGTCCAGAATTGTGTAAAAGGGGATGGCATGAATGTAGATTAAGGAGGCTCAAAGCACAGCTGATCTCTCTTTTAATACATTGTCAGTAGAAGAGATTGTCTGAATGCTGCAGTGGGCTTTAATTCTTGGTTCCATCAGCTCACAGTGGAGATCAGGTGAACAGCCGTACCTCATAGAGCAAAAGAAACTGAAACCATTGGATCTTTGCCACAAATCTACATGGCACATGGCCATTTAAGAGCTGAAATAGGTTGGTGTCAGTGGCAGGGAAGTCTGAAAATGCTCTAATCATACCTATGCCAGCAGGGCTCATAGTGTAATGACAGGACAATCGTCTTGACAGACTTTGAGAACTTTCTTCTTTAAACACATACAAAATGAGGTGGGGGGGTGGGGGTGGTGTGAAAAGGGGAGGAGGGAAAGGGAAAGAGAGAAAAAGCTTTAACTCTGCTGATGTGGCTTCTTTAATTTGCTGTCAGTGGTGCCACCGATGTTAATTCTGGCAGGGTTAATTATGAGAAATTAAAAAGCTGCTCAGAACAGACTGTACCCTTCTTACTCCAATAAAGAGACAGCTCTGGCGTGAGAAAATTTCTTCATTAATATACATCCCCAAAGGGCCACTGCATACAGCTTTCTGAATATGAATCATAAACTCCCAGGGACCCTGCAGGAAGCAGGGGAGATAAGATTCAGGGGAGATTGACTCTGTTACTTCCACTGCTTCAGGAGAATGATGCTCAGGCTGGCAGGAAATCACCATGCCAGTGACATTTGGAAAGAATTTATTAATTTGCATGTTGGTATGTTGCAAGCATTGAAATATGGTTTTAAATACCTTCTGTACAGACACTGCTGTATCAATGTTCAGTATGTCAGCCTGTAATACATGCAGCTGTTAACATGGAGCTTAGCATAAGCATTGTAATTGTTTACCATTTAGTATTTTGCAATAATGGCTCTAGGGCATGCATTTGTTTGAGGAAAATTTCACTGGCTTCTAACAAACTAGGCACTGTGTACCCTTAGCCTAATACATAATACTAAATGGCAAAGTGGTTATGCTAGATACATTGTAGAAAGTAAACGCGAAGATACCACATACAAATTGTGCAGCACTAAAATATAAGCTGAAAAAAGAATGTGTCCCAAAACAATAATCTATAATTCATATTAGTACAACTTGGCAAAGGCTTGTTACCGACCAAATGTAAGTGGAAATAGAGCTAGATAAAAGTGAAATACGTCAGTGATACTAACTTTCAGCAGAAATAAAGCCCTATTGTTAAAAAATCATGTGCTTAGACCATTTGCAGTTTAACTCGCCGATGCTGACAGGGTGTTCTGAAATGCTGGTGCACTTTGGAAGTCTCTTCCCAGGAAAGGTATTACAGTCTGTAAGTCATTACTACAAACAAAGCAGTTAAAGAAAGTTAACTTACAGCACAGAGGTCTAAAAGGAGGCCCAGTAACTAATTCTCATAAGGAAACATGTATTTTTTTTCTCCTTTAATATACAGTGAAGTACCAATATACAATGTGCGACCTTTCATTGAAAAATCTCAACAGTCTTCAGAAACATTAATTAATTAACTTAATAGCAGCTGTAGTCTGTAAGTGTTATTTTGAAATTTGTTGTAAATGGTCATTCACAGGTCTGATAAAGATCAGTTGAGATGGACCTCTAAGAAAAATGAAATTCTACTTCCAGCAATTGAGAGTACTTGGGGACAGACTCTTAGGAGAAGAAGTTATTTATGCAAATTGCTTTTTCAGGATGATTACACTGTATATTACTGTTGCAATTAGCATTGAAACTTTGGTCAGAAGAGTCTGGAATACCTTGTGAGGTAGAACATGTGGGAAACTACCCACAAGTGTGTGGGTATTCTGTGTGTCTGCAATCCCAGTGTGCTAGGATCTGTTTTGACAGCTTTTTCTACACTAAGTTAGCCCTGCTTATCAAGATAATTTTATATTTCTAGTTGCTTTGTTAACATGGAGATGGAGGTATGGGTAGACTAAGTGTCACACACCAGGCCACAACACAATGTGACATAGCACTACTGTGGCTGAGGAACAAGTAAGAAAACCTGATTTTCTTTGTCCTAACACTGGAACCCCACTTTATACCAATGTAACTAAACATCTGCTATCAAAACTAAGGAAAAGATGAGGTATGTGCTATAAAAATGGCATTTCCTTTGCCACTGAAAAATTACTTTAACATTTCCAGGAATAAAGACTTCCTTTGTTTTCTTCAATTCTAATCCCTGTCTCCAATTTCACCTTAGAAGTGTGTGTCCCTCCCAAACCCCAAATCCCTGCTGTCACCAGCTGTGCATTTCTTGGCAGAAACCACTTATCAATGTTAAGGATGAACTTTGACGCTCATTGAATCATTCGTTGTAATCCTCGTGTAACAAACATAACATTTCAGCAAGATTTCTAATTACCTTTTGACTGTTTTTTTCCAAATGCCCTGTTGCTGTTGGAATGGCTCTCATGGCATACACAGAAATAATATTTGACTGTAAATCTATTGACTGGGGCAGTGTTAGGAAGAAAAGAAATGTAGAAGGGGAGGAGGTAATTTTTATAATTAGTGTGATATGTCACCATGCTGCAATGGAAGAAGTTGTTAGAAATGGAAATTTGACCAAAAGTGAAAGTTCATCTGTGACTCTCTTCTTCCTCCCTTTCCCTTCTGTTATGTTACTCTCCAGAGCAATCCTTCTGACACCTCCTGGATTTGCTTTTCTCATAGTGTGAAATCTGCAACTCAATACACAGGCAGGGTTAGCTGCTTGTACCCTCCTGGAGGATGACTGCTCTAAAATATCCACATAGTAGAAACGGAGACTCCAAACCACTACATCCAAAGCCCTGAGGGGCAGGTATAAAGCAGAAGACCATTCTGCAGCTGTGTTTTCACTACTTCCCACTCTGGTCTGCAAAGATTAATTAGAAATCCCCATTTGTGCCCAGCCCTTGCTACTTTGCGACTGCTGGATACACAATGGTTACACACCCAGTAGTTGCCAGCATTAGAGGAAGGAGTAGCAGCGTGTGCGACTTTGAGATCCATGGAGAGGATGGTCAAAGTCTCGTCAGATGAGATAGGTACACCTTACTTTCTGGTACACGTGGTATCAGCTATGAGTCACTGTACAGGCTACTGTGACTGGGAATGGCTGCCCTAAAATCCTCTCAAAATCTTCTGATTGCTAAGTCTTTCCCAGACATCAGCATATTATTTAGGCAAGATCATGAAAACTGCTCTGTTTTCAACTGAATTTTTTCATCTAAAATGCAGCTCACTCACAACTTGTTACTGTCTAAAGAGAATGCTAACACTGCCACATTTCCTCATTAGCTTTGCATAAGACAGGCTCCTGTGTCACAGCTGATGGAGCCTTTATGAGCCTTTTAGCCAAATGACTGATGTTTCCCTTGTTATGTCAGATCTGAGGGCACTGCTGGCATCTTTCTTTATTCGCTGTCTAACACCATCAATCGAGCAGCTGCCATGCACCCATGATCAGGCTGATTATTAAAATGTGCTCAGGAGGCTGCCGACACCAATTTTCTCTCATCTGAAGAGGCCAATATACACTGGCTCAAGCCGACAGTTATGTACATGGAATATTTAGTGCAGGAACCAGCAGGTAAGAGTGAGGCTGATTTCTGGCAATCTGGATCCAGTCCAGTGGGATTATCATTAACATGTTTTAGAAACAATAGTTATGTTTGTTTTGTTTTTTCCTTTCCTTTTTTAAATAGGGAAGCTGTTGTCTTTGTTGGAGAGCGCTTTCTCTAAAACATAGCCCTTCCTCTTACATCTAGATGGTCCTGGTGAGGAGGGGGGTCAGAGCTATTGAAGAGCTTGTTAAACTTGAGTCCTGTTAAAACCAATCTTTAGCAGGGTTGCTCATCCCTAATGTTTATAATACTAGTTTTGCTATTTCTTCATTCGCTGATCTGCCCGTCTCTTTCAAAGGGAGGCAGCCCTTGCCTTCTTTCTGATGATAATAGTAAAAAAATCCTTCTGCAAACAGTGTAGTTCAGAGCCATGGGCTGACCCAGCATGTTAGGGATTGATCAGGAGCTCAAGCTCACCTGGAGTTTCCGTACCAACAGCAAACACACCAGCTTGACCACATGTTCAGGTGTGCAGCCAGAACTCTTCCGTAAGCCAGCTTCTGCCTTGGGGGTTTCTAATCTTGAATGCCTTAGTGTATAAATAGTAAGTTCAAGTATTTAACTCTAATCCATGTAGTTTTGATATTTAAGGATGACCTGTGATGGTTTGATTGACTGGAGGTTTTTTAAAGCCCAGGGACGTGTGTTTTTAAAGGAATTTTAATGGTTATCCATTGTAATTTTAGCTTAGTATGTCAATGTGGTTGTGTGTGACTAAAAGGTATAGCCAAATGCATGTTATATAGAAGTTTTATACATCGGCGCACATACGTATTATGAGTATAGTATAAGAGAGAAGGATGGGACATCTGTGCAGATGTCTGGACAAATGAGGCTACAGAGCAAGGGGGGCTATCACTGTCTTCCATGAAGTTCCTTCTGGAAAAAAAGGGTCAGAAATTTTATGCTTAGGTGTGGTGGATATCCTCCTCTTGCCCTTATTCTGCCCAGTGTGTTAATGTGCCCAGGCCTTCCTTTCTCTGCCCTGTCTTATAAATAGACCAGGATGCTTCAGAAATGTTTTCTGCCTTGGTGAGACTGTTCATTCTCTCCAGTTGCTGTATTGTTTAGACCAGATCTGTATGTTGGTTGGAGAGGATTTTTAGGAGCTGTACTGCTTGCTCCCTTGGTTTTGAGTAATGTGCAGTCTGCTCTAGTCCTATAGGAAATGCAAACCCAAGCTATATCACACTATATAAAAAAAAAAACATTAAGCTGCCTGTGTGGGGATCCCTCATAGACCCTATGATAATCAAAACCACCCCTAAACTATTAGTGCTGCCAGTTAGCTAAGTAGCACTGCTGAGCAGTTAATACTTCTGTTGTCTGTCTCAAGTTGACACCGAAGAGGTTATTTGTCTCAAAGCCCTCTCCTTAGGGAGAGACTAGAAAGGACCAGATGAGAGTCACTGAATTATCTAGGTATTGAGAGTGAAGCCCCAGTCTGGAACCTGTTTTGTTCCTAATGTACCAGTAGGAGGGTTTGCTGTGAGGGTTGGTGTAGCGACTTGTCATAAAGAAGAAACTGAAATAAGAGGGAAGCTTGAATATGGTCATAAATCTCCAAACAGCTGTGTGTCTGTGTTGCCTTTGCAACAGTAATTTTGCATGGCTGAGTGCACATGTGTCTGTATGATGTGTGTGCTGCAAATTCAGAAACCATGGTCCTGTGCAGTTTTTAAACACTTATTCTGTGAATGCTACAGAATCAACACAAATTCTAATAGCTTAATATTCTATGGTGTTAAGTGAGTACGTTTTTCACGGCCCATCTGCTAGTGTAACTAATTAACAGCCATTCTCATTAATTACATTGATCAGGATCATAAACTTATTTCAAATTGCTGAACATGATCAACAGGAGGAGTAAAATGGTTTGACTTTAATCTCTTAATGATTTTTTTCATGATTAATCAAATAAAATATATATAGTTATTTGATTCATTTTTTTCTTCTTGGAACTACAACTCAGGGCAATTACAGTAGACATAAAGTTGGTGCAAACAACTGCATTTCATCTGTGAGATAATTAAGCAATAA
Organism: Florisuga fusca; assembly: GCA_038090715.1. Lineage (NCBI taxonomy): Eukaryota > Metazoa > Chordata > Aves > Apodiformes > Trochilidae > Florisuga > Florisuga fusca. The sequence continues at coordinate 12,384,375 of JAAWXA010000017.1, forward strand.
GACACAATAGGATAGGGGGTGTGTGACTGTTGAGAGAAAATCATCCCCCTGAGGATTTGAAAAAAAACCCAACAAAAAAGTGCACATGAGGACCTCTGCTCCCCCAGGAATTGGATTATCTTTGCATAACCACATACCCTGCAATTGCTTGCTTGCTAAGTTGTTCAATATTTTATATGAAAGGGAATTAGTGGGGAAAAAAATTGTGCCAGAATCTGATCAGAGAAATGGTGAGCTGCAGTCTTGGTGTCTAAATGGGAGTCTCACCAAATCAAATATTATTTACAATTTTTAAATAACAAGTCACCATCTTTTCTCAATAAAACCAGCATTTACATCTAGTTCTTTGGATGTTGTATAGATCTATCTTTGACAGTATGTAGCTCTTTTTGATGTGCAAACAAATATGGCCTTTGTTCACATTAGCATCACACAGATGATAAACCCTGAATGCAGGCTATTGAACTGAGATGGTAAATATTTGTGGTTAAACTATAAAGGAGCATTGTTATATACATGTGCACAAAATAACATGAATCTGAAAAGGTTTATAGTGATGTTTGTCATAATTTATTATACTGTTGTTACTCCTCATTATCTCAAATTATGGACACATTAGAAGTACTTCACATGGTCACAGAGATAAAATGTTTTATATTCCATACTGAGATAGATATCAGCAAAAAAAAAAAAAAAAAAAAAAAAAAAAAAAAAAAAAAAAAAGAAACCAGCCGAACAAACGCACTGCTTCATTTCTGATGGTTATGCACACACGAGCAGAGCTGCCTAGACTCAGAGATCATAATGCTCAGGTGTCCCTCCTAAAGAATAAAGATTAACATACCTACTCTTATGGAGAAACTTGCCTGATATTTGCGAGTTCTGGCTGCATTTGGAGCAGATGCAGTACACTGCTGTCATGCTCCCCAAGAAAGGGAGATTGAAAGACCAGATAGTAGGAGCACCTTGAGCTCCAGCTGCCATCTCCAGCTGGGCTCATGGCACTCAGATGTGGGAGCAGTCTGCTGATCATTTTGAGTGGTGCTGCTGGTGAGTGGGGTGGGTTGCCCTTGGCTTGCTGTACCCTCAGATGTTCTGGGGAGAAAAGGGGTGTGTGTGTGATGGATGACATAGTTACTGGACCTGAACAACCAGGCAAACTCAGTAATTTGTTTCTGAGAAAACTTTAGCAGGCAAATGTTTTGTTCGTAAGGCTTGAAGATTTTTTCCTGATTTGATAGCTCACAGTTAGACTGTGGCTTACCCAGCAACAGGAATACAATAGCCTAGTCTGTCATGATAATGCTTTCTGTGTGGTCATAAAAATCCACAGCTTTTAACCTAGTTTTGTATAAAATAACTAGATTTAGATCAATCACAGTCATTTTGTAAAAGAGAGAATATTAACTTGGTGTTGAAATGTGATTAATTCCAATTTGCTGTTTTCAAAGATAAGAGATGCTCACAATCCTGTTAATTAAAAAATTTGGAGTTCTCCATTTTATTTCATGCGCTATTTTTTCATGAAAGAAGTTTGTCTTTTTGCTTCTTATTATGACTGATGCCTGACTCAACATGCCACAGCCTTCCTGAAGGAAAAGTAGCGTGTACTTGTTGTGACCCTATGAAATGAAGATAAATGGCCTCATGCAAGATACATTATAGGCTTTATGACATGCATAAATATATAGTAGATTTTATCCTCTCCATAAAAATGTTCTTTGATTTCTAATATTGTGTTTTAATGCAGTTTTGGTAACAGGATGACAAATAGTGAAAATATGTAGGTATTTAAATAGGATCCCCACTTTGGGATGCTGTTCACTCAACTGTCAGCAATTGCTGCTTCTCTAAGAGCCGTCTGACTTTGACCTTGCTAAATATTCATTTCATGTCTTCACCATTGCTTGAGTAAGTCAGGCAACTTTCTGTGCATAGCTGTGCTTGGCATGAGTCTGGCTGCCATGTGGAAGCACTTTTGGTCAAGGTTAGGAATGAGCAAGACCTTGTTAAAAACTAAACAAGCACAGAAGTTAGGAGATTTGCATGATCTAGAAGCACTGCTTTTTTATGAGAACTACTGGTTTCATGTCTTATCTTTCGTGCACAGCAATTGTCAGGTCTGCATTATATATTAAGAAGAGGAAATGTCAGTTATTAATGTACTGTAAGTGGCCTGGCTAGGAATACAAAATGACCTTTAAACTGAAAACCACAAAAAATGTAGAGGAAATGAAACATAGATTTACTTTATAATTGGCTTTAGTATTTTCATTTGGCATGTTTGGCATTTGGATTTTACATCTTGCTTATGCTGCTAATCTCAGCTACTCATAAAAATGACGACAAAACCAATAATTGTCCTTAAAAACAGTTTTTCTGTGCTGCAAGTATATGTGGTGTGTGTGTGTGTGTGTGGAGGGTGTTTTCTGTCTGCACCAACATTTCTCATCTGTTACCTCCAAAGCCCTGACTAAAACCCACTGCTGCTAGCAGGCCTCACTGCTGACATGTAAGTCACCCATTAGTTGACAAATTGGGGGACAGATTCTGAATGTGCAGAAATTTGTGCATCAAGTACTTCACAGTCCTCAGTTCAGTTACATTATTTGACATGAGCTTAGCGTCTTTTCCTGTATCTTATTTGGAAAATAAATCTTAGAGAAAATTGCGTTCTTAAAAAATTGGATTGTCTAATTATTGTTGTCATTCAAGAAGGCAACAGGGTGCAGAACTGTTTATACCTGTAAGTATCCAGGTGTTTTGCTCTTTTGAAGTAAGCAGCAGTCAGAGTTGATAAATGTCTTGGCTGGAATTTAGCAACACAATGAACCTCTGTGTAGATATCCCACATGGTATCAATTGAAGCTCCATTTAAGACCTAATCGTTGGCCCATACAAGCAGAGGAAAGCTTGGCTAGACAGATGGAAAGAGCTGCTTTAAGAAGGGATCAGAAAAGGCATTGCTACTCGGCTGGCCTAAATCCACTAATCTGATGTTATTATTAGCGATAAGGAGCAGCGACCAGGATAAAATCTCATTCTCTGCAAATGTCATTTAAATAGGACTCTGATATTTTCCAGTCAAGTAGACAGGCTTTAGTCAAATGGTGAGCACTTTATTTGTAAATGCAGGAGGAAAAGAAAAGCTTTAGTTCAGCAAGTTCTTAAGATGTCAGCTTACCACTATTGATTAATCGTTCAGCAGTGGCAGCTGCTTCTTTATTAAAAGCGTAGCTCTCCATACAAAAGATATCAGATGTAGGAAATGTTTGTTGACAATTTACCTTTTCTCACAATGTGGCAAGAGCTCAGTCTGTTACACATTCCTCTGCTTTCTGGCCCTGCAACTCAGATAATACCCATGAAGAAAAGTATTAGTCCATCTGCACGAGGTAGATTGTGGCAGCTGGACTCTGTTGGATTCATCGCTCTGAAACAGACCTGCAGCACTAGTTCCCAGCATTGGAATTAATGCATGGAGAGCCAGTGCTGCTTAGAAAAAACCTTTGGCCTGCCTGTGTATGGATGTGCTTGGAGTATAAATAAAAATATGGCCTGATGTAGCCAGAGCGAAGAATGAGATGAATGTCTGAATTTCACACAAGGTGTATGACCTAAAGTGCATTGTTACCATTTGCATTTTGAATGTTTTCAAACCTTTGATTACGCCCACTGCTGAATCAAATGGTTGCTCTAGTAATTTGTCACACCACAGAGGCACCTGGAGGTATGTATGGACATGGAAACTTACACAGCTATGCAGACAAAGATGTTCCAAGATGACTATTTTCTTCTATCTCTTTGAATGCATTTCTCCTTGGACTTAGCACATGGCTTCCCTTTCTGAGTTTTGAATGTGTGATTATGTGAACTCTCTCCATGGAAAAATGTAGGCAATTATCTGCATTTCAGGCTCAAATGATTCAGCTTTGGAGTCTCCCCTTTGCTATTTAGTACAGGGGAAGCCGGTGTGTTTAGTGTAGACTGCTGTCACCTCATTTTTTGAGTGTATTTCTAGAATTAATAAAGCAGAATATCAGTGGTACCTTTGTACTTGTGGAACAGTGGAAGCAAATAGTGCACACTGTAACAGGAACACAAGCCTGACTTACCCTACTGTTTTTTTTAATTTCTTTTTTTTTTTCCAAATGCATCACTGAAAAAAGAGTTGCTTTTCCAAGGGACTTGAAGGGATCTTAAGTCACATTGGCATACATAATGTCTTTTCTTATAATGTAAGTACAATTGATAACTAAATACTATTCTGGAAATTTCAATAGTTTATTTGCTGTACACCACCTTTGACTCAATCTCCTGTCTTCTCTTTTGGCTTCCTCTTTAAGTCTGGGATGTCCTCCCATATGCCTCAGAAATAAAGCAGTTTGACTGATACACTCTGAATTTGGCCTCAGCTCTCATGGAGGCAGGGGAATTAAAATGGATTAGAACCCACAAACCCTTGTCTCACCTTTAGCAAATACATAGCTATAGAAAGGAAAAAAACAACAATGTTTTTAAATCTTTGTAATTATTGAATAGTGAGCACTGCTATTCTTGGATTAGTGTACAGGTTTTTTGTGTATGTCCAGTACCTCTTACGCTCATGCATGCTTGATGAGAACATGTGCAGCAGAGATGGGCTTGAAACTATTTGGTGTCTGAGCTATGGCTGAATAAGCCAATTAAGGACTTATTGAAATCTTGAATCTCATGTCCAAGTCCTTGGGACACAATAAATAATTTGATTCGTTGTCCTTTTCATTTATATGATTTTGCTTTCTACAGCAAGCTGGCTTCTGGTACAGATTAGGTGCATGAGCTTACTCCTTGAAATCCCAATTTGAGCTTCAGTTCAGATGAAAAGCCAAATTAATTTTTGAGCTCTTCCAGGTGTTTACCTGTGACTAATTGTCCTGAACAGTTTTGCAGCAGGTGGCGGAATATTCATTATCAATCCCTGATCCAGTAACTGTAAGTTTTCAGAAAGATTCTGTGGTAGCATTTATACTGTTAAGGTTTAAAAAAATGAAGTGTCTGTGTCAAATTCTCAAGCAGACCAGATTTCACTTCTCTTCTGTTGTTACTGACACTGTGACATTCTGTTTGTCTCAAATGCCTGCAGGTGTAGTTTGGGTTTTGGGTGTTCTGAATTAGTAATTTATGGAGTTATCCAGCAGTAAAATCACCCATTGGCCTTTGTTCATGCTGTCCAGCTATTTATAGTTAAAAACCCAACTGGGGCAATCTGGTGGTTAACGTGTGTTACTGTTGTGTGTCTGGCTTTTTTCTTTGTTTTGTTTTCATTTAGAAATGAAGATTCCTTTGTAAGTGATCTCTGAAAAATGGCATTTTCTATACTTGCTAACTACATTTACTTACGAACATGTTGTATAGAGCTCAGTAGGTGACTGTACCATATGTTTTTGTACAAGATTTATATTTAAGAAAGAAAAATAATAGTAATCAAAATGTGAATAAAACTGTTCACTATTGATATTATACTAAAGTGAATAAGCAGTTCCCTAGCATTGACATTTCTTTTTACTGTAGCCCTTTGAAAGCATATAGACTCATGGAAGCTTGATATAGATATGGCTGAACATTGACAATATAAATTTCCTATTTGTCTTACAAATACTTCTGTCACTCTTGTCTTTTAGCTGCGTTGAGCAGAAAATGGTATTAAATCTTTGTAGTGGATATACAATACTGCCAGTGGTAGTAGGGAACCGTGGTCCGAGAGAGGCATGTAGATTTTTACTTGCGATTTGCCATCTCTAGCCAGGGTGAAGATCCAGACTGCCCAGATAAAGCTACATTTCACTTACCTCCATTATCTTGCTTGTATAATCCTTATTAAATAAAAAAATCACAAAAACCCCAAATGACAAAATGCAGACCTAAGTAAAAAAAAAAAACAACCCTCAACCAAATTTTCTAAGATAAACTAAACCCAAACTCTATCACCCCCCAAAATAAACAGACTTAGAATGAGTTATTTAAAGTGCCTAAGTTGGAAGAATCAAAGTTGCTGCAAGTTCCCATCTATAAGGCACAATTTGGTGAAAGGTCTAATTGTGGCTTCATAGGGAAGTCAGTAGGATTTTAGAGCATTCAGTTGTATGTGAATAGCATAATGTAGAAAACAGTATTTGGGCCAAAGTTCTCTTCTCTGGCATGCACAATACTTGCCCAGAGGTGGCTTAAGGGCAGCACTTGGTCTGTTGTTTTAGTGAGTGTTAGATATGTTAACTTGATACTCATCTGCCCTTTCAAAATTTCAGTCCTAATACTAATTGATAGTTTTAATTGTTAAGAACAGTCATTACAGGTGCCAGTTTTTAATTACCCAGTTTTGTTAAGTACTAAGATAATGAAATGGAGGAGGAGGGAAATGCGACAACGAAATATTTTCCCGTCATTTTGGTGGCACCTCCAAATACCATGTGTGAGCTCACCTTTAGTAACTGTCTGCGGAGTCAGGAATTACTGAAGCATTCTTTTCCTTTTAAATGAGAAGCTGTGTTTAAAATACACGTTGTGAGGGAAATTTTTTTGTACTGGCTTGGTCACAATCTGGCAAAGTACTTCTGCCAAAAATGCCACTTTTTAGTAGGAAGTGCTCCAGAGTGTCCAGTAGAATATGTCTGCAAGCTTGGACTAATGTAGAACACAGGGATCCTTTGTAACCTGTGCCGATGGATTTTAACAACACAATTGTGTGTTATTTTCTAAAACACCTCTAGAACATAAGATGATTTTGGCATTAGCTGCTAGGGACGACAGGAATGCAAATTGAGAGTGCTGTATTTGTAAAATAAAAATAGGTGCTGGTCTGAAGCTGTCTGCTAGAGTAGAAATGAATTTTAAATTACATGTGCCTGAGGCTTTATCTTACTTGCCGTGGGCAAGGCAGATCCTCCAGCCATGGGCACTGTATGCACAATTATGCTACTAACAAAACACTGCTTTGGGAATAACTGAACCTATGCATTTTGTAAAGCTTTTCCTGCTGCTGAAAAAATATTACGAGATGATTTTTTTTTTTGTTGCCACCCTTCTTGCATTTTTACTCTGTCATGCTTAAGTTAATGCAGAGTTAAAGACAAGGCTGAACTTCCACTCTGGCTGAAAGCAGTGTTCTGCTAATACCATCTATGAATCTGAAGCTGTGAGCCAGATTAATGGAAATGAGATGTTCCACTTTTACACCAGCCCTAAAAGTGATTCCCTGCCTGGCAGGGTGAGTGCAGAGGAGACTTGCTTTCTGCTTAGTGTAATTATAAGATCCAACAGACCAGCAGCACTTGAAAATATCAGCTTCCAGAATCAGCAAAATCAAAATATCAGCCCAGTGTTACAAATACATTTTATTTTTTTTCAGAGCTCCTTGGTGATGCTTGTAATTTTGAGAGGCATGTTGAAAATCAGTTTTCATATGCAATTACATAGGTTTTTAAGCAGTAGTCATATGTGGAACTATGTAAACAGGGGAAAAAATACAAATCTCTGTTTTTGTTGTTGTTTTATGCTTTTTTTTTTTTTTTACTTACATGCTTTTCAATGACTTGTAAGAAGTATCTGTGCTTAATTGGAAAGATGCTGCAGCTGTTGAGTAAAGCTGTTGGTTTGAGAGAGATTGCTCACATGAGTGAGGGCAAGTTCAGGCTTTTTTTGTGTTACTTCTCTCTCTGTTTCCTAGGAATATAGAATGTCTTTTGGCAATGGTAATATCAAATGATGAAACTAACACTGGAGAGTTTAGCTATTTACAAAAAATCAGTAAAATAAAGAGCTCTAGAGAATTGATTCTAACTCCTGGAAGCAAGTACATAAACCTCCCCTATCCATGAATGTATGTTGAGCAGAAATGAAACATTTAGATTTTGCTTCTCTTTTCTATTTGTGCCTTTAGGGGGCTGTAGTAGAAATGGAATACATAATGTATTGACAGAAGATATATATTCCACTTGTGAGTAAGGCTCTGAATCCTCTTGGCTTCTCAGTTTCTGAATCATCATGTCTTTCCTCGGTGGAGAGATAAATATGGCATTCACTCAACCCATTTAGCCCATTATTCATTTATATAAAGCAGTACCAATTAAGACGTTCTTTTGTGTATTTGCATATTCTACATATGGAGCAAAAGGGAGTTAAAAATATCTGTTGCAGCAAATGTGACGAGATGCTCTTTGAATACTGAACATGTTATTCCTGCAACTCCTCTGAGCAGTACACTGGCATTCGGGAACTGCTGAAATAAACACATAGACACTCATTTGGTTTTGTGTTTGCTCTGTTTCTGATACGTAGTTACTCACTCACATATCTAGAAAAGTGTGTTCCTTTCCACTTTCAAAGCTGCCTGCTAGTGAGTAGACTATATAGGCACAGCTTGTCAGCCATGGACAGGGGCAAAGTGACCATATACTTCCTGAGGCAGATGTTCATATTCCAGGAGGGATCCATATTAGGTAGCACTGGTATATCAGAATCAGTTATTTTATTGGAATTGCTGCTTTCTTTAAGAACATGTGTTTCGACTTTTGTTCAATCTCTGAGAGTTTGAGAAGAGAATTAAGTTAAAAATAAAATAATAAAAAAACCCTAAGAAATTCCTGCTATTTCAGGCTTAAGGAAATAAGCCAAAATATACATTTTCAATTCCAACAACATTTCAGAATGGTAAGTCTCTGTTGGTTTAAGTGTTTCTTGGCAGAAAATGCTGATTATATATGTATCAAGGAGACAATCAGTGTGTTCATACAAAAGTCTCAATCCCTAAAACACAATAACATGTGGTTGCCTCTAAAGATTTGCTGTCGAAATAGATAAAGTTCTTCTGGATTATGATATGGGGCTTTACATTGAAAAGCTTTGTTTTGCATTAAAAGGTAGTTTGTGGCATTGTGAAGTGATGAAATGGTATGCAGCATAATACAGTTTGAATGGGAAGGAAACGCAGTACGATACAAACTGGTTTAATGGTATTTTCCTAGCAACTCAGTAATGTTTAACTGTTTCATTGCTGGCTGAAACAAGACAGTCCAGTCCTTACAGAGGAAGATGTGGTGAAGTGCAAAGCTTTTCTCCGGGTGTCATGTACTGAAACCATGGACCCGTTGCTGATGGGCAACTACTGCTTTTGCAGAAGGGGCTGCCAGGGGAAAAGCAGTAGAATGGCCCAGTATACTTCAATGGGTCAGAACTTGTATGAGTAACTCTTGTCCTGTGGACCAATACAACAGTGGTGGATTCATCACTTTGTACCTTTCATGTCTGCTAGGCTGAGTTATGTGTTTTTCACGTGAGATTCTTTCCAGATCTCTTTCCATATTGTGGCTTAGAACTTTCTGTGCACAGGTTTGTGAATGTCAGTGTGAATGTATGCTAGAAACTGCTGGTCATGCAGTTTTGTTGTGTTCTCATGATGCGTGTTGTGGGGTCAGAAAAGGCCATTTATGAACAGGTCTGACTATCTCAGCAGCTCAGGGCCCAGAAGCACACCCCCAGAGCACTGAGAGAGAAGCCCACCCACTGGACCCTGAGAGCAAAAGCAGATAAGAGTTGTGCTGTTTCATTGGAAAAGGCTTCATTTCATTCCTTCTACCAGTGCCTGTGTCAAACGCCCTGTGCTGGAGTGTCTTTAAGAAAAACAGTGCCTGTTTAAAGGCTGCAAATGGTAGTGAATCCCCTGCTTTTCTAGTTAAGTTGTTAAAATAGTTATTATTTTGTTATCTTTGAAAATTGATGCTGCATACGCTGGTTTGAATTTGACTGGCTTCAGCTTCCAAGCACTGGATCTTGTTACCCCTTTTTCTGCTAGATTAAATACCCATCTGCTCTCAGCAATCTCTTTCCTGTGTAAGTATTCATAGTCTGTGATCAGGTTGCCTCTTAACCTTCTCCTTTATGAACTAAATAGACTGAGCTGTAGTCTCTCCTTGTAAGGCAAGTTTTTCCAAGCACTCTAATCGCTCTTGTAGCTCTTGTCTGAATCCTTTCCAAGTGTTAGAGGAGATAGGGAATAAACCATCTAAGCAGGGGAGGCCCACTTTTGTTTGATTGAGCAGTGGGTATCAGGAATTGTTCATTCCTGTTGAGAAGAATGAGAGGTACCTCATGATGAAGAAGAAAAACAAAGCTGTGTTTCTTCTGGCAGATGGAGGGAAATTCACGTGTCTATGTCAAGCATCACTTTTCTAAAAAGCCTTGTTTTTTTAGTCACTGGCAAGAAATTCAAACTCAACCTGTAGCTGCTTTTTTATCTTGAACCTTCTGTCACGTTTCCCAACATGTCCCACTGTTGACCTGTGTGAATCATGTCTCATGACCTTAGAACCTATTCAATGTCTGGGGTGAAGTTTCTATATTTTGTTTGCATAACACCAAAAAAACCATTAAAATGACCATAAGAGGTTCCCAGTAGAAGCACTTTGATAATTGGACAATTTTAATTATTTTAAGCATTATTTAAAAATAATATATGTATTCTTTGTTACTTTAAATATCTGTAATGGAACACAGGTATACTTCTACAAAACAAGGCAGCTGTATGCACAGCATAGCTGACCATTGATAACACTTTTCTGGCCAGTTTTAGGGCAAAAGGCATAGTTTATAATTTGATCTAACTGTTAAACAATGAGTTAAAAGGGGAACTCCTCTCTCTTTCTATTTCTTATTTTCTAAATAGCAAAATAGCTACCTATACGTAGATGTTACTGCATCCTCATGTTGCAAATTAAATAAGTTTTTATTGGATTGAGATTCTATTTAGTATAAACAACAAATGTGAATAATTGAAAATCTTACTGAGTTCTTCATATTGATTGTATTGCCAGTGGTTGGTTTGTGCTGAGCATTTGGGATTCAATAGAAATATGTTGTAAATATGTTATGCTTTAATGCTGCTCACATTTAAACATGGTACGTTATTAGGATGAAGCCTGAATTATTGAAGAGTCAGACCAACTAATCCTTGATAAAATCAGAATACTTTAAAAAGTTTAAGCAAATCCTTTGTCCTTCAGGCTATATGACCTGAAAATAAAAGTATGCAAAAGGATTTAATAAAACATAGGCTACCCTGTGAGGGAGCTCTCAAGGCTTTTCAAGGAGTAAATGGTTACCATTACCAGAGGTAATGTACTTCATTTGCTTTCCTAAGAAGCTACTTTGGTATTAAGAGAAACTCCTGAGCTGGGATTGGAATTTAAACTCCTGTAGGGTATTTCATCTTGTGCCCTAACAGACCAGGAGCTCGTTTGCTTCTGAGGTCAACTGTATTACTGGGCATCAAACTGGATTTAATAATTTCTGTGTCATTTCTCAATTTATTATATTTTTTTGTAGTTTGTACAGCTCCAGTAACAATTTCAAGCTGTTACGTGCTGTGGTTACAGAATACCTGATGATGGCTCTGTTCAGAGTTTCTCATTAAAAAAAATCCTACATATATGAATAAAATTTTTCTCTCTCACTACTTATGCATCTTAAATGCAAAATTTTTTTTATTGTAAATGTGAAACCATGGTTTCTTCATTGTAACACAGTGTAGTTGGCTCCCCAGAGTACTTCTCTGAGCTGTTTCCCAATGCAATAGTAGTATATGGGGGCTTTGAGGGTGAAGAGATTTCCCCCCCCCCTCCCTTTCTTAATATTTCAGTGGAAATATATATGTAAGAATGTACTAAATGTACTATATATATGTGTGCTTATGTTTACAAATAATTTATTCTTGTTTGTTCCATTATGTATTTTGATGTGATTTTGGTAAATACTGCCCCAGTTTGCAAAGCAAAGCAAAGCCATGTCTTGAATGCACTAGGGCCTGTGCAATGTTCAGTGAGGTCAGCAGAGAGCTTCCATTTATTTTGAAGAGATTTGGGTTTGGTGCACAAGAGAAAAAGCTGATTCACAAGACTGAGCTGTGCTTGGGATAGAAAGGATTAGAGATAGCACACTGGAGTGTGGTCCTTGCCTTTAGGCATCTGGAGGAGATGATGACCCAGTAGAACTAGAGACGAATGTATTCTTGCCAGTTTTGTAATTTCAATTTCCATGTTTTATGAGAAAAGTTTAGCCCATTAAACTCATTGCTTCATCTGTGAGCCACTCTTCCTCTCCTTGCTTTAAAACTCTGCAACATTTTCAATTTAAAAGACAGCTCTTTGCCTTCTGTGTTTCTCAAGTGATTACGTGTATGATTTTTCCATTATATATTTCTCTTAAGTTTCCCCTTCTGGTAGCCCAGGTAGTGGCAAGTGTAAGCTGGGGACATTTTAAGAAACTGGTGCATTGTAAACACATCTACACATACATATACCCTCTCTGAAATCTAGCTCAATTTAATAACAGCAGAGAAAAGCTCAGCAAAGATGTCCTCTTCGGTGTTTGACACCAGGGCCATGTGTTGGCAAGTGAAGGTATGAACATTACATGTAAACATTACCTCTTTCCCCCTTGCTTTTGGCACTAAGAAGTGCCATGACCTTGAGGTATAAAATTCTTGCGTTTGGCATGGTAGAAGAGTTTCATTTTGAGGCAGGAATATGCTGCTTTTTTTTTTTTCTTCTTTTGTAGGCATACGCTGCTTTAATTTATTTGTAAGTGCAGAACAGAGACTGAAATTCCAACAGGCACCATACCCCCTTTGGGTTTGTGTAATTGGATGTGCTTTATGCAGAGCACAGGCAGGTAAATGTGTAAAGCATTCATATTGGACAGTTGTTTCATAGGTAAAAACAAAAACTATTTCACTCCCAGTTAATCATGGTAAGGAATATATGAGAAAACTCATTTTAGTTGATGATTGAGGGATTGTATTCTGACCTGCCTCTTGGTTGGTGCTTCTTAGTTACTTGGCTGACAGTAGGTATGCTTCAATATTTCATACTCTCTGCCACTGCACAAGTAATAATAGTATTTCCAGTTCTCACAAATTATGATTAGTACCTAGCTGCTGCTGACTCTTCTGTATTCCTGCTCTTTTCCCTGGAAAGCTCCTTTTGCTGCCAAAGTTCTCTGCATGCTTCCCCACAATCCTGCTGTTCTCCAGTAGGGTTCTGTCAGTGTTACCTGGATTAGCAGATAATTTGCTTTCCTGGCATGTTTTCCTTGTCCTTAGGGACAGGCTGCTCAAAAGAAGACACCTAACCTGGCACATCAAGATGCGGAAACAAGTAACTATCATTAGTTCTGAATTCAAACCTCCGGGCATTGAACTCCATGGTCTTCAAGAATAGTAAGATTGATGTGTCTGTTGCTAGTTTAACATGCCAGCCTAGTCTCCTTCCAAACTGAGTTGTAGTGTTTTTATCCTTTGGTGACAGATATATGCAGTGATGGTGATCTTTGACCTGCATAAAATAAGTCAAAGGAACAAAGAAAAACTTCAAAGAACATGAGTGTACCCAGCACTTTCAACCTTATGAGAAAAATATACTGTTAGTGTGAGTATTGCAGAGATGTAATCTGTACCTTAGCACGTTTTTGTAATTGGGAATCAGACAATCTTTTTAATTTTAGAACTAGAATTCTTCTGCCATTCTGCGTTGTTTTTCTCAGAAATCAAGCCTATGCTTTGTTTTTTTTGTTAACATTTTGTATAATGCATACTCTGATTTATCACAAAAATGTAAGTTGCCTATGCAACAGCTAAGGAGCACTTATGGTCCTGTTTTTGACAGAACAAGCCATTTGAGACAGCTGCAGTAAAATTTTCCCGATTCAGACTGATGATCAGGAGAGTGATTGCAAATTCTGGAATTTTCTGATGTAGGGAGCCAGCAAACAGCTGTAAACCCCAGAACAAATGCATCCTATAATGTACTTTGTTCTTTATTTCATACCATAAGGATAGCTTTGCTTTAATTATTTATGATAATAAACTTCTGAGTAAAGGCATTCTGCTGTATTTTGTAACGATAATGAAACTTGAGTGATGCAGGGCCTCTCCACAGCATCCTGATATTAAACGTGTCTTGCAGACAAAATAAGGAGTTGATCATATGCTCTTTCAGATTGTTTTTTTTTTCAGGGCTTGAAAGCTTGTTTTCTCTTTCTCTCCTGTCTCTCCCTTCCCTTCAAGATAAAGCAGGGGCCTAATGCTGTTTCATGTATAAGAAATTCACACTGTTAAAAAGAAGTTCTTAATGAAGGCTCAGTATCCTCCACTTTTTAATGTATGAGAGCTCATGGAAACCATGTTAAAGAACATTTACAAATATTCTCTGCAAGCTTATAGGGAGCATCACAAATTTTACCCACTGGCTGCCTTTATTATTATACTAAGTGGAACAAAGGAGAAGCCAGAAATACAATTAAAAGGCCTTCGCCACCTCTAAAGTCTTTATGTGCAAATTATGGAGCATGTAACTCAGAGGCTCTACAGTAGTTCATTTCCAGTGGCGTGATTTTTTTTTTTTCCTCTTGCTGGTGATCTAGTTATGCAAAAGCTATTGAAGAAAAAGGCATTTCCTGGGGTACTAATGATCAGATGGGGGGAGCTGATAACCTAAAGTACAACTGAGGGCCATCTGTCCCAGTCCACCATTACTCCCCAGAAAATGCCCTGTACTGAGGTCACTCATTTACTCAATTATTTTTTTTTCTTTTTTAAAGGAAAAAATAGAGCAGTACCAACCTGCTGTCTGCATTTTTAACAATGTTGAGATATTGTGCTTATATTTAATCTGTTTTAACCTGGTAAATTGATAGGATGACATACTATGCAGTATTTAAGAACTTGTTAAATAATAATGTATGGAGCATTTATCAAGAATTAATGCCTCTGTACTAGCCAGTTTTAGTACTTTAAAATCTGTTAGTGTTATTAATTCAATAATTATTAGCCTCTGGAGTGGTAAAATTGCAGTCTTACTTTGCAGGTGGTGGCTGTGGCAGTAAAACAACTAGAAAGAGACAAACACTATGAACAGGGTATTAATGTTCATACCATTCAGTTTAGGTTTTAGGTCAAACAACATAATATGTGGAGGGAGTATTTTCTGGTAGGTGGTGAATAGAGATGCTCTAAGAGTGGCTCCTTACCATTTAAAAGGGAAATTTTTTCAGTTGTGGATAACAGGACTAAGACATGGGCAATGGGATGTGATTCTACTCCTGCTGCTGCCACTGGTTCAGCCTGTGACCATGAGCACTGTAGTAATTATGTCTTTCCATGCCTCAGTTTCTCAGTTTGAAATGGATGTTGATAACAGCGATTAACTGCATAAGTAGTGTTCACACATTGTTCTGAATTATAGATGTCAGGAGAGCCTTCATTTCTTATTGCTGATACCAAATTTTTAAATACTAACAATGGGAAAAATATGAGCAATTTATCTGATCATAAATTCTCATTGTTTGGTGTGGCAGACAGCCCCATCTTCTCCCTTTGCCTGATGATTTCTGTCAGCATTAAGAGATGGAGGCCTGTAAAATCTTTTAGATCTGATCTGGGCACAAAATCCTATTTAGACTAATGCTCGGATGTGCTTGTGCTATAATCCAGTGAATTAACAGGACGCTTTTAAAAAGTGGGCAAACTGTATTTTATTAAAGGAAATACTTAGCCCAGAATCTTTTCAGAAGTGAGGAATATAGTTGGTACGGTTTCCTTTGGAGGGTTCATCCTTGATGAGTTAATGTGTCGGAAACTTGTGAGATTCCTCAGTACTGGTAGAGTGGCTGTCTATACGGGCAAAGCTGAGGTATGGAGGAACCAAGACTATTTCTTTTCAGGCAGTGAAACACCAACACAGAGGATAAAAGAATCTAAGGAGTCAAATAAGCAGATGGTTTCATATTTATAGAGTATATCCATAGTGATATTAATTTGGTACAATACTAGTTAAAATAACATAAAGTAGTAGCGCTAACTGCTGCTTAGTGCTTTTAATAACTGGCCAGCCATGGTGAAGAGATGCATATGGCTGCAGCCCGGTGCCCTCCTTGAAGCTGAAATTATTAACTGAAATGTTTAAATCATAAAAATAATGAAAGGTAGATATGAAATATATCTACCCCTCCTGTGGGAACTTTTTTTACTTGGTGTTAAACTTAATGTTAGGCTTTGTTCATTTTGGTCCTTTCAGTGTGTCTTGTCTGATGTTGGCATTTATAGCTCAGGAGTCCAGATCTGCCAAGGCCATTGGTTTTGTCTTCTCAAGACTGTATTAACCATAGGTGGGTATGATGTGGGCTGTAAAATCCACTCTGTAGGAAGGTTTGCTTGAACAGATGTTACACTGGCTTTGGAGTTGTAATTATTCTTTATTTATGTTTGGTTGCTTGAAACCATCATTTAAAGAAAGACAGGTTCGGGGGTAATACAGAAATGCACATGTGTGTGTGTTGAATTACACAAAGTATGTTAGGTTAATGTAAGGAGTATAATCCACACTGCAAAAATCAGAGAATCCTTCTTAGACTGACAGTGTAGCAATGCAAGACTTTCAAGTGGAAAATTGTTAATTTACTATAATGAATTGAAATGTGAAAAAACAAATATTTAGTTAATTGCCTCATAAATCTGTCTGTTACTATCAGTGGAATAAAATTGATAAACAGTTCTTTAAAATTAATTTCCACATGGCAATGAGCAGATTTTATTTTATTTTGTTCAAACCCCATTAGGTATCTGTATGAAAGAAAACATAAATTTGTATTGCTGTCACATTACAGAGTTTGTCTGAAAAAACACACATTTCCTACCGTGGGTACTGAGGTTTTAATACATTTAGAATAATCAGAAGAGCTCAACATTAGTTATTTTCAAAGGCAATACCATCTGAAACATGGAAGTACATCATACTTTCATGATTGTACCATGTCACTTTGCTGTCAATACAGCTTAACTCAGAGTCCTTTTGCTGTTGAGGTCAGAGGATTGTGGATGTGATGCTTGAAGGTCAATGTCGTTTTGGGCTTATTTCTGGTCACTGTCAGGATGGAATTTCCTGGTGAGGGGAGGTTGGTGTTTTGTGTTACTTGGACCATATTGCCTCTGCAGCCACAACTTTTCCCAGTTTGGAGTCTGCTGCAGGAGCAATTGCAGGCTCTTGGTATGAAGGGAGGTGGAAAGCTGAGTGCTCTTGTACTTTAATCACCTAATGACATCATGCCCTGTGCCGTATCAGTTTGTCAAACTAAGTGGGGCACTAGACAAAATTAAATCATTTGATACACTCCATCCTTCCAGCAAATGTAATAAGAACATCCTTGCTGACCTCTCCCAGTGACATTGAGCAGGAGAAAACTTGTCTCTCTGTATGACCCAATGTTCTGGAAACGCACATAAAGATAATTCCTCCTTGGTGGATGGTATTGCTAGATAGTCTTAAATTTCAGCTTGATGGTTGTCATCTCAGAGTTCAGTGGTAGATGAATAGTTGCGGGTTACAGCTGGTTTCCAATGAATGAAGTTTAACATGTGAGAGCCCGGACCCCTCAGTTTTCTTCTCACGGCCGTCTCTTACTACTTGGATAACAATCAGCAGCTCCCTTAAACTTTCATTCTCTCAATTGTTTCCCTGGCAGTAGTTGCTGCTTTCCAGAGGTGTGATAAGGCATGACTTGCTCAGATTTGTAAAGAGCTTTGAGATCCCCCAAACAAGCCAGCTAGAATGACAAAATATTAGTGATATCAGTGACCTGTAAGACTTCAGAGGAAGGAGGTTGCAAATATATTTTAATTTAACTTTAGCAATACTTTAATAATCAGAAGAGGAAATGCAATGTTTAATATTTAAACAAAATTGCATTCACTTTCTTCTCGTGTTAAGTGAGTATTAAAGCAGGATGGAAGGTAGTTTACATATTTTTACATTAGACTGTTTTATCATTAAATACTAAGCTGTGCTGGAGTTTCCCAGCCTCCAATGTATATGACTCAACTTACATTGCGTTTTAATATTTGCATGTTACATAGTATAATATTTCTATTAGACGAGTGCCTGATTGTAGGGAATTTTAAAAGGATGCTTTTTTTTTTTTCAAAACATTGTGTTCATGTTATGAAAATAAGTGATATTCACTTGCTCATTGACAGCAGAAGGGACAAAAATATAAGGGTCTGGAGTGTAAATAACTACTATTTGGGATACAGTAATCCACATGCCTGGTCATTAAACTGCATGATGTATTTAGTGCCATGGGATGTGGGCCTGAGATTCTCCAAAAACTGAAGAGCCCATGAGCTTCCTGTGTGTTTGCCTATAGTAAGCGTAGGTGCACACAAAAAAAAATGTGTGTGAATTCTCGTCGCACAAATTTAATAAAATACAAACCATCTTGTTAAATTGATCAGGTTTTCAGACCCATATGAGTAGTTAACCTAGTCTGAGTTAAGGTGATAATTTTTAGATGAGTTGGGAAGCTCCTTGCCAGTGAGTATTCTGTTGAGAGCATTCTTTGGAGAAAAGTCTTTTAAATGAGCTAAATGTAAAAGTGCCAGGTCCTTTGTATTTAACACAGCTTCATGAGCCAAAAATTTCTCAGGGCAATGTCAGTGTTCTGGGGAGTACCTTGCTCTGTTCCTAGGGGCTTTACTGGACATTTCCTGTTGGCCATTGTCAGAGGCAGGAGGGGTTAAGTGGAGCTTTTGTCTTCCCTTCTGGGAATTTGGCCTTAAATGTCCATGGCTTCTTTATTGTTATATTTCTGTCATTTGTGACATCAGTTATACATGTGAGATTCCAAACACTTTCAAAGTATAACTGGGAAACAGATACAGTTTCTGTTTGCTCTGGAAGCTAAAGTATTGGGATAATCTTTTGCATTGCACCCACCTTAAAAATTCAAGTAATTTCAGGCATGAGGTTGTAGTTTTGGCCAGTCTAAATAAGAATGTGTTATGATTTTTCTCTGTCTAAAAAGCAAAATTATTTTACAGGTTTTTTCAGGAGTTTGTTCTTAGTTTTCAAATCCCAGGGAATGTTTCAGGCTTTTGTCAGGGGCACCTACATGCCATATTTCTAAAGGCACAACCTTCCCATATTGAGTTAAGTATAAGGGAGTGTTGTTTTTTTAGGTAGCATGTTGTATTTGCTGTCCTTGCTCTCAGTGACTAGATCTGTGATATGCTACCTGGTGTAAGTGTCAGTAATTACTGGTGGTGTGTGTCAGTACTTACCATGGGACAGAGACAAATTTGATTGTCAGTTGGTTGAGATGTCACGTATACAATCTAGAGCATAACTGAAAGAAAACCTTGTGCTTTACCGAAGGGAAAAAAAAAAAGG
>JAAWXA010000017.1:12403644-12722816 GCA_038090715.1 Florisuga fusca
GGGGGGGGAGATGATGGCCTGGAAAGCTTATTTTTTTGAAGAAATTCTTAAATTTATTTCATTTGCATTTTCAACCAGGAAATCCATGCAGTCAATATCGGTTTTGTATAAAGACTGTAGAAGCTCTGTAGCTCTGGCATGTGCTGGTTTGTACTTAAGATATTTAAAAATCTTGTCAGTGGATAAAAATGTTAGCATGAGGAATGTAACAGAAAAACTACTTTATACCAATAAGATGCTTCTGCTTAGAGTTGGCTGTCTTATGAGACCTGGCTTTTTTGTCATTATTAAATGGCTAGGTCCCATCCAAACCTCATTGAATTCACTGGGAAAATTGCCAGTAGCATCAGTTAAAGTTGAACTATGCCCTTAGGATGTAAACCTCAGCAATGCTGATGAACTTTGTGCTGCTTTGGTTAAATTATTTTGTCATACCTTATACTCTGTTTATAAATGAGAAATAAACATCATATGTTTGCTGAAGACATGAACAATATTTGTTATAGATTATGTTCCTCACTAGAAGCCAATGATGATGATAATCCCTTGACCTCCTGACTCTGAATCTGTTTAAGAAAAATAAGTACCAAGTATTATTATTCTTTCCTAAGCTGTGTGTAATGGGCACCTTGTTGCTGGGAGGCTTTTAAAGGTCTAGTGGAAGAAGACTTCGAAATTGGAGACTGAAACATTTCAAGCTCTTTCCAAGCTGATGACCATTAAAGTCTCATGGATCTGCAAAAACATTGCATCTCGTCCAATTTACTGGTGCCCAAGATAGGCAATATTTTTCATGACAGTACTGAAAATGGGATGCATGTTTACTTGAAGTGAGAGCACCTTACATTTATTTTATAATCTCTTTCCTTTCAAGAAAATATTGCAGCAACAAATTATATAGGATTTTAACTGAGAGAAGAATTTATTTGGAAAATAATTTTGATAGCCAGTGTCCTAAATAACAATAAAGTTAATTAGATAAGGCTTACAATACTATTTTTCATTGGGGTCCCTGAATCAGTCTGTATGTGTGCACTGCACACAGAGACCTGCATACACTTCTCCTTCAATCTAAAATTGATGAATGAAATAATCATCCTACTGAATTCTTAATTTTCCTGTGATGGTATTCTTCAGCACACATTAAGTTTAAGAACGTGTGGGTAAAGAGCTGCACAGCATGTGGAAATGCTTAAGGGAGTAGAGGTGCCTGTTAGTAAATGAATGCGTTTATTAGAGCTGTAGGAGTAGTACGGAAGCATTTCTGTGATAAAATACTCAAGCACTTTAGTTCACCTGTCTCCAAAAGGTTATGTTAATGAATGACTGTTTTCTAACATTTTTCTAAAAGGATAGATTTATTTCTGTTAGCTGTCTATTGTACATCATAGCCATTATTTCAAGAAAATATCACTCTGGACTCCATTTTAAAGGAAGTATCATACAGGTGCCCAGAAAAGTTTTGTGTAGCAATATTAAAAAATAAAATTATTATAGATACGAAAAAAGTTAAAGTGAGAGTAGAGTTCCAAAATGGTTTTCATCTCAGATGTAAGAATGCAATCTATACACATTAAGTGCATTATGGAATTTAAATTATGGAATTTATGTTTCCATATATTGAAATACATTTTAATTATTGAAAATGGTACATGTAAAAAAAGAAACTTTGACATTTGCAACAATTTTTTCACAATTTGAGGTATCCAGTCGAAGGAAAAATGAACTGTAACAAGCATTTTCAGAAGACCTTTATTTGCATGGAATCAGTTTTATGACTCACAAGTAACATGTACAAATATACATTGCAGCAGTACTACACTGTGTTTGCTGTTGATGTCTATGAAGAATAATGCATAGCATGCACGAAAACACAACTGTATTAGTTTTTAACACATAAATAGATAGAATGCTGGTGAGCGTGAAGTGTGATGGTAGCTAGGAAGCAATTAGGAGATACACTGTGAAATAGGTTTGAATCATACTGAAAACTCAGTGGCCTTATTGCCGTCAGTGTTTTTAAGAAACTCCTTTAAAAAAATAGTAACAATGCCATATCCTGTTAAACTCAGAAGGGTAATGAAATTTAGAATTTAGGTTGAACCTCCTCCTCCTCCTCCTTATTCAACACCCTTGTAATCATCAGAGTCCCCTTACAGGTACAGCACATTGCCCATTTAATAAAGATTTCTAATCTAGATCCTGTGTCTTGAGTGTAATTAATTTGATGCCAAAAATGTCCATAAATTTCACATTTATGTAGTTTTGTTACAGTTTATCAGTGATTTAATGTAAGTCAAAACTAGAAAGCTGGATTCCAGGTGTTTCTGAGAAGCTGGTATCAATGCCTTAAATTTGGATTAATTTATTAAACAAAACAAAAAAAAGGACAAAACCCCATAATGTTATCTTAACTGGCTCTTTTATTTATGTATCAGGTGTTTATTCTTAGAAATATCACATTTTGGAAAGCCATTTTATATGACATGTTCTGATGACTGTTTTTCTTCTAATGCCCTTTTGGAGCTGTGGCTGTAACCATTTTTCTCTTTGGCTTTCTTTTTCCCCCCCTTTTCCTTCAGTTTTGCTTTTGTTTCTCATACTGCAAATTTGAACTGACAGGGTAACTGTAATAGGACTCCAAAACATACCTTGAACACACATTGTTAACCAAATTACAATCACTGATGTCATTTACACGTGTTGCCTTTCAAAGAATGAACATGTTCATTTAATTTGCTTTTTAAACATCCATATCAGTGTCCCCAAGCATTTTAATAAAACAGAAACAGTTAATTGTTGCCAAATAAGGATATCCAAATATAATGGTCTGCAGCTTTCAATAAATATATCTGACAGCACTTTTCTCTTGAAAAGAAAATTGTGTAAATTGCCAGTTCTTATAATTTTTAATAAATAAGTCTTATTTTGACTCTGTTTCTCTCCCTCTTTTCTACCTACCCCTTTGCAATGCTGTTCAACAACCATACTTTCAGTGGGACCATTTCTATTACAGAGTGATTGAGCTCTGATTTACACATCAATTACCCAACTTCATGGAGGTTTTCATGCTCCCCTAGCTGACATCAATGAAGCATAACTGCGTAAGCGCTTTATTTCATCCCAGTTTTTGATAACTCAGACTGATAACTAATCATATTGAAAGACAATGTGCTATGATACAGGAAACAATAAATGCTCCCGTTTGAAACCTCATCTGTGCTTTATATGCTTACTATTCAGGAGCTTATCTCTGTCATCCATTCCCCAAAAAAAAAAAAAAAAAAAAAAAAAAAAAAAAAAAAAAAAAAAAAAAGAGAGAGAGAGAGAGAGAGAAAATTGAGTGAAAATAACATTTTGTAGGTACTTGGTGGGGTGTGGGAACAACAAAAAAGAATGAAGAATATGAGAAGTATAAGCCAAACCCTTATCCACATAGCTTAAATTTCCATAAATTGCCCAGGGGTCTCTTGGGTGTTATTTTGTTCAGAGGCTTTAATCTTCTGTATTCTCTATCAAATGTGCAACAGGAATGGCATTGTTTTTAATGCAAATTGCTAAGAGATTTAGCTCATGTGGGTAGATAACCAGTGACCATCCCAAGTGTTTCTCTAAAGAACTGTTGAACATCAAAGACAGAATATTCTATATTTTAAAATAAATTATTTGTCTTGAAGTGCAGTGATTATATGTTCTGTGCTAGGTACTTTCAGTAACTATTCATGCTATGAAGAACACAACATTAAAGTAAATATTAAATAGGAAACATGATAAGAAGTTAAGCAATTCTATTATGGCTTGATTGGTCTCTGTCAAATAGTAAAATTACCAGGATGAAGATGCAACTTCAGCAGTGATAAACAGAGGAAGAGGAATTATGCTGTAATAAGTATGGTGCTGCTTATGATGGTTATCATTAAGTGCAACAAAAAATTCAGGTGAGCAGAGAAGATATGTTAAGTTGGCCATATTTCTGCTTAAAGATCATGTTTTGAAATTCCTCTCATTTGCTGACCATATTTTAAGACCATCCGTGAAATTTAAGACCCGAGGCTGGTTTGATTGTTTATTTTTTGGTTTGGTTTGGGTTTTTTTGTTTGGTTGTTTGTTTTATTTTTGTTTTTTGTGTTTGAAATAAGTGTATTGAAGTAGTAGAGTATATACTGGAAAAATAGGAATATATAAAGGAAGCCTGTCTCTTTTGCTTGTACAGTATTGTGGTACTCTGCTTTTAGATGAAATGGGTGGAATTATGGTGCGATAGATCTGGAGTTACGTAGAGATGAATCACATTTAATATATTTTCTAGGATTCTTTTATTTTTTATTAGTTTATCAGGTGAAATTCTTTTTGCCTTACATTTTTACTTACATATACAAAGAATTGCATTGGTGCTGAAAAACAAGTGAGCTGGGTTTCTCATGTAAGCCAAGTAGGTTCATGAGTGGTTTTTGACTAGGGATGTTTAATACCTTGTGCAGGGATATGAGTTAATAAACTTGGGAAAGGACTTTTCAGTTCTCAGATTTAAAAAAATTTATACCTGCTGTGTCTTAGTTTAGAAACTTGTGTTTATTTCTCGATTCCACTAATGACAAACATTTAAGTTGGAGAACTCCTTTCATCCTTTAGACATATTCAATATTTTAAGAGAGGTGATGCTAGTACAGGGGGATATTTGATTTGATTATAATGTACATTTTGGGGACTTCAGATATGTTGTTGATAACAGCAACTATTTCTTCCCTAACCTGTGAATAAATGCTGGTTTTCTTGACTGTTGTTCATTTATCCTTGTGGATATAGTCTGTCACTACCATACAGCCTCTCTGCTCCAGCTTTTTTATTGATTCTTTCCCTGTTGGGCTTTTGTTGTTTTGCCTGAATCAGCAGAGCAATATTCTGTTCTCATTCATGCATGTTCTCATTCAACATTAGGTGTCTGATAATTTTTTTTTCTTCTACTTTTTCTTCGTATCACAGTGACTACTCCTTCAAACTTCTTTGATCTGACTCTTTTTTCTTCTACTCTTTCTCCTGTCTTTCAGGCTCTTGCCTGCCTTGCCTAGTCTTCTGTGCTTTGGGAGACTACTTCCTTAGTTAGCACGTCTTTGAAAAGAAACCCCAAATGCTAGATCCTACCCTTTAGCTGTTGATCTTATTTCTTCAACTTTCCTTCATTTCTTCCCTCTAACCTCTTGCCCTGTTGCATTGTATCCTAAAAGTTTCATTTTTTCCCCTTCAGATCTTTTGCACCACATCCTCTCACTTTTACCACAGATGACTGCACTATCCTTTTCAATGTCTCAAATTTTATACTACTTACAGCTCTCCTTTTTGTAGACATTGCATGCCTGAAATCTATCCCTTACCTTCAGATCTGCATTTTTAGCTGCCAGTCCAAAACCTAAACACATGCCTGTTATCTTTTGCTTGATATAACCTCCTCCTACCTCAGCCACCTTCTCCCCTTCTCCATTCTCTATTTGATCCCAGCTCTCTTCGTAGCCATTGTTGGCTGCAGCAGGTGTGAGGGACGCAGCTCCACAAACCTCACTGTGACTGCAGATTCACAGAGGCTGAACACCTGGCCTGTCACTGCCCATCAGCTCACCGTTGTCCCTTAGGGCATCTCTAGCTGAGACAAATGACAAATGGATGTATGCTGGTCTGATTTTGAGGGATTATGTATCAAATGCTGTTATTCAAAATGCATTTGCAACCTGCCCCCGCATTAAGCATATCAAAACCATACAGTTATGGTTGCTATTCTTTCTGCCTTATCCAGCATGCTGGTCATTTACAGATCAGTGTTCTCATGTGCTCACCATTTCTGATATTCTCATTTTTGTGTACAGGCTTTCCTATTGAAATTCAAGTATTAGTCTAGTAAGTGGTAAAACAATAGAGTTTATGTATTTAAACTCTATTGTCATGTAATATCTGTGTCTAGGGAACTGGCCTTCTCGGATACAGAGAGTATCAAGGACTGCAGCTGTTTTCTTCTAAATCTCTTTCTAAAAATGTTTGCAGAAGTCTGCATTTGTGATTTCATACACTTCTCTCTTCAGAGAAATCATGAAATATTTGTCATACTGATGAGACAGACTGAACTCTGCTGCTCCTCATGGTATCTGACTATAGCTTTCACTGATACCTTCTCCACTAATCACATATCTGTATTTCCCAGAACATTAGTTAAGCTAAATATTAAACATAAGTCCCAGAGATTGCATAGTGGCTGCATTAAGAGTTTCTGGAGACCACCCCATTAGGTTCTTTGTGCATTGCAGCCTTAGATCTAATCAGCATCCCTCTTTGGATTACAAGGAACCCAAAGAAGTTGTTATCCTAATCTGTGCATGATCTTACAATATTTGACTTTCTGTAGCCACAGTCAGCTCCCTGTCAAACATTTCCATAACAAAAGTACATTTGCAGAGGAATAAGCCAAGTAATTGACCTGACAAGATGAACAACCACTTCCTTGTTGATAGGTACTTTGTACACTTAAGGCTGTGATGTGACTGTGTGAGTGGAAAGTTAAAAATGAATCTTTAATTTTTGTTTTCTTTTTTTTTCCCTGTCGCTAGAGGATATGTGAGAGCAAGATTTGGGTTGATGCAATTCACTCAGGGCTTTGCTTGTATTGTGAAATGGATGCTCACAGTTTGGTAGTCTATAAGCATTGCAGGGGTCCAGCGCATGACAGGCACCTTTTTTCTCACCTCTTGGGTGTATTGTATAGAAATTTTCATAAACACAAACACTAAAAAAAAGATATTTCAATGTGATGCATTAGAAAATATTTTTTTCAACCTGTGCTTTTAACATTGTAAATACTTAATGTCTTTTAAAATGATTCTGCTATTTTTAATTACTACTTTTTCATAATTTTTTACTTTGTAGTTTTTTGATGTGTCACAAAGGATATATAAATACTCTTAGAGCCTTTGCTGCTTTTTCTCTGATAGGATATGGCATAATGCTTCACTTGGTTCCCTAAATACTCTGCATGTTTGAGATCAGCATCACCTTTTAGATGACAAAGTGCTGGAACCTCACATGAAAAGTGAGATGTGTTCTGTAACCTGTGCTCATTGACCAGGTTCAGTTTGATTTGAATAGGCCCAGAATATCATGCTGAAACTCCAGGCCAAGGTTGCCACTGGGAGCTGGAAAATGCTGCTCTGACTTTCATGAATAATCCTTTCAGAAGTGAATGTTGGCACTGCCTGGGATAGGACTGCTCCCATAAGCAAAGATTACTTGCACAGGATATAGAATCTTGATTACACTGGAAAGACCTCGTGTAAGAGGGGTGAATATAGTGTATTTCTACTGCTCCTGGTCTAAAACAGTCCTGCTCCAGAAGAGTTGTAGGAAGAGATGGAATCAGCCTTGTCCTTATCTTTGTATACCAGTTTGGAGAACAGTTTGCATCTACTTACACCCTTACCTGTGTATTTTAATCTTCATTTAGGACATGAAATTGTCACCTTTTAGTGAACAGGTTGGTGGTGGTTTGCACTATTGTGTCAGCAATGTGATCATGTATAGTACAGAAAAGTGACTTGCTTACAACAACTACCCTTCTGTTTCTCTTAGGAAACCAGCAAAAATACTAAAAATTGTTATAACAGTGTTCTGGAGCTTAATTTTGATGCCAGTGATGTCACTACATCAGGAGATATTATATCTAACTAACTAACTAAAATGTGGCATCTTTTCAATAAAAATGTGAATGGAAGTCATTCAGCTCAGCCTGGAGGTGGCTTTACAAGCCCTACTTGAACTTTATTCAGTCCAAGCTTGAGTGATCTTGAATTGCTTAAGCCAATTATTAATTTTATTCATTTATTTATTTAGGGATCTCACTGTAGCATTAGTCTTCCTTTTATTCCCTTCCATTCCTGTACAAAAACAAGTATATGAGTGTAAGTATACATGGAGCCGTCAGGCAACAGACATGCTTTCCTGTGCTCTCTGCAGGGCTTGCAGGTTCAAACACAACCTGCCTGAATCATAAGAACTTTAATTGAGTAGATAAAGAGGTCCTCATAATTATAAACTGCAGTAGGTATAACAAGAGGCTAAATACATAGCTGTGGTTTTAATTAGTTGGTGCTTCAAATTAGTAATTGTAGTTTCACTCAGAAATGAGTGACTTTATACACTGTTAAAGCCTCATCACTGTGCAGTTCATTCCTCATTATATCTCTCGGTGTGAAGCTTTCAATACAACATCATGCTGAGCTAAAAAGGCAAAAGTTGTAGATATTTGGTTATCTTCCAAGTGCAGTGGAGCTCTATGGAGATTTAATTCATTCTCTCCACAGATAGCAGAATTAACTGTTCTTTGTTACAACTGTAATATGTATGTTTGTATGCATGCATTTCTACATAGAGCATGTGAATGGATGTGTGCATGGATGTCCAGAATCTGTCAGGGAAATACTGCTTTCAGCAGATAACATCAGTGCATATACTGAATCAGCTATTCAGATTGTCATCTGGAATTTGGTAGCTAATTAACTGACACAAAGCAGAGCCAAAAGCCTCATAACAAATCAAATACGGGTTGGAAGCACAGAAGTGTCCCTTAATGCTTGTCACATGAGAGGTTATCAGTGCAAGCTGAAGCATGAATCTTTTCCTTTCCTCTTTCCTTCACTATTTTCCCCTCTACTTCAGGGCTTTAATTATATCTTTTCCCTCAGAGGAGCAGGAGGTAGTTTACAAAGCCAAGAGACCAAAGTACTTCAGTGCTATTCAAGGGAGAAGTGAACGTGCTCTCCCAGCTTGTCATCTAGATCTGGGAGGTGCACAAAGCAAGCTGACATACAGATTAGTGCCATTCACCATCACTGCACCAAGGTGCTAGATCCTCTTCTCTTTGTGTGTAGAATTATCTGATACCAGAATCGGCTATCCTAAAGTCTCTTCCAGGAGTCTGCTACAAAAATGCTTTTTAAAACCCCCTTTATACCCTGTTGGTATGTTGAAGACTGTTGGTAAATTTTATCTAGTACATGGGACAGAAATGGGTGGTCTAAATCACATGAGGCTGAACTGGAGTATCAGGATGGATAGATGGATACAATTATTACACAGCAAAACGAATTTGAAAATGTTGCTGTGTTTCCTTTACTTCGCCTCTGTTTATTTTTGCCTGTTTTCATTTAGGAAGTGTATCGACTCTTTGACTGCCCACATTCATATAGTACTTAAATTATTAAGTGGCTGCTTCTTTTTTTCACAATAGTCCTCAGGACTTGGGTTGTCTCTTATGTTTTGCCACTCTCATTGATAGTAATGAACATATAAGTAAATTATGGGGAAAATAATGTGTTGTCTTTTTTGTCTTTCTCTTCTTCAGTCACTATGAGCAAGACCGGAGTGCACTTAAGCGGAAAGAATGGGAGAGAAGAAACCAGGAAGTCCAGCAAGATGAAGATCTCTTCGCTTCAGGTTTTAATCTCTTTGGGGAACCCTACAAGGTAAATTGTAATTGTTATGCTTTACATTTTCAGAATGTTTTTTACTGGAATGCATTTTATATTGTATATTTATATTTATTTATTATATGCACCTATAAGAAATGAAAGTATTCCATCTGCCTTGGTACGTCTGCTCTTGAATTACACTGATTATCCAAATCAGCATATGGCAGCACAATAAACTGAATGCTCTGCCCAACACTGCATGCTGATAGTGACAGAACCAGGAATTTTGGTTACAGTCCAGTTCAAGATTTCTTTCTGTGAACACACAGTGAAGTCCTGCAACAGAAGTATGTGCAGCTGATACCTCTACAAGTGGGTTCATACCTACAAAACTAACACTTAGTACCTTTTTTAAAAAAAGAAAATATACCTGGGTTGTTAAAACCAATATTCTCTCTATAGATAGTGAGTCCATAAGCTTTCTTGTGCAATCATAGCCATCCAATGAAGTCTTTGGGGAGACTGTCTGAATCTTTGGGGAGCATAACAAGGGTGTGAAAGGGACTTACGACAAGTCTTATTCTCTCTAAGGAGCTTTGCTGCCTGAGATTTTCATCACCAAGGGATATTCCCCTTTATGATTTCTGCTGCTTTGATTTTCAGTAAGACATTCCCTGAAGAATTCATCAGAATCTAAATTTCCATATCTCTTTCTCCTTCCAATCAGTGACATCCATTGAAAGGCCACCACTTCATCTTTCCATTTTACATTGTTAGCAGCTGTAGGGAGGATGAGTGCTCTTTGAAAACTGCCTTAAAAGGAGGAGGAAAGACTGGCAGTATTATCAAATGGTGTCTAATAATTATAGGGTGGGAAACTGTGACAGATACACCTGACTCCTAGCTGTACTTGGGTTCAGGCAACAGGCTTCATTTCCTTGGGGTGAACTCATGAGCTGTAAAGCCTTTGGTTCACATACAAGGGAGTGAAAGTGTCTTGCCAAATGTTTTGAAAGGTGGTTTTGATACCCAGAAGTAGAAGAGAACTGAAGTACAGGACAAGATGTCAGAGCTAAAACAAAGACATCTATCTTGTCCTGTACTATTGACTAGCAGCCAACTACTTCACTTTTTAAATATTACCATCAGGATTTGAGAGCTCCCTGAACTGCATCTGGACTGCATGCCAGGTAGGTCTCACCTTGAGCAGAGATGACTCTCAAGGAGAGATGTCTTACCTGGGGCTAAGAGAACTTTCCTTATCCAAGGCTTAGAGGTCCTTTACCTCACGATAGATCCTTAGTAACTGACTGATAGCATTCTGAAGTAATACTATGAAACATTACTAATCCATGTAACTACTCGATATTACTGTAGGTGTTGTATGAATATTTCCACTAGACATAAACCATTGACCAAGTCTGAGACTAAGATTGGATCCTGCTGCACTTAGGCTCCAAGAGGAGTTTAGAAATCAAGGGGGTACACTCTGAACCTTATAATTCAACAGGAAGGTTCTCTTTGCTCTTTGTGTCTCTGGTGTCTGTGTGAATCATTATAACTTGATTTGAACTCCGTTTTCCTTTGCATGTTTCTTCCATGCAGCAATTAATAAGGTGAACCTTGCTGTGAAACTTATCAAACTGTTAAATTCTGTCAAATTTATTGAACTCAGTAAAATTAGTTTACTTTAATAAAATATATTGCTGCTTTTCTCTTTTGTGTGAGGTGGATTCCACTCATCCATGATGGAGACTTATTCAGCCAAGCCCCACACTAGGACCGTTTGTGGGGTCTTTTTGTTTTGCTTTGGTTAAAATCTCATCAGTGCACCATGTCTGCATTGCACAACATCTTAGCACCTTTTATTTATGGGAATAATAGTTTTTTATTAACTGATTTTGAGACTTCCTGCAGGAGGTGCAAAGGTTTTGTTCATGTAAGTGGTCACTTGGGTTTCAATAGGTAAACCAATAATCAAATCACTGCAAAATTTGTGTGACAGAAACTAAAAACATGCCTCACATTATCTATTTACCGTAATAATGATAATACATGATTTTATATCTATTTAATATACGTGTATTTGTACCAAGCATACACAGAGCATACGTTTTGTCAAAAAAATGAAAACTTACAAGGCAAAAAATTATCTTGGTGATCTTACTGAGCAATTTTTTTTAGTTGCTTTTCACCTGCTTGGCAGATAAGTTTTTAAGATCTTTGAGACTGAGCAAAATATAATGTATTACTGTTCTAAAAAAGCATTGAACTTATAAATTGCAAAAGATAGAAATTATGAGAAAACTGCATGCAAAAATAGTTATGTCTCTTAAATGTGCATAACAAAGAGAACCAAGGCTGAACAGCAAAGCTAGTTCTTGCATACATTTTTACTATCAGTGAGAAGAAAAGGATGAAGTGATAGACTAGTATTTACTTTGGAAGCTCTGCATTGCTAAGAACCAGCCACAGTACAGTTTCTTAGGAACTAACAAAACCTGGATCTAACTCTTAGTGGATATATAATGAATTTTATTTTTAAGCATATTTAAAACTAAATTCAGGAGTTTGTGTTTATTTTAAAATAAAGTGATGTGTACAAATATGCTGCACATTCAGTTGGAATAATTTTTTTCTGTTTTGAGATGACCAGATGTTTCTGTATGCAAGAGACACACAACAAGCTGCACCCTTCTTGTCTCTTATGGCTGCTCTCCATGGGAGCAGAATGAGATAAAACACTGAAAAGTCAACTGTTGTGGCCTATAGCAGGCACAAGGTCCACATTCTTTGCTGGGTGAGCTCTACTAATGAGTATCAGCTCAAGGGATGGCTGTTAGGTTTCTGAAAGATCTGGGGATGTGAGGTAAGGTGGAGACTGCAGTGACAAAGGGAAGGTTGCAAAGAAGTTTGGAAGGTGTCAGGAAATAGAAAACATTGCTTCTTTTTTTCCTAGACGTAGTGTCCTTACTTTTTTTTTCCTTTTTCATTTGCTTCAACAGTTAGGGTAGGGAATACCACTATTGCTGTTTTGAAGTTTTAAAAACTGAATGACTGGCAGCGGTTTCAAGATTGCTCTTAAGCTGGGGATATTAAAACTTGGTCAGACAAAGGAGCCCAGATTTGTTCTTGGAACTTATTACCATAGGGTATCACAAAATGTGTGGAGTATCTTCCTCCATCTATCATCTCTTTGCTCCAGCTGTTAGAGCATCTTTCTTTGTGTCCTGTCAAATAAAACTTAAGTGATCTTTATAATTTTAGACAAGAGAGTGTTTCTACATTGATTCTTTGTAGTATGTCTATCCATACATGAAAAGATGCTTTTTTCTGTGGCTATATGAAATAGATTTGTACATGCTTATTAAAAGATAAAAGTGTTCGTTTGAAGCTCTGCTATGTCATCTGGGGAAACAACGCCCTTGACAGTTTGATGACATCAACTTGATTTTGAAAAGGTTGGGCAGTGAGGGCCGTGTTGCCGTTCAGTGCAAGTGGAATTGCAGGAGGCCTTGCCTTTGAACTCTGGTGAGACCTGCTAATGCTTGACTTTGCAGAAGTGATCAGAGAGGAGCCTGCAGTGTAACAGCAACAGACATTTGAAAAAGCAACGTCATAATTTTCCTGAGAGAAGGTGTAATTTTACTACTGAATTGTTGATACCTTTTAATGTTTTTAATTAGTAAAGAGCTTCAGAGATGAGTATTTTAGAGAAAACAGTAGGAGTATTTTTGTTACTTTACAGTGGAGTTTTCTCAGAAGAGTTTAACTGGAGAAAGAACCCAATGGGCAGCATTTCCATTGGGGAGTCTTTGATGAATGTTCAATCATTTATCTTTTTCAGGTAAAGCACTTCCGTACTCTTTAAGCTTAGCATAAAAACTATCTCAGCTTCTAATCCATGGATATTAGTTTAACTATGAGGCATGAGAAAGTGAATGAATTATGAAACCTCAGGTTTCATACAAATTTGAACAAAACCCTTGTAAATTAGGCCTATATGTTTGAGTGCATTAGTCCTTTCCTTCGTAAAACCATAATGCAATAGCAAGCTAGTAAATTAGTCTTCCAATAAGATTCTATTACAGATCATTTTTGAAAGCAATTGAAGCAAATGTAGGAAGGTGTACATTTCCTAAATTAACAAGAGCCTAGCACGAGGGGGAAGGCTACTAGCCATGAGTCAAAAACCGTATGTATAATTTATGCCTTGGAATACCCAGAAAATGCTGCATTTCTTTGATAGTGCCAAAATTGTGATTCAACATGCTGTTCAGAAAATAATATGTAGAGAGGTTTCCTTTGAGAAATAAGCCAATTACCCAGAATATGAAAGTAGAAATTGTCCTCAATCTGAAAGTAACAAAGAGCAGCCAGAAATTGACTGGATTTTGTGTTTTTCTTCCTGGTATCCAAGCTTGTCAAGAATACTGTGCTTCTCAGGACTTTGTTGATGGATTCAAATAAAAACATTCATGTTATGCTTTATGTTTTAAATGCAGGTAGTACACTGCACTGCATACCTGAGCTTTTTCATGTTGTGATGCAAAAATCTGGTCTTAATTGTGTGCTCTAGTTTTATTTCAGCATGAAACAAATTACCACTCATGTTCACTCAAAGGCCATTGAAAAGAGTAATAATCCTTCCATTGACTTCAGTAACTACTGGATATGAGCTTCAGTGCATATGATAAGGATGTTTAAATTAATGTAATCTCTATGCTTTTTAGGTAATATATTTTTATTAAAGCTGCCAGTGAGTGACAAATATTACAAATAATAATACCTAACATTTATAGTGTCTTTAATCCCCATAATGTGAACATTCTGCATAAAAGAGAGTTAATATCAAGCAAACTTGTATTTATAATTATGTGACGTGAAAGAAAGTAAGTTAAGAGAATCAGATACTTCATTACAGAAATGATTGAAAAGCTCAAAATTAAAATATTGAATCCCTCTGTGAGGATCTTGACAAGAAATATTTAATGTTGAATGATGTTGAATACCGTTGAAGTGTTACACTGATGATATGTTTTCAGTGCTTTTTGTTTATTTGTTTGTTTGTTTTTAAATTTTGCTTCCTGGAAAGTAACTTAAATGCACTCTGGAAGTGTAACTGCACCAGAGTTGAGGCTTGGTGATCAGGTCAGGCTTTTTTCTATACTTGGATGTTTCCCATGTGCTATCCCATAAGGAGTTAAAAGTGTTTGGGGAAGGAGGAAACAGAACAAGTATGTGAGTGTTTAGACTTCACATCATAATTCCTGCTGGGGCCTTAAGCACAATGGAATCTCCTTGTTTTAAATTTTGGGGTTGAACAGAGAGCCTGGTTTTGGCTGCTGCCCAAACAGCTCATTGTGCAACTCAGTTGAAGGAGACTGCTCCTATACAAAGATCTTATTCTTGGTTTATCTGGAATGTAATTTTTGCCACTGAAATGACCAACATAGGGACTTAGTAAATAAAAGTGAATCATGGTTCTCAACAACTGGGGTTATTAACCATGTGAGTTAGGAGCACTGGCAAAATGTTTATAGATGAGAAGAACATTGAATAGTTAATATTTAAATTACTGCCTCAGTGCAGTGGTAATTTGTTAGAATCCCTGAGATTAAGCAAAAGGAAGTTTGCATATATTATCATCTTTTCCAACATTTTTTATGGTGTGTGTAGTACCAAGGAAAAAAAAATAATCTCTTCTGCAATGTTCTTCTCATCTCCTGACTAGTTCAGCGGTGGGTAATATAAGCAAAAAAATTTCAGCAGGTATCCATGCAATGATTTTTTTCATCACTCAAACTTCTGCTTAATACTTCAGGAAAATGGGAGCAGTACCATGGTAGGATCCCTCATTGCAAAATGAAGTGCAGTTCTCTAACTAATCACAAGCTCATAGTGCTGCCTTTCACCATGTTTATGGCCTGGTGATAAGGTATATTTGGGCTATAGCACTACGTGCTGTATTGAGTGGAAAAAACCTGAACATAAGAAGTATGACTATATCTTGAAGTATCTTTCATACACTGCAAATTCATCATTTAATTCCAGGCTATAGAGGTTAGCTATCTGCTTAAACGAGATCTACCCTTTTGCTTTGTTTTCATCCTTTGAATCTTATAAAGTAATAGACATGGGGAATAAGATATTTTAATTCTCTGCTGGTCATTTAAATAAAACATAAAGGTCAATAAGAAGTCTGGTACCTCAGGTCTCTGTGAGGTGAGTTAGAACAAGAACAGAGAGTAAATAGCTACGTATTAATCATAGCTTCAGCTTATTTGTCCAGCTTTTTACAAGTGAAACGGAAAAGGAAAAAAACCCAAACAAAACAACTAAAAAAAAACCCCAAACAAACTAAAAATAAATCCACTTCATGCTTCAAAAGAAAAAATGTTTAATAGCAGCGAAGCACAGATGAGTCAGTATTTATTTAATAATTACTGGAGTTCAGAGAAAAGCATGATTCACAAATAAAACCAACTCACAAACAACAGAAGAATCCAGATACTTAAGAATGTGGCAGTCACGTCTATTTTTGTTCTATCAGAGATTATTTTGAATAATTTTTTTTATTTGAAGCTACTGTAGCATTTGAGTGGGGAGAGGTTTTTTAGTTTTTGGATTCGGATGGTAGATACCTCAGGTCAAACTGAACCCTTTGTAGAAAAGTAATTGGAGTTACCCTGGAGTGAAGAGTTTGGTGCTATATGTTTATTACAGACTACCCAGCTTCTATTCATGGCAGGACTCTGGGTCAAGGGGCTGATAGAGCAATAAGGTACTTAAATAAACTGTGTAGCAATTCAAATGCTCAGTAGCCAGTAATTGCACGTTCATGTTTTTCACAATATGAAATGTACAAGCTCAACATCTCTGACATAAAACCGGCTTATTTTTCTGTGAACATCCATAACTGATGCAATTTAAACACTTCTCTGAGAGCATATTTAAGAAAATGGGAAGCATTATACAAGTGTTACTCGTGCAAGCCCGTTTCAAGAGGTTCTTTGAGCACAGTTATTGATAGCTTTTTTCTGACATAACATATGCAAAATGTAACTGAAATTAAATGTCAGCATGACACCATTAAACAGCTAAGATTTATCATCTTCTAAGACAACTATTCTGAGCATTAACTTAATAATCAGGAATTGACTCAATCTTTTCTTTCATTTTTTTATATTTTAGACAAATAAAGGTGATGCCCTTGCAAACCGTGTCCAGAACACCTTGGGAAATTATGATGAGATGAAGGACCTGTTAACCAACCATTCCAACCAGAGCCACCTTGTAGGAATCCCAAAGAATTCTGTCCCACAGACACCTATTGACAAAAATGAACAGAACTTTTTTCCAGAACCAAGAAACAGGATGATCCCATCTCATCAGATCAGTGGCCACTCATCGACATCAATGCCTCCACCTTCTTCATTGTCATCTAATTCTACTTTGCTACACAGTCACCAGAGCAGCAGAAAGTCGAGGACAGACTGGTCACGTGGTGGTCACAACTCTAGTGGGGCCCAGCCAAGCCAATCTAGTAGTCAGCAGAGTCGGACAAAGCATAGCACTTCCCATGACCAGCCACAGGGCAGATATGAAGACCTCTATAATTGTCAGGGTGAGCAGCATAAAAGTGGAGGAACTGAAGAAGCAAATTCTATGGCAGCATCTTCACATTCAAGGAGGCATACTCATTCAAAGTCAGCACCTGGAGAACATACATACAAAGAAAACAGCCATTCAAAGTCACCTGCAGAGCTTGAATTTGTAGGTCACGGTCCTGGGTCTCCACTTCCTTCCACCTCTTTGCTATCTGCAAATAGTGGGCTTTCAACCCAGAACTTCCCACCTGGTCTTCACTGTAAAAACAGCATGGTCCAGCAAAAGCCTACAGCATATGTCAGGCCTATGGATGGTCAAGACCAGGTACCCAATGACTCACCTGAACTGAAACCTCCAATAGAAATAGAGAATGGATATGGAAACCAGTCCTTTGGGACAGTGCTGGAAGGAAAAGTGAACACACCTAGCTCTAAAAACAAAGTACCAAAGCTCAACATTCCTCCTGTTAGTGAAGTAAGTAGTTTAAAACATCTCTCTAGTACTGCTTATTTCATGTACTGAATATTTTTCTCTGGAAATATGCAGTTCCATTTCCTGGAATTACAGTCTAAACCATTCTTTTATTCTAGAATCTGCATGACTACTTTTGGCAAAGTTTTTCGTGATAGTCCCAGTAGCAATATTTACTGATGTTTTAAAAGCACAGTTTGGAATACTAACATTGCTTGTTTCTGATCAGTATTAAAAGGCTTGGTCTCACTTGGATGTAATATATTTATACCACCTAGAATTCTGGACAGAGAACTCTAATATCTGAGCTCATCTGCAGTTTTCACTCTTTCATTTTCATTTAGGAGCTCATTTGATAGAAAGATAACTTTTTTAAATTCTAAGGAAAAATGGGAGTGTTCAAATTTCAGTGGTACTGAATAGTTCTACCAGTAAGGAGTTTATTTGCAGAGTTTGCTAAATTCCTATTGCTTTTAATGGAATTAATGTACTTTAAGTTCGGGGTAATGCTTATAAAAATGTGTCCCATTAAAGCTTTTATGCATTTTGAATACCTCTTAATACTGGGATCCAGTCCCAGTCTCTGCTACCAACAGTTTAAGCTGTTGAATTTTGTATTGCTGGTCAGTTCAGCAGTCCTCTGAGGCCCATCTCAGTTGGTTCATAGGCAGGGTTATTCCAAGCACAGATGTATAATAAGAATACCAATAGAACTATTTGGGCTGTGTATTCTTCTCTCTTATTCTTAGTTTCTCTAAAGCAGTAACCTCTACAAGGTCAGTTTTTAATGTACATTTGAGCAAAATAGCGATATGAGGTTTTCATAGCTTTCTCTTTTGCCCCCAAAATTTCCCTTTTTGGTAATATTTTTGCACTAGGAATGAGGAGCAATACATTCTTAAACCACTTTCTTGCAGAAGGTCAGTTTTTTCTACTGGAGTATTGTTTCAAGCCAATAATTTGTTTGACTATTTAAGAACTTGATGTTATTTATTAGCATTCCAGGCAGCAACAAAGACTGATGTGTTTTGCAGTAGAGCTTGGAATAATTTTCTGGGAACTGCATCTGAAAACAGTAAAAGGCCTATTTATATCAAGTGGAAGCTGAGGGTTGCTTGCAGATGGTGTTTTATTAGAAAATGTATTTGTTAATAAACGTAGCTTTGTACAAGAGTACCTTACAGATGTTTCTGTTTATTTTTACCTTAGGATAAAAATCTGCTGATGTAGATGCCTTCATAGTCTGTTGTGATTTGTCACTAGTGTTGTCTGGCAAGTAAATAATTACATACAAATGAAATAATGATGTTGCAAAAGCAAATACATTTTTCTGCTTTTGCCATCTATTAGCACTGTTAGTAAATAGAGCCACTTTAAAGTACAGACTAGACTGTACGTTTTGCACATTTTATCAACTATTAGAAAAGCATTTTTTTTCTTTCTTTAATTTTTGACTGAAATCCCAGCACTGTTGAAATCAATGGAGTTGTTAGCAGTGTATTTTGGGTGCAAGAATTCACCCACAGCCCTTCGTGTAGCTCTAAGAACCACTGATGTGAAATGGTTTTCGAAAGATTCCTAGTCACACGGATGAAAAATTACATTGTGAATTTGTTGCTATAGCTGCTTTAGTTTGTATTTTGTGCAGTGAATAGTATAGGTGTATAATTAATTTCACTTATGATTAGATAAGTGGTAAAATCCAGGCACTTTGGAAATAAATGCTGATAATAATCTTAAATCAGCCTGAATTATAAGAGTGAACAATAATTTGAAGAGGGAAAGAAAACCCCAAGCTGCATTCAAGTTTTGAATAACTTTCCTTTCTGATACAGAACATGTGACAATAGCCAAGCTGATGGAGCTTGTACAGTCACATCTACTCTGGAGTTTGTAGGGTTGAATTTTTTTTGCCTGTGTCAGGACTGTGAACTTTGGCCCTCTGTGTTTTTCCACAGATGTGTATCCTGAATTTGATTTACCCTACGTTCAGCAATAAAACTCCTTCCAATTTGATGTTATAGATAACTGGTCTAGTTTAAGCTTAATCAGAACTGACAGTGCACACCTGTGAAACCCATAACCTTTCCAGAACGACTGCAGCGAGTCGCTCTGTTGTAATCTGTATACAATTGATGTGGAGGCTTATGATCCTTCAGTGGTACTTATCAATTTATGAACCTTCTCTAGCCACCCTGAACCATAGTGATCTGCTTGAAACAGTTTTGCTCCGGCTCCATGGGTTTCCATCCTAACACTGTTCCAGGTGGTGATCTTCAGACTAGCAGTAGGAAAGTTACTTTTTTGCAGCATTTCTCCAGAATTTGTTCTGTGTCTCTCCTCTGTCTGAGGCCATATTTTCAAGTTGCTCAGAGTACACATAGAGATTGCAGACCACATGCTTTTCAGTGAATTCTCTCAAAAATTTTGCATGCTCTTAAGATGAGGAATTCTGTGAAGAAATAAAATTCCTGGGTGATGGTCTTGCAATAATGGTATCCATTAAAATGTGCAGAGTTGGAAAAGAAAAAGACAGTTTTTGCTGTCTTAAGGAGGGAAATAAATAACCAAATATTTGAACAAGCAGATTTAAAAGATGAGTTCAGAGTGATGTGGAAATATGATCTCATTTATCATGGCTTAATGGAACAGGACGTTGAGTGCCCGGGAAGCATTCTGCCATGTGTAAGGAAGTCATTAATTTTATAACATAATTTGTGTCACTTGAGGTGTTGCTCTAAGAATCTTTGCTCGTTTTCTGGGCCCAATTCTGCCCTCAGAGGTGCCCATCCATCTTTCAGCTCCTCTGGAGTGGACAACATTGTTAATGCCTTGCTGCTGGCATGTCTCCACTGTGCAATGGATTGTGGTTTAGTGATTCCTGAGTTTGTAGATACTCATGTGAAGTTCACACAGACTTGCCAGACTAGGTCAGGATGCAGTGTTAGCTCCACTTATGCACCCATGGACTAATCCTTGCCTCTGAGCAGATGATATTGTTTGATTTTCTGACCTTGACTCACGCACACGGAGCTTGTTCAGCACACGTGGCCATTTCTGGTAGAGAAATAAGAAAAATAGAGCCTCTGTAGACATTTAGTGACATCTTTTGAGGTTTTCGTTATGATTTTGTGAATCCTTTGATTTCTTTTACCTTTCTCCTTTGTTTTTCTTGTCTTTGTTTTATTTTGTTTTCTTGAGACTGAAGGTAAAAATTTTATGGCTTTGTGCCTTGAACATAATGCAATGTAACCACTAGCGCCCAAGTTTGCCAGCCTCTCAGATTGAGAAATCATGAAGCAGACCTTTCAGAAGTGGGAGGCCATAAGGCCATCATGTGGCTTCAGAAGGACATGCAGAAATGCACCAGGTATCATGACACAGAATTGATAAAATTTCTGGACCTAAACCTTGCAGGAAAATTGATAAAAAACCTCAAGCTGTAAACATTATTTCCTGTTCCTTATTAATTCACATCACTTTATTCTGTGTTTACATATACACTTACATACATATATATACATATATATTAATTTTGACCTTGTATTTAACATTTGGTAAATTGTGGCAAGCCTGAGACATCACAATGAGCTTTTTTATTATGTGGAATTCCACTTGTTTAAATTGTGTGATAGCAGATGATTGTTACTTACCACTCAGAGAACTGCATAGTTAAAGCCTATGCATTTCCTGAGAAAAGTAGGGGTTAGAGACCACGATAACAGCTGATCCTCTCTCTGCTGCATTAAAATTCAGAATTTTGATACATGTGTGTATATTTAAACCACTAGGAATCCGGATGCTTACAAATTATTTCAAATTGATGAACTCAGCAGGAGACAGCTGAAAGAAAGCCTGTACGTTTCAGATTGGGCTTGAACACAATTACTGAAAGCACTGAGTAAAGTGAAGGGTTTTAAGGTCTATGGGAACCTCAGAAGATGTCTTCCTGGAAAATCTTACATGCAGTTCTTCAGAACAATGTATGTATTTCCAATAGAGGTTTAGGGACGGGAAATCAAGGGCAATTGAGATAATGTTTGATCCTCAAGGCAGAGTTCTTAAATCTCGTTCCAAAGTTGTCCTCACATTCCCACAAAATAGCAAATGCTTGTGTACCAAACTTTCCCAAAAATACAAATCTAGGAACAAATCCAAAAGGCCTACAGTATCTATGTCACCACCACTTAAGTAATAAAAAATGAAGAACTTCTATTTTTGCTTCAGTTGTAGGAAAATATTTTGATGGGTTCAGTATACTGCAAAGGGGTAAGCTTCTGTTAGTGTTTCAAATCATTTGTTATCACTGCATGTATTGATTAGCTTAGTGCTTTCTGAGCTAGCTATAAAAAAGGCTGCTCTCTTTCTGCATTAAAGAGCAAGAAAAATTGACAGGTAGATAACCATATTGATTGAGCTTAAATGGTAAATGCAAGAGGCTTATATATGACTTATAAAACTCCTTATAGGAACCAAACCCAGTTTAATTTTTTTTTTAATTAAATGGAAAATAGATTTCTTCAATTAAACCACCCCCACCTTTTCTATATTCAGGATACTCTAGTTTCCTACTATAGTGTGTTACCATAGTTGTGGGCAAATCACTTTTTCTCAGATGCAAGCTCTAGCTGGCTCCCAGACTTTAAACTCTCAAGAAGAATTGTCTGAATCACACATTAAGCTGAAATCCTTTGCTTGGCTCAAACTTCAAAAGTCCAAGGCCAAAAACAAACCCAAAGAGCAGTATTACAGGTTACAGCCATATGTTTTTCATTTGTAAATACTGTGAGAAGTAATGTTCTTGTGATACTTCTAAATGAAGACCATATGACACCACTCAACTGAAGACCTCTTATTGTGGCCTTTTTAAGACTACTGTCCGATTGCTTGGACAATTGCTAGTAAAGCTATTTTGCAAGGAAAACAAGAGGAGAGCTTGCCTCTTTTAAATCACAGATAAGTGAGCATATACAGGGCTTGATTTTGAACCAATATGACCAATGGAAACTCATCAGGCTGCAGAACAAGGCACTCTAAGTTGAATGTATGTGGCTAAAAGAATTGAATACTACCATTCAATATGAAAATATCACAACTCTTTTTAATGTACTTTTTGAATAATGACCAGGAGTTGGTGGAACTATTTTTCAGCATCTTGTCTCTGCCCATCCAGCATGAAGATTCATAATGAAGGATGATCTTGGATCTTGATAGCCTACATATTTGCCAACCAAAAAGGGCATTCTTCTAGGACAAGTCCAGCAGCTGTAACCAAATTTGAGCCTTTGCACTATCTAATACTTTTCTGGAACATGACCTACTTTAATAAATATATTCTCTGCATACTGTAAAACAAAGAATGCTCATGTAAGAGAAGATGAGAAAATGCATTTTCATGTATTTGAATTTTTTATGATGTGTGTTTTCATTCTGGGCTATGATCAGCCCTCAACTGAGCAGTGTGCATTCTTCTTACTGAGAACAGGAGTGGCAGGAATTCAGATATCTGTAGTTGGTCTTCTGTTCTAGAATGAATGGCCATTTTTCAACTTTATGATCAGCTACTTTAAATACCATTTTATCTGTTGCAAACCTTTGAATTAACACATAACTAGTTTGAAAGAACCTACCTACACAGTCACTACTCTTTCTTGTCATAACTGTTAAATATTTTTTCCACAAAGCCTTGTTTTCTTTTCTTTGTAGGGAGCACAGGAATTAAGGTTTTAAATAGTCTGAGAACACAACAGTCATATGTTTTTTGAAGTATGGGCAAGAGAGTGTGCACATTTTTTCATGGGCCATGACAGCTGCTGTGAATCATCACTAAGACTGAACCTGGGACTTCTCAAGATAGCCTCTGCTTTTTAAACAAGAGTGGGGTCTCTTGCTAGTAGCTGTAATTGATTTAGGGCCACTCTTAGTGACTATGATTAAAACATTACATACAACACACCTGTTAAATGTCGGAAAAGAAGCATAAAAAAAAATACAAGAAAATCAGTGGTGTAAACGTTTAAGAAAGTTCTAATCCTGAAGAAAATGGTAGTCAAGTATAAAATTGGACTTTGCTTTATCTCGTAGGCATAGAACAACTGGAATGCTCTCTTCCAAAGGCCAGGAATCTTGGAAGCTGAAAGGCGCAGAAAGTGAGATTAGATACTGTAGAGGTCATAGGAAACCAAACACAAAGCAATATTCAGATGCTATCTTAGCAGTTGAGACTGAAATACAATCAGGAAAAGGTAAACTAAAAACCTTTGCTTCAGCTTTCAGTAGGAACATGCTGAGCATGAAGCAGAGACAGTGGAAGTGAGAACAGGGAAACTGGACTTACAAACTACAGTACTCAAGTGTGGTCAGCTTTCTGATGAAATTCACAAAAGTGGAAGTGCTTAACTTCGTGAGCACACCAGACTCCATCTTGTGAAAGCTATGTGCAATATGCAAGGAATTAATCTGTGATCCAGAAAGTAGCCTCCTCCTGCTCTGTGTTTTTGCATTTTTACATGTGTTAAATGCTTACTTGTGTGCACAGCTGTGAGCAAAAAACCATTAGAGCAATACCTTATGAATCATATTTGTAACATACCTTCCAAGTGTGAAAATCAGAGGAGGGTCTTATATGAGCAATTCTGTCTTTATCACCAGAGCCACCCCACTATAAACTAGTATGGAAAAGCATTTAGGATCTGCAGGTGAAAATGTCATATGGGAATACTTTAATATCAAAAAGCAAAACAAAACAAAACAAAAAAAAACAGAGTGAAAGAAAGTTGAATATATAACTTGGCAACTCTCCATGAACTGCAGATATAGGTTAAAGTTATTTAGTTGGCAGGCGATTGCTAGTGTATTAGCAATGTTTGGGGAAAAAAAAAATCTAATTTCTGTGTTTTGGCTTGTGCAGTAAAGAAATTCCTCCCACATAAATATGTTCATTTCACCTTCTGGGAAGTAAAGAAAGGAAACTGTAGCTGCAGACTGTTATTTAATCTTCCTTAAATTAGCATTTGGTTCTCAAGAAGATTGAAAGATTTAATGCCAATGCCTTCCTCAAAAGAAAGAAATGACACACCACATATGTTTTAGCACTGGTTAGACTGTTAAATGGAATTAATCAAAATCCATGTTAAAATATTTCCATGTGTTAATTAGCAATGGTTTGGAACCTTAAAATACATATCGGCTTGGGAATAAATTAGTGAAGAAATATCAGACTGAGTTTGTGGGCTTTTAATTGCAACATAATATACTATGTGTTTCGGAAAGGTAGATGTAAATACACTCCTCTGAAATGATATGGCAATGTGCATTTAAAAATCGTGTATAAAACAATCTAAAACAGGCTTT
Organism: Florisuga fusca; assembly: GCA_038090715.1. NCBI lineage: Eukaryota > Metazoa > Chordata > Aves > Apodiformes > Trochilidae > Florisuga > Florisuga fusca. The sequence goes on from JAAWXA010000017.1 coordinate 12,428,526, forward strand.
CATTATGGCAGAGTGATCCATTTCCCATTTAAAAGAAACATTAAATTGTTCCCTCATAATAAGCAAGAGAAAAACAGTTTAAAAGTGCCAACAGTTTCATCTCAGGCCAAAGGAAGTTTTAAAATTTCTCCTTTGAAAATCATGATGATGTAGCAAGTACCAACACAAGGTCTCCTGTTGCGAGTAGAATAGTTCACTTTTGCCTTTCTATTCCTGCTGGGCCACTGCAAAGTTTGTTTCTCATTCCCTCATGCTGAGCCTTGAGAGCAGCAAAATAGCATAAATTTAGTTAAGTATGTAAATGAGACTGAACAAATTGGTATATTAATACTCTTAAATTGTGATATCCATTATATCCATTGTAGCATTGTAGCATTATAGATACTGTAGCATTATAGATACAGAGACCAGGGTTGGCCCACAGGGTAGAGAGACCCTGTTTTTTTTCCTAGGGAAAAAAACCCGACCATTTTTTTTCAAGACAAAAAAACCCCCTATGTGCTATCTGTGCTATTCAGTTTTCTGAAGATGCATCCCTCCATTGATTGCCCACCATCACATTGCAGAGATGATTTTGTTTATATCCATTGTGGGGAGCTTAAAAAGGAGGTAATTGTTGATTTCTTTTTTTTCTGTGGTTGCTGTTCTAGTAGCCACTGAGCATAAAGAAAAGGTTTGGGAAGCAGAGGGAGGACGAGTAAAAGATAAGCACAGATTCAATAACTTTCCACGTTAATGAGCCTATTTTTGCTTGGATTTGCAAAGAACTCTGAGAGGAGTCTGTGATCACAGGTGAAAGCCTCAATCCCCATTAATACTGCCAGTTAATGCTGCTGGTCTAATCATATTTCAGTTAATACATGCTGCTTTCCCTTGCACACTTCCTCAGAATAAATTCCCACTGTTATATCCCCCAGATGTGTAAACTCATTGGGTTATATTTCACTGAGCTGCAAGCTGTAACACTTCAGGCCACAAGACAAGCAGGCAATTACTTCTGCTGTTTGTAAATATCCTTGCACCCATTTATATTTTCCAGTATTTTAAGTATAAACATTGGGTTAATTCTTTCTTAAATATGTGAAAACAATGACATGTACCCCTTGTAGACTTAGAAAACTGTAGAGATACTCGGGTCACTTGGAGGAGTCAGGATTTGGATTTTATTATTTAGAGTTCATCCTAACTGAAGGCTTAATGTTCAGTAAACTATGTCTGGGGTGTTTAGTCCTTTTTTATACCAAGAAACCCTAACTTCCATGTCATCAGAAACTAAAACATCCTAAAAATATGTTTACTAGCACATGCAAGTGACACTTGAATATGCTTGATTTTGAACCTCTCTTTACATCCAGGAGTACCTTTTTTTAAGTGGCTTCCTTGTGAGGTAAAACTTCACAGTATATTTTGCATTGGGACGAAAGAGATTGTAACATCCTTTTCCACCAACACATGCAGTTACACACTGACATGAAATATAGCACAAAATTAGCTAGGGAAATATTAAAAAGTAATTTTTATTCAAAGCAATTATCCTAGCAACCACATCATTTGCTGCACAATACCATGATCACAAAGGTCATCATTTAACATCATTTCATAGTGAGGACTATGCACTGTGGTGTCATGGACCACAAATGGTGCTCAGATCCAAGTTTGGAAACCAGGGATTTAAGGCTTTGACAATATTTCTGAAAGCAAAACTTTACCATTAAAGTTTCCTGAGGTCTGTGGAGTCACGAAAAGCTAATGAGGGGATATACATTCTCTGTGCCAATGGCTAACATGTTTTCATTCTCATAAATTATTTCTTCCACCACCAGATAGAAGAAGACTGTGCAGAGTAGAATGGAGGCAGGGCTGCACTAAAAAGTTTTCTGCATATGAATGCAAATAAATACATTCAAATTCCACTAAATTTGTAGTTACAACTACAAATTGCTTTTTCCCTTCCATGTAATGATAACCTAGCTCTTGCCAGGTCCTTAAAATGTAAAATATCCAATTTATTGTACTCCAGATAAATAAAATAAACCATACAGAGGAACACAACTTTCTGTAAGGGGTGATTGTAAAGTACAGCAAGGTTGGACCTGTCCTATCCTTTGGCATGGCCTTGTAGGCATTGCTGTGCAATTAATCCAACTACTTTCACATGAGGACTAAGGCTTTCTGATTTTGAACAGAAGCAGAAAAATTCAACCACAAATGATTGATGTGAATATGACTTATTTAGGACTAGTAGCGTGTAGCAAGGACATAGAGAATTATTGCTCTTCAGAGAAGAAGAAAAATTAAAATTTGCAAATGCTGTTTTTGTAAACACATTTTAGTAAGATGTAACTGCACCTGTATTTCATCAAGAAAATTGTTTGATATAGTTTTTAATATACTTTGATATATTGAATATATTTGTGTTTTTTTTTACAATAATGTGGGGTTTTTCTATTCTTATTAGTATTCTTCATGCCTTGTCCCTAGTCCCAAGTATCTGATCTTGTGAGAGATAGCCTGGTTACTTGAAATTCTCATCCCACTTTTTCAGAACCAGAGTCTTAGCTATAATGACTTCTTCAGATAGGCAACTATATGTCAGATGTATAGCTAAATCAGGAATTTTGTATTACTATGGTCTTTGCTTGGTTACAAGAGCCTGGGACTAGAAATAAAAAGTGTGCATTTCTGTTACCATTTTAGTTTACCTTAGGAGAACACTTTGGAAAACAAATCTGATCTTCCCCATTTGCTGCTCTTTGATTTTCTGGGAAGTGGCCTCAGAATATGTGAAATATATTTTTTTAGGTTGAAAAGAAGACAAGCTCTGCAGGGATGCCTGTAACATTCTCCAGATGCTCTCTAGAGCTCAGGAGAGGTCAGACAGTGCCACACAGGCCCTCATCTCACCTTCTCTCTTCCAAGACACACAGACTGTTCATGGGCTTCTTGGCACCAACTCTCACTCCACACACCAACTCCTGTTGTGCTGCAGTTCTTACTAATGCAGGTATGGCTTGTCTGGCACTAGGACAGGACCTGGGATAAAATTAACTGTCATGGCTGCTGATTTCTGTAACTTGGATATAACTGTAAACACCTATATGAGCAGGTGGCAAGAGTGGAGAAGGCTCTGCACCACAGGCTGTACCTATACAGGGACAGCCTAAGTCTAGGTCTTTGAGAAGGGAAAAATTCTGCAAGTTATGGAGGGAACTTCCATAACTCAGCACATTAAAAGGGAGATGATTTTTACAGCCTAGTGTGTGAGATTTTCCATAATAAATCTTGCATTTGTTTTCAGAAGTAGGAGCCCAGAAGAATTCTCCATATTTTTGGCTGCTGCAGTCATTTTGGTTTCTAGGGTAAGGCACGTGTCAGGTCACTGAAGGACAGAAGAGAACAGAGGCATGAACAGAAACAGGGATTTCCCCTTTCGTTATCCACAATAAGTATGTTTGTTCAAGAGCAAATAGCTGGAATTAAGAAGACGTGTGGAAGAAAAGGCTATTTGTGTCAAATATACAGGAAATACTGTTTACAGATAAACCATTGTAAAGATTGTCTTTTAACAAGGCCAAGTTTATTTGGGATCCTGACTATTTCATTCTTTTTCTTATTTTCTAACATGGGGCACTGCCCCATGTAAAGATGTGATTGCAGTAAGCCAAGCTTTAAACTGTTTCAATGGATTAAAGTGCTTTACTGCAAGCTGCCTTGGACTTTGGAGTGTCAGAAATCCTTATTGAGATTTCCAGGTTTAAAGTCAACAGCCAGAGGCAGTAAGAAGAGATGCTATCTCTATGGCATGCCCTTAATAAAAAGTTTGCTTGAACATAATTCCCTTCTGACAGCAAACTTGTGTATAATGGTAAGAATATTTACATGTCACTCTCCAGGATTACATGTGGCACTTTGTTGTAATGGTGGAAAGTGAGGAGTTTGAGAGAGACCAAACCTGTGGCAGTGGAGCGTGGCAGGTGTGTGTCCAAGGCTGTCCCATGCAGAGAAGTGGCACAGGGCAAGCTGGATTAGAAAGAGAAATCGGTTTGCTTTCACCTGTAGACAGGGAGCCCAGGCTGAAGGCAACTCTGCAAGTAAAAATATGTCAGTTTGTGGCAAAAGACAAGACTTGAACAAGAGCAGCCGGAACTGAAGGCTTGAGTTCCAGTAGGAGACAGTGGCAGAGGACATGGGGGAATGCCTATAACATGCTGAGAGTACATTACCTGAACTGCTACAGCCTCTGCCGGGGCTTCTCCAGCAGCAGGCCATTTCATTGTGGAGTTCTTGCAGGTCTTATTTCCCCTTAACTGAGCACCTGGTCCTTCAAAGTACTGGAAGTAAAGTTGACTTCTGCACTCTTGTGAACTTGAGCTTTTGCATACTTCATAGATGATTATTTTTCTTGCAGTGACATCATCAGTTTGTTTTCTCTTTGTGTGCACCCGTACAAATCCAGATGTCAAATGGTAACTAAGCACACAGCAAGTCATAAGCACATAGGCAGTCATATGACCACTTATCCCTACATCCATGCTTGCAATGCAGTGGCTGAAAAGGCTTTCCAGGCCTGGCACAGTGCTGTGGTTTCACAATAGATCACACATGACAAAAGTAGAAAGGAATTACACATTTCGTGGCCTCCTCTCTTTTGACATAAAGCCACGTGGAGATCCCCAGTGTCTGGTTTCTGATTTTGGCCCTGAATACAGGCAAATATCACAGTACCTAACAATTGTAATTTCTGGTCCTCCCTCCGAAAGCAAGACCCAAGGGAATTAATTTTCAGCTGAATGCTCTCTGTTCTGTTCAATGCCTAAGTTTACTGGCACTGCTTGTTTGTCTCTTGCTGAATGGGATCATACAATTCCTTCTTAATTCCTCTTTGTTCCCACAGCTGCTTCACACTTAGTCCCTCAAACCAGATCAAGATCATCTTTGCCCACAGTGCTGGTGTCCTGTGGCTCCCAGCACTCACTGTTTCCCTTGCATGGGGAAGGGTGTGGGTCTGAGGTGAGGGAGCCAGAGGAGGGAAGGAATTAAATTTGACTTGTTACCCATGGTGTAGGGAGCAGAGCTGTATGCTTCAGGAGCTGGAGGAGAGGAAGATACTGTAATTCCTATGTAGAAAAGCAAAAAAAAAAAATGATGGCATCTGTGTGTGCTTTAGTGGCTGTGACAGAATATAGTCTGAGAAGGTGAAAAGTGCATGGGAAGAGGTATTCACCCAGGCACAAGCTGCTGGGCTCAGGCTGCCCAGAGTAGGCAGCAGCAGGAGTGCCCACCTGGGCAAGTGGAAAACCTGAAGGATATTCCTTTGGCTGACTTCTCATGTGTCTTAGCCTCTTTCTGTCACTTGTCTGCACCAGCAGTGACCACAATAATCTTTTTTTAGATCAGATCACTAGTACATCCACTCTAAGGAGAGGTAAGCTGTGCATGAGGCTTCAGCCCAACACCAGTTTCCTGTTATATACCATCAGATACATGCTTCAAATAGTTGTGGCTGTAATAGCAGCATAGCTCAGAACAACCTGTACTCTGTTGTCATAGAAAAACCTGAACATTTTAAGTGAGTGCTTGGCACCTGAGAAAAAGTCCAGTATCTTCTCTTTGTAAGCTTTCAGTTAGTGAATTGTTCTTTCACCTTGAGGTGATTATAGTACACAAGTATAAGGTTTAAACCAAAGCTTCTGTATTTGTGTATATATATAAGAAAAGGTATTTAAAATGTGTTCTTGTATTGTATTTTTTATAGTGGTGGTGGCTGGACATTGCATATGGGTTATTGTAATCCTACATGCTTGTAGCAGTCTCAGCTTGGATTGAGTGTCACACTGGGCAAAGAACATAGCAGATATTTTCAAATAGAGTTTTCCTTCGTGAATGATTGCTTTCTCTCTGCACTGAGGAAGGGAAAAAATATTAAAAAAGAAAAAAGCCACAGGATACCATTTACCAGAGCTCTGTGTCTGAGCTGATAAACTGTGCTGAGAGCTTCACCTCATGCTCATATTTTTTTTCCGGCCTGAAACTCAGGCTCAAATAACTCGGGTCTGCACAACAACAACAGGCAGCACAAATATTCCTTGAATGGGTTCCAAAAGTTTTGAGGCCTGGATAGCTGTGGTAAGAGTTTGTATTTGTGTATAAAAATATATGCCATATAGGATGTGTATAAAGCCATTCGAAAATCAAGCAAAAAGGTGCACACAGTTCTGATGACATTGGTCTTGGGGAAAAAAAAAAACCTGGAAAATTACAGAGTCCCTTTTTTAAAAAAACAAACAAACAAACAAACTACCAGTGAAGAGGCAACAGTGGCACATTTGCATGTGGCTGTTACACAAGTCTCCTTAGGGATTACCTTTGACACCAGGCAAGTTGCAGCATCTTGCATAACAAGCTTGCACAAAACCACTTCTCTTCATGGGCAGCAGATTTAGACCCAAAGCAGTAAGCAGCCATCACTGCCACTGACACAGTCTGCCATGTTTTGGGAGAATGTTGAGAACCATTCCAAAACTGAGGGATAGAAAATGGAGTAAAGGAAACTCTGGGAAAACAAAATAAGCCCCATAGCATATCAGTCTTGAACATTTGATTTTTAATGAAAGAGATCTAAGCAATTATTTCAAAATCTGGTGTCCAAGCTTTTATGTTTATTTATTAAAAAGGACAAATCAGTGCATTTGCTGCTGCAGGAAGATCAGTTTGTGCTCTGACAAGGTCAGTGAAATTTTTATTTTTGGCTTCAATGGAAACAGTTTTGGCACTTTGTAATTAAGGTTAATAGATGAAAAGTGTTCTCTATTTGCCCCTGTCTCATATGTCTGTACCTATTCCATAATATGCCAAATGGTGAGACCCAGATATAAACCTAGTCTTCTGCAGAGATTTTATTCTTAAGGACTGAATTACAAACCCACTGTGCTTATAGAAGACTTGTCATTGATTTCAGTTGTGTTTGGATCAAGACCTATAAAAATAAATTCAGAAAGAGTGATTCTGAAATTAGTACGTACAGATGACTACTGCATTATGAATTGGACTGGACTGAGTATTTGTGCTACTTTCTTATGTAGTACTTCAAAACACCACAACTTTCACTGAAACAAGCTCTTGGGAAAATAAATGGAGAAGTTTCCAAATACTATAGCTGTTTCAGTATTCATACATAATAAACCCAGCTTCTGTAAATAACTCATTTTATCTGTCAAACATTCTAGTCACAGATGTCACATTAACTGTCACTGGGGTCATAAATAAACAATGTATCTGTCTACACATTACTTATGTCTGGGGGGAAATGAACAAGTACACAAGAAGAAACAGTAAGGAACATATTTTAATTGTTAAATAAAATGTTTGTGTTGCTATTGCTAATTATTTTAAATACATCTGAACTTAAAAATGCAGTTTATAATTCAATGCAAGATGTGAAAAGGTAATATTCAAACAAAATCCAATTAATAATGCATCTAGTATGTATTTGTTAAATGCATTTCTACTCCCAGTCATTCTGCTTCAACTGTGGGTACATTTGACTCTTTATTCTAAAGCAACAATAGAAAACATTCCTCCACCAAGCTGCATGAGCTGGTGATCTAAAGATGTAACTGATGCTCTAAAGATGCTTGACCTTGTAGCCAGAAATTACATTTGCACATTTGGCTCAGTTCAGTCAGAATCAATGGTGTTTTCTCTATATAATCATACAGAATTTACATTTGAATTTAGACTATAGGTCTTGACATTGGTTTACTCTGTATTAGTGAGCTGAACTTACATCAGTTTAACATTGTCACAATGGACTCTCCTTTCCAATAGTCTATTTTCATTACTGCTTAGCATGTACTGCTTATTTCTGATTGCATTTGGGCACCAGAGACAGTAGGGGACTTCTAATGGGATGCAAGAATTTCAGGACTCTGCCTTTGACCACTGGAGTATCTTGGTTGTTGAGATATTTTCTGAAAACTTCTGATTTTGTTTTTTACAGGCAGTGTTGTTGTGTAAAGGACCATTTTCTGAGATTTTTAAAGGATAATTTGTTTCTTGATGTGTGTTTGAAAGCAAACAAATCCAAACCCAACAAACCCACAGATTCCCTTCAGTCCCTTCTAAACTTTTTGTACTTTTTTGGGGGAAAAAACTGTTTATCAGCAAGCTGGGTATGGATAGGGATAACAGGCTTCATTTATGTTACAGTAAAATTAAGTTAATCTCTGTCTGAGCAAAAGTGATACTAGGTCTTATTTTGTTAGATGATATAATCATTATTAATTAAAGAATTATTAATAATTAGTTTTTGTACTAACCACTAATACTGCAAGAGAGAAACTGTTTTAAATATAAAAAAAGCCTTTATAAATTCTCTTGGTTGGCTAAAATACACCTTTTATATTAAGTCTTTCAGCTTAGCTAATGAGCCAGGAGATTAAAATTTAAGACATTAGTGCTATTAATGTAATAGCTAATGATGATGAAATCCAGACTTTAGATAATTCCACGGATCTCTTGATAACTTAAAAATGGACAGAATTTGATCCTACATGCTTTGTTAAAAACCCACAATACTATAATAAAGCAATAAGGTGCATTTCATCCTGGGATGATTTTCACAAGGTAGCTGGAACTTTGAAAAGAAACATATTTACTTCTGCTTGTCATGCATATAGCAAGAATCCACTGTGTGCATCCATGTTATTTCCCTTTGGCATTGTTAAATACCTGATAAGTTGTTTTCTGCTCTGCACGACATTGCAGGTGGCATGCTGGAAACCATATATGACCTATAAGGAGCTCCTGATGCTTGATTTAAACAACACAGCTATGAGAATTCTGGTGCAGACACCTCTTGTTAACAGCTCTTCCGTAGGTGCTTAAGTTCTAATTAACTGTTCTAAAACCCAAATTAGAGTCAAATTTGATGTGAGCCAATTTACTCTGCACAACAAAATCATGGGCAATGAAAAGTGTTCTGCTAGATTGCTGTTTAAATTAGATCACTGTATCTCCCTCAGTGGGAAAGTAGTGCAGAATAACAACGGCCAGTGGCCAAATATAATTTAATTATTGGGTCTACATATTGCTTAGTTCTTGCATTGTCTAAAAAGAAACATTTTCCAGCCAGGTGTACAATTTCTGTCCAATGTTAGAAATAATTATAAAAAGATTGAGGAGTAATAGACTGATGATCTAACACATTTAAATTAAGGTCTGATTGTTGAATGTTGAAGGGTGGTGAATTAATTTTCATTGAGGGCTGACATTTTGTCCTTTTTGTATATTGCATTGTTAGTGCTATAATGCATGTGGAAATATGATGAAAAGCCTGAAGACTTAGAGCGTGAAAATAAAGCTTCCTTAGGGATGAAATATCTGTTGTTTCAAACAGCATCTTTTCTAGTTGAAATCATGTGTATTTGAGACCCTTCATATAAAATTTATAAACCATAGGAAGAGACAAGTAATAAGAAGTCAGTCTGTCTTTACCTTTCATCTGTTCGATAGACTTTCTCATAACTGAAAGATATTCCTCATTGCTGACTGTAAGGTGGTGTAGGGCATCCTTGTACTCCACTTTTTTCTCCAAGTTCCTTCTTTTGTATTACAGCAGCAAAATTCCTATCACATCATTGTTCGATACAAAATTGCTTGATAGGGTGTGATGACACATTCATATTATGTTAGCAGCATAATTTAACTCTCCATTTTTTAAAACCATTTGCAGAAGTGCCTGAATTGTGTGCATTATAAAATAAGGTCATTATAGATATGGTTGAATTGGCATTTCAGTAATAAACCCTTTGTAGAGGGCTAGATGTTAATGCAGATCTTCTATCATTATAAATATGAATCAGTCAGCAAGAACAGGGAGTGACTTCGATAAATGGACGCTGGAAACACTGATTTGTTGAATGCTGATACTGCTGCTGTCCAAACACGGACATCAAGCCACCAAAATGTTTGCCAGAGGTGGTGTAAGTCCAGAACACAGTTTGTTGGTTGTTCAAGGGAGGATTGGTGCACACAGATCAGCCAGTACCCTAGGTTGAGGGGGGTGGCTGGCATCTACTGCATTTGGGGGCAAGGAGATTGAAATGGATTGACATCTCCTAAACATAGCCTCATCTATGTTTAGAAGCCTTGTCTTCTAATCATAACCTATCTCCAGTGTGCCTCTGTGACATCATGACTCCATTCCTCTGTCTTTACTCAAGTGAAGCCTCCCATGCAGATGGAGAAAGGGGTTGACTTTGCATCCTGTCTTCAAAGGATCATGAACAATGACAATCTTTGGATTAATAGACATTTGTACAAATGCCCCCTATGCAATTTATGTTGTAGATTAGGATGTGGGGCTCATTTCTGATCTTTTTCTAATCCTGTTTTCTACTCTGTCAATGACACCAGCTAGTAAACTCAGAAAAGCGTGGGTTTATTGCTGAACTTATTCTGTATACTTGTCAGTTAGTAGTGCCTTCTGTAATCCTTGACATAATCTTCTGTCTTCCTTAGTATGATCACATAGCACTAGACATGGTGAGATGCATGGGACAAACTAGTAATTTCGTCAGTAGGGACCTGACTGTTCACAGGCTTAATGATTTTCTGTATCTTTATCAAACAACTGTGTTATCTCCAGTTGGAAAAACATCAATAAACATGACTTTTTACTGTGTGATAAATTCAGTGTCACTTAGTATGTTGGATCTAAAGAGGACATTTATGAATGAACCATGAATATACAAGGTCTATTCCCTACTGTGTGTCCATTATAAAATGAATTGGTAAAATTTGATCTGTTTTTCAAACCTATGATTTATAGAAGTTTTAACTTTAGGATATCTTGGTTTTGCTGTTGGAAAGGCTCTTGTAGTGGAAACACATACCCTAAATGTGTAGGACGTTAAAATGCAAATGGAATTTCTCGATTTCAGTTCATTTATTTTAAATTTAGAACAGTCTTGGGGAGCTTTTCTAATGCTTGTTCACTCAATAGGCACATAAAAGTCATATCTGCCTGCATGGTCTATTTACTTTTTAGGTCAGATTTGACAAATATATGTAATATTTCAGGAGTGTAATCACTCAACTTGTTGCTGGTTACAGGGAATTATTTGATATTCAGGTCCTTGTGAATCAAATTAAATTACTAAAAGATTAATTTGTTCTGGGAAAAAAAAATAGATGGATATTTTGCCTCTAATTAAATAGTGTGAATCACAGAGATGGTTCTTTGTTATATTTCTGTCTGGAAGGCCAAATGTTCTAAGCATTTGAGCCAGCCTTCATGTCTTAAATATTTAAGAACACGAAATTAGCAAGGTCTTTCTAATGCTGGTGAAGATCTGCCTGATCTCTGAGGTATTTGCAGCTTGTAAGTCAGTAGTTTAAATGCAGTAATTTCCCATGTAGAAAAGGAACAGAGCGTTTCTACAATTGTGATGTTTTGGTATGTATATGCAAAATCTATAGGTGTTTTTTATGAATAACATTGCTCTGGCAGCAAAGAATCAACACAAAAAAATCAGGTCACAGCAGCTTGCTTGCTCTTTACACTGTCATGGTTGATTGGTTATTCTCATCACCCTTTGTTTAAAATAATTTCAGAATTAATTGGTGTTCATTAACGCAAGTCTTTGTAGCAGAATTGCAGAAACAGTCATTAATGTAGCTAATAAACATAAAAAAGAAAAAAGGATCCCATTACCAGGTCCCTACAGGCTGTTAACTAACATTTTGAATAAGAATACATAAACATAAATTAAACATTTTTACAAACTGCTAAGGATGCGGGGATTTACCATGGTGGTCTGTAGTAATGCTTTGAACCAATTTGTTATATTATGTTGATTTTTTAAGGTTTCTGATACAGTGGTCCTGATTAGCTTAGATTTGCGCTGCAGTCACGCAGTTTTCATTTGAGCTCTGTCTACCTTTGTCAGCTACTACAGATGAGGCTCTGATCCTTCTCCACTAAGTTCAGTGAATGTTTTTCTTAAAGATTATAGGGGTGCAGGTTCCTTTTGCGGTGTTTTGAGAAGAAATGAAGCAAAGTTAGAAGTTTTTGTTGAGGATCCAACAGCAGATACTGACAGGTGCAAGTACCACCTCCTTCATTTGTGTGAGTGAAGGCTGATCACTGATTTTGGACTCTGCCATCTGATTTTCATGGTAGTTTGAGTAGACCAATTCAGTAAAACATGCTTTCAAATTTGCTGTGTGTTAATTACAGAATTTCCCTTGTCTGGGCTGTTGCCCCGAATTGATGGAATATGCAATTTAGAAGGCACTGCTGTATCTCTTAAACAATCTCTTGCAGCCATTTTTTCTAATAGAAATATTAACACCCAAGGCTGAGGGTCATGAGTGGTCAAGTACAATGCACTCTGAAAAGTCATCTCCGCTGTGTCCCCTGGCAAGCGGAGAACAAGTGGGAGGATACAGTGGTGCATGAGCAGCTCTGGGTGTGTTTTTTCAAAGGGTGATGAAAGCAATCACTTTGTTGGGCATGCAGCAGAAGCTCCCAGCTCAAGCTGAGTGGCTTTTTGGGAAGGACTCCCCACCACACCATAGCTACTCATGCTTCCCGTCCTCTCATTGCCCACCCTCGTGCTGCCCATCCTCGTGTTGCCTGCCCTCTCACTGCCCATCCACCTGGCTGCAGCACAGGGAGCAGGCACTGGAGATAGAAGAGGCAGCCAGCCCCTCCACCTTCACCCAGTCTTTCTGCACCTTCACAGGGCTGGCATAGCTGCCTGTGGGCACCCTTGTGCCCCTCTGAGAGTTTACAGGACACCTGAGTCCTCAGTTTGCAGGCATGATGAGGTACCTAAGCAGCCAAGTGAGCGTAGGTGGGGATCAAGTGAATGGAAATGCCAAATTATTTATCCTGAAATGTGGCAGACATTGAAATTGAGCCCTAGTAAGGAGCAATTGGAAAATGTGTCCCCTCGTATTTAATTTTCAAATGTCTTTGCTACTGCTTACTGAATGTAAAGAGGGTAATTTGCAGACAAACCACCTAATCTATTTAGTGGGTATATTTTGAGGGCAGTATAATATGTGAACATCATTGACTGATGTACTTTTAACTTTGGTTAAATGTGGAATCTCCATGTAAATGCAGTCTTGGCATACACAGTAAGTTACAAAAACATTTCAAATACAAACTCAACTAGACAAATATATTGCTTTGTATGTCTGACTCTTGATACATGGTGTCTGTATACATTCTGACGTAGGCAGAGAAACATGAAGGGTTGCCAGCAATCCATATATATTACTTTTTATAGTATACAATTTCAAAGAATTCAAGCTTTAAGTAGAATACAGTTTGGTAAAGGGACAAAGAAATATATATACCCCTACAATTAAAATATAATAACAGAAAGACTAAAAATTGTTTTTGTCTAACTTTTATTTATTGACTAGAACATATAAATGGCTTTAGGCACTACTAAACAATAAAAAAAATGTGACTCACTATTGGGTCTTTTATCCATTTTAATTTATTTTGATGCTGCATGCAGTTTCTGAATATCTTTTGTGGATTGTAATAAAATAGCCGCAGTGCAATTTTGCATGTATGTCAAGCGGTGCGTGACCTGATATGCAAATTTAATACCAAGGTGCCAAAACTGAATTCATAATGTTTCACATCTACAGAGCTGTTTAAGGCAGTTTAGAAATCAATGAATATGTAATATGAAGGTGATAAGACCTAAATAAAAACCCTATTTATCTACTATGAAAAGTATTTATACACAGAATATTTAGCACAAGCAGAAAATGGACAGAGTTTCCAATTATATGGTTTGCATAAACAAATGTTGAACCATGTGCTTAGAATAGATAATAACATAGCTAGTTTCTTTGCATTATACTTTAGAAATATTTACAGATGTCTCTCTCTTACTGTATATATAAAATGAAACACTAAACTGAAGCAGCTTTTGAAGAAAACCTCTGAGGTCTCCTATTTATTTTTAATTTACAGTATACGGGGTGCTTCATTATAGGTTTCTGTTACTGGTTTCAGTTTATTAAAGATCAGTGAAATAAGATACACTTTTGTGAAGTCTCGTAGTTTATGGTGAAATAAGGGACATAAATTTAGCTGGTAATAAATAAGAATCAAATGTTTTCCATCTGCTTACCTTTAAAAGCAGAGATCTAATTTTGGAAGCATTTCAACTTTCAAGATCTTTCCCTGAACTGATGAAGTGATTATTTCTGTTGTTTTGTGCAAAAAGTTAATCTAGTGAAGTTTCAGGAGTTTACTAAATGATGCTTATGAGTTAGGTTGGCCTTTCAATCAGCCTATGTGTATGTGGAGATGCACTGGGAATCCAAGTCTAGATTGATGGCAATCAGTCCCAGCTACACCACTGAAAATATAAACTGTCTCCCCACAGGGGAAGGGAGAGTATCTGTGTTGGATTGGCTGGCTATGTCGTTTTACAGCACCCTGCCAGTCAGCACAGAGAGACATTTTTATCTCTTGGCTGGAAATAAGTTGCTACAGTAATGACTACCAATGCGTTGCGCAATCATGAAAAATATAGGGGTGCAGTAAGTTTTGAAAAATGTCCATCATGCCATATGTGTACTGCTGATATTTGGAAGAGATTTTGCATCCATGTTGCTAGATGCCAAGGTCCATCATAGGAAAAGTCAGAGCATTACGCTGAGAGATGAAATAATGGTTTGAAATAGCTGTTAATTAAGTTCTTGGGTAAGAAGCTAGAGGAAACTCAAACCCAAGAAGCGTACACCTTTTTTTCACACCTAACCTTAAAGCAGCACAGGTGTAGTTTTCCACTCTTGACTTAATGCCTTGAACCTCAGCAAGAATTTACAATACATCTGAACACCTTTGTCTGATCAGATACAGATGAACAGACTAGGAGGTAGATATTAATGAAGATTTTAGTTTTTATCCTTTGTGTGGCTTCTAACCTGTGAAATTGCTGCCTCCTTCTGATAAATTAAGACTGGGGTCAGGTTTTGTTTCTGCATGAGTTTGACCATGTTTCTTCAGCAAGTGAAGAACTCATTTTATGAAGTTTTTTTTGGGTTCATGACTCAATTTTATTAATGAGATTGTCTATTAAAAAAATAAATAGTAGCCAGTGTACTGTCGATCTTGTACTTTTCTAGGCCTCAGTTATGTCCCAAATGCTCAGGTTAATTCTCTGTACCAAATATGCTTCATTAACTTTCCTTGAGGGGATGGCACCACGTTCCTTGGAGGAGAGGACATCCGCATTTCCCTTGCTCAGAGGTGCCCCACGGGATCTTTGTTTTAAAAGGATCCATATGGATCCTTCTGTATGGAAATGGAGAGATCCCTGAGGTTGCCCTCACAAAATTATCTTTGTATTGCTTTTGAATTTCTGCATGATCCTGAGGGGTACTGAGCCCTCATGGTCTCATAGGGCTCATAGGGCTCTCCTCATAGGGAGACCATGTCCTTGCCAGTCCTAAACCTGCAGTAAAGGGTCCCATGAGGATGAACCCTGGAGCCATTCTGTGGAGAGATTTACCTTTGTCCTCTGCTAGAACACCACAGTGTGCTTGTAGGAACTGTAGTGTGCTGTTGTGTTCTCCTTTGGTTGTTCACACATAACCAGTGAAGGGGCTGAAATGCCAGAATGTATGAATTAATATAGTAAATAAATGAACTAGAATATATGTGGTTTAGTAAATAAGTGAAAGGGAATATATTTTTTTTTCTGAATTGAAGTGAAACATACAGCATTCTTAGAAAGGAATATTTCTAGTTCTGAATTTTTTTTCTGAAACATAGTATCCTAGTATTCACAAATTTATCTTTAAAACTGATAAGCATTACTGTCAATTTGCTGGAAATTTTATTTTTGATCTTAGCTATGTTTTTCCCTTTCTCTCTTAGAGACACTTTTAGACTGTTTTTTAAAAAGTAGAGTTTTCCATGGAATGCAAATTCTGGTTTCTAAACAAGTCACAGAGCGCAGGATCGTGTTACAGTAAGCACTTTGGGTTATTTTTCTCCAGAATCATAGTTCCCCTCTCCAGCCTCTTTCACAGAGGATAGAGGAGAACAGCAGGAAGAGCTGTTGGTGCAGAAGGAACAGGATAGGGCAGGAGATCATCTCTTTCCTTTGTACAAATTCCAGATTTCCAGAGATCCTCTGGGCTATAATAGAGATTTGAGCTTTTACTGTTTTGTTTCCAGGTTCAGCTTTGAGGTTAGAGGAAAATTCCATCCTCACACCAAAACAGAGTGGTTTTGCATTAAGCTGATCTACTTAACCTTTTTTTATGCAAACTCTAAAGCCACAGTACTATGTGTGGCTTTGAATTTTTTGTGAATTTTAGACAAGCAGTTGGACATGGACCTACAGTGCAATGACTGATTAGTCAATGCCTCTGAAAATAAATGGAAAATCTTAGTGTAGGAGTGAGAACTGAGACCCTATTATCTGACAGTAAGCTTCTCTTGGGATTTCTTCTTGTGCAGAAAGGAGTAGTGCACCTTTACACATAAAGACTCAAGCTACCAGTTCAGGGAAGCCTATACTCAGAAAACACATTTCTCTGAAGTTCATTTTGTCATCCTGGAGACTGCTCTCCTTTAAAATATACTCCTAAATTGGGAGTATTCTTGTGTTACAGATTTGTTTTAGTTAGTTTTGCTGCTTCTCATAATATCCATCCAGGAGAATATTAATAAAGAAAGCATTTGGTACTTAAAACCTAATTTTCTTATTTTCTTGCTGGTTTAAATGTCTTTATTTGTGATTTTTCTGTGCATGTCTTTTAATGAGTGTCATTCTATGAAATATGCCATTTTTTCCATGACTAACCCATGAAATTTGTCATTTCTGTTTCTGTGATAGGCATGAGTCTTGCTTTGTGATTAGCAAGTGAAGTTCAGAAGAGTGTGGTTTATTAGCATGGATCTTTTCTCTCCAAAAAACACATGGCCTCTTAGTCTGGCCCCAAACTAGACTGTAACCCAAAGCTTAATATTTCTAATATTAAGGGATAGCTGTTTCAAGTGAGCATTTTGCTCCTTTCTTGAAGTGTTTATTCAGTTAGGTAACATAGTGCCATTGGTGGAGTTTACCTTAAATGCTTGGGTTCATTGCCTTTGTTTTGTAGCTTGCTTGTATTCACTCAGTTTGGCATATAGGGAGGAAGCACAAGCGTTCAGCAGAAAAAAAATCAGACACTTATAAGAATGTCATGCAGCAAAGCAGATTACCGTAACAGGCTCAGCTAAGAGTTGAATCCCCAGTTTGAGTGCAAAATCTATAGCAGAAAGTGAGGCCCTTACTATTTAATATATAGTAGTTACATAGTGAGTTATAGTGATATATAGTGCATTATATTTTAAATACTGAAGCACTGTTTTATTAATTTTTTGGTCCAGAAAAAAAAAAAAAAAAAAAAAAAAAAGATTTGGCTTTATTTTAAGTGTGTGGTCAGAATGAATTAATTTGCTCTTCCTGGAAGAATACTTATCATAATGGATTCATGTGGTATCCATGTGCTTGTCACACATGTTCTTTTTTATACACATCCCTCTAATTCCATTTCAATGCCACTTTAATTTAGCATTAGTTAATGGACTCCACATAAAGGTTGCTAATTTTTTATCTGGATTCTCCAACTAAATTTCTACTTTTTAAAACTGCTAAGCTGGAGAAGAGAGCACTAAATATTAATAGCAGCACTGAAAATGTAACAGAATTATCTTCCTTTTTGTCTGTTGATTCCTTTTTGCTACTTTACTAATTAATAAGCAAAACAATAAAAGGCTAGTATTTAGTAATGAAGAATTAAATACATTGTTGGAAAAGAATGTTCAGGATACCTACACGCACCAGTTATCAGTGACTCTTGGTCAACATGGGAAGATGTGCATATCAACACTGCTGGGGGCAGTGGAACAAGAGTGAGAAGAGCTACCAGTTCAACTGAGGAAAGCTGCTTACATTAGGAGCCCACCTCTATGTGTAACTGACAGAAGTAATGACTTGCTGGGGCTGAATTAGGAACCTCATTGCCGAAATTATATGGTCTTATTTCTCAAGAGACACCGACCTAAATCTAAGATGGGTGGTGCGAATATCTCTTAATATATAAAATCTACAGAAGTCCAATCTTAACAAGTTTCTCCATTGACTTCATTAGGGTTTGACTTAGGTTGGATGGGCCCACAGTATGGTGTGAGACAGCCCCTGTATAAACCAAGGTAGAAAAGATACATTATGATAGCCAGTCAGGAAAAGAAAATACTTCAATGGCTAGATTGACTCCAGTTGTTTATTATATATTATTTATTATCCCATAGAAAGTCTTTTTCCAATAAGACTGGAGCTGAATTTTCATAGGGAGTTTTAAACAAAAGTGGCTTCATGTCAAATTTATTCTGGAAAGGTCAACATTAGTTTACATCAAAGGTTTGGGTTGTTGAGAAACAATAACATAAGGTCATAATTTTAGCTTGTTTGAAAAGCTGCAATGAACTGTTTGCCAGAGATTCGATCTCTGGTAAACAGGCCCCTCTAGGCTAACTTGGAAAAGCTTGCAAATGCACTGACGCTCTTTGCCCATTACGTTCAGGATGAAAAGCAGGCCTGAAAGCTGCCAGTGGTTTTGGTTCTTCTTTCTTTAATTTTCTTTGTTGTTTGTTTTTGTGTTTGGTTTTTTTTTTGTTTTTTTTTTTTTTTAATCTTAAGAGTGAAATCACTTAGAGTAAAAACAAAAAATTATGGAAGGTGGAAAGAAATGTACAAGGAAAGCAGAAAGGGTCATGACACTTAGACCACAGATTAATCTAGTTTTACAAGTGCATGGTGCAACTGGAAGTTGCAATAAGAGCTGTTGATCCTAAGGGGCCTTTAAAAAAATGTTATAAACTACAGGCTGAAGCGCCTTTACATTTGTGTGAGCATGGGTCAGAATTAAAAGCTTCCCTTTGTAAGGGAGGAGGAAGCCCTTGCTTAGCTGAAGGAAGGCTCTCTGAAGTTTCAGGACAGCACCTTTTCCCAAAGCTGGAACAAGCCATTTTGTTCTTTTCTGAAGGCTGCCCATGGCTGGCCATTGCAGGCTGCTAACCCTGGCCTTCCCTAAAACTTGTTTCGGAGGGTGGGCAGGAGATGCCTTGCTGCAGCTTTGCCTCTGCGCTGCCAGTGCTCACCAGCTGGTGGAGTAGGTGGCTTCAGTGCTCAAGCAGGAGCAGGTGAAGGGCCTGCCCAATCTTTATATGGTCAAGGCCTCTTTCCATCCTCTGAAGAATAATGTTTTTCTCCTTCCTGGTCACCTCCCAGAATGAACCTTGCAATTGTTTGGAGACCACGAAAATGTTAAAAGGAACTTGTTTAACACAAATACTGCAGCTGTTTGTCAGTCTTCAGGAATCCATGTGTCTTTGCGCATTCGGTTATTGGAGTGATGTAATTTCCATGCTTTCACACACATGGAAACTATAATATCTTATTACAGATGTAGAGTCTAATGATTAACATACAAAAGAAGATTGTCTAATTCCATGCAGTAAAGAACCACCTTTTAAAAAAAGCAAGAACAATAGAGTTATGATGCTGTCTTTAACTCTGAGTGAACTTTCTGAGCCTCATTTATTGGGGTGGAATATTTGGCCTCTGGGGCATGTTGAAGCCCTAGAGTCCATTAGGATTCAGTGACAGACCTTATGATGCGAGTATCCAGTAATTACCCAAATCCTTTGAGTACTTTTACTCACAGTTCTGATTTTTACTCTAACATTGCTAGTGGTACTAATTTTTAAGTTCTTCACAGACTTCTATTCGTTACCCCTCAGTGATGTGCTAATTAGAGCAGCCAAATGCTACAAATGAGTCTGTGTTTGCGATTTTTCAAGGACTGGAGTCTAATAATTTTCTCCACCACTATAAAGATGTCATGAGGTAATGTGTAAAGTTGTGCTGTGGGAAACCAAACAGAGAGAGAGGGAAATAAAGCATTCAAGGGTATCTGATTTACCTCCTCTGGATACAGTCATGCTCATGCACTCTGTGTTGGAATAGCTGGTGTGCATAGGGTGCTCTGCAGCCTTGCACTTTCAGTTGCATCAGTGTCTCCTTCTTCCTAAGAAAGAGACATACTTTAATACTCATAAACATTTATTTAATCATTTGAGTCTGGAAAGGGGCACCTCCAGAAAGGCTCCACGAAAATGTCTGTTCTTCAGAACAGCCAATAAACAAAGTCTGCTCTTAGACTGCCAAAACCCAAGATCCACCTAACTAGACAAAAGTCTATGAATAGGGAAATGCCCAAAGAAAATACTTGGATTCAGTCTCTCTTCCCCTGAAATACTTTCTACAAAAAAGTAAAAACAATCTGTTTTCTTTTACAAACAAGCACTCTAAAGCAGAGACACCTTTCTTGCAAGCCTGGGACAAGTGTTTCAAAGCATCGGAGCACATCATGGCAACTGTAAAGCCTTGGGAAAGCATATGATAAGGAAACCCGGCTTTCTGAAGGTAGACATCTCACCTGTCTTGTTGATCTAACTGAAAAATACATTACAATGTATATTGACTTAGTACTATACCTTCCAATAAGGGTTCAAAGTTTCATAAGTGTTTACCCATTAGAAGTGGCATCTTCCTTCAACATATGCCTGGTCTACATGAAGAAGGGTGGTGGGACCCAGCCCCCAGAAGACCAGCACTAGCACTTTGTTACTGGGGCTTATCTGTGGTTAACCTAGTAGCACAGAACACCCTTATATTCATACTAAGTTTGGAATTTCTTAGCAGAGAAATGATCCAGTGCCTCAAGACAGTATGCAGACTTCACATTTAGGCTTGCCTTGAATGCATGCACATCATGCTAGACTATCCCATAACAGAGACAACAGTAAAAGCAGTTGCTCATCCACTCAAGGGCTGAACAAAACCATTCTGAAAAGAGACAACCTGCTTTTCTTGAAGGCAGTGGCAAAAATTGCACTCTTCAGCAGTTTAAGATTGAAAACTCCCCTCCTCACTGCCCTTTTTTGTGTTCCTTGATGCTTTATAAAAGGGTTCAAAATCTGTTCTGTAACACTATTTGACTAGATCTATGATGATGTATGCCAGAACATGTCAAAATAATTGTGTGGTGACTATTCTGGGTTAAGGAGAATCATATTTAATGTTACTAATTTTCACATTATTTCACCCATAAAAATCTTTCTAGCAGCAAAAGTTTTATTGCACTGTATTTCAGAGTCTCTAATTTATTCATGGGATAAATGTTTCATATAATGAATTTTCTAGTAAATGTATTCTGAAATTCACATAGAAGCAGGACCACTGTAAAACTGCACACAGTTGTACTAAAAGATATGTATTTCCCCCACTGGAAAGTTTGGAGGGCAAATTCTATAGCTTTCTGCCCTTATAGCCCCAGTTTCTTCTTTTATTAAGGTTTAGCAGCTGTAATAGATTTATTGTAAAAATGCTACCACCACATAATATGCAAGTTAGATCCTAAATAGGTTTACATGTACAGTCCTTTGCACAATCAGAATATTATTAAGCTAAATCATGAGGATCATGAGGATTAACCTTATTTTTAGTGTTTATATTGCATTGTCTTTGTTTCCATTTCACATCATGTCACTTGCAGGTAGGGAGCAAGAGGTCTTGAAAGCTCACATTCTTTTTGCTGTAATAAGGCACTCTAATAGACAAGCATAGTGTTTGAAGAAGAGACAGAGAAGAGCTCTGTAGAGACCGATTCTACTGTCTTTTGCTGGCATCTTGTTCTTATGTTAAAAATGGCACTCATGTGAAGTAACACGTACAGAGCAGCACAGAGATCATAAGGACACAACCACAAACAATGTATTAGTGATCTTAGGTTTCTCCCTGAGTCAGTATAAAGTCATTTGGCTGTAAACTGTCTAATGCTGCATATACCAGGTACAAACCCAGTTTTTCTATCAGTTGAAATACCTCACAGTCCTACAGCAGAGAAGTAAGCAAAAGATGTTCCTCAAATGCTTCATCCTTCAATACCAGACAAAATTCATTACCTTGGAGAGTAAGCCTTTCATGTACTACTAAAAAGGGAGCTCTAACCATGTTGTGTTGCACTGGTGAAAATTTTGAGGATAAAACTGGTCTTCAATAATAAAATTATGTCACAGGGACAGTTATCCTCAAGCTGAGTAAGTTTCAGGGACAAATTCACTGCTAATCAAATGGTTAACAACAGATTGCAGCAAAGCAGATCTACCCTACTGCCATATACAAAACACACCCAGTGATCAACACTGACATAGTCATTAGCTACAGTTACCCCTCTATACAGAAGTAACACCCATGTATTTCTGACTGTGTGGTCAAGGCAAACATTTATCCGTAATCAGAAAAAAGAAGTGTTTCCAGTGTCTGGTGAATGGACTGGACATCTTCAATCTGAATGGGTATAGTCTCCCAATGAGTCTCCCTTAATTTCATTAAGGTTCCTTCTTAAATAAATGAGGTAACTGTTGCCCAAATGGTAGCTCTGTTTTAATATTCTTTTTAGGATATGGGAATCTTAGGATGTGAATCTCTGAGTGACCAGATGCATAGGAGCAGGTATTAAACTGCTACAATCTAATTGATATATGCTGCTATCAGTTCTGACCCAGGTAATAGCGCAGCTAAAACAATTTCGAGTGGGTCGAAACATCCCTGGAGTACTTACTGCAGTGATATCAAAATCTTGAAGCAATGTGTCTTAAGTCCTGTAAATCATGTTAGACTTAATGAAACCTTCTGCAAGAGTATTCCCTATCTATGATGTGTTCAGCTGCAGTCTGTTGACATTTTGGATATGGTTTTAAGTATTGTGTAAACTTTTGATTATGATGCACTCTATCTGAAAGGATTAAAAAAGGGTTGCTTTTCAATGGTTCATTTTTGTGGAGATCTTAATAATTGCAAAGGAAATTCCTGAGATCCAATAAATTTCATCGTAATGTTTTGATTTCTTTTGCCCTAAGGAATTTTTCCTTATGAAAACCTTGAAACCAGATATGTGTCTGTTGCATACACAATGTCTGTTTCAGCTGGTTAGATACAATTGAGTCAGAGCAACTTCATACTCACGTTGCTTTAGTACATAAAATTTATCTGCCTCTTATTTACCAGTAAGCTATAAATGTTGTCCTTTGGAAGGGAAGTTGCTATATAATGACAGGAGAAAGATAACAGGTGAGACTGCAGACACACAGGCACACATTCTTCCCTCCAAAACACATGTAAATCCATTTGACATTAATGAGGACAACATGCATGTAGTGAAAAGCAGACAAGACTCCATAATAAAAGTTATGCAATAGGAAGCACTTAAAATGCCATAGCAGACTGTTTTCAAATATTTGCTTATCATTCTTACTGTCCTTAACATGCATAAAGGCCTAAATCTCTGAGAAATTATGATTGTGCTATGTTTTTTTCCTGATTTATTCCTCCATAGTGTTTTTTATTGGTAGAAACTAACTTCTGGAAGAGAAGTAAATTCTGCTATGTTATTCCAGAATATACCTGGAATAGACAAATTCCAGTGGTCATTGTTTTGTTCAGGGTTTCAGAGCTGTGGAACTGACAGCTGTACTCCACTCTATGTGTACTTTTATCTAGTGTATTCAGGTACACTAGCCAGTTTCAAATGCTTATTTTAGAAGGGAGTCAAAGAGCTTCACTTTTACAGGAAACATTCAGCAATTATGAAATTCAAGTTGGCTAATTAAGCCCCACAGACCAATAGTAATTTTAGAAAATGTGGTTTGTAATGCCAGAAGCCCTAGTCTGCATTTACAACCAACCGTTTATCAAACTGGATATTTTATCAAACTGGATATTGTCACCCACAAGCACATAAAAAAATAAGGAGGAAAAAAAAAAGAAACAGACAAAAAAAAAATCATGAGACTGGCATTACTTATCATGACATTTAAAAAAGTAATAAGGTCTTATGTGCTTTTATTTGCTTTCTGGTTTCCAAATGAATAAGGGTAACATTCTGAAGATTTTCTCTGGGACTGTGTAAGATAGAAAGCTCTTAAATAAATTGAAACTAAGTTCTTTGTTTGAGTAAATGATGTAGTAGCTTAAGCTTTAAGAGAATCACTAAATGTCTCAGAATTCTATGCAAACCTGGTGGCCTAGCACTGTTTCTTCAGAGTTGGTAGATTTATCCTAATGCTTGCTAGTTAAAGGCAAATACCTTTAAAAAAAATAATGGTGTTGCTATATTTAAAATGGAATTATCCTTATTTCTGTAGGAAGTCTTATACCACACAGATACTACTTGTTTCCATAAATAAGATATTTTTTTCATAAAAGGTCTCAGAATGCATGTTTGCTTCCGTAATTTCTTTAATCTTAGTAAACATAGTGTTGTTTCACCTTGTAACCCAAACCCTGTAAGTTGTGCTTTTCTGAAAGGAACTGACATACATGTACAGAGGGGACTTTGGAGGGCAAGGTATGGCAAGAAATTGCTATTTAGTGAGAACAAACATTCTGAGTATAAAGCTTTCCAATCCTATAAATATTAAGCTTCATAATAACAGAGACCATACTTAGTTCTGCCATGGCTGACTGAAAGGGTCTTTTTAAACCCTTTAGAAACATTAAACCAGTAGTCCATATAACTCTGACTTCTTGTCAGGAGAAGTTCTTTTGAGTTCTGCTCATGGGCTTTAAACACAGGGCCCTGGCTTTGCCTTGTTGAATATGGAAGGGTCAGAAGAGGGAAGCAGAAGCAGCAGAGTCCTCTCAGTTGTAATGCAAGAGGGACCACACCACAGAGACCCATCAACACTGTTGATAAGACAGCAAAAAATGCTGACAGCTCCCACCACTCCATACTGTCTGGAGTGTCTTGTCTGTGTAGGCTTTATTGTCATACTACTTTCATTACTGTTGTTTATTGAGTTGATAAATTATGACAAGTCTTAAGCTACCAGTAGTGTACCAGCTAAGTCAGAGAGTAAAAAGGTCACTTTGGTTTTCTTGGGTCACTGGAGAGCTGAGCTCTGCTGGTTTCTTTTTGTTGCGCTTATCTGGCTCAGGTTCTGAGTCTTTTTTTGTCCCTGGGTAGGACAGTCCCTGTCCTTATCTGGTGGATCTCCTGAGGTGACATCCTGCAGCACTCTGGCTCATGGAATGAGTTCATCATTTAGTATCCACGGGGTTCGGGCACCTGGTCTCCTAATGTGGGTCTGTGCCTAGCTTTGGCTCTAGAAAAGAGACAGTCTTTATTTGGAGGCAAAAGTACATCTTGTTTTAATAGTATGTGAAAATGCTTAGACTCTCTTTCTAAGTTTAGAACAGTCCACGTACATTTCCATCTCACCACAGGGCTTTTTATCCCGCTGGAGCAATCCAGACTGGCCTAATTCCTTTAGTCACCCTCTGTATATGTAAAAGTTGGTACAGAAATCTGAGTCCCCTGAGCAGTTCCCACTCTGAAGAGAAAGCCTCTTTCGAAGCAGCAGTGGTTTATTCCTGGCCATTCTGGGTGAAGCCTGTCAAGTATGCTTACTCGAGATAAAGCTGTTGGCTCTCAGCACATCTGTGCACGGTGCTCCTGTGGCTGACCTTGAGCATTTTCATGTTGGCATCACCTTTCACAACCTGAATCAGCATGGTCATACTGTAAAAACTGTAGTTGAACGATCTGCCCAACTTATAATATCCTTTACATTTCCCTCAGGCTTAGATACTCAATAGATGTTCTTGGGTGATCATATCTTTTTTGAAAATCTGACTAGACCTCTCCAGCAAAATGTGCTGATGCTGAAAGCTTTTGAAAATCTGACCCTTATAAGAAATGTACAGGCCATAGAGCAGAAATACTCTGTGATACAGTATTGATGTAGCTAGTACTTTCTTTTGCTGTCCAGATCACCAGGTCACTCTGTGAGCACAGGTGTAACACAATTCCTTAGCACTGTCCTATAAAGGATGCCTGGTCAGCCACTGCGTTTTACACTTTCTGGTTCAGGCCAAATAAAGCATCCATCCCAAACACGGTTAGGTGTGAGGAAGTGTCAACAGCTGTGGCAGAATATGTATCTGAAATCAGTGATAATTTTAAAATAAATTCCACTTTTTTAGGTCTTTGTCAATCAGTGCTGTTGATAGCTAAAGCTGCTCTCTAGACTTTTCTTTCCTAAGGCAGCTGTATCCATTAATTAATACCAGGGATTTACAAATCCTCCAGTCACTCCTTTCTCGGTGCTGCTCATTATCTGCAGAACATCCCTTCTGCCTCATCAGCCCCGAGTCCCTGCCATACTCCCAGTGGGGTGACACAGTGGGCACCACTAGGCTCATTCTCATTCTTCATAGATGCAGAAAAGATGTTTTGAACATGCTGGTGCTAAGAGTTGTACCTGTCTCAAAACAGGGTAATGCTGTGTTCTCTTCCCTCACTTGAGGTATCCTCTAGAACATAATCAACCAACTGAAAGAGTAAATCTTCCATACAGCCCATTCCAGAGAGAGTCTGTCACACTCAAACACTGTAAACACTAACCTCCTTATCCCAACCCTCCCTGTAATACCCCCTCCACATCTTTGTCCTCTTCTCTGCTTACAATATCCATTTTTATCTTTTCTGTTACATCACTCCCACCACACTGTATTAATCATCTGGCCACTATCACATTACACTTAATAAATGAACAAGATCTAATACAAAAATCCCTCCAAACCAGATGACTTAATACTCTTTTATGCTTAACTCCTTATTTTATTCCACAGATGTGTTGGAAACAGTCATGAGTGTTCTGTAGTAGATTAAATGCTTTTAACAAAGATCGTTTAAAATATATGTAGTTTATATAAGCTATTTTAAATACTGCTGTTCTTTTGTGTTTGATGGAGTATTGTACATCCTGTTTTCATTTAAAAAAGAGAGAAAAATGATATTTTTGTGTGCTAAAAAGGACAAATTCTGCAAAGTTTCAAGCCTAGTTTAACATGTGGCTCTAAGGTTACATATTCTCAGACTAGTCCATGTCAGAGCTGGAACAGGCACCACTAATCATAGCCATAGTATTCCCTGAAATACCTTGGTTTCAGGGGCAAAACAAATCACCTTCAAGAGCACAAGTTCAGCTCTGCCAGGAGCCACCAGCCCCTGACTGAGCCTCCATTTTGTTTGCTTTTGTGCTCCCTGATGCACATCACCTTCTCGTGTGTTTTGCACCTTAAGCAAAGTTGAATTTGTTTTTGGTAATTCTTCGCCCTGCAGAGCTTCCATGCCCAGGTGAAGTTGCCATCCACAAAGCTTTGATAGATGGATCTGCTACCCCATTCCCCCTTCAGGACCTCACATTTGGGGTCTGAAGCCCCTTTCTGACCTGTTTTCTTACCATAATGCCCCAGTTGTGCATGCACATTCCAGTGCTTGTTCTCTGGTGAGCACTCTGCTGTATAACTTTTCTTTCCATGAGTTCCAGTGAGCAGGATGTCCTGTGCACCCCAGTGCAGTGTGTCAGCTAGCTGTGCATTATACCTTCTTACTCCAGGAGGCAGCACAGGTGCTGGGCACCTTATTGCCTTATGAGCACTGTGTTTTTCCTGGGCTGATGTATCCCACTGTTCCAACAAGCCAATTCATAGAGGTGGCATTAGCAGTTGTCTCTCCCTCGTCTTTATTGTATACTAAAGATACCACTAGTGCTTTTCAGTGTTAATTTCAACTCATAACCTCTTGCAATTTTATCCCAAAATGGGTATAGAAAGAAGCCTGATAGAGCTTTTGGTCTGAACTAGAAACACAAAGAAAACCCTGAATACCCTGAAGTATCAACAAGACCTACTCAAACATGTTCTGTGGGCTGTAACACATCACCTGTGCTGTGGGAAATTATCTGTTAGTGAGAAGATGCCTAAAAGAGAGAAGTAATAGTGTTTTCTGAACAGTATTGTGATAGGGTTAAAATAGGTGAACAAAAATACCCTCCAATAATTCTCTTTATTTACTCACAGAAGAATCTTTAGTTTCATTATCAAAAAAAGAGGATGGTCATGCACAACTCACAAATTTTCACTGTTTTGGGTTTGCCTGGAATGTCCTAATATTTGCCTGTCATTTGCTGAAAGACACAAATTTTTATCTTTCTGTTTGCAATTTTTTCACCCTACAACATTTTATGGAACACATTAGGTTTCTAAATTGAAATAGCAATGACCCTTGTATGAATGTGAAAAACTAAACTCTGGACTTTGAACACATCTGAGGTTTAAAAACACTGGTAAGTAGGTATGGCATTAGGTGATTAATAGAAAGAGGTTGAACTTTGCATCTGGTGTAGCTACCGTAAAGCTTTACTGGAAAATGTAAACCAAATTACCTGAGTACTGGAAAATTGCATTTGAAAATAATCACAGTTTCATTTAGTTTTATCATGCAGACTGACAGCTGGAGGAGACTCGGTCTGCCGAACCCCCAGATCAACAAGTTTTGCCTCTTGACACACAAGGGTGGGAGAAGATGCTCATTTAAGACCAGTAAACAGCCACTGCTGTGAATTTCTAATCCTTTCATTAAACCTCACTCTTCATGATTGCTGGCTACATTCACTTTCCTCTCTTTTAATTCACTATCTCCTAAATTACAATAATTGAAAACACATTATGACCAAGAAGGGGAATGGAAAAAGCTAAATAGACAATCACCTTGTAAACATCTTGTGATGGTGATGGCTATTAAACAGGAACGTTCAGTACCAACTGAGGCACAGGCGAGCTTATCCAAGCAAATCAATGCAAGTTAATCTTTCAGTGTCAGCTGGCTGAGTTTTGGACTAGTGATGAATGCCTTGACTGGAAAGATGAAATGCTGGAATGCCAGGCACTGCTCTGACAGCTACAGATGGTGCCAATTACTGCCAGTAGAGCCTGTCCTGCTGTGAGCCCAAGATGTCTGATTTGTGGTCACAGAAAAATGAAAAAGAGGTTTCCCAGCTGGGCCTGTCACCTGTCCTATATTGCTCCATAGCAAAAATGGTATTCATGTTCTAAAATCAAATTTCTTTGTATATTTATGCTAATGATCCCACCATACTAATTGCCAGACATATGCCTTGGAAAGATACAGACACTATTAGAGAATAGAATTTTCCTTTCCCTTGATTAAAATAAACTCCAGAAATTACACAAAAGTTAGAATAAAATGCAGTGTTGAAATAAAGGGAAAGGAGGTGAAAGGAGGAAAATCATGTAATTCAATAGCACAGGCAGACATTCTGTGCTTAATTTTTCTCCATGCAGTTGAAAGGGATTTGCAGGCTGTAAATCAGAACAGGATCTAGCCCATGGTCTCCAGTCTTACCATACTGAGCTTGAATGTTAATATAAGCCTTTGTATGTTTGAGCCTTTTTGTGTTTGTTTTTTATGTGCCGTCTTATTCCACCATTACCCAAGCTATACAAATTGTCATTTATTGTACTTTCACGTTATTTCCTGCCTCTGTGATATTTAAAAGGATTAGTCTAGACATCTGTGATCTATAATTGGCTTTTTCCATGAAAGGGGATCAGCTGTAAGAACTTAAGCAACCCAGACTTATTTTACTTGTGATACTTGAAAGCCTTCTGGACAGAGCACCTTTGCTGCAATGATTTAACACCAGGTTACTCAGTGTGCAAATGCAGCTTCAGCTAGCCCTTTGCCATTGAATCCACTGTGATTTTATCCACCTGAAAACAGCCCATGTGTTTTAATTAAAATACATTTTGAAGTAACTGGTTCCAGGTTTGGCTTGCTTCAACACTGTGCTGTGAAAAGGCACCTGATAGAATACTCAGACACAGAAATATATTTCCATCCTGCTTTTATCTATATATTAAATTAACAATAGCATAGTAATTATCCTTATTGGAGCATGAAATACAAATCTGCGTCTTTTTTCCCTGTCCTTGGAACTCATTTACGACAATTTGCTTAATTGTTAGGAGCAAGTAATGGGGGATGGGGGGCAGATGACTTATTTCAATTTTATTAGACTCAACCTTTGCTAATGAAGCTATTTTTCCTTCAACTTAAAACACAAATGTTTAAGCAAATTTTAAAATTCATTTAACAATAGTAGCATATCAGTAGAGAAACTGTAATATAAAAATAACTCTTATAGCAACTGTGGAGTGGAGTAGACCAAGGTACCTTTAGGTCCTGGCAAGAATCACAGAGTATTTGGTGCTTCCAGATAACTGCTCAGTTTCCAGTTACAATTCCACCATAAAACTTCTGAGAACAGACACTGAGTTCCCAACAGCTATGAATGATAAATTATAAACTTTCAAGTGATCATTTCTTTGAGTATTTGGGATTTAAATGCTATTGATAAAATGAGAGAAGGAAAGAAACGACATCTCTTAATTTTTCTTTTGTCAAGTGATGAAGAAGGCTGAGACACCTGGGAAGTTTGGGAAGACTTTCAGTATAACAATAAATTGCAGTAGCTTTCACATGCCTGTTATCTGAGAATGCCATTAGGTTGCAATCTTGTATTTATTACTAGGTTTGCTTTTCCTATCTCATAGTTACTCAACAACTAAAACCAAATATATAGGTTTTGCTGCCACAGATCTCTTGTTTTAGCACACACCAGTGAAGTCACTTGCTTTTACTGGTTCCATTTTGCTGTGTGAATTGCCTGTATTTAAAGACTCTATCATTAGTATAAATGCATAGAAAATTTGCTGGACTAGTAGTGGTAAGAATCACATGGAAAGCCGTTACCAGGTGGGTAAGATCCATAGGCTCATTCCCAGGTAGAGTAGTGGGAATTGCAGGTTTGGTAAAATGAAGTCTTTCAAGCTCCTTTTTTATCAGCAAAGCAAAGGGGGCAAGCTAGAGAAATGCTGCATTTAGGGCTTAATCCTGCAGCTACTGAATATGCAAACCCGTCCTGCCGGTCCCGCAGTGGATCAGATACCCAGAGCTGTGGGCCAGCGGGCCAAGCCCAGGGCAACTTTCACTGGTCTGTTGTCAGAGTGCCATTAGGCTCCAACCTCTGATTTGTTACCAGATTTTTTCCCCTACCTCTAATTATCCAACAGCTAAACCCAGATATATAGAGTTTGCTGCCAAGGGTCTCAGCTTCTCATAGAAAAATATTTCAGTTGTCTTCTGAACCACTTTTTCATTTCCGGACTGCTGGGAGAAGAAGGATAAAAAGAGTGAAAGCCACAGCAGTGGGCCCCTGAGTACAGTGTTTTTGGGGGCAGATAGGCTGTTTTCTGTAACATTAAACCTGGGGAGATACTTAACCACTTTGCCTCAGTTCAGCATGTCTAATACTTGGCACAAATCAGTGTATTCGTGTTTCATTCAGCTTGGCTAACAGCCAGCATAGAGACTCTATTTTCATTTTTGAATTTCACTTGGCAGATCCTTAAAAGTCACTGGAGAACTTTGCCTGGGTAATAAAAAGCAACTTTTTTATTGAAAACTAATTATTTTTTCAGCTCCATGTGCCAGCTGTTTAAAAATGTTGTGGTCACGTTAGCGCATACTTTAATTACAGAGTTCTAGAAAAATGCAGATCCTATTGTGAAATGTTCCTCACAGCAGTCAGTAAGCCACTTATTTGCAGCCACATCCAAACTGTTAAAACATACAGATAGATTTTTCGGCTACAACTAAGTATCAATTAACACTAAAGCACAAATATCAGGATAAAGCATCTTCCTGGTTTGTGTGGAAAAAAATGTGAATTTAATGCCAGAAGATGAAGTTTGTGAGGACGTGGATAATACTGAATAAGACTTTCAGAAATGCTTAGTGCTTTCCCAGCCACTAGGAACACCAGACTCAAGGTACTTCTGAAATTTCTTCTATTCCTAGGGAAAAATCCCTTTAGGCATCCCTGTGCATCAGTGAGCACATAGATGCTTTTGAAAATCAGGCATGAGAAGACTCCTGGGATGCTGTAGTGCTCTCTGCTCACTTAGGACACAGCACTTGGTTTGGGAGGAGCTGAGCCATTCAGTGCAGCAACACAGGCCACTACACCAGAGACAGTTTTTTGGCAGTTATATCCCTGAGTTGGATGGGGTTTAGGTCTCAGGAAAAGAATAGGGGCGAGAACAAGAAGATCAGCAGGGAGGACAAGCGCTACATGAACCAAAGCAGGAGGTCTTTTTCACTTTGAACTGAGCACCACAGGGATGGTGGGAGCTGGGTCGCTCTGTGCAGCTGCAACTTCCAGCGTTCCTACATTCACCCTTCCTGTGTGACCCAGCTTCCTCCGCGGAGGAAGCATTTCTTCCAACACGCTGTCACATGAGACTTCATCTTTCATAGTGCCAGCATTTGCAGAACATTTGGCCTGCCAGATGCTGCTTCAAATTAAGGATGGGTCTGAGCCAAAATCTTGGGTTCAAACACCTTCAAACTTTGGGAAAGTCTGCATCCTGGTTTTATGGCTTTGCTCTATCCCTGCTTCATTTCAGTCTTACCTAGTTATAGTTTTTATATTCTCCTGCAATCAGAAACTGCAAAGAAATGTAAAGGGAAACAGAGTGGGTGGATGTCCATGGGAGAGTAGTAAAACTTTGCCTGGCTGGAGGCATGCTCACTTTTCTTGGTCAATTTATTGAATATATAAAAGGGATTATTCAATCGACATGAACAGTCCTGCATCCCTACCTTTTATACACTCTATTTTTGGTCATGCCTTTTATATAAAAATAAAGTACCTTTTCCCTATAATATTTGATTTGTTCCCATAAAAACTAATGTGTTGCATATATGTAGGCAGAATTTTTATGTAACTATGTAAACACTAGGGGAAAATGACAAAACAGATGGCAAGTAATTAAGCCATTTAAAGGTACTGTTGAACATGCAATACCAGACATGTATGTTTCTTCTCCATAACTTTTTAAATTATTCTTTGAGTTTGCTTAGATTTCATCTGACATAATTTTTGCTCTCATTGATTTGAAATTGATTTAAGATCCATTTCACCACTATTCCCAGATTAAGGGTAACTGTGTAGCAGTAGAATGTTACCACAGCAAACTGTAGGTACAATATTTGCTTATATTGAGTTATATCTAATTTGTTTCATTAGAGACAACTGGTAGCTGTTGTAAGAAACCTGTCCTAGAAATAAACAAAATCAAATGGAAATGTTAAATCATTCTGAACATTTATTTGACCAAAGAATGAATCAAAATAATGTGTCAACGCAGCTAAGGATGTCTTTAAAAACTGAAAAACCCAAACAAGGCTGGCTGTTTTGATACTGTGTAGTGTGACATTTTGTCTCAGGAAATGGTGAAAATCACGGAGATGAACCAGTTTAAGGTGAAGAGAGAAGAAACAAAAAGTATGTTTTAATGAGACATTTACAAATTGTTAAGCACAGAGAGAGGCACATTATGCTAGCACTTTGTCACTGTAAATACTGCAGATGTTGTTCCTCTGAGTTTGTCCTGAAGCATTATTAGAACAAAATATACAAGCATGCAGCCAAATCTTTTTGTGTTGATATTAATGCCTTTGACTCAGTCAGGTTTGAGGTGGGAATCCAGATCTGCCCCACCATCAGATAGTCATTAAGGCCCAAGACTAATCACCGTGACAATTAATTAACTCCATGCAGAGGCCAGTAGTGGTGTGATAGGTGGTGTATGCCTGTTGGTGGGTCTTCTCTGCAACACAGGAAACAAAAATCAAAATCCTGGTGGATCCATGACCTGTTTTAGGTGGATCCCCTGTGTACCTTACAGAGCCTGGCTTGCTTGCAAGCATTAGGGAAAGTGAGAGATTTCCTCTGAGAGCCCTTCCAAGGACTGATCTGTCCTCGCTGGCTTAGAGGTGTCCTGAGGGCAGCTAGCCAGCAGCAGCCACACTCCTGCCTGCCAGCACCAGAATCTATCAAGCCCCTGAGACTGGCTGCTACTCCAGTTGCACAGCTGGCCGTGTTGATCTTGTCCAAAAGAAAGCTTTCATCTGCTGCTTGTCAAATGTCCCTGGCTTGTCACTGTGGGCAGACAAACCCTGCCGAGCATCTGGGTTGAGCAGGCTCCACCTGGCTGGTTGTAGCAAGGGGACTTGGCAGTCAGAGGCATTAAGTTAGGAATTGAGAAACTCACAAGGGACCTAGCAGAAAGGACAAAGGAAAATTAGCTCAAGAAATCCCTCATGAAAATCAGAGAAAGGGAACTTCTTGCTGGGGAACAAATCTTTACAAGCAGACATGTCTCAGCAGAATAGCTCAGTGCATAACATACCCTGTGTTCATCACTTCATCACTTCATTTATTTCACTGTCCTTCCACATTTTCTTACCAGATCTTTTACCAGATTTTATTGTTAAACAGAAGAGATTTTATTGTTGTTGTTCCTATTACCCTGGAGCTATCAGGACTCTTTCCTGTTTGTTTCATGGCTATACTGGTTCAACTGGATTCAAGTGACGTTGAAAAATGTGCAGATGAAGGCATAAGCCGGCAACCAGGAGCAAGGATAGATGATCTGCTAGTTTTGTCTCTGCTCATTGCTTGGCTGGCTCCATTTGGCATGACTTTGCGCTGTTTAATGTGGTATAAGGAAGCACTCCTGCTTTGGGGTGAGATTGTGTCTGGACTTTCTCAGGTGGTGCATGTCTGTGAGGTCCTGTGGCAGTTGTCCCACAGGCAGCATCACCAGTTTCCCACTGGGTAGGTGGCAAAACTGAGTTTTACAGGAGTGAGAAAGGTCTGCAAGAGAAAAACATAGTGGTTTTGTTGTGTTTCCTATCAGACACTGATGGCTTCAATGACAGCTATCAAACCCCAAGGATTCCTAGCTGTTTCAAAAGCTCTGCTTACCTCCAATTTTTGCCAGGAATTGCAGTTATTTTTCTTCATGCTATATTTAAAAAATCCAGTTGAGCAAAAAGTTCATATTTTCTTAAACTCGATCATTCTTTATAAATTACTAATGTTTAATTTTTTTGGCTGCTAGACTTGGAAAGCTGCCATCTTCTTAATGTATCAGTGTGTATGTATGCACTCCCTACCACCAGTGAATGTAATTACTGTTTGAAAATTGTGGCTTTCAGTCTCACAAGCATAAAGAAATGTTTTAATTTGACAGTATGGCTGACAAAATACTGATTTGTTTTGGGACAGACCCTCACCTTGTTGCATGGAGACAAGTGTGAATAGGAAGCAAACCATTTCCAGATTTTCCAGCAGGACTAAATATAAGATTGGAACCTGTATTTAGAAAACATCCCCATCTATTATAGTTATTCTTTTTCAATATTAGCATTTTCCAGTAGTATGGTTTGATGAACCACTCATGGTACAATTAACTATTAGGAAAGAAAACTAAAATTAAGAACAGCCTTTGAGAAGCATTAGCTTATTTTATTGAAGACAGCTTGGTGTGCTCATGAAAAATAAGTGTTTATTCCACTTAGAGTACAGTGGAATAACGTAGAGAGTCTATGTAAGTGCAAACAGAGAAAAATACAATTTTTATGAATAAGATATGATGGACTACTTTCAGGAGTCAAGGTAATTGTAAAAGATCTATCTCGGCTGATGTGACAGCTTTATATTTTTGTCATGCCTTTGTAACACTGGAGATCATTAGGAACTGTCTCGAGGGAAAGGCACCTGTGTCTAAAATCAGTTTGGGCCCATTATCTTCAGTAAGAGAGTGCCTATACCCCAGGCATCCTGAATCCTCTGTTTACAGGGGGAGGAAGCACATTATGTAATGGATATTAATACAGTGGGACCCCACATTTCTAGAGCTCATTAATCCAAGTGACTGGGAGACTTGACCGTCAGTCTGTTTCTGTCTCTGCTGTGCCTCCTGCTCCTGCTGCTCGCAGGGGTTTTTACGTTTCCTGCACTCACTTTAGTTACTATTTCTTCTGTTTTCTATTGCTCTGCAATACTCATTTGCCATGAAAAATCTTTAGTATGAAACGTGAAGGATGCATACTGGCACAAGCAGGCGCCACAGGAGGAACTTTGGCGACAGCGTCCCCAGGTTTTGCTGTTAATGAGGTTCCTCTGCTGGTGTATGCATTGCATGGAGGAGAGGCTGAAACTGATAAAGGCACACTCCTTCCTGATATGGCCAGCCAACGAGCTTGTTTAGGTTTTGAATTTGAAGTTTCCAGCAGTCTGATTTGTTATGCATTGGTGGAGCCAAGTTTCCTCCTTTGCAGTAAGCTATCCTTAAACACATTATTTTTAAGGTGTTCCTCTAAGCACAGTGCTAATGTTGAAATAATGTAGCACACGGATACATTCTAATGTAATCTCAAGTGAAATGTGACTGTGAGATGCCAGCAGAAATGTATAATTAACATTTTTAAGTGTTGGTTTGAAAAAACATAGAAGATCAGATGCTTTTTATGTCCCTCAAAATACAATTTAGAAATGCAAAAAACAAAAGGTTGAGGTGACTGTTAAAGGTCTGACTTAACTATCTGATAGAAATTTTGTGGCTTTCAAACATCTGAGAATGTCTTCTGCTTTTCTTTTGAGGCTGAAAACACTATGAATTACCAAGTAAAAAATTTATTTATTCCCTGTTCAGTAATCAAAATCTGTAAGAAATGGCACAGTGTTACAGAATCAACATGTAAAAAACAAACTTTGAAAGACTTTAAAAAATAATCTAAGTATGTTTCTTCTTTATGTGCCTCTAAGCAGTTTTTAATAGCTGTGGAAATAGACTTTTAAATGTCTTGATGTCTTTAAAACTACAGGTTACATCATCTGGCACATTACGCGAAGGTGTAGATAACATTAAACATATGAGCTGTATAATGACTATACAAATACCTACAAATGCTACAACTTAAGATCACACAGAAATTATATGTGTAAGCATTAGATAGATGTTATCACTGGTCAAAAAATGACCCTGAATCTGGTTAAATAGTTATTCACTAGAAGTACAATAAATAACTCCTGGGTCTATCTATTACAAAGATCTCTTCTGAGGTCATCTGTACAGATGTCTGTGTTTTCTCTTGTAATTTGATGACTGCATCTCCACAGGCAGAGTCCTGGGAAGTCTTCAGAGCCCTTCTGACAGGTGCTGAAAAATTGCAAGTTTAGTGAAGTCTCAGTAAATTGAAATGTTGGTGATGTTGCTAAATTAATTTTTGTTCCCTGAACAAAAAGAAATTGTAAAGCTAAGGAGTATGCACCTAGAAAATTTTAATGCTGGAATATGCCTCTATGTGATCATATTTCTTTCTTTATTTAATTCCTCATCCAAAGGATGGTTAAAGTGAAAAAACAAAACAAAACAAAACCAAAAACCAACCAACCAACCAACCAAACAAACAAAACCACAAAAAACCCCAAAACAAAACAAAATAAAAACAACACCAAAAACCAGATGTAGGTGTCCACATGATAGGCAGACACGCATATTATTGTCCTTTTGTGATTTTTAACATTTTAATAAAACTGGTAAAAGTGATATATGAGTGTGTGCAGGTAAGTCATGGAGTTCAGTCCAGCAAGTATCTCAGCTGGGGTTTTCAGCACCCAAGATGCTAAATTAAATGCCACCCAGTTTTTGGATAATTGATGTAGTCTGCTCTAGCAAATGTGTTGTGAAAGAACAAGCAGCCAAAAATGACATTTTGATTTCAGTAACAGCTTAGTGCTGTTAGCTCATAGCCTATCAGATATGTGAAATCCAATCTTTAAAATTCAATGCTACAAGCTGATTTCTTTTCTGCTCTCAGAAAGCAGGGCTCAGTAACTTCCATTTTTCTTTCTTAGCTTTCAGTTCAAAACTCTTTGGATTTATTCCATGCTACTGACCTAATGTCCATCTGCTCACATACCCTGTCCTAACATGGCCACCTCTCTGTGATAGTTTTCCTTCTTGGTATATTAGCTGGTGCACTGAAGAGAGGTAATTTTCCTCTTGAGATAACCTACAGGTGTGGGATATGGTCTATCCACCCCCTTCAACTCTAGAACAAGAACTTTAAATACCATCTTCATTTTCTCTTTGTTTGCAGCTATTTCTACTGTTCCTTGCGTATTTACTCTAGTGTGTCTGTGACACTGTGTCTTCTGAATGGTATATTAAAATAAAAGGTGTTGTAATGTCGTAAAGCATTTGAGCTGCTGCCTAAATGAGGTGCTTCGCAAGGAGTAACAATATTTGTTGAGCAGATGTTATTCCATTCTGAATAATGGAAACCTTTCGGTGTCC
The DNA here is from genome assembly GCA_038090715.1 of Florisuga fusca. Classification (NCBI taxonomy): domain Eukaryota; kingdom Metazoa; phylum Chordata; class Aves; order Apodiformes; family Trochilidae; genus Florisuga; species Florisuga fusca. Next base: position 12,466,769 of record JAAWXA010000017.1, read on the forward strand.
TTCAAAATCATCATGAGCGCAGTAGACGGGAATAAAAAAGAATCAGCAGAGATGCAACAGCTGGAGAATTTCTTTCCCCCTCTCTCTGTACCATGAATAGGAGCTGTTTGCAGATGTTTCAAAATGGCCGAAGTACTGCTAAGGAGAAAAGCTCAACCCCTCTCTGCACCATGTGAAGCCATGAAACTGGCTCCTGCGCCCTGCTGAGCTATTCAGTAGAAAGCTCAGCTGGGTCATGGAGTTCCTGCCAAGGGGCCAGAGGGCAATTCCTGTAGAGAGAGCATCAAAATCAGGGCAGGAAACTATTCCCTTCACTCCTCTGAGACTAATGCAAAGTGTCCCACAATGGGCAGTTTTGTTTTTGTTAGACAGAAATATCTTCTCTGTGCCAGAAGATCGTCAGTTAGGTAATTTAGCAGGTAGGGTTACAGCTTGTCTACTGAACTTGTTAAAAGGGACAAAAGAAAAAAAGAAAAAGTTTTGTTCCCTGGTACAGATCAGAGGAAATACAATTGACAGGTTTTTTTACTTTAGAAAGCTCTTAAAATATTTAAAACTGCAGACCTGATTGGCAGTTTTCCACCAGCGAGATACTTGCATGATTTCCTGAACAGGTATTTTGAAATCTGCAACCATTGGACTGTTTTTCTAAGACATACTCTGAGGCTCTGCAGTTGTGTCTGGCTCTATCTGATGGAGAGGGATCAGAAAGTGCTGTAAAATAAACCGAGGCTTGTAGCTGGAGTGATTTATATCAGGAGTCCTGTAAGAATGGTTGGATCTGGTTACCCTCAGTGCTCATACACCAGCTGAATTTGCACAGATTGATTCAGTTGTGTGTAATTAACAATATATTTGCAAACCAACTTCAGACCTACTGCCTTCTGTCCAGGAGTCTGACATACGTATGTATAAAGAAAACATAGTACAAATTTGTTAAACCAGCTGTTGTTTGGTGACCTTTTGGTCTCTTGCAGCTGAGCTGCATGAAGAATCAGTTAGCTGTAATGAAGTGCGTCAATTTTAACTAAGACTTTTATGTTATAGGGCACCCATTTAGTTACACCCCTTTGCACACCCTTAACTACAAGATCACAAAATACTTCCTCAGTTAGGAAGTGGTAGAGCAGCTATAATGGAAGAAATAGCAATCTTTAGGAGATACTGTCACAAGAAATGCCTGCCTTAGTAGCAACAGTTTGATAATACTACAGCTACTCAAGTAGAATATTAATCTACTTAAAATCTATGATTAATTAATTCCTGAATACTTGACAGGCTTTTTCATTTAAAATTCTGTGTTGCCCCTTTGAATATCCATCATTGTTTGTTCATTGGTACTTAATTTCCTTACAACTCAGCCTAACCTTTCTTTTCAAGCCTCTTTCTTTTTTTTTTTTTTTTTTTTTTGGAATGAATTCTTTATATCCTCAGACATGCCCACAAAAGTTTCAATGTGGTTTGTAAGTAAAATAAGAAACCGATGTTGCTTTATGGCAGAGAACAGCTCTTCTGACACATTTTGTTTCATAGTATCAGCCAAACTAAGTAATTTTCATAACAGAAAAAAACCCCACAAAACCCCACAACACCCCACCCCCCAAATAAAAAAAATAAAACCACCACAAAAAGACTTGAAGCCTGGACAATTGTGATTATTTTTAATGTCAGTCCTGATAGTCTTTGAGAATTCCGTTTCTGAGTGACAGGGGAAGAACCACTTTAGGTAAGACAAAAAATGGGCCTAACCCAACCTTTATTAATGGCTGAAGAAATTAAAGGTATTTTTGCTTAGTTTACCAAAGGGAGGGATGAGATACTGTTGGACCCTCAGGAAAGCACAGCTGACTGGAGCAGCTGAATGATGGCTTTGGTGGCATACATTTGGTATTAACCAGCTGACCAATGTTTATGTACCTCCAGCGTAGTCTGTGCATGGCACTGTATGTGTTCTGTCTGTTCAGGATGAGTGTGAGTGATTATTCTGCTGTGCAAGGACCAGGGGCCACAAAGCCAGCCCTTGGTGTTTCCACAGGATCTTGAGGCTTGCTCTGATAAAAAAAATAAAATATTTTTGAACAAAAAAAGGACTTGCTTTCAAAAATAACAGAAGCCCTAGGCTGGACTTGTTTCCAGAACACCTTTTCTTTTCTGTCTTGTGTCTCTGTTCGCATGTACACACATGGCTTTCTTCTGTTCTCAGGACAATCTGTCCATTGCTGTAAGTTCACCTGAAGTGGTGGGCAGCTGTGGGCGGGAACATTCACAATAGTGAACCTCATCCCCATACTTATTTATTGGCTGATTTTCAAGAGAGTCTCCTTGGCTCCCAGAGATCAGTATCAACAGAAATGGGAATCTCTGCAGAGGGAATTAGAGCAGCTCATTCAGCACCTGATCCAAATTCATCCCTGGAAGGGGCCTCTCTCTTCCTACAACTCTCTAGGGAAGGTAGGGACACCAGCATCAAACCAAGACACCAAAGTGCAGGCTTTCTGGATGCTTCAGAGGAACACTCTCACACCCTTCCATTGGGGTTGTAACACCCCAATGTTACATTGCAGCTAGGAAAATGGCTCCCTATGCTTTTAAGAGAGCTAGGTGTGCACAGAGTGGGTGAAGTTGCCCTTTAGAGGGGAAATGATAAGAAATGCCTCTTTGTAGGTGTATATGAGCTTTATCACCAGGGCTTTTGAGAAGTCTCCGTTCTCAGTCACATCCCAATCTCAGCCCTAACCCAGCAAAATTTCTGTAAGATGGCTCCAGGTTAAGCTCTATGTTCAGACTGAATGTTTGACTTGGAATGCTAAAAGATGGCTGATTTTCTGATTTGTTCTTCTAAAACCAGTAAGATTTCCCTAATAATTCTTGCCGAGTCTCCCAGCTTGTTGTTTATGGCTTTTGCTGTTATTTTCATTAGCAGCAAATTGTTCAATATGATGCTAAACTGAGCTATATTAGATCAGCTAGAAATCTTTGTAGGCTCTCAAAGCATGGGCATTACATATTCAAAACAGGACTTAATGTTTCAGAGATTCATATTCTACTATAATTATATGGTTCAATGCAAGTGATTATATCTCTTCTTCAGTATCGGACTGAAAAGTTTTGGTTTGCTGGTTTCCTCATAATTTACTGCCGAGGCATAATAGGCCAGTCTTGCGGAAAAAAAGATGATAAATGACGCTGGCAAGGATTCATAGATTTATTAAATTTCTATCAAACAGTGCAACAAAAAAAATCTGGTTAAGTTAGAAATGGGCTCAAATTTTTTAATCAAAATTCATGAGTCCTGATGCTTGGTTCAGTAGGTCCAAGGAAGGCTTGAATTGAGGACTGATTAAAGAAAATAAAAGGCTTATTTGAAGTAATTTTTCAATGACGGCTTTTAATTGGATGTTAAATCAAATTCTTATCTGCTTTTCTGCAGATAGCACATTATATAATATACAGTTAGTGGCACTACCACTGTAACTGATACACTGAATAACAATTGACTTCTTACTTTACACCAAGAGGATAGAAGGACTGCAGTTGTCAACCTGTCAGAAATTAAGCATGTAAATTCATGCTTAAGTATATGAATATGAATATGATTTACAAGAGGCTCAATGTGCTGTCAGTAAAAATACTGATTTCTTCCCCGTCCAAGGTTAACAATTAGTCACTGACCTTTACAAATTTGAGCTATATTTTTTCCTTTTTTAAAAAAAATTGTGTGATGTTCTAGAGGTCTCAATAATGCTGAAATAATCTGAAGTAATCTGTCATGTACAAAGAGGAGTATTTTACTAATACCCATTATGTTTCATATGTATAAGGCAATATATTGCTAAAGAAAATAGAATTGCTATTTAGTTCAGTGGTTACAGTATCTGTGAAATTTGTTGCTTGCTTTCATTGTAGACTGAGTTGTAGGGTAGCATTATTTATGATGAAGAATTATTCTTAATAGGCTATCCATTAAGTTTGTAATGTTTTACTGCTGAGAATAACATCTGAATTCTTGGGTTTAGGAAAAAAAACCCTCTATCTCACCTAGAGTGATGAAGACCTATAAAGAAAAGGAAATACAGTGTAGAATTTATATAGTTCGGAGTGGGGTAGAAAGAGGAAAACCAGCAAGCTTTAATATTCGACTTACTTGTTCGTCAGTAGGAGAAATGCCTATGTGTGGGTTGTCTCTGCTGGAGTTTGCATTGGGCATGGTATAATCACTGTTCTAAACATTGTGATTATTTGTACCACTGGAATTTGCATCTAGTTCTTATGTATTCCCCTGCCTGTTCCTCCACAGAAGTGTCCCACAGGAAATAAAACTCCACATGAGGAGATCCTCCATGAGATTTGATTTAAAATTCAGAGAAACCATCCTTCAAAACCAGATCAGAAACTTGCTTGAAAAATTATACTTTACAACGTATAACAGACTTTTTCCACACAGAGGCAGTATCGAACACAAGGCAGTGTATCTGAATTGCAGGATGCCCAAGATGGAAAACTAGTCTCCTCATGGTTTTCTTGTAGTTTCTCATGTTTCCTCCATCTTAGACACCCAGCACATTGGGATCCTTAACTTCTGTGGCTGGGACAAGAGCACTAAAAATGAAGTGAAAGAACACCGTAAAATCATTGTATGCTAAAATGAGGTTAAGCAATTGCAACTTCTCTCAGTGCCTTGTAAAACGGAGCCCCTGAGCAAAGACAAACCATCTTCAAAAGATTCTGAAATTTTGTTCAGATAATCGTCAAGAAATTCAGCTTTTTCAAAGCTTTGAAGTCCATTATTAGTCATGCCTCAGAGTACGTGGAGTTCCAATGGCTTGTGGGCTTCTGTAGGTATTTCACACATTGCAGCATGTAACAGATATTCCGGCCTGGGCTGGCAATCAAAGTGTGACACCGTGGTCTGGGCAGCTCCGGGGTTGTTCTCCCAGTGCTGGTTGTAAAAGGAGAATCTGTCTCCTTTCCGTCAGAGATGACCACATGTTGCTGCTGTCTGCTCTCTGTCAGCACCAGCCCCTCTCATGTCAGTCTGCAGGAGTCTACTCAGAAGAGCAGGTAGAAAGGTCCTCTCTGAGTGAGCTGACACTGCTCACACTGCTGGAGGTTTTGGAAGCCCCTGATTTACTTTCTCAACCCCCTGGTTAACTGTTAAATATCATGCTGAATCAGGACTTCACTGCTTCCCAAAAAGAGAGGTTTGTCATGAAAGTAATTTGTATTTATTTTAAATGTTCTTCTTGCATGTTTTCCTATAACATGACAAATCCCCTGCTTAAAGGTTGTGTTCACTTATTTGGAAGTGTAAACTTTATTTATGATGCAAATTCTTTTACTACTTCTATGTTTACTGAATAGTAATGTATGGATGTATGGATGCCTTATTTCATTTTCTATAGATGAACTTTGGGCTCCTTGTAGCTCTCCTGACAGATTTCCCATGTTCAAATTCTGCACTGATTCTCAACTAGGGCAAATTAAGCTGTTGTTGGCTTGAAACTGCACAGAACTCTGGCACCTCAGCAGGAGCAGGCCTGAATTTGCTTAAGTGGAAGGTGGACATTGGACATTGTCCCTCTAAAATAATATAAATATACGGATGTCAGTACAGTTATTTTTTAGGAGGTAAATGAATATCATGGAAGAATCCTTCAAGGTACAAAGGTGTATGCAATTTTTTCACTTAATATTTATGGTAGCAAAATTCATCTTCTTGCTAAATCTGTATTATTTGGTAAATACCCCAATAAACCCCAGCAGCAGTTGATGGGGAATTATTCTTCTAGCAGCCTTGAAGATAAATAGTATGTTGCTCAACCAGATATGGTTCTAATTACAGCACTTGCATTATGCTGTTTTAATTGTCCTCTAAAATGCAGTTTTTGACATCCTGCCAAGAACTTCTCAATGATTTCTTCATTGAATAGAGGACTTCTAGTCCTAGTCTAGTATTTCTTAAGGCCATAATTTCCAACAGCATTAAAATCCACTTCTTCCTTCCCTTGAGCTGCAGCTAATATCACTCATCTCAGGAACAATTGTCCTGTCACACGTTTACCTGGGAATCACACGCTCCCTTTATTTTTCATTTTTTTTAATTCACAGAAGGTACAGATTGAGTAGTTCAAGGAATGAGTAGCTCTACCATCTTGCTTGGCTTACATCAGGGAGGTGGTTTTTGCTCATGGGATAATAAGGATTTAACAAATAGGAAGAAAAATTAATTTCCACATTTTTCGTACTATGCATTTTTAATTATATTTTTTGTATGCAGAAGTCGTGGAATATACTCTTTACTTACTGTTTTATAAAAAGAAGCTGCCTTAGGGTGACACTACTTTTTAAATTCTCCAGGAGAAAATATGAGTAGAAATTATTTCACTAGTTGTTTTACCTCTTTGGCTGCTTTGTAGTTCATGTTTTTTGCACAGAAAATTACACACTATGGGGTAAATTTTAAGTGTGGTTATAAATTGACAGAGCAGACTGCTACTGCAAACAGTAAGAATGAATTTAAGAGGCAACTCAGTAGTTCAGATCCGGAGGCAGTGCTGTAGAATTAGGAGGAGGCATTTAAGGTCATTCAGAGGCAATCAACCTTTGTCAGTCCCAGATACTTCTGTTGTGAGTTTGGGTTTTTTTCCCCTCAAAACGTATTTTGGAAGTAGGGGCAACATGTCAGTTATTCCCATTACTTCTGTATCAATCCAGAGGTACTCTTCTGAACGGAAGTGCCTGCTGTTGAATTAAGGGTGTACAGAGGGCTCTACAGAAGGCTGGATTTTATCTTATCATACAAATTGACTAACACATTTGCTAAAGCTTCAATTAATATTTATCTATTCATGTCCTCAAAAAACAAACATTTGCAAAATGAAAAAAATACATTTAAGACCCCTCTCCACTTGACATAAATGCTTAACTTGGAGTATTTAAGCTGTTGACCTAAAGCAAACTATGTTTTTGTTAAAAGTCTACAATTGCTTCCTAAGTCAAGGTCCTAACATAGAAACCACTTCTATTTGGAAGAGCACTCAAGCCTGTTTTTAAATGCCTTCCTGAATCAAGATCTCATTTTGGAAGAATATCTTTCCTAACAGATAAACCCCAATAAATTCTGATGGCCATTCTGATTAGGCAAGAGGAAATCAGGTCGAAGAAAATAGGAAGTATCCTGAAGCTGCTTCCACTGTTCCTTTTTTAATGATGTTTAGAGTGATTCAGACATGGTTTGGTTTTCAAATGTACATTATAAATGTATAATAGACATTTATACTAATGTGTTTCTTTTAATCACCAGTTCAATAATTTTATTGCATGCTCTCCAGGAAAGCACATGCTGCTAATATTCATAGAATCATAGAATCATAGAACTGGCTGGGTTGGAAGGGACCTCAGAGATCATCCAGTCCAACCCTTGAACCACTACCGCTGTAATTACTAGACTATGGCACTGAGTGCCACATCCAGTCTCTTTTTAAATATCTCCAGGGACGGAGAATCCACTACTTCCCGAGGCAGCCCATTCCAATGTCTGATCACCCTCTCGGTGAAGAAATTCTTCCTAATATCCAACCTAAACCTCCCCCGGCACAACTTAAGACCGTGTCCTCTTGTCTTGCTGAGAGGTGCCTGGGAAAAGAGACCAACCCCCACCTGGCTCCAACCTCCTTTCAGGGAGTTGTAGAGAGTGATGAGGTCTCCCCTGAGCCTCCTCTTCTTCAGGCTGAACAGCCCCAGCTCCCTCAGCCTCTCCTCATAGGATCTGTGCTCGAGTCCCTTCACCAGCCTGGTTGCCCTCCTTTGGACCTGCTCCAGGACCTCAATATCCTTCCTAAACTGAGGGGCCCAGAACTGGACACAGGACTCAAGGTGTGGCCTCACCAATATTCATCACCATATTCATCTGCAGATGGATGTAGCCCAACCCATTTCAATAAAAGTCATTCATTTATTAGGGGTATTTGAACTTGTAGGTAAAACCTTCTTTTTGTCTCTCCAGTCTGCAGAATGCTTCTCTGGTAGCTGTAAGAATCTGTCTGCTTTTAAAAGATTTACTAAAAATTAATAGGTAAATTTACCTAGACTCCCAAACTTGCTGCAGTACCTCTTTCTGTCTGTTTTTGTTTGATAGCTGAAGTACTGCTACAATGATCTTATAAAGTGTTTGTCTGCGTACATGCATCTCCAGCTGGATTATTTCAGCAATGAACAATTAATTGGAGTTTGAAATTCATTAATTGCAGCTTAATTTGCCACTAGTGAAAACTGGCAGAGATCTGTGAGATCAACATAGTTCTGGCAGTTTATACCAACAGTGAATTTGACCCATTATCTTTTGTTGTTAAAGCTTTATTTCTTTTGAAGTAGTTGTATCCTTTGTCCGTAGTTAATTATGATATTAAATTGCAGAGGAATGTTTTCATTTTCTCCAACTGCCTAATCTGAGTCTTTGGTCTGACACATCAGATTAGTTGAGATTTAAGCCAATGACCTCCTGGCTCTGGATAATGTCATGTTGGTTCCTATACAAAATAACAGGTCTGTCCCTGTTCAGGTTACACTAAATCACAAGCTGATGAGAGGTGACGGGTTCTGCAGCAACTCTGAATCACATGTTGTTTGATTTCTGCCTCTCTGGGCCAAATTCCTCCAGATAAAAGGTACAGAAGGTCATCCTGTGTACAGAAATACTTGGCTGAGATCACAGCAGTATTCCAGCAGTGTATTTTTGTTTGGCAAGTAAAGGATCAGTGTTCTTGTAAATGAAAAAAATTGAAAAACCAACCCAAGCAATGCTTTTTCTGTGCATCCCATCACTGATTTATAAATAATTGAATGAAGTGGTGAGATGTTGTGTCAAAACACTTTTAGGCTTGGTTTTTCTCCACACTACAGAATAGTCAGAAAATGCTGTAAATACATTCTGAAGACAGTGGCCAGTCACAAGTACTTACATGCCAGCTTGAGCCCTGACGTGATCAGAAGTCAGCATCTAATACAGCAGTTGGCACAGATCGAGTTGGAAGTCTAAATGTCAGTGAGTGGTAAGTGTCTAAATCTTGATCTCTCAAGTCGCTAGGTTGTTTATTTGAGTGGTTGACCCCTGAGGTGGACAGAAATGTCAGGAGAAAACTGTTCGAAGGGATGTCGCACCACTGAGCTATTGGATAATAGCCTTGTTGAGTCTTGACTGTGACTATAAAGTTGCCATAAGCATTTTTTTTCCTTTTATTTCTAATGAATCCTCGTGATTTTATATTTTGAAAATTAGGTGCAGTCACTTATCCTTCATAAATCTTACAGCAGATATGTGTGTGGTTTTTCCTTTGGAGAGAGAAGAAGGAAATGAGTTCTGGAAAAACATAGCAGCTGAGAGGATGAACTAGAAACAGGCTGTGAAACGAAAGCCAGAATTCTACTACAGTAGAAAAGGACCTGACACAACGTCTGTATGCTTCAAAGTTTCACAGAATCACAGAATATTAGGGGATGGAAGGGACCTCTGGAGGTTACCTAGTCCAACCGAGTCTTGAAGTCTTATTGGTCAAACGTCCATAGACAAGGAGGGGTTCATGTATGTGGATGTGTCCATATGTACCAAGGCTTTAAATTTTGTTGGGCAGTTTCACCCAAATGTTAGCGAAGATGCTGAAAACTGTTAAAGTTGCTGTAAGTTTTGTGAAAGCAGTGGGATAAAAGACTTTACCAGCACTACTATTACTAGAGCTGGCATTTGAACTTAGCTTGTCAGACTGACAAGAAACCCCTCTGAGCTGTGCCTGCAGACCTTACTCAAGCTAGCCCTCACTTGTCATGGCTTTGGTGGAAAAAATATGTTCTAGAATGTGAACGCAAGCAGGGTTAAAAGCAGTGACGCTGGCAATATTTGAATCATGCCTCTGCCAAAGCATATTTGCTTACTACTTCCAGAAGAGCTTTGTCAGAAGACATGACCAGTGGTTCACATCCCATTTTGGTCAAAGCCAGAACTAGCCTTGAAATTTGTCCTGCAGTGCAGGCCCTGCAAAACTCATAATTTAAATGGGTTTAGATGCCTGTAATTTGAGACTTCACTGGAGGTCTGGACAAATAAAGCAGAATTACCCACTTGCTGATTCTATCTTACCTTTTTTCCTGTAGCAACCAGACAGTGCTGATGTGCTCAGTTTCAGGAATCTCTCTAGACTATCCCTAAAACCTTGGCTTCCTAACAGGAAGATATCAGGGGGATATGTTCCATGTTAGTCAGAGATAAAATTATCTTTCTCTCCATGTTAAATATCCTGTTCTGCCTGTAGGGTATCATTCCATATTTTCAGTGTGCTCAGGTTCAAACCCCACAAAGGTCATGTTTCCTTAGGAGTAAAGAAGCAATTAGGGCAACAAGTTTTATCTCATTTGATAAAAGTTCACATACTTTAATATTCAAGTAATAATTACAGGAATCCATAAATTAGTCAGCTAAAATACTAATTCATTTGGCACAGTCCTAGCATACACTGTCATAACAGTGCCTGACAGGACTAGCTAAAATCCTGTAGTTACCTTTTTATATACCACAGAATTTCTTCATTGTTGTGATAAAATACAGATGTGGCTTCAAACAAAATTTGCATGTGAGCAGAAATAGAATATATAATTAGAACAAAGAGGGCTTAAGTCAAATTAATCTTTATCTGACAGGAACATTTACATTTACATCACTGAGTGCAAAGTCATAGCCAAAATTGAAATTAGAAACAGATAATTATGATAAGAGAGGACACTTATGCTGACTTTTCTCACGCATAATTGGAAATCACACAAAATGCACGGCTTGTTATAATTAGAATTAGTGTTACAAATACACCACTTTTGATGAATGCTGGTTTGTTTTAATAAAAAGTTGCCTAAATACTTGTCTGGTAGAAGAGTAAGTCGGTTCTGATTAGAAGATCATAAAGAGGGCAGATGGTTTAATAGTTTTTAAAAACCAAATGTAATAGAAATGGGCTCAGTAATGTTTTGTCTAGTGTGTTCCAGATCTTTGAAAGTTTAGATTTTTTGATTCAGGGCCTAAGTCCATGCATCTAATTACTGTCATTTAAAAACTGTAACTATGCATTATGAATAGTTCACCAGTCACAGCATTTGCCACCCCAGGATTTGAAATGGAGATGAGCAAGCTTCACTTTTGTGAGGCTGGAGCAGCAAATCCAAGGGTATCTGGAAGGACTGTGACCACCTAATGCCCATGCAACCTTCCTTCACTTTTCAGTACCTGTATCTTGAAAGCATTTTACATAAAATACCTGTCCCCTTTGCGAGGAAGATGCTGCTCACTTACCTTACTGGGAGTTATTCCTCTGGCTTCACTGTGAACATAGGGTTCACTCCTCCTGAAGTCCCAGGGAAGTAAATATGTTTTTTGAGGTTGCTGTAAGAAAGAGCTAGCTTTAAACTGTGGAAGGTGTCAATATCAGGACAAAAGTCAACACTGAAAATTTTAGTTGACTGGTTCTCAACTGTATTCTTGTTCTATTGATCCCTCATACTTTTATGTATGGTTGTGAATGGGAGGGCTGGACTCTCAGTTGCTGTAAATTCAGTACGACTCACTTGGTATCAGTCAAATTTGACTGATTTACCAGGCAGCTGAGAATCAGAGCCTGTCTATGTTTAATGCTGTGGATGCACACATATTTATGGTGTTTGGAAACAGCACTATAATTGTCCCCAGCTGTTAAAAAATCCAGATGTTTAGATTTTTAGATTTTAAAAGAAGTATTGCTGGAGCTCTAATGGTGTTTGTCTGCTTAACACCTTCTTGGCATAAGGGAAACCATGACATTAAGGGTGATCAGAAGAACTCGGATGTGAAGTTCAGCCTTTGGGTGGATTCTCACAGGGTGTTAGTGGTTCCTCCTTTGGCTTTCACTTGCAAGTTTTGTTAATGAAACAGAACTAGAGTGTCTCTGGGAATTCACCACCACAATAGTTTAGCATGCTGTCAGAAAGTAGCTTGTCAGAGGGCTCTATTGTACTGGGATGTGATTTTTAGTAACATGTAGGATTAGGGAAGTGATTCATGTATTGTGCACTGTTGAAAAGAAGGGTAATTTTAGGTAGCAGAAAGGATTTTCAATGCCAAAACAATAATGATAATTCATCCTGTGGTAAGGAATTGTTATGACACGTTTTCTATTATTAATCTGGTTAGAGGGTCTAGGTTAAATGACTGAAGTCGATTAAAAGATATATAGATAGAAAAGCTTTATATATTTATTACCTTCTTAAAGAAAAGGAAATTTATCTGAGAAAATTACAACACGGAAGAGTGCACAACTGTGATTTAATGAGCTGCCTTTAAATGAGTATCTGGAATAATAATAAAAATATAATATAAACTATATTTATTGTTATTAAAAAAACACCCAAATACTGACAACTGGGAATGAAGAGTGAGGTTTTTTGTTAGCTGTAACAAAAATAACCAGTGTTGTTAAAATAAATCTAAAATGTAGCATTTCTATGGGCTGTGTGCTGCTGCAACTGCTGTAAATTAGTGCTTTTTCTCCTGGGGAGTGTCCCACTTAAATCAGAGAGTGCACAGGCACTTGGTGCGGAGTTGGTACAGTGTAGTCCCTAAATGATAAATATGAGCCTCTGTAATTTTGAAGGAAATGTTTTAGCAAAAAACATTGCTAAAGGAAATTGTCTAGCAACCAGGAATTTCATTTAGCTGATGCCAGAGGATGTTCAAGGAGGTCATCCCAAAGTATACACAATGGTATTAGCTCACCTGAATTCTGGCTTTTGTCAAGAACAGTAAAGAATAGTCCTGACACTGCTCTTTTGCATAAAACCAAAATTAACTCTTGCATACATATTCATTCGCCCAAAGGCTAGAAATGGCTACACATAAACACAGACAGTTGCTTCAAGAAAGGTTGTTCTGTTTATGCCCATTTCCCTATTTTTTCTTTCCAAATACAGAACTTAACTGTAGCTATATTACCTAAGTCTATATTTATCTATGCTTGTTTGTGATACTTATCCATTAATTTTCAGTGCCTTTTGTTGTTGCATTATAGAGAGGAGTTTAATCATAAGATTTAGAGTGATTCTGAAGTATTTAGTGTGCAACAGAACTGGAGAGACAACAATGTACTTCTGATAAAAGTCATCTTGCAATTTTTTAAAAGCATAAGCCTAGTTACAGATTATACCCAAAATGTATATATCATTATGCCAGCAAAATAGTTCATTGGTCAGAATGGTCTGTTAAGTAACTGCTTTAAAGCAGAACTCTTAAGTTTGGTGGGTCTTTAGTGTTGCACGGAGCCCATATTTTAAGGCATTCTGTGAAGAGCTGGAAAAAGGTAAGGCAAATCTAAATGAACCATATCTGAATATGAATGTTAAGCCAGAGCATCTTTTTCTTTCTATACTTTTGGGCTTTGTCCTGGATAGCAGACTATTGTGAAAACATTTCTTTTTAGTTGGAAAACAGGACAAACATTCACTAGGTTAATTTAATATCCAACAAATACCCCTAAAGGAAATATTATATGAATCTTTGTTACAGTATTTCACAAATTAAATTAGCAACTCAACATTAAAAGATTTTGATTGACACATCTGATATTAACCATTCGTGTCCCTATGGACTTCCTCATTAAGTGGATTATGAAATTCTGGCTCTTGATCAGAAGAAGGGTCTGTTTTGTCTTTTTGTGAATGGAACCCAGGGCAGATCTTCAGCTGACATAATCAGCCCACCTCTGTTGAAGTTGACTTAGTTACTTAAGTACTGAACTTTATATCTGCCTCAACTATAAACTCATTATTGCTGATGGATTTAATTTAGCATGACAGGACTTCCTGATAGCAAAAGTGAATTACTTATCATCTACAGGTAAAATTGTGGCTAACCAGAGGTGTTGTTAGGCCCCTACTCACATTCCTCTGACTGATTCTGACCATTCAGTCTCAAATTACATACTCCAACCACAGATGCCACCTTAGTGTTCTGCATCAGCAAAATGACAGTGACCCGTTTGAAGGAATTCACTGAAAAGATCTTGCACTGCTCTTCCTTGTGCAAGATCTTTAAATTTCAGCTGGAACTGGAAATCTGAAATCAGCTGCCTAACTTGTAGGAGGCTCTTTTATCATTGACTGTTTTGGTGTGAGTGTGAAGGAGCAACTCTCCTCACCTAGTCCTGTGAAAACTTGAAAATATTTAATTCCCAGCTTCACCAAAAAGGCATTTTAAAAATTTGTTGAGAAAAAAACCCAAACCAAATCAAATAAACCCAAGAATAACTAATAGTAATCAGGGCTCCTTTCAGTAAAGTGAGTCTTATTTAGATGATACCTAAACAAGAACTAAAGCCTGGTTATGGAACTAAACCCTGAAAACCGTGAATCTTAAAGAGAAAAGATGACATAGGTAGGAAGAGAATCAATACCTAATTTCTTCTCTGGAATTGCTTAAGCAAAAGAAGGAACACAGAGTATAGTGTCGCTGTCATCATAACTATATTAAGTGTGTTTTTCTTAAAAAACCATGTATGCAGATATAGATAGGCACAGGAAAACAAACAATAGATGCTGGATTTGCTAAGCTTTCATTTATTGGGCTTCTGTGTTACACAGATTGTGTTTCCTTGAAAAAAAAAAAATTTCTTTTGATTTTGTTAGTGTTTGCCCAACATTCTCACTTCTATGGTGATTATGAAGGTGACTTACTCCCTTAGGAATAATGTCGTATATGACACCTGATGTGCCTTACAAATTAAGGTAGATAAGTGGGCAATTTATCTCCACAGATACCTCTGCAGAATCATTTTACTTTACTGACCAATACTTCAAACTTCTCCTGCAGTGGGTAGGAGGCTTCTCAATTTCTTTTGCTGTGAGCAGTATACTGGTTAACTGAAAACAAATGTATATGATAGATGAGACTAATTCTCCAAAAAGGAGCTTGGCCTCACACCTGCTGCAGACAGGTTTGTGGCCAGCCTTCCTTGACAGAGCTGGTGTGAATTCAGATTCAACAAAGAGACTGGAACATCTTTGTGCCTCCTTTAATGACTGTTATTTTTAGAACACTTAAAAGCCAGCTATGCAGCATGAAGGATATAAGGGAGTGTGGAGTGGTTTAGGTAATAAAAATATAGTAACTCTGAAGGAGGCAGAGGTGGGTTTTCATGTTACTTGCAAAGCTGCTTGGTCCAGGGTGAAAGCACCTATATAAAGGTATTTTTCTTAGTATGCACATTTTCCCTTGTTGAAAACTTCATTGGATCATACTTTCAGTAATACAAATACATTTAAAAATTAAATACTTTGGCCCCAGTTCTTTACTCTAAGTGTCTGGATTTTACAACATTGAACATTTACAACTCTGGTGACTTAGCATTTGTTTCTCATGATTCATTCCTGTGTTGCTTAGATTGCAGTCCATGTCTGTGCCCCCTTCAAGAGTGAGACCCTTCACAGTAATCATCTGGCCTAGCTCTGCTGAAGTGATGAGTCAGGACCATTGACACAGCAGCTCCATAAATCAGAAATACATCTGCTTCCCACAGTAGCCATCTGTTTTTCTGCCTCAGTTCTGTACACCTGTATTAATGGAATACTTCTGTAAAAAATTTTCAAGTTTAATGACAGACTCGATTCTGTTGGTGACTTCCATTTAATTACTTCTGTTTAGACTTCTGGTGCAAGTGAAAGCTGAATCAAACCCAGTATAACCCAAAAGGCTATTCTGAGTAATCCCAAAGCAGAGGCATTCTGAGAAGTCTCAATAATACATATATATATTAGCATGTAACATAAAACAGATTTTTTTCAATTCATTTGTTGCAGTACAAATGAGGCAAGATATAATCTAAACTGGTTAAACCTTCAAATATTAGAGGTGCTTACTGGAAAGAAAGTAATTTAAATCAGTCAAAAGCAACATCACTAGAAATTAGTCACAGACAACCAAAATTACAAGTTAACTTATTTCTTTTCTTAATAACGTCAAGTTAGTTTTAGGAAATTACCCAAAACAAGAATTTCAGGACATTCACAAGATTTTTATCAGTGTTTGTAGACAGCTGATTCAGATGTTGAGTTGGATCATTGACTCCAGTGCAAGATTTACCCTACTAGGGATAGGGTACTTGTAAGCTGACAGAGAGACTAATAGCATTATGAAATGCCCTGTAAAACTGGAGGAAAATGGTGCTCTTTCTGTACCTTCTGTTGCTTATTTTCTGTGTCTTATTTGCTTTTTTACTGCTCATATATAGTGTGTTCTTCTGCATAATTTTGAAGAGACATTTCTGTGTGTCATTTGCATATATGGGTTTTGAGTAAACAGTGTGTGTGGAAGGTAAGAAGGCAGTAACAGTGTAGGAATGAAAAGGATAGATTTCATGTTTATTTGAAAGACACCTGCAGAATTCATGCTAGATTGGCCATTGCCATGAGCCTGTTGGCCCTACAAATGTGTTTTTTGACCCATAATAGGTTACAGCTTGATTTAATAGGTCACATTTCACTGCCTTTATTGACACCTTTACATCTTCTTTTCAGGGTAATTTTCTTTACACACATCTGATGTGGCAACGTAATTGACTCCTGATTTTGTATGGTGATAGGTTAATGAACCAAACTGATAATTTTTTTAAAAGAGAATAAATCACTTGTGTGTTGTTTTTGAAATGATAGTGAAGCCATATATTGAGAGGGCTGCTTTTGATTTAACAAGAACTCTTTGCAGAGAGGCAGCCACCATCTGGGGCTTTATGCTGCACAGTGCACAATGCACAGAAGTCTCCTGGACCAGCACTCCTGTCTCCAATGGGCTAGACCCTGGAGAGACTCGTGCCCTGAAAGGTGATCTGAACTAAATAAAATAATGGTAATTTTTATCCACACAGGTGCTGACCAAAAGACTGGATGGGGAAAAATTACTAATTTAAAGAAAAAGAAACAACAGGTCTCTGTTATTTCAAACCCAACATTTTTCCTCAGAATGTGCACCAATGTGAGTTCACCAGTGGTTTTTCAGTTCCTCATCTAGTAGAGTGTGCATAGATGGCAGTTCACAATTTTTGATGCATATTTTTATACAATTTGAAAGGAGTCTGATTAACAGTAGTCATTTGGCATGGTTTCCTAGCTATTAAAAAAAAATCTGTTTGAACAGTGGAAGTACTAATGCAGGAAAAGCTAAGTTTGCAGGTGCCTTTAGCACTGTTTAGGATTTTAATGGTCACTGCACAATGTCATTATGGCTTTTTTTCTCCCTATGGTCTGAACAGAATCGAGGAAATCCTATAATCCTATTTGGTTTTCTATAAGGGGAAGGATATATTTATGAAGGGGTCAGGGCAAAGCATGCTCTGATATGAAATCTTCCTGTTTTCTGAGAATGGGCTGCAGCCCCTACACATGGGTGATGTCCCTGTTAATAGTTTCACTTGCAGGGTTTCCCTATGTAGTTTTACTTGTATAATGCAGCTCTTCCTCTGTGGCTTAAGGCTCAATTCTGCATCAGGCGTCAGCCACAACCTGTGCATGAAGTGTCAGGAAGCCAGCTAAGAATATCCAGATGGATTTTACTGCAAGTTTTGTGCAGAATTATTCGTGTTTATTAAAACAATACGTCTGTTTCTGCCTCAAAGTATTTTCGGGGGGGTAATTTTTTCAGAGGAGCTGAAGACAAGAATTTGAGGCTAGAACATAATTTTACAAATGTTACTCACATGAGTGGGCCTATTAAATCTGAACTGCCTTTGTGAGAATAGATAACTCATGTGAGCAAGGACCCTGCTGAAGATCTTAATTAGTTAATGTGTGAGTGCAGAGAATGTACTCCAGAAGCCCCTTCTTGTTACTATTCAGGACATGTTGTCTGTCTTAATAAAGATGTCACTTCCACTGTACTGATTTATTTTATCACTGATTAATAAATATCTCATACATGAATTGTACATAGAGTGCTAGAGCTTGTCTGGCCTTTTGACTCTTTTGTGTCAGAAAGAAGATGCAAAATGGTCATAAACCTCTGGGTCTACCCAACAGAGGATATGTACATTACATGGGGATGCAACCATCCTGCCTGGCACTATTTAGTACCTTATTAGCCCTTGGGAGCAAGAGACATTCAAGAGTTTTGAGCTTCCCTCAGGATGAAAATGAGTGGAGTCACAAATGGCTCATTTACATCTCTCTTACTGCTTATTGGGGCATAGCTGAAAACATGGACACCAATGTGTTCAGTCTGCTAAACATTAAACTGTGCTTATAGCTGAGTCACCAAAGTCCCACTGCCTTCTGGTAGCAATGGGGGTTATGCAATTTGGATGGGTCTCAGTGCGTATGCCCACTCAGCACCTCTTGACCTATTTCCACCAAATCTGATGGAGATGATAGCACTCTCAAATTTGAAAGTTTTGTGAAAACAAGCAGTGAGCTAGGAAAGAGAGAGCTTAGTAAGGCTGTGGTTGGTAAAAGAGACATAGTATGAGCCCAGCTCTCATCAGACGTTAGAGAATCCAGTCCTGGAATTCAGGACAGGCAGATACACACACTGAGAGCTGTAGGAAATCAGCCTTACTTGCACTGGTCAAAGAACTGCTTGCTTAGAGCTTTGTATAAGCTCTTCAGCCTTAGTTCCTGGACTGTGATATCTTTACCTACAACAGTGTAGTGTAAAATTTTGGTATATAGTATTTTGGAAAGTAAAACTTGGAAAAAGTTCCACAAAAAGTGTCCAAATGCAAATCCAACCACATTCTGCAGTTGTACCTCACGTCCTACTCTGCGTTACAATTAAACTCTCAGAGGAGACAGCAGCAAGCCAACAACTTCATGGAACAGACCTGCTTAATTCAAAGGAGATTGGCATATGTATGTAAATGTTTATAGGATCAGGATCCTAGCTGTTGCATAGACTTTGGCCTGGATCTCTGCCTCCCTGTAGGATTTGACCCATAGTTTTAAAACACCACCATAATCGCTGCATATTAATATTGCTGTGATGTTATCCTGGAAGGCAACTGGGAATTAGCATACTGTATTCCATTATTTCATGACTTTTTATATATTCATATTTAGAGTGAGCAGTGTTAAAAAGAATATTTTATTTCATTATGCAATTTTTAGTGAGCTTATTATCGGTAATATGTTTAGCATAAAATTTATTAGTGACATGCCCTTTAATTTAGCCTGTCTAATTGGTGCTAATTTAGTTAGATTGCATTAAATTACACCCTTTAATGTAGCTATGTGTGGGTCAAGAAATCCATTCCAACAGGTTAGGTAATTTTTCATGCAGCTGAACAGTAAAAATGATATTAAGGTAGCTGAAAAATGCAATCATGTTCCAAAATAATAGTTTTTCTGGATATGATTATCAGGGAAACAGGATTTCTCTTCTAAGTGCTATTCCTTTGAAGGCTTACAGGGTTCATCTTCCATCTAAACTCATGTCCCCAGTTGCCACAACAAAGACAAAGGATGGGAATTAAGATCATTACTCTTACGTGAGAGGGAATTATTAAGAATGATCTTTATTTCAGCCTTCATTCCTTCTTTATCATGCTCAGCACAAAGATAACAGTGAAAAATATGTTGTCCCTTCTTTTATCTGAGTTTCTGCTTTCTGCTCCATTAGAATGACTTTGGTCAGATGGTTGAAGTGGAAAGTAATTGATTTGATCGCAGCAGTGTACAAAGAAGCAATCTAAGCCTGACGAAACAAAACAAAAAATCTGACCTGTAAGAGTCATTGATCTCTAGCAGTAAGAGCAGAGGGCAGCAAGGCAGGACTCCTGGGGGCAGGTCTTCAGCTGGTGTAAATTGTCATAGCTTTTATAAGTCAATGGTGTTTGAAGTCACTGGCAATTTCACCAGTGGAGGTGTCAGACCCTAGATTCAGTTCCCAGTTTTCCCTACAATCTCCAGAAAGCTCCTAGTTCTCTCTGGTCCTTGGATGTGTTGCTGTCTCCACTCTATGGATCAGCAATTGCCACAGTCCTGTGCCTCCAAGCTCTCCCTCTGTCCCAACTTCTCTGCTGGGAATCTAGTCCAAGCCCAAGGCAAAGTTCTTCAGTTTTTGCAGGTGTACATAATTTCTGTGCATCAGGAAGCCCCTCCACATCTTGGTGCTGTCTGTAGCAATGGTTCCAAGAAAATGTGGGGGGAAAAAAGACATTATTCTCAGTGAATATAAGTATCTATCCTAGCATGTAGAGGGTGCTGTCTCAATGATATGGTAGATCAGTAAATAATCTCCTCCCAGTCCCACATTTTTTTTTTTGTTCAGAGAACTTAAATCTTGAATAAAAGGGTCTGACAGGTTCGGAGCATGCTTCTTGGGATGGCCCTTGTAGTATAATGTTTCACCAACCTGTTTCTGTGCTTGTTTGATGTGGTTAAGGTGTGGTGTTGTCATCATTGATGAAGGACTTATGTTGTTAAACTGCACTTCCCAGTTCTAGTGTCATCACTCTGTTCTTGTGGAGCTTAGTTTTGCTAGAAACTGCCTGAACAAATAGTTAGACTTGCTCTGTTTTCCCACATAACCCATTCCTAACACAGCAGTATTTGTAAAGGTTGCAGGTTATTATCTCAGATTACCCTCATCCTTGGAGAGCATATACACAACCCATCACAAGGGGGCTGGGTGCAAAGGAGCAATACGAAAAATCTGAGGCGTAGGAAACCACTAGGGAGGGAGAACAGGGACATGGGCTATTTTTTTACCTTTACCAGCATATATGATATTATTGCAGCTGAGTCACACATTGGGATTTTGAAGGTAACTAGCAAGTAGACTCAGAAATAAAATTGTTGGTCATTCAGGTCCTGGCCTGTCCCATGTTTAAGTAGTTGCAGTTTTCTCCTGCAGCAACAATGAGAACAATTACTTGGGTGAACAGTACTTGTAGCAATTTTCTCTTTCTACTCAGTGTTAGTCCATAGACATCTTCTTGGCAGAAAAGGTGTGGTTATACCAAAATACCAACCTGAGTTTCCTAACACAGCCAACTGAACACTGAGAACAAATCTAAATGCCTGTTAGGTTAGATCCAGAAGGTTTTTCAGCCTCCCATTCAGATATTAGAGCAGTTGTAGGGGATTTAACCTCTAGAAGGCATAGGGAACAGCCTTTTTTGAGAGCCATTGTCTAATCTAGGCTGATACATATTTGATTTTTGGAAAGATGTGAGATCAACTTTGTCTAACAGCTCAGCTGTAAAACTGGCAAAAAAAGATAGCAGGAGCAACTCAGTTGCAAACATCATGCTGAGTATTATGTTTGGGATAAATAAATACAAAAAAGAATAAGTAGAAATCTTCCTCCAATAGGAAAATACATCAATGATGCTATAATTAGAACCAACATTATTCAACTGTAAGAAAGTATTTATTTTACTGCAATTACAACAGTTGTTTATTCTTGGGAGATGTATCCAGAAGCAGCATATCCAGACTGTGAAGGATGCAGCAGCTGCCTCAAATAAGTTTCTAAAATGTGTGCTTAGCAGCTCAGTTGATTCTTGTCAGTAGGACCTCAAGACAACAGGCTGAAAAATTACACCAGTCCAGGTGGGTCACAACAACATAGATACAACCATGTGCCTTGGAGTGTGTACCTTGATTTTAATGAAACTGTAGCTCAAGCAGTATGGAGGGAACATTCTACAGATGCACAAGATATTAGCCTGATCAAGTACTACTGTGGTCCTGCCATTCATGCATTGATGATAGACAGATTTTATCCCAGAAACAAAATTTAATAGTCTGGGTGAATTTTCAGGGCTTTAGGTAAAGAGTGTATTTTTTTTAAAGATATGTGTTTATATATTGGCTTTCCTGAGCATCCTTCCAGATATACAAATGTTCCCAAACTAAACACACAGTTCAGTCCATTCCTCTGCTCTTTCATCAGGAGAAAATTATCATCTCTAGCAGCAAAGCCAAGTTTACCACCTGACTGATGGGGCTGGTCCCACACAACTTGCCGCATCCTGCTCAGTAGTCCTTTGTAGAAGGCAGCTCCTGAGGAGAACATAGAGACTGGACAGACTGTCCAGATCAGGGGGTCTCTGCTGAGGAAGAGAGAGAGGAAATATCTGTTTCATGGACTCCCTCCTGCAGTCTGGAGGGACTGGTAATCCCCAGTGATTCCAAATATTCAGAAACATTACCAAGATGTTTGATGTAAATTAACTGTAAACAAAAAGTATTGTAAGTTCATTCTGAGGTTACATGTTGATGTAAGGGCAATAAGCTCTTCAGCTGTCCATGTGTCATTCCTCCTCTGCCCTGCTGCAGGGCTGGTGAATGGGCTGGTCAGTCCTTGTTGTTTGTGTTCAAAGAAAAGGAGAAGCAGTGTCAGCCCTGCCTGTTCTGATAAATGCCGAGTGTGCCAGATCTGGTGCCAGTGCTGGGCTTGTGCTTGCCAGCACTTAACTGCATAAATGGGGACACTGGGAGGTGATGCAGGGTTGTGCTGGAATACTTCTGTTTCAGAGAGTTAGGCCATCAGTAGTGTTCTTGATCTTTTGTGACATATTAGACTTGCAGCTTTTGGTTTCTTGCTGTAAATCCTGAGCTCTCACAAGGAAATGCTCAGTGGCTTGTCTGTGTGCCTGCAGCCGAGGTGCTGATTTAGGGACTTACGAAGTAGCTTCTCCCTGTCAGGTATGATGCGGTCTTCTTGAGTCCCTGTGCCATCCTCCTGGCCTTCAGGTAGACACTGAGGGTCAGAGACTGTGGTCTCCTTGGACTTCCATGAGAAGAACCTGGCTGAAGAAAAAGCTGAACTGAGGTCTTACAAGAAGTTCTTGACACATGCCACTGCCATTTTGCCACTGGCTCAGGCTTTAGGAAAAGATGCAAGTTGTCCTGAATTCGTTCCTTTGCCTGCAAGTAGCAGGCACCAGCTCTGGCATATGCTCATTGTTTTGAGTGCTGTTAGGTGGGACAGTGCTGGAGGGATGTAAGCCAATACTTTGTATGGTAATATTTAGAAAAAGATAAGAAGAACTTGCTTTTCATCTACTCTCATTCTTCCCTGCCAGCTTGTGCTTTCTCTCAGCTCAGGAGACTGAAATCTTCTGTTCTCTTGTAAAAAGAAGTCACTCTGTGAGCAGAGGAGCTAATGAAGCCTGGCTTATAATGTCTGTCTCTCATGTGGATCCTCTGATATCTTACAAAGGGTGAGCTTTATTAGCTTTTCCTGTAATGGGACAGCAGTAGGGTCCCTCTACTCTCCCCCACTGCTTTCTTTTCAAACTCTTCTGAGTTTCTGTATTTTTGACCTTGATGCTGGACTGCAGGGGTGAGCTGTACACCCTTTTTGTATGAGAGCACAAACACGTGCATTCTTTCAGACTGCCATTACTGCAACCTGTGGGTATCTCATCTCTGTCAAGGATCAGGCTCAAAATAAAACAAACAAATCCTTGAAATTAAAAAGAAGCATCAGTGCTCAAATGACTTTATTTTATAAACTGGGGAGCTGATCTACAAAAGCAGAAAATAATGGCTATACTGGCTAAGCTGAAATCCACCCACATATAGCAGCAGGAGTTGATACTTTATTAGAAGAGTGGGATGT
Source organism: Florisuga fusca (assembly GCA_038090715.1). Taxonomy (NCBI): domain Eukaryota; kingdom Metazoa; phylum Chordata; class Aves; order Apodiformes; family Trochilidae; genus Florisuga; species Florisuga fusca. The sequence continues at coordinate 12,490,389 of JAAWXA010000017.1, forward strand.
TTCTCTCAAAACTTACATTCCTTCTGTTAACATAAACACAAGCAGCCCCATCATGTGGCTTCTCTTTTTAGTCCATGGGTCAAATTTCCATTTTCTTATGGTTAGAATTGGTGAGGCAGGAAAAGAATGGTTCATCCCTGACACTAACAGGCAGAAGAAGACAGGGGAAGCCGAATGGGTTAAAATCAGCACTGAATTCAAACATCAGATTTTCCTTGTAATTTTTTTCACAAATGCAACTGTATTTAAATTCAGCTGCTTGGGTAACACCCAAAAGCTATCATTGCACTAATGCCATTATGATAGTGCATCAATTGCTGTAAATCACAAAGTTGTAGATGAGGTGTAGTTGTCATGTTCTTTGTGATTAAAACATGTAGAATCTCTAATCACTGCCATGAGAAAGGCTGTCATTGGTAAGGGGAATCTGGAGCTGGAGAGCAAGTACTGATTGTGCCAAGGAATTTGCAAACTCTGTTTCTCAGTTTTTCAGATTTTGAACAGCTTTTAAAGATGCATCACCAGCTTCACATGCTCTTCACCCTCCCTCCAGTTCTGGGGTAATAAAGGAATAGGCTGACATCCGCCTTGCTCAGGTTCTCTAGCAAAAGGATGTTCAGAAGATGCTATTTTTTTAGGAAATTCGTGTCCAAAAGGGCATGCTATTTGGTAAATCAAAATTAGAACTAGCATGCTTTAGTGCCACCTTGGAGGGAGAAATAGCCATTCCTGACCATGGCCTCACATCATGCTGGTGCTGGGGGTCTCGGGCCCCCCCCTTACGTGCCAAACTACTGTGAGGTCTGTGCAGCCACCAGGGGCTCAGTGCAGTGCCAGGGCACAGCCCCTCTGCTGAGCCCCTCTGCTGAGCCCAGCTGCAGCACAAGCCTGAGTTTTCTCCTTGAACTCACTTGCAAATAACACAACTCTTTACCTGTAAAATCTTTACCTGAGAATCAGGCTTTCCCTTGCTCCAAGGAGGTATCAGTGCTTTTCATCCATGTTCTTCTGTTAAAAGCAAACAAATTACAAAACCAAACAAAAAAACCCAACGACCACCAAACAACAACAAAACCCAAAAACAAACAATACAAAACCTCAAAAATAATTTATGGCCTTTGTTCATAAATTCTTTACATTCAAATGATGAAATTGTAGGCAAAAATTAATATTAAATGACCAACTATGATGAAAATGGAAAGACAGTGTGGAGTTGTCAGGCTGGTTCTTTTTCATGCATTTGGCTGTTAGTTTCCTTTTCCCCCAAGAATATCCATGGATCAACATACAAAGAATTTATGTGATTTTTAAATTAATATGTAGCATATGGTTTGAAAGCTATTACCCATTTATAGCTTTAATCCACAATCACATAGTTCCTTGTACTGATGTGTCTGCATGTAGATGTGCATATGTACACAGTATCTGTATGTGCATGTGTTTAAATTAATATTCTTTGTATAGAAATGCTATACTGTCATGTTGCAGTTTCACCACTCTCTTCTTTATGCTTGGGTGGTCATATTTTGAAATTTCCCCAGGACCAGTTTTTCATGCAGTCACGTTTCTCATCACATCTGAAGGATGTTGTGCTTCGCATGGTAATTAGGTCCTCTTTGTTTCATCTGCTGAACTGCTCTCTGTTACTTCCTGCAGCACACTCACGACTGGAGGCTATAGCTGAAATGTTAGAGCAGTGGAGATTCTCTAGGAGTAAACAGCTTCATGTTAACTTGTTTTGGTTTTTTTTTTCCTTTTTTTTTAAATGGTGATTTACATCCTGTTTAAACCCTGTGCAATTATATTTATCCTTGTTGCTTTCTTAGAGTAATGCCATTTATTGGAATAATTCATAATTGCATTGTGTGGTTGGTGGCTATGTATGGAAATCATCCGAGTATTTACAAATACACAGGAGTTTATATATAAAAACACACAAGTATCTATCTCCCAAAGGCTTGAAAATGCTGAAGGTTTAGCTGGGAGCTTAAGTTGCTGTCAGGCTTTACAGAGTTTAAGCTTTCATGGCTTAAAAGAAAGCTCTGATTCTTAAGTTTCTCTGGCCTCCCATGAAGGGAGCCTGAGGGCATCTTCAGGCTGTGTGGTGTTTGTGGGGCCAAGCAGGGACTGGGCTGGGGTGCAGTCTGCTGTGGGAGCCCCTCTGGTGGGTGCTGGGGCAGGGACCCACGCCTGGTACAGCAGGGACAAGTATTGGCACTCCTGCAAACATGGCCAGGCCTCTCTCTGTGAAGGGGGGTACAGTTTTATATCTCCTTTCTAGCTGTCAAGTTTCAACAGAGAATCAAGCCCTAAGCTTGATTAGCATTTGTTGTTCAGAAGGAAACTTTCAAAACCTGCCCTACTCCTTGTGTCGGTGCAGTGCTGGTGCTGTGCTGGTGGAGGCAAAGGGCAGTTGGCGGGAGGCAGATCATGCTGTAGTGCTGTGCTTGCCAGCCCTGATGGCACTGGAGAAAGCAACAGGAACCAGGTCAGGTTTGCCCTGAGACTGATGGCGAAAACCTTGGCTGGGGTCCCTGCAGAGACACCTTCAGGGCAGGAACACTGAAAATCTCAGCAGTCTTCTCAAGAAATGGGAAGTGATCAAGTAACTGACCCTGAGTTCCCTTTTAGCTGATACGAAGTTCTGTAATGAATTGGTTTCCTAAACAAACCAATGCTGTTATAGTTGGGAGCATGACACTGTCAGCAATACCTGCCCACTGGAGGCCAGCAGGCAGGGGGGGCGGGCAGGAGCTTCCCAAGCAGCTTGTGGTGGCTGGACAGGGATGGCAGAAGGGACATTTTTCATCCTGATAGGTTGAATAATCCCCTCAGGTTTATCCAAGATGGCTATGCTGCTGGCCCAGGTGGTACACACAGGCATTGGAGAGGGAGAGATGCAAGCACTGATGATGGACAGCAAATGCTTTGCCAATGTGGAGTTCCTACTGGTTGTTTATCTATTTTTTTCCTCTTCTCATGAATAATGCCATGATTACTCTGATTAGAATGATTGCATATGCCTTTAAATGGTATCTAGATTGTGGTTTACATGACATTTTTTCTTTGTTTGTGTGTTCTGCAAACATATTAAGAAAGTCTCTAAAATAATATTACCAAACATCAAGCAAAATCCTGTCTCCTGAAGGGCTGATGAAATCACATGCATATGACTGAGTGTTATCTTGCCCTGACACATGGAATTAAGTCTTGGACTACTCTCACCTAGGAAGACATCATTCTGCCAACATTTTCTCTCTTCTGGGCACTACAGATATGACAGCTTTTTTCCCTTCAGCCAGTTGAAGTGGGGCTGTTTTCTGTAAAAACCAATGAGAAATATTTGGCAGTTTGATAATTCCTGAGAGTTTCTTCATTTCATGTTGTTGAGCTTACTGGTAGCATGCAAACAGGGACATTTGTGTCAAAAAACCCCACATCAGCCCTGTGACAATTCTGTGATTTTAATGAATTGAGTTGTACGTAGAAAGGAAACTGAATTTTCTGTTATCCCTCTAGCAAAGCTGGGGATGAGGGAAGCCTGAAATTGAGCCATAAAGCTCTGCAACTTGGGAAACACGTTTCATTGGGAAACAGTTTCTATGGTGAAAGATGAAATTTGGCCATACTGCCACTTCTATTAATATTTTGTTATTTTATTGGGTATTAAAGACTCTGGGAAATTTTGAAAATAAGAAGCAGACATTTAGGCATTTCCCTGATTGGCATTTTCATTTTTTAAAACAAATTCTATTTTGTTTCTTTTTTGGAGCTCCTGCTCTTGTTTTGTTTTGTTTTCTTAATGAAAGATTCTTACCAGATTGGAATCAATAGGAGGCACCTCCATTTTTGTCACAGTGAAGTTTTTTTAAATCAGCACAAAATGAAAAACTGCAGATTTTCATCTTTTAAAAGTTTAAAAAACATTCTGTTAGGTCCAAATAAAAGGAATTCCACTCCCTTCCTCCAATTCAAAATTATCATTAGATAACCAATTGCTCATTGTCTAGCTTGACAAGAGTGATTGGCTCTTAGTGTTTCATTTGGATCCCCAAACCACTGTCTGATGGGGACTTTATTCCCCATCTGTTTCCATTTCTACACTGCAAGACCAGCCTGGTACATGAGCTGCAGTGCAATTGTGGGTTTTGTGATCCATATTTGATTCACCTAACTTTCAATTTTTAACTGAGATGCCCCGATTAAGCAGAATGTTGACCCTGGCCTGTCTGTGTAGTCAGTGCAGAAATGGGTTCATCCAGAAGGTGACTCTGCCAGAAAGGTCTCGATTAAATGCCTAAAGAAAAACTTTTCTAAGATCAAGCTGCTGTATGCTTTAAGCAGTTCCAGTAAAAGAAAACTCGTTGACTTATAGAGACATGCTGATAATGGTCTCATTGGCTTGTTAGGTCAGCCAGCAAATGGATGCTGGGAGGTCCTTGGGGCTTAAGTACCGAGACAGCATTGTATTTCTGGGGAGATCATTGCATTTCAAGGGTGTGATATGAGACACAAGACTGCAAAGTCATCCCCAAGCGGCATTTATTCCCCTGAAATGCTCAGTGTGTCAGAACTGATTTCAGTTATAAAATGGAAATAATAGATAAAAAAGGTCAAACCATTTATTGAGGATTGACATTTACAGCAGTCAGGAATCTCCAGTTGTATACAGCTTTGTGTATATATGTCACTCCTATATGACACCATCCTGCTGAGGATCTCCAAACCACTGCTTTCCTTCTAGATTGTGGCTAGTTATATGTTGCTTATTGAGTTCATACAGAGGCACAAAGAAACCCAGAAGTTAATTAACTTGCCCAAAGTTACAGTGAATCTCTATCAAAATGAATATTTTGATAGAGAATCCTCTTGCTTTTCAAAATGTAAAGTTTGTAAAATAAAACGGTTTGAAATTAACTGCATTTTCTATGAAAGCTGACTGTCAAAGAGCCTGTGTCCTTGATCCCACTGTAGGCAGTGACATTTGTGCATAGGGATCATTGACAGGGTGTGTGGATTCAGTACAGTGCGGTGAGCTGAAGGTGGAAGGTAATAGTCCAGACAGGGATGCAAACAGCACTTGCTTCCTGTGCTGCATCAGGACTTGCACACAAACAGGGATCATCACATTGTGTGTGTGAAATAACAGTAGCCACAGCCCATAGAACAGCTGATCTTTGCCATTAAGATCCAAGTGGGAAGAAAGAGAAGGAGAAATACATATACACCCAGTTACAAGCACATACACCCATGTACACGTACACGCATGCAGAGCAGGAGACGGATGTCTGAGATAGAGCTGGTAACAGCAAAATTATTAAAGGTATTGAAGCAGTAAGTGCCAAGTTACTCTCTCCAAGGGTACAGAAGGTTTGATAATGTCACTGTTGATATCCCTAAGGCTTCATGCAATTCTGGTGTTTCTCAGATGCCCTTCTTAGAGATTTGCATTGCCTGGGAGATGATCTGTTTTCTCCTTGACTGAATGGCCTGACTTTGAGAGCTGAGCCTTAAGATCACAGTGCCTCAAGGAGACCCAACACACACCCAGTTAATGTGGTCTTGAGGACTGTTTTCTTCCCATTGCTCATGCATTGCTGCAGTATTATTTCTCAGTGCTTTGAATTAAGAGGCACTAAGGATTTACAGGACCTTGTGCAGGTGTAGGCAGTATAATCTATAGAGCAAATGAAGTAGTAGTCTTGAAAATATTGATAAAATCACCTGTCATTGCATAATATATGTATTAGATCTCATGTTCCTTGTTCTCCATCCCCTCTCTCAAAAAGGGAATGCTTTAGCCTCTGGATTTTTGAAATTCCAAAAATTGCTAGTCAGCCCCAACTGTAGAAATTAATAAAGAAGACATTAGGTTTTAATGAAACATCTTCCAAGCTATCTTAAATGCTTGTTTAGATAGCCTGTGAGATTAGTTTTAAGAATAATAAACTGTTATTAATTGGGAACTTCCTGGCCAAAGACCTCTGGGCAGCTCCAGAATACCAGAACAAAGGATTTACAACTCACTGACTACTTAAAATGGAGATGTTATTTTCAGATTCAAAAGTCCTTTTTCTCTTATGACAAGCTGCTGGTGAAGAGGAAAAGCTGTCTACTGATCCTTCAGACTATGAAGTTACTCTTGATAGTGTAATACACATTGTTCATTTTATTTCGTTTGTGTCTGGAGCTTTTACAGATCTGCAATATGTCTTCTGTGCAGATCTGTTTTTCTGTTTATGGCATCAGTCAGAATAAATGGAGGGATGGGAACTACCCTGGCTCCTCTAGGGAACTTCCCCAAAGTCTCTCCTAATAAATGTCTTATTTAGTCCATTTGTGATGGGGTCTGGGCAGCAGGTCAGCATCTTTAGGTAAAGAAAGGCTTCCTGAAGTGATCAGCAGTCACAAAAAGTAAATTAATGGAAGCCAGCATCTGCTGATCTCTTTGACAATAAGGAATTTCACTGCCAACATTTAGAAACCATTGGAAATGGTCTCCATTGGAAACCAGATTTCGACTTTCTGCCCTGGGCTGCCAGAAGTATTTCAGCATAAAATGCTAAAGTAAGTTGAACTTTCAATTATAATTTCAATGACTGTCTAGTGAAATGGATTAATGCTCTGGCACTGCACCTTTGAGGCTTTGGCTCGAGTCTTGTAGGATAAAAATCTGTCTGCTTTGACAGTTGAAAAGGTCAGAAGTGAAATAATGTCAGGTGGTCTTAGCCCAATTCAATGTCTCGATTAAGAAGTAGATGTAAAAGTTGATGTGGGATGCCATATCAAATGCTTTGCAAAAATAGAAATGATTTTTTGTTTATATTTTATGAGCAAAATTAGATGCAGACAGCTGCATTCTGGAGAGGTGGATCTTTTCACAGTTCAGGAATGACGGATTTCAAAGTGAGCAAAATACAGGTTGCAGTATGTGGTATCTTAAGCTTAAAAGCTTCTGTCCATCCAGAAACTGTTTTCCTGATATTTGAATGTGTCAAGCATAGTTCTCACCTAAATAATTTTTAGAATTTTATTTGGGATTTGTTATTAGCTGAGAGTGTATAGCAAGAATATGTTTTTCTCACTGTTCAGGGAATACAATGGGTCTCTTCAGTTTATATTTTGAAATGTGCTCTGATACAATTAAATTTCTAAGCTTCTTGAACAGGATTGTGATTAAGGACCAAAATACAGGTATTTGCATAATGCATTCCCCTCTTATTTGGGCACATAATTATTATAATTTTCAATTACAATAATACATAAATATAAATTTTTTCTCCAGACTTCCCCAAGGAAAGATCACTACCACAATAGTGGTCACTTCTAGCAATAGTAATAGTAGTTTCTTTAGGAAAGAGGATCCAATAAGGGTTTTGGGCCATGTGTCTCAGTGATGGGGACAGTGGTGACCAGCAGAGCTGCAGAGCACTTTCACTGCCTTTGACTTGACCCAGCCTCATGTGTCAGGCAGCACTGGCACTGCTCTTCTGACTGAGGCTTCAGATTTTCTTTGCTTATTTCAATAAGAAACACTCATACAAGATAGTGGCAATTGGAAATCAGCTGTCATGGTATGCTACATAAATTATCCAGTTCCAGTTGGTAATCTATTACAGATGATTAAATAAGTGAGCAATTATGTCCTTTTCAGCACTGGTAGGCATCTTTGTTTTATTTAATTCCCTCTTCCTTTTCTATGTGTGTGTATGTGGTTTGTCGTGGATTGTCTTTAGGCTGTGTTTCCATCTTAAAGCAAAGAAACCACAGTATCCATGTGATCACAATGCAGTGCAAGAGCTGATGGAATGGTACATATGTTGTAAAGATTAATTGGCATTCAGTTAGGCCCCATAAAGCATGGCATGCCATGAATTATCCTCTATTTTGCCTTCGGTTTACAGTGTGGTTCAGTTCACATAGTGGGCACAGACTGAAAAGGGTTTATTTCAGAAGTTTTAAACATGTACTTTTTAGAAGCCTGGTTTTCCCAGCGACAGCACCATGGAAAAGCTTTGGAGATTCAGATACACATGACTTGTGGGGCCCATCATAACACAGACTTGCTTTTCTCTGCTGAGATCTGTTAAGTGAGGTTCAGGGGACCATTAAAACCACAGAATTATCTTTTATTTGTTCTATAGATTTTTCTGACCAAAAATCAACACATAGCCAACCTCACTCTTCATAGGCATGAAGTTTAACTGTGGGGCAAAGCCAGGGGCTGGAGGCTGTGAGGTTGGCTATGTGCCCGTGGGTGAGGTGGTGTGGCCCTGGCCCTTGCCCTTGCCCTTGCCCTGGCCGTGGCTGGGCTGGTGGGGAAGGCAGAGAGGCCAAGCACTCCACTTGCAAACCCTTATTTATAACAGAACAAAGTGGTAATTTTGCAACTATCGTGGCTCAAATATGCAACCATTTCCCTAGTAATAAAACTATTACTCTGTAACTGTTTACTTATCAGGACACCATTATGTGATTGATGACCTGAAAATGGAGGTTATCTTTCAATTCATTTGAAATGCAAACTAACTAGAAAATCTATAGTTATTGTGGCGTATTTTTAAGCAAAATCAGGCACCTACATTGACCTCCTATTTATATTTCTTTGAGAAGAAAAATCACATAAAAGCTATCAAGAAACACATTTCACAGCAGGCAAATTAATTGGTTTTACTGTATTTGAATGGAGGGTTTGTCAAATAAAACATGCCATGACAGTTAATAGTGTCATTTAAAGGCAGAAAATTATTGGCTTATTTGTTATTGGATAAAAGGAAGGCAAACACTTTGTATTAGGAAGTTTTAATGTGTTTAAAATCCTCATTAGAGATTTATGGACATTCTTGCTTAGCATAGCGCCTCATTAATTTGAGGCTAAACAGTTACTTCTGTATTTCAATTCCTTTTTTTTTTTTCCCTTTTCTTTAATTAGATCTCGCATTAGAGTTTGGTGTCTACACCACTGGAGATATAGAATTAATTAATGTGATTTATAAATCTAATGGAAGTGAGTTATTCTTAGATATCTTTTCATTTTAGTGAGCAATTTAACTGCGTGTAGCATAAGTGCACAAGATCTAAGAGATTTTGGGAGCTCAAGAAAAGTATGCGACTTCTGCATTGAATACATTTAACGGCGTCCCTTGGCATTAATAGATCAAAGCATTTTAATTAGAAATGTAACTAAAAGAAGGACCATGAAGATCCCATTCAAATTCATATTTTCTTTGTTCTAAGTTTGGTACTGTCCAAAAAGTGTTATTTTAGCTCCCTTTTCTTTTTTTTTCATGATAACCATGACCTTCATTGGAAGTGGGATAATCATATTTCTTACTATTTAAATGATCATAAGAACTGGCTCTTAATGTAGTCTGACTTTGGATCCACTCCCAATAAACACACAATCAATAAATGTGGGATTTTTACTATTAATATCAGTAAAAATTATTTTATTTCATAAAGGAGTTTCATTTATTTGATTGTCATTCATCTAAAAAATGTATTTGTGTGGACTGTTTATGCTAACAGGTAGTGCTGGTATTTAAACCCTAAGGTATTTCAAATTGTATTTGGGTTTTTTTCCCCCTGGGCAAGATCATACAATTTTTCTTTTAATCCTGGTGCCTCTGTTTCAAAGAAGAAGTGATCTACAAGTTGTGACTGTGGTGGAGGGATGTATGAAGACAACTAATTTGCAAACAAGCTCTGAGTAATTAATTTGGGTCCTGGCATTGACCTTGTAGCTGTGCAAACTGCTGTAGAAATTAAACACAGGAATATGTATTTCAGTGAGGACATTCATACCTGCTTTAAAAAAAGGAAGCGGAACAGGTAACTGGTGCAGTCAGGCATTGCATTCCTGTAGTTACCTAAAGGTGTTGTCTGTCAGATGTAAATAGATGCTTTGAAAGGTTTAAAACCTCAAAGGAAATGTTACAGTCTGAATTCATGAGGTCAAATGCTGCAAGTTACACTGATGCAACTTCACTGACATCGGCAGTTTTAGTCATGTCAGGGAGGCCACAGCCTGACCTGGTGACTTTGCTACTATTTTAGCAGGAAGTTGTGCTGCTCACTCTGGGGCTGGCCTGTGCTGGGAACAGGCACCAAATTCCACTAACTTGAAATAGATTCAAAGGAGATTTAGTTCCAAACTGTATTAAATTTAGACAGACATGTCTGTACAGTAAAGGGATTTTGAATGATTTCCAAGGAGTTCTACACAAAGAGCTACACTGAGAATAAATATGACCTTTAATTTGCATCCCCCTAAACTGAGAGTGAATAGACTTGGAAGCCAAAACTACCTTCACACTCCTTGTATATTTCTACAGCTTCATTGTCTTCAGAGGAGTTAGATTTCACTCACACTGCTAAAAGTAAGACAAGAAACAGACAGATCTTTATTTCTGCCACACCATATCTCTCACCACACCAGAAGGTAGCATAGTTTGTTAGTCAGGCTTTGATGTTTCAAGTGGACAAATGCATGGTGGCATTTTAGGTCAAGGTGCCTTTTACCATAAATTTAATGGAAATGTACAAGGTAACCTCTTCTAGAATAAGGTGAAAATTCCAAATCATATAAGAAAATGTACTTATTTTCTGTAAGTAAAACACTACTTGCAGTCATTGGAGGACAAGGAATAAGGAGAGAGAAAAGGAGTAAAGAAAGAAAGGAAAGAAGAAAATGTGAAGTTCCAAATTTCCTTGCTCTTTGTCAGTATTAAGTGATTGGAACAGCCTTTATGCAAGGCTGTGTTTTGGTCACAGATTAAGTACTGCAAATGCTACTTATGCTAGGGTCAGGCAAAATACTGACATTACCAGTTACTATGGTCTTATCGTCATGGTGAGTTTATAAAATACTGCTTTCAGAATATTCCATAAGTAAAATGTGCAGCCTTACCTACACCAAAAAACTCTCATGAGACCTTGAAGTGAGAGATCACTTTATCAGGCTTGTCTCTCTAGTAGAGTTTGGCAACTTACTGCATGAAAATAATGGAGAACCATTGAGTTTAAATTGAACACCAGCATATTGTGCTTTCATGGAGACTATTTCATGCTGATCAACATTGAAATGGTGTTGTTAAAAGAAAACATCAAAGAAATTAAAAAGAAAGAATGGACTAAATACAACATGCACTTTGAAGAATGAGAAAAATACAATTGTCACATCCAGGTCAGACTGATTTAAAAGTTGCTGTAGCAGAACTAAATGCCATTGAAAAAATGTCATCCTTGCAGTAGGGGTTGCTCTGACTGGGAGATCATAAGCTGAGTTCTTTGTATGGAAATCAAACTGTAATTCTTCCTGATTTGTAGATGCCCAAGCACCCCAACCTGGTGTAGCTGCACTGTTTTATCTAGCTCTTTGGTAACTGGAGAGGAGCATATTATAGTTCTTGGCTTTTGTATGAAATTAAAGGTACCCATTGTGGGTAGTTTTGGCTTCTGAACTAGGGACCTTTTTGGAAGATCACTGAAGTCAGCAGGAATCCCATTCAGTCACATGTTTGGCCACACTAGTAAATTGTTTTTCCTGGGTAATGTGCTTTACTCAAGTAAAGAGTCATTAAGTTCTTCATCCACCACTGGAAGAGCAGCAGTGCCTGCAGGCCAGGCTGTCATAACTTAAAAACTTAACTTTGTCCACTTTTTCCTGTTTTCAGGTTCTCCAGTAAATACATATTTGACTCAACTGCTTCTGCAGTATTTGTATTAAGGGGGAACAGAGGAGCGTCTCTTTGTACATTGTCTGAGGCAATAGTTTTTCTTTCTCTCTTAATTTTGTATATATAAAAAGTGTATGCTTTCACAGACCTCTTAATAAGCCCCAGGAGATATTTTTTGGTTGAAATAATGGGAAATGTCTTCTTAGGATATTTTGGTTCCAGGGTTGTGGAGGTACTAAAAGAAAACAGTGGATTTACATTACTTGGAACCCACGAATAGGTCCCTTGAGAATGAATAACCCTGTTAAAAATGCATGTATGTATTTGAATACCAAGGGAAAAATTTTATTTCAGTTTTGAGTGGTTTTTTTTTTCTTTTTGAATACCACCATGTTTGACCTCATTTAGTTTCCTTCAGAGTCCAAATAACCAATCCTATATATGTCAGTGATAACCACATGAGTATCAAATACACCATAAAAAAAAACCCACTCAGGTTGCATTTGTAATTCCTTGTTCTTTTACTGCTCCCATTCTTACCCATTTCACTTAAGTTAGTAAGGAAGAGTCAATATCCTCCCAATTAGTTTGACAACTATTTCACATGTCCTATGGATGTGTACACATGGATGACCCTTTTTGTACAAAATATTAATGAGATAGGAAACAGAAAAAAACATGAACTGTGAGGTTTGAGCACTGGGCTTTGAGCAGTGGTGTGAAATTTACCTCATGGTAAATGTGGAACAATCATTTTATGGAGAAATGTGTAGTCAGATGGCAGCTGGGGGACAGGCTGCAGTCTGAAAAAGGGCAAGTCTAGAAGAGATGTAGGGAATGACTGAAGAAGGGAAATGAAGCCTAAGCATGCAAGGAGATGTTGATGGGAATCAAAGGAAAAGCATAGATGTATTCTCCATTCAAGTACAGATGAAGTATTACATCTTCTTAGGTTTGCAAATATTGAATCATAGTTTGATACAGGTTGGAAGGATGTTCAAAGGTCATCTGGAAACCCTGCTACTCTTGCTGCTGCTTGATCCATTTCACACTTGTATTCTTCAAAAATAAAGAAGGAAAAATAGTTCCTCTGCTAACTGGAAGCCTGGCAGGAGCTGAAGGCATTCATAGGACAAGATTTCTGCTGACAGTCCTGCTTCTGCTGCTTCTGTTTTTCTAAGCGTTTTCCTCTTATCACTGTGTTGTGCACACTGGAAATGATCAATCAAGGCTCATGCACAGGATCTTTTCATGCTAGCAAGTGAAAAATCAATTTATGTTCAAAGGAGTAAACAGTAGTATGAGCTTCATCTCCCCAGAGTCAAAATGGGTTCCTTGATGAAGGAGATGACAATGAAAGCTGAGCTCTTGATGTATACGCATATAGGTGCTCGTATGGAAGAAATGAGTGGGTTCCTACATTCATTTAGCATGCTACATTTATCTTTCCAATAAAACAAAGATAGGAAGAAGAGATTACTTGTTGAAAGCCAATTGAGCATCAATAAAGCCAGAACGGCTTATCCAGATGAAAAGATAGTCGGTCAGTTCTGGCAAAGATGTTACTCATTTTGTATTTCTGCTTTCCGACACTACATTTGAATTTTCAGAACTATTCTGACAAGTCTGTTGGAAGATTTTGTTGCTAACATTTCTGAGAAATGCCTGCTGTCAGTTGTAAATTACAGGGAAAAGAGGCTTTATATGATTTTTCTGTGCCACAAAAACAAAATCTGATCTCATGCAGGTTATAAATTGTCCAGGAGGTAAGAGTGGTCAAGGAACTGTTGAATGAATAAATGGAAGGTTAGATCAACATGACTCATCAGATGTTGTAACCATTTATCCAATGTCATTTGATCTGTCTGACATTAAAGGCTACTATACCCTTCTTCTTAGATTTCTACTCTTCTTCCCTCCCTTTAAAGTTTAGCACTGAGCTATCCAAGCCATACATTCAACCTCTGGTTCCATATAATTTAACTTATGTTCTCTCGCTTGTGAGATCAAAATATGAAGAGCCTTGGAATTCTGGCTTGCATTAGGCAGAATGTTTTCACCGTCTTGCCTTTACTTTTTCCTTGGCTTTTTTTTTAAGCAAGAGCTACATGAAAGTAAACATGAAACATTTTGATGTAAAAGAGTTTTGCCAGATTAAAATGAAATTAGAAGGTTAGTTCAGCATAACATGTAACTGTTGTGAAATCTTTCTGTTTTGATGGAAGTTTTATTACCTACGGATGTCTGTCTGCCATTTATTTAATATTCACTGTTCTTCAGTCCAGGGTTCATGAATGTGCTGCTGACCGAGAGAAGAGCTCATGATGTGAAACCCAACTACTCGGTCTTATGGAAGCCAAATTGCTGGAGTCTGTCCTTTCAGCTGAGTTAGACCATGCTGCTCACAAAGGAAGAAAACCAGCAAAAAATTATGCACGAATACAAGCTGTTCCCTCCTTTTTAAAATCTTATTAAAGATGAAAGATGGAGAGGGGGTGAAGAATCACATAATGGGTCCTAGACTACTCAATTTTTATTAGATTAGGAAAGTAGTACTATGGGATGGATGTCCAGTCTTGACAAAAGTACAGGAACAATGTGGCATTTTATAAATGGCAATTCTAATAAGTTTGTTATGGCACTAGTATTGTAGAAGGTGATAAATATTGTATCTGCTCAGTTTCATTCTGTGCTGATGAATCTATGCGTGGATGACATGGTGTGCCATTTGGGCCTGCTTGCACTTGTAGCTGAATGCAAGTATTATGGACAATTAAATTTGCAATTTTTTATTCACGCTTTGAAAGGCTGAGAGGTTGTTTTTTCTTTCTCTCTCTCTCCCTCTCTCTCTCTCTTTTTTTTTTTTTTTTTTTTTTCCCCAGGATAGACTAAGTTTCTAAAGATCTGTGCCTTTCAAGTCTCAGAATATGCAACTGTAGCATGAATTTAGAAAAATGGTCTCATTTCTTTAGAAATCCATTAATAGTAATGCACTGAAAGCCTGTTACATTGATCTTGTCTCTGATAGCCATGTTGTAATAATTATTCTTTTAATGTTTGCATCAATCTAAATGTTTTCCTCTTTGTGCTAGTTCCTACTTGGATCTCTCTATATGACAATCACAGCACTTTGACATCTTGCATTGCTTTAATACCAGTGATTCAAAACAAAGCAGTGTCAAAGGGAACAAAAATTCTGTCAAGCTGTTAAAATCTTATTTGCCATTAACACAATTAAATTGATGCATGAGTATTTAAAGTTATTAGCAAGTGCTGCCAGCAGAAGCTGGTTGTGATTGCATAATATATAGTGGGCTTTATTAAAATAAAACGGTTTGTTTATTGTTATTATCATCATTAGTTCTGAAGTAACATAAGCTTAAACAGGACAGTGAATTGGGAGAGGACTATGAATCAAGTAAGAACATGTTCTGTCCTGCTTTAATAGTCAGGGATACAATTATCACAATTTAGAAATTTCTAAACAAAGGAGAGTACACATGGTATCTCAGCTAACCACTGAAAAATGGCATGTGTAATGGTAGGGAGGAGCGTTAAATTAAGACAGGACTTTGGTATCTCTGCTGCTCTTACTCTTCCCAGTCTGACTCACTTGGCTGGATTTTGGGCTGCTCCTGTTACTGCTGCAAGAGGTCTTGTGGTAGGCATGTACACTGCAAGATTATTAGGGGAGTATTTGTGTTTTCTCATATTCTGACATACTAATTTTTCAATAAATAAATCAGATGTGTATTAGAGACGTATCCCTGCTATCCCACTGCATATTGCAGTAACACGTGTGTTTGCTAATCTTTTATTTAAAATTAGCTATATCCTTCACTGAATGGAAAGTTGGTGTGAAGTATAGAAAACACAGATCAGCGAGGCATCACAGGTATTGAGAGGAGCAAAAGTTATTGCAGTAAAACATAGAGAGATGAGGGAAGGTCAGTGAAGTGCTGGAATATCAAGTGACTCAGTTTGAGGGTGGATTGAAGGCCTAGTGCGGTTACTGCTGACCATCTGCTGGAAAATCTCAGCCTAGGTTTGTTAGGTAGAATTTGAGCTGAGTAGAAACTGGGGATAAAAGGTAAAGCTCTTTTTTTTGGTCAGTTGAATGTTCTTAAGTGACAGTATGGAAAATCTTAATCTACAGGTGGTGATTTAAATAAAAATCACTAGTATCCCTGCAGTGTAGTCATATTCACATGTGTACTTATTTAGCAAGATATTGATGAACTGGTGGAAATGCAGAGAACAGTGATGATATAAGCCAAAGGCATGGCTAAATTTGTTTATCAGTAAAGAAGGTAAAAGTTGAACATACAGCATTTGAGAGAAGTGGAATATAATTCTGCATGAATGTGTGTGGTGTGTCAAAGGAAGTAAAAAATTACCTAGAAGCTCAAAGTGAAGAGCTCAGTGAAAGGCTGAGTTGACACCACAGGCAAAATTTTAGCCATTACCACAAAAAGAAGTATAAATAGTTTAGAATAGTCCTCCATATTTGTCAAGGGAGAGGGTGGGAGGCCCATTTCCCTCCAGTTTGTAGGTCAGACTAACCACAGTACTAGAAGAAAAGTCTCACTGATTATTTATTGTATGAAGCACTTGTCTGATTTTGGTACCTTCCTGAGTATTGTCTCTTCCTTTTCTGCTCTACCTCCATGATAGAAACCCATCATAACTACCTGCAACGTCCACTTTTGTGGTATATGTATATATGTATGTGTATATACAACTGTATATACAGCTGTATAGACAAGTGTATATACAGATCGTATCTCCCTGTTTATGTAATTGTTCACAGTATTAAGAGATTTTGTGTTCTTTCATGTCCTTGAAATGGGGAATGGTAAATGCTGAAGGTACCATTTAAATGAGTATATTCAACTGGAAGATGTTAAGGGCACTGCTGTATGTGCATGTGGGCATAGCTGTGTGCACAGATATGTCACATCTTTCAAAATGGGAGCAGGGATATCTTTCAGGCCTCTCAGGGTGGATTCCTGTGTGCTGTTCCATCTTCAGAGGATACTTAACCTGCATGCAACAGTCTGATGAGTTGAGGGACAACAAAATCAGCAGCTGCCCTTATAGTCCAGCCAGTATTTTACTACGATATATGTTTAAGTTTTAAGAGCTGTCTTGGCTGTCAGCGTATTAAGCTGTAGGATAAGATAGTTGATGATAACAGCTTTCTGCTGACTGTTATTACCTCTGTCCTTCGCTGCAGCATGCAGAAAGTGAAACCAAACCTCGCCTTCTCTCTGAAGGATGCCGATAGTAGTAACAGTGGGGTCTTCTTCAGTTACATAAGTTTCAGGCAATTCTAGTTCCAGTTCTCAACTGTGAGGAAATCAGAGTACTTTATTGCTTCAGAAGTGTCATTAGTAGCACAAAGCAGCATGGAAGAAAAAAACAACTTTTGACAAAATGGGTTCTGCTGATGATTTGTTTAGTCTGGAGAAGAGGAGGCTCAGGGGAGACCTCATCACTCTCTACAACTACCTGAAAGGAGGTTGTAGCCAGGTGGGGTTCAATCTGTTCTCCCAAGTAGCTACCAGTAAGACAAGAGGGCATAGTCTTAGCTCTGCCAGGGGAGGTTTAGGTTAGATATTAGAAACAAATTCTTTAGAGAGAGGGTGATCAATGGGCTGCCCAGGGAGGTGGTGGATTCTCTGTCCCTGTACTTTTTTAAAGAGACACTTTAAATGTGTCACTCAGTGCCATGGTCTGGTAACCACAGTGGTCCACAGTGGATGAAGGGTTGGACTTGATGATCTCAGAGGTCCTTTCCAACCTGGCTGATTCTGTGATTCTGTCATTTATGATGATCTGAACTGAAAAATTTGGCAGGCAGCAAGTGTGGATACAGCAGTCCACAAACAGAGGCAGTGGCGTGTTAGCTGCTCACCTGTGTGGTTGTACTCCCTGAACTTTGTATCCAGCATCTGACTAAATATTTCTTTTTTTTCTTTAAACCTAGGTTACCCTTCCCAATGACTCCAGCTGTGTGGAAGAAATATTACGGGTGAGTAATACCCTTTGCTTGTGTATCTTGTGTGTAGTTGTGGTACTGTTCTTTCAACTTCCATGGAGAAGAGTCATATGACTGTCTTTAACACTAGGTAAATAATAACATGTTTGTGGGTCTCTATTAAGGAGACACAACCAGGTGGTAGGCCCTTACTATCCTTAGTGAGTAAGGTCAGTTCACCTAATAATTTGCATCTGCCAGCTTGTCTTGGCAGGGATTTACACACATTCCTGTTCTCTTTTAAGTTCTCAGTCTCCATGAGTCTCTTCATGACAGATTGCTCTTCTACTCTGAGGTGGAGTCACCTTATTTCTGCCACTCACAGACTGACCTACAGTGTTTATCCTTTTTCCTCCAGACTATAGTTTCTCATCATTCATTGTTTCAATAAATACCTAATGACATTTTTTTCTGCAAATTCCGGTCTTTGGTTGAATGCAGAAAATTAAAACAACCACTCCAAACTGAGCAAAGCTCAATTGCAGCAAGATCATATACGAAGAAAACGGGGTGTGCTCAAGTTGCCTATGTGTAAATCTGCCTTACCTTAAGTATAATATAGGCTTTTCCTCTGGCACCCCAACTTTGGGGTCCCCTGTTGGCAGTGAGATTTGTCTGGGAGCAAGTTTGCAACCCGCCAGTTGGGTGCAAATCTGGGATTTTGGTTTTGTCCTCATGAGTTGAGTTTCCCATCTGTCAAAACTACCTCCCCACAATTGTCAACCAGCCTTCTGATTTTCAGTGTAGAGGAAATAAAATTTCAGTTAGAATTTATGTAAGCCATGTCCTTATCACTAGGAGAAGCTGGTGCAAACTAACCCCAACCTGAAATCATGTGTAGCAATTGGGTGAACTTGCTTGCAAAGAAATAGATTTATTCTTGTTTCTGGAATGAAATAGGCTTCTCAGTATTCATTACAATCTCAAGTTAAATATTTTGGGAAACTTGCTCTGTTTTATGTACATGCCTTATCTTGGAATGTTACTGATGTTCTTATGGGTCACCAGTGTTGCTGCAGAAATATGTTGGACCAGCAAGCAAGCATGCATGTGCAGACCTGCAGTAACAGAGGAGTCTGCATCTGCATGTGCACCCAGCAGCAGTGAATGGAAGGAAATAAATGAAATTTAGTTTCAACCTTCAAAGTGAGCATGGGTTTATTACCCACAGAACACTAAGGGAGCATAAGCAAAGAAAATGTTAAAAGGCTGTGTGAAATACTTGGTACATTTTAAATGTCATCTTCTTCTGTTCATATATTTCAGTGAGCTTCATTACTATAGTTGGAACGAATTACTTGTTAGCTGGGGAAAGCAGTTGTTTTCAGTAAACAGCATCAAAAGGAAATTTGATGCAGTGAATTTCAAGGATCAATCATCCAGGTGACAGTTTTAATGTGGTAACAGTGCAGATAAATCACAGGAAGCAGAAATGCCTTTTTTTTAATCAAGAGGAGGTGTCCTATTTCCTACCCCATAACTGTAATTTGAGTTAATAAACAAAGGCAGAATGTCTCAGGATTTCTTCTGAAACCTGCTAAGACTGCTGAATGACTTTCTGTTGTCTTCAGAGGGTGGGAGTGAACTGCAGAGTCACTGCGGCCACAGCAGCACCTCCTGCCACCAGTAGGCTGTTAAACTCAGGGACTTTTTGAGGTGTTGTGTCTCACAACAGCATTAATGGGCACCTGAAAAAAAGGGTACTAAACAGCAGATCTTCCTTGTCTGCCTGTGCAGATTTCCTGGAGGTACTCTCAATGCCCAACCTCTCCATTCTGCCATGGAGCAAACCTGTGAGCTGCAGCCACAGACAGAGCCATAAACCCTCTTGAATATATGAAACCACACATGTTGAGGAGCAGGTATGGGCTGGGAACACTGCAAGTGAGCGTGGGACCTCAACCATGACTTGTTTGGGGTGCACAATCCCACTCCATGGGTAGGTTTGTGTGCTGCCACATGGTGAGTGTGACTTAGTATGTCACCGGCGTGGCGTTAGGCAGCTCTGGGCACTGACCAGCTGTCTGCAGCCTTCTTATAACTCGTCTGCAAGCAGGCTGCCATCAAGACCCTGAGTGTATGAAAGCAGGAGATCACAGATCCATTTCTGTGTCTTGCCATCAAATGCTAAGCAAACCCCAGCCCCAACTGGTTGCCTTCAGTGATAGCATTTTAGGCTTTCAACTTTATGTTGTGCTGAAGCACGCATGGAAGTACCTGAGTTTTGTCAATGACTTTGTTCTCAGATTCATAATGCAGAATAATCCAGAAGGAAATGTGTTTTGACTGCATGCAGAGTATCATATTTTACTTGATAGGCAATGGAGAGAAAATAAGTAAGAGCATGTGATGCCCAGCATTGGTCACAGTCCAGTCTTTGGGCTCCCTGTGGAAGCCCTGTCAGGAGATTCAGGCTGTCTGCTCCAGGGGAAAGTATAACCCTTGGTTTCAGAAGAAATTGCTACTTTGAGAACCTCGGTTACGTTCCCAGCTCTGACGGCTACTTTATGGCCTTTTGGGACCATTTGCATAAGTTTCCATGCCTCTGGGGATCTGTCTCACAAGGGCATATAATGGGCAACTGAAAAAGGGGTAAGAAACAGCAGGTCTTTCTTGGGAGTGTGGGCCTCAGCCTGGTGTCAGCTTCCCCAGGGAAAGAAATAGGCTGTTAACATTTCTGTCCTGTCAAGGATGTTACAGTGGAAAACAAGTAGCATTACAGGATAGTTAAGTCCTGAAAATGGACAGATGGAGCTGTAATAGTGTGCATTTTGACCAACCAGACCACTGGCAATGACTGGAAATTTCTGCTGAAGGCCATGTCAACTCTGCTGAGCTGTGCACCCCAAAGTGCCAGAGGGACGGTGCTGCTGCCTTCAACACCCCAGCCCTGCCACTCTCCCTTGAGAGTGTTCCATGCCTTGAAGTTGGCTTTTTTGCTGCTTTGTTTTGGTTTGGTTTTTTATGTTAGGGAATTAAGTG
This sequence comes from Florisuga fusca, assembly GCA_038090715.1. NCBI lineage: Eukaryota > Metazoa > Chordata > Aves > Apodiformes > Trochilidae > Florisuga > Florisuga fusca. The sequence continues at coordinate 12,511,089 of JAAWXA010000017.1, forward strand.
ACTCAATTCAATTTCACCTCGGAGAAAGACATGGTAACTCTTACAGGTTTTTTGCTAGACTTTACAAGGAAGAGGGACCCAAGCTAAGATCTATGACCTCTTGATTTTGCAGAGCTCTTTTTTTCAAGCTGAACTTGATTAATGGGTTTTGTAATTGTAGGGGGGTTTGCAATTCCTAATCTCTATCTTCTTTTGTTTTGGGTTGTTTTTTTGTTTCTTTTTCCTAAGGAAAAAGAAATCCTAAGGGAAAAAAAAAAAATGTTTAATTGAGCTTATGGTCAAAATTTTCCGACCAAGTGAGAGGAAAGGTCTTGAGTCTGGTCAGACCCCTGAGTCTTCAGAGACAAAATTTCTGTCTTTCACATTTCCTGAAATGCTTAGCCACTTATGTCATCTTGTGTAAATGCTTCAAGGACTGTTCCTTATACTGCAGACAAAGGTTAATAGCAGACTAGTCTCCTGTTGATCTTGCTTTTCTAACCAGGATGGCTGAGAAGGGAGAAGGTTGTTTAAAATATTAATAATATTAATAGGAGTAAATATGGCTTGTACAACTAAGGCCAAACTGCAAAATTAGTGCATGAGATTTGCGTTTGATACAAATCACTAATACCAAATTGAATGATGAAGACGAATACACTGATGCTCAGTACTCTTATTTCTGTTCCAAAATGTAACTTATTTTTTAAGCCAACGTAATGGCTTCTAAAGTGTGGATAACAGGGAAGACAATCAACTGTGTGTGTGTGTATAACGCACATTTTATTAATATGGATTTAAATTAAGTTTTCACTTGCTATGTGCAGCCATTGAAAAATTAGGTCGTTCAAATGTTGTGATACAAAGTGCAGATGAGAAGGGAGAAGTGATGTTTTAAACTGGTATTCTGAAGCTGTTAGATGTGCCACTTGTACCAGTGTTTTATGTCAGTGTGCCTTGCTGTCATTGCACATTATGGGAACCGTCGTGCTGGTACAGGTATAGGGGGGTGTGTAGGTGTGACATGGAGTATGAACTAGCAGCAATCCTTTTTCTGCCTGTAAAGAGCACCAAAGGGACCTACCTTAGCATTGGTTTACCTCTGGATAAAGAGCTGATAAGCATACACCATTACGTAGGAAAGAAAGGAAATTTTATTTAACAAAATTTTCTCACGGACTTGTAGTTTAAATTGCAATTTGGGCTTGGCGTTTAGACAATTGATTAGACATAATCCTGCAGAAGTGAGGCTCTGGTCTGTACAGATAAAGCTTTCATGTCTGTATTGCTAACCATCTGGGCAGGCACTTCTGTCTAAAATCTGTCCCTGCTTAGAGGAACAAAAGAATTTCTGTAGGAGCATATTTGCTGTAGTAAGGCATCAAGAAACTAGATGGACTTCTGATGTTATGTGGACAGCTGTGATATTAATTAAAAGCTCTCAAGTCTGGAAGAAAAACAAATTCTAAATATAATTCAGATTGTAATTAGAATAAAAATGACTGGAGTTAAATGAGCAAAGTCTATAATTTGTGTAGTCCTCTATTCTTCTGATGACTATCCCTTGTCTAATGATACTGGAGAATATGTAAATTCATCAGCAGGTGAAAATACCCTTGACTGGGCAAATTATGTATAGTATTACCTTCCTTGTGCCAATATAAACCACTAAAGGATTTAATATGTATCATCCATAGCTAAGGGGAGCTGTTCACAGGGCAAAATTAGACTGTAACAAATATAGTCCATTATTTTCACCTCAGTAGCTGTTTTTCTCTCTTAAACTACAAACCAACACTGAAGAATATTACTAAACCTAATTATAATAATTGTAATTTGAGAAATACAGGTACACTGTCCAGTGTGGTTAGAAATGCACTTAGCTGACAGGCAGTTTAAATATTTTCATGTGGAATCTGGGGGCTTGCTGGGGAGGACATGATGTGAATTTAAAATGATTATCCGGACGTCATTGGACAAGTGAATAATGAGCTGGCTGGCCTAGTAAATCATATGAACCTGTCAAATGTGGGAACACATTGGGGAGGAGATGATGTCAAGTAACAGTAACTTAGCAACCTGGCATTTAGCTGTCCAGAGAATGAGTAAGAGTAGCCACTCTTAAATAACTGGGTAAATAAATGAATCCCTATATGTCTTAGGTGTGCTATAAAAATAGCCCAGCACCGTATGTTTTGTGTCAAGTTGCTTCTTTCTCCAGGATAAGGTGATTTATTATTTCTATTGAAATGAAAAAATGGATTGAAAAGTTAACCCATGTGTAAATGTGTATCTGTGGCCCTTGTCTGGCATGCAGCCTTTGGAAGTGTGTAAGGAACAGGTAATAGCTTGCTTTCAAAAAGGCAATGTGTTACAACTGTAGCATTTTTTGTTCTTTAGACTGCTTCTGTACATGAAGATTTGGATGGATAAAACCAATTAATTTCTTAGCAATTTCCAAGCCATTGCATTTTCAGCTTTTTTTCATTAATTTCTCAATGGGGGCAGAACCGGTTTCTACTCTCACATCAAAATAAATAAAGGGGTAATTCCACTGACCTCTGATCTCATTTGAGTTCATTGAATTCTTCTTCCTCCCACACTGATATAAATTGGCAGCAGCTTCACTTATGTTACTGCTGCTGTTACTTAATAACAAGGAGTTATCCCTGAGTTACATCAGGCATACATAAAAGCAGCAACTTCTCCTTTGCTCTGATGACTGTCTACATGTAGTCTATTCTAGAAAATAGAAATGCTGGGCAGTCCTTTGAGAAAAAGATCATTCGTGGGTTTGGTAGGTTATCAACTCAATTCCCATCTCAGTACCACCACAAGCATTCCAGGAAGGTCAAAAGAAGCCTTTTCCCAGCACTTTCTGTGCACTGTCCTGACATAACACACAAGGCACTCTGAGATCAATGGCTGCAGCCATTTGAGGAGAGTCTGGTGTATGCCTGAAGTATGAAGGGCTCTTTGGGAGCTGAAGAATGCAGCCTTAGGTCTTCCCAATCCAGAGCAGACGCTTAACACAGAGGTTTGCCTTGGCCACTGTGAGTTACACCTGAATGCAAGACAGAATTATTCAAATTTTTGACCATTCAGTGACAACATTGTGGTACCACCCATAAGGTTGGTTTTGTGGGCCACTGTTGCACTGCTGCCATGGCACAGGTTAGGTATGAAAGGTGTTCACTTTTGATCTAGATAGAGACTGTAAATATGCTTTTTGCTGCCAGATAAATGCAAAGCAGACTTCATGCTGTTGGGGTAACAGGGAGAAAAGGTTGACTGATCTGACAAATGCGTGTGGTTATGCTGTGTTTCCTGTGTTCCAAACCTGCGCAGGTATAAACGTCTCTTCAAGATGTTAGCCAGCAAAAAATTAGACCTTTGTCAGGTTTATCAAATAAAGGGATTATTTTCATAGCAGTATTAAAGAAAATATTTAGCAAAGCACTTTGAAATGTAAAATCTGATCATTGTGTGGGTCTGTTGCAGCCTGTCTACACTGCAACAATGAAAAAAAGTTTACAAAAGGTATTCAGGAAAAGAAAGAGAGGTTGCAGTGCACCTATTTCAAACAACTCAGTATTGAATTCTCTTTTCTTGCCTCCTTAACCACATTATTTTAACATATATGTTTGTACTGCCAATTATGAAATATTGCTTATTTCAGTAGTATTATATAATTCTACCATTGCCAGATTTAAAATTGCAACTAAAATTACTGCAAAGTGAGCAGACATCTCAAGGGTTTGGACTGCTCCTGGAGAGAATGAAGGCACTCTTGTGAGAAATTCATAACTAAATGAAAAAGTGTTAGTTCTCATCTGTGTTTCAAGCTCCTCAGCATCTCTTTTGCACCAAAACCAGCCACTTTTAGTTTCTCTTCCTTGTTGACTGTTACCTCAGAAATAATCCGCTGTGTATTGTAACGTTACATGCCCAGCATCCTCATCCTGATTCAGTACTGTGTTATGATCAAAATAATATTTTATGATGATAAGAGGGATTAGACCCAGCCAGCATGGGTTTATGCCAATGGCATCCTAGCCTGTATCAGGAACAGCGTGTCCAGCAGGTCCAGGGAAGTGATTCTTCCCCTTTACTCGGCACTAGTGAGGCTACACCTCGAGTACTGTGTCCAATTCTGGCCCCTCAGTTCAGGAAAGAGATTGAGGTGCTGGAGCAGGTCCAAAGGAGGGCAACCAGGCTGGTGAAGGGACTCAAACACAGGTCCTGTGAGGAGAGGCTGAGGGAGCTGGGGCTGTTCAGCCTGAAGAAGAGGAGGCTCAGGGGAATCCTCATCACTCTCTACAACTACCTGAAAGGAGGTTGTAGTGGGGGTTGGTCTCTTTTCCCAGGCAACTATCAACAAGACAAGAGGGCATGGTCTTAAGTTGTGCCGGGGGAAGTTTAGGTTGAATATTAAAAAGAATTTCTTTATGGAGAGGGTGATCAGGCATTGGAGTGGGCTGCCCCGGGAAGTAGTGGATTCTCCGTCCCTGGAGATATTTAAAAAGAGACTGGATGTGGCACTCAGTGCCATAGTCTAGTAAGTGCAGTGGTAGTGGGTCAAGGGTTGGACTTGATGATCTCTGAGGTCCCTTCCAACCCAGCCAATTCTATGATTCTATGATTCTATGATTTTTAGAACCACTTGAAACAAAAAAGTAGTTCACAAAGCTGTTGTCTTGGAGAGAAAGATAATAAGTTCTGCAACTTCTGTGGAAGATCAAATGTGCCTTCTTCAGCACTTAAAACTTTTGGTCACTCCCTGTATTACTTTTTCAAATAACTCTAAGTTTCATAGTTCATAAAATAACAGGAATTTAAAGAGAAAAAAACCTGTAGGAAAACATGTTGATGGGGTCTTGGGGCTGAGTATCATAAAAACTTAAGATTCCTACTCCTGATTTGCTGAGCCATGGGACCTGACTTTCTGTCTCTTTTGATCATTGTAAATAAAGAGTAACTCCCTTATCTTTGAGTGAAAGTGCAAGAGGAAACAGACCCAAGGAATCTGGGATGTCAGATCAACTTTAACCTTTTGTATGCTCCCATGAACAAAAAAGTCCCTAAGTTCTGAACTCAATGGAAAGCTTTAAACACTTCTGCACTGGTTCAGTGTTTGGCTCTAACTGCACCAGGTAGCCTCCCTTGAGGACCTCATGGGCTGTATGAATTTATGGTGTATAAAAACATTGTGAGGCACATCAGAATCTGTGGTCTTCTGTCCTGGAATACTGCTGCTGATTCCAAAATGACTGGTAAGTACAACTGCTGACACAGTACTGTCAAGCAGAAAAGCCATCTGAAGCTCCTGTTACTCTACTTACTCATCTTATTGCCAAAGTATTAAGCAAAAAAAATCTAGTCCTGTTTGAAATATAGGTAGTAAAATATTCCTCTGGTCTCAGATTAATCATTTCTGTTATTTCATTGTGTCCTGTCAAGATGAAACATGGTTAAATATGGGCATTGAGTGTTTAAACTGCTAGCAATGTTACCTTTCATTTAAGTAGATTAATAGCATGTACTCTACATAGCAAATTGCTTTAGGCACAGAATGAAAACACTGAAAACATATTAAAATCGAGTTAGGCTTTCTGAAATGAATGCATGCTTTAGAAACAATTCAACAATTCTGATTCGAAATTACAAAGTCTGTATCACCTTCTGTGGCTCTTTATCTCACAAAAGGGAATGTCTCCATTTTTGCATCCCTGAGGGCATGTGTTTTGGGTTTTAAGTCCTGGTAGGAATCCTCTCATAAGCCAGCACTGCTTATAAGCTGGTGGAGCCATGAAGGGTAAGTTGGCTTTATGTGGTCAGTCAAGAGAAACAGAGCTAAGAACAGTCTAGACAGACTTGCAGTGTCCAAGGAAAGAAAATGGAGGAGACATGTGGTGACACACTCTCAGCCTTGCCAGTCCCCATGGGGTTTGTGGAAGCAGCCTAACATGGGAAGGTAGTCTTGCAATCATCATCTATCTTAGTTCAAGTAATTCCATATTCTGTAGGGAGAACAGTTCTGGCAGCCACCTTTTTCAGGGGCAATTTATGTCTTTGCTACTTGCCATTGATCTGTTTCTGAAGGTGTCTTCCTTCTTACCTCTGGAGATCATTTCAGTTATCAAAGGTCAGAATACACTACTTCACACCTACCAATAACAGACTGATATAGTCCATTTTATCATCTCTTTGAACATCCTTTCAATTTATGCTGACTCTGATAAAACATCCTACCTTTAATCTTCCTGTGTAACCTTGAGATGCCCCACAGTGTCCCATTCCATGAAATGGGGAACTTGAACCTCACTCACACTGCCAAAGCACTGCAAAGTTAAAGTAGCTGCTTGCAAAATGCATTGAGGTCCTCAGATGGAATTAATGGTGTTATAACAGTGCAAAAGCATGGCTCAATCAGATATTTAAAATTATTCTACACACTGTGGCATATCCATTTCTGTAGAGAATTCCTAACATTTCTTCAGAGAAAGCGTGTCATTGAATTTAATGTTCTGAGAAACCTTATGAACTTCCAATCTATTTTAGCTATACGTTTCAAATTGTGCTTATAATTGTGTTTTTTATTGAATATGTAAGTTCCTTTCAATTTCTTAATACAGAACATGAGTTTTAATACACATTTGAGAAGAATGCACGCTGTGGATGGGAGGCACTTCTGAGCATTTTTGAATTGTCACGGAAAAATTGTCGCATTTGTTTAATTAGCCTGTAGATCCTGCCACATTGCTTTATGTCAGCTGTGTGACAATTTTCTTTGGGTAGCTGGAAAATCTGACCAGAATGCCTTTTTTTTTTTTCTCCTCTCCTCTCCTCTCCTTTTGCCAAGGAATTTCTTACATTTCCTTTTGATTTAAAAGCAGTCTTACAGGCACTCGGCCTTGCAGCAGTCAGCTGAAGTCAGGCTGTAGCATTAGAAAGGAAGATGGTTTTATTAGTTCAAGGTGTTGAGGTGTTTGTTGACCATTTTTCAGTGGCAAGAGATAAAAACTGACTACAAACATGAATCTGAAGTTTAGACCTAAGTGCCTAGATTTATGTTTGTTCAACATTCTGCATGGTTTATTCTACCTGGTGCAAGTGTTTCTATGTTGCCTTCCAGGGCTCCAGAATACTGGTGTGGGTGTCACTAGAGATGCTGTTCCCATCAGTACACAGCTGTTCTTGCATTGTTTATTCCAAAATTTCTGTGCAATGTCTAAGCAAATACTTTTTGGAGGTGGATGAAACAGCAACAGCATGGACATATATGTATAGGACACTTCCATGGGTTGATGATGAGAAAAAAAAACAGGCTGCTGGTTCAGTGGGTGATTTGAGGCATGGACCAAATTTCATCACTGCAGCCAATCTGGAAAATGGTGGGTACTGGTCTCCTTACAAGGAATGCTTTGAGGTCTTCTGATGGAGTTTATTGATCAGACACTGAGTATTAAAGGCCCCTTTGGGCTTTGTAGTCCATTAGGTTCTTTGCCATGAGTATATCCTGCTAAAGAATACATGTTTGTCTAGTCCAAAGTACAGTAACCTTTAAAATATTCTTCTGAGCCTCAGAAAAAAAACACCTTGTTGTTTGGTTTGTAGGGGAACACCCCCAGTAGTGATTTTTATTTTTCTTTTTTAAAATCAAGCCAATTAATCCCTTCCCACTTACTCCAGTATTTTATAATTTCTAACTTCTTGACCTAATTCTAACCCTAATAATTTAAATAAGAGGTCTGAGCTGCCAGTTTATCTGAATAAGGAGTGTTTTACCAATCAAATGAAAACTAGTGCTCAGATTTTTTTGAGGAGCAACCCCTTGTCATTCCTGAGTTCAGACAAAAACAACACTGCTTCAACAGTGAGGCATTCACTGGAGGCTTCCTTCCATGAAAACAGTTCTCACTCCTTTTTTTCCTTGGGGATTGAGTCATTGTTGCTTTTAAAAGTTGTCATGATCTCCTCATTAGCATTTTTCTTAATAAGATAAGTGTAAACTGGAAGAAAGCTATCATGCTTTAAAGGATACAGGAACGCTAAGGAATGTTACACTAACTGCTTGTACTCTTTTGAAAAGGCTTAGGCTGGGAATTCAACTAAATGTATTATCCTCTCTTCTTTTGCAGCAGCATTGTCATTTTATAGTGTCTTTCACTTATAACACAAGTTACCCTTCAAAAAGAATGCTGTATTACTGCATCTAGTCTGTGTATCTCTCTAGCAAAGTGAGATTAACAAATTTTGGTAACTGCTTGAACATTGTAATACATGGCACTTTGTACTGAAAAAAAATAATAAAAGAAATATTCTTTGGCATGTTTATTCCAGTTCATGTTCATATGATAACTGGTAATTGTCAGTGTTTGAGACCAGCTGGAGTTGCAAATAGCACTAGCTGCTTAGAGCCAGCTAGCAACCATGGGTCTACTGGGTGGTCTTTTCTTGGGCTTACTCCAAGTATGTTCCAGATTGCTCATATAACCCCTGATAAACTATTACTAATGAACAGTTTGCTATTCTGTTTTGGCCATCTATAAGCAACAAAGACAATATATGTCATCGTCTAGTAATGTAGATATATAATTTTTAAATGCTGGAGCACCAACCTTACTGCATTTTAGTGCTGTGGCTTTTGTGTCCTGTTCACTCATTTTCCTGTGTGTGTGTTGGGGGGGAGAAGTGTTTGGAGACAGGAAAGTTATGGATTTTTTTCAGCCTTTTTCAGCTTCATTTTTAGAAGTGAGTTTGTTTCAATGTAGTTTGTTGTCATAATGTTTTAAAAAATGCAGGCAAGGGGGGAGGATATAATTATCTGGTGCATAATCTGAGCATGCTGATTTCAGATGTTTAGAACCCTCTGTGTGGGACCAAGAATCCTCAGCTGCTGTGTATCTTAGTGGAAGTTCTGAGGTTTCCATCCTCAGATTCACTGCTTTATAAGAAAAAACAAGCTGTCAAATGAGGAACCCATGCATGTGACAGTGGGAATCTGTCTACCAGAAATATTCTGAAGCCTCCACACCTTAAGGTAGATCAAAAAAAGACCTCAGCATGTTTTGGCTTCAGTTTTCTTTACTCTTGAAGCTAGCTTATTTGGGTAAGGCTGACATGCCAGAAAAGTATATGTTATATCAAAACATCTTCTATTTTTATTACACCTGTTAGTTTAGCAGGAGTGGATCAAAGGAGAGTGTTGGCATGATTTACAGGACACACAGATGCAGGAACAGACCTGCTTCAAGGCACAAGTGAGTAAAAGGAAATCCAGACTGAAATGTTTTTTCTTCCCCAAAGGCCAAAATTACTGTAAATTCCAGGTCATGTGATAAGGTTTCAGGTGTCTGATCTGACCAGGCCTGCTGATCAGGCTTCAGTTTGGAGTTTTCTGCCCATCCAAAGTGCACTGAATGCTGATCAAGCTGGTTATGTTGTCCACTCATGATTTTTCAACCAGTATTCACTGTTCCAAGTTTCCAGCCAGTGTTCAGAAGTTCCACCACTGCCCTAGGACTGCATAAAACAAATAAATTATACAGTCTTTGTCCTGAAAACATTTATAGCCTCTAATGTAGCACTAAGATAATCATCCTCTGTTGGCATGAGTGCGTTCCTCATACACTAAGGGAGAAGCAAGTTTTCAACTGAAGGGAGAGCATCACATTAATGAAGTAAAGGAAATGGAGAAAAAGAACAGTTTCTATAAGGACAGGTTTGAGCTTCTTTACGTGTTCACTGTGTCTTCACTTCAACCTCAGACCACTGTTTTAATGGCATTACAGCTGAGGTGTTGATGAGACCATGTAAGAGGGAAACCCTCAACATTAAAAAGAAATGCTATTCTGGCACACCCCCTCAGGAAAACCCATGCTGCAATACTGCTTGTGTGGTAAGCAGAATAAAAGAGACCTGGCAGAGTCTTGGTTTTGAAGGAAAACCAGCTTTTGTGAAAGATTTCAATGTGTATTGTAGAGCAGTGTGTGGTAGTTTCATTTCTTTGTATTTGATGTGTAACAACTTAGAGTCCAGTTTTAATTAAAGCAAATCATGTTTTTTGCAAAAGATTTCAGCTTTAAACTCCAATAAGTTGCCAGACCTGGTTTCTTAATTTCCCCTATATGCTATTTCAAGTAATTGATGCTCCTGTTTTAAGATTAAAGTGGGTGCCTTCTGGCACAAGTTACTGCTTTCAAATTCCTGATGATTTTTAGACTCAGTTTCATCATTTTGTCACTATATGGCTTACTTGGGCCTAAAATTTGGTGCACAATGTAAAACTTAAACAGTTTCTGTTCTAAGCCTAGAGAATGAGTAGTTTTGTTGTTTAGTAATTTAATTTTGCTGGTATTGAATTTGGAGTTTGTATTTTTTCACAATGTTGGCATAAGTGGCTCCAGAAATTAAATTCATTTTGTAACAAATTACATGGCTAAGGTCTTGTCATGTGACTACATAATTCCCTGATGTGTTTTGTATGAAAAAAAACCCATGAATTGATTACATCTGGCAACGTGAAGGAGATGGTGTAGTGTATTGTATAAATGTGCACAGTGGAGTGCCTCAGGGTAGGTGCAATCTTGTTTTGTAACTGTAAATTATAGTTCTGCTCTCCTCTTGGTGTGAATCCTAAGTTTCAGAGAAGAAAACAGGCGATTCAAGACATGCTTTTTTGCTTGTGAAGCTCAGGATGGATGGAACAAATTACCAGATTTCCTTAAACAAATGCCAGCAGTGAATAGTTTCAAAACACAGTTGCTTATTTACTTGGAGAAATGTTGCCAATGTTTTTTAAATTGCAGAGATGAAATTATATGTTGGTATTAGTAAATTCTGAAAGAATTGGTTTTTATTACTTATTGTGCTTTTGTTTATATTATACTGTTGTACTGCCAGGATATTATGTTGTATTCAACAGTTCAGTGCATACTTCCTATCTCTTGGAGGCCCTCATGAAAATTAGATGTGCCATCCCTGGAGATGGTTACCAACAAATATAATTTTGAATAAATAAAATCAATGTGATATGTCTGTGCATCTCAGTGGGGAGGAGAGCCTGCTGAGAACAGGAGGTATTGCATTGGCCATACTGTCCACAGCAAGATTCTGGTACCATGTGCTGGGCAACAAAGTCATTAGTTTAGTTACAGAGAGTACCAGATGGAGGATGCCTAGTTTTCTGTAAGTAGGTTTAGTACACCTGAATGCACGTATCTGTATATTTATGGGCTTATCATTAACTTCTAGGACTATGAAACTGGTGTTAACTGGTGTTAATATCCACTCTGGGTGCAGTATGAAACAGATGGGATCTCAGCACAGTTGAGGGTTACTAAGTATGGAGGATCAGGATCTTACTGTCATGATTGCTCTGGTGTTCTTGAAGGGTTCTGTGAAAGGCACAGCACTGACAGCTGTGTGCCAGCATCCCAGGTGAACAGGTCCTTGAGTCTGACCCATTCAACCACTTCATGTTTCTGACCCATCATTAGGTTTGTCCAGAGAACATTTATATGGAAATATGAATACCACACATGACCCAGCATCTCACATGTGCTTGGCAAAACTTGAAAGCTTTGGTTGTTCTCTGCTTGCATGAAGCCTTTATGGCTTATCCTAAGAAGCCAAACATATTCCTAAAGTACAGAAGATGCCTCCTGCCTCTCTTGGATAGGAAGTGGAGTTACCTCAGTGCCATTATTCCTGGTCAGTATGTGCCTGTCTTTGGATGCTCTGAAGATTCATGGTTCGTCACAAAGATAACACCGGCCCCTGCTCATGTCTTGGACTTTTGCTAGAAAGCTTAGGGAAAGGTCTAAGACAAAGACAGCATGGGTCAGAGAGGCAATCATACATGCAGGATGTGTCTACCTTTGACTTCATGATTTCTCAGGCTTCCCTTTTCCATAGAACTCTTAAATCTGTCTTATCATACAACACATGTCAAGAGAGCTCTCCCATGTGCTTCCGGTAAAGTCCTGTTTCATTTTTTACACTCTATGCTTCTACTTCAACAATTACATTCTGTGAACTCCCCATGTTCTTCCTACACTTTTCTTATCCAGGTAACCTAAGCCTCAGTAGAGATAAAACTACTAGAGACCTCTTGTTTTGTTGCATTCCACTGTAATGATGTTTCTTCAGTAGAAACTAGAGGGGGGGGGTTGCTGTATGTTGCTGAAAATGCCAAGAATATGTGAGAAAGTGCCCGATGGCACAAAACCTGCTTGCTTGGGATTTAATTGGAGGGCTGTCCTGGGTAGTGTGAGCCACATTTAGGATAGTTTTTGACCGTATAATCTTCCTGAGGTGGACCCTGAAGAAAATTATCCTGATCCACCTTGGGGAGAAGTATCCTATCTTTTTCACAGAAGACCCTTGGAAGTCAACTACCATAGGTGCAGTGTGGACCATCTGGGGCCCAGGACCTAGCAGGGAGCTAAACCATCTGACAGTGTAGAGACATTATTCTATAGTCTGTGATTACTTTTAGGATGGTTTTGGACTTTTTAAATTGGAAATATGGTGGTGGGTTCATATGATGTAGCTTCATTACTCTCCCTCTAAAAGAGCCTCTTGAGCTGAGATACCTTCTATCTGTAATGGAGAGTTGTTTTTCTTCACATACACAAGATCAGTTAGAGCAATAAGTACATCGATCATGATTTGCTATTTTTTTTATCGTCTTCTAAATGCTCTAAGCAAGAATGTGAGTGTTATTTGTTACAAAAGCTACAGTATGAGGAAAATATATTGAAAGGGGTGAGGTTTATGGGAGTCAAGAGAGTACTGAGAAACTCAACAGAAAAAGATAATTTTGCTATCACTTTTTTGTGGATTTCCAAATGTTAACAAAGTAGGAAAGAAAAAATTGTGTTGTAAAGTTTATGGTCAGCCCCTATTGACTTCTAAAGCAATTTCTATATTCATTTTCACTGAATATAATTTTTGTCTGTCCTTCTGCTTCTTGTCAATAGGGAAAGGAATATTAATTTACCATGGGAAGATACAGAATGCATCCCAACCCCTAGTTGGGCAAAAGGAACTTATTTGTTGTCATTGATAAAACCCACAAGGTGAACACTGGGTTTTTAGATTGGAGTCAGAAAAATGGTTGCTTTTTGTAGCATAAACTCTAGCTGTTCAATAACAGACTCATGATTGTATGCACTGTATTTCTAAATGTCTTTCTAATAGATTTTTGTACTGTAGAAAGACAAATTCTAGTAGGACAAAGTCACCATTGAAGATGCCACCATATTGTTCCTCTGAAAATATGTACTGGGTGCCAGCCACTGGTAATACATTTGCTAAAACATGTGCGTGAATAAAAGGTTTCATTCCTTAATGTTCATACCAGAAAAACTAACTTTCTCTTGGTGGCCATCAGGCTACCACCGAAATCTGCTTTTTTTCCCCGCACAGGAAAAAGATACATGGTAGTCCTTTGGTGCTGAGAATTTTTTTTAAGTGCTGAAGCATGATAATCAAATGCACATCCATGAATTTATCTATCATGTCCCTGTCAATACTAACAGTGTATCAAACTTGCTTCCCCAGGAAGCCTTTGTTCCAGTATAAAGCAGGCCATATTACAGGTCAGGATATTCCCAACCGCTCGTGCAAATTTTCCATTCCTTCCTAAGGAATACAAATGAAAACCAACCCATAGGTTTATTGCCTGGGTGTTTCTTTAGGCTTTTATAGTAATTTGCTTGCACACATATAAATATATATCTGTATATCCATTCTCTCCTTAGCCTTTTTCTCAAAATATGAAATGTTTAGAGATGTTTTTTAATTCAGTATGCATCACACACGTCTGCCCCTCATGTGTTACTGTCTTTTTAGCAGAGAGAGTTTGATCATGTTCGTATAAATGCAGAAACCAGAAAAAACTGTAAAATAAGACATGCTTTTCATTAACGTTGCCTTGATAAATAGTTAATAAAACATTAATAAATCATTAATAGAAGCTTTAATAAATGGTAAATCACTTGGCTATCTTTATTTTGTCAAGGCAGTAGGTTGCCTAGTGCCACCAGCAGTAACATCAAGTTTGTAATAACCTTTAAACATCTATTCATCATATATTCATCATTTTCTGAATGTAATTTTAACATACTGCATAACCAAAAATTGGAGAAAGCTTAAAGAAAAAGATTTAGCTAAGAGTTAAAAGGACGGAGAGGAGCAGTTGACAAAGAAAATACAGCAGATAAGGTCTTTTTAGTAGCAGTGACCTCAGATTGCCTTTATTGCTAGCAATGTGTGCAGAACTGCTCCTCCTCCTGATCCTTTGGTTGCCCTCTAATCATGTGGGCAATGCATCGGTCCCAAAACTGCCTTTGTGGACTCTAATGCCACAGAAGGAAAACACCAGGATTGTTGCTTTCTTCTTCTGCTTCTTTGTGGATCTGCTATCCCCAAGAAGGTCAGTAAAGGTACATTTGGCCAACTGAGATCTATCAAACTACAGAACAAGAAAAACGCATGGGAAGGTCTTAGAAATATCACCATCTACTACACATCCCTGTCCCAGTGCAGGAATCAGTTTTGCCTAAGCCATTCCTGATGGACTGTGCTAATCAGTTCTTAAGCGTGTGCCTCCAAAGGTGGGGTCTGTAGCTCTCTGAGCAATCTGTTTCAGTGCTGCACATTCATTACCACCAGAGAGCTTTTGCTTATGTCTAACTGGAATCTTCCAGGCTGCAATTTAAGTTCATATTCACCACAGAACTAGAGAACAGATTATTCTCACCTTTATCAACAGCTCTTTTTGTAATTGGAGACTGTTCTCGTGTCTCCCCTACCTTCTCTCAAGGGAAGTAGCATGAGCCCAGTATCTTGGGAGACTTAAAATTAGATCAGACTAAGCAGTTTAGAGCACACAGTAGGAAGGGAAGCTGGCTCAGTAGGGACAGAGAGTACACAGGCTAGATGCTTTTTTTCCATAATGACCTCCTAGAACCCTACTCAAGGCTTTTATCTGTGTTTAAAAACGCAGCACACTTTATTTTGAACAAGAAGGAAATGATGGAAAAATGAAATACAGATAAAGGAAATAAATCTTGAAGGCAGCTATTAATTTTAGGGACTGGTTTTGTAAAGCTATTTACCATCTGCCTCATATCCCCTGTACTCAGTTCTCCATCTCTGACCTTTTCCTTAGAAACTCTCAAGTTTAAATCCTTCCCCAGTCCTCTCCTTCCATTTAAATTGTGATTTGGCCTTGTACCTCTGCAACCCTTAAAAAGTTTGCTTGGTGTATTTGTATTTTTGGTGATTCATTAGACTGTGTCTGCATGTGTCCTTCTTAGTTACCTGAGGGCTTTTAGGGCTGAAAAAAGCAGACAGCTCAAGAGAGGAGCATGCCTAGCCCTAATAAATAAAGCACATGGAGTCAATTAAAACAATGTTTAAATAATTCTCTGAAAGGAGGATTCTTGATCTTACTACATCAGAGGACCACAGTGACTTTTAAGCCAACAAACTGTGCACATTTACTTTCTCATTTAATCTCCAGGTCTATAAAAAATTCCTGCTTCCATAGCAGTTATCTACCCATTCCAACAGTTAACATGATTTTGGAATTATTTTAAGTCCAAACCATGTGAAAATAAATCCTTACTCAATTTTGTGGGATTACTTTGTTTCCATTAAATTCCTCTTTAAAGCATTTCATATGCCTGGTTTTATTATTGTTACTTCCAGGAATTTCTAAATACTTCCAAATTTGGATTGATTAAAGTTTTTTAACTTTTCCTGGAAAAAAAGTATAATGCAATTCCCTGCCTACTTTCCCAGGTATTTAAAAACCAAGATGTTTAAATATAGATCCTAATGGATGCATACACAACACATACCCTGTCCATGTAGTTCTTTGTAGTACTAATATATTAGAAGACAGATAGATCAAATTTCACGAATTAAGCAAAATAGAGCTTAGTGAGTACTTAGTGAGGGACCTCCAAAAGAAGTTGAGAAGTAGCAAAGAATGGTGAAGTCATGTGGATGATTAAACAAATGACATCCTTTCTTCTGATTCTCCAAAGCAATGTGGATCTGCTTAAGGAGGAGAGTAGAAAACAGTTAAGTAGAGGGTCACATCTCTGCCTGATGTGGAGTTGGGGCTTTGACCCCTCACTGGAAACAGTGCAGTGCCATTTTTGCTCGTGATTGTGTAGCTCAGTAGTGCTCTGCATCAGTATAATACACTGCTGTATGGTGGTTGGTGTGAGGCTACTGCCCATACGTTCTGAAGTGACATTTTTCAGTTGAGCAAACTCAAAACTTTCTCTATGATAATTCAAGCTTCTGTGGTCAACAGTAGTGTGACAGCTGTCTGTACATGTAGATATGTTTCTGTAAGTAACTATATGTTTCCTCACCACTTCCGTACACATTGTTTGTTTATGTCCTGAGCTTTAAACACTTGTGTTGTTTTGTATGTGTGATCCTATCTTGAATTTTCTATCCAATAACTTTTATTACAATAACTGAAGTGAAATGTTTCAATGTAAGTAGCTTGTATGTTAGTAATATACTTTCATGCTCGCAAGGTCATTTTATACCTAGATTGGATAGTCCTAACCTCACTGAATTTGACTTTTACCTCTGACCTCAGTGGAGTCAGGATTTCTTACCTTGTAATTGAATTTCCTCAAATAATAGCAGTGTCGTTTTTCCTTTTCCTGCTGTTTTTTGTTCAGGTGTCCCCTAACAGGGAGATGACTAGAATTGCTTACACTTTGCCCCATGGTGTACACAGTTGGTACACAGTGGAGATGACATTTTGACAGTGAATATTATGAAATAATTGTTGGCATCACCTTCCCATGAATCCTGGGTTCTCTTTCTATCCTTTTATGTGTGGGCAGGAAGAAACTGAGGTCAAGGCTGTAATTGCAGTTCTAGAATAGGCTTCATTTCTGCCTTCAGTCAGGCTGCCTGTCCATCTTTTAATTATGTGATATAGTCTGTTTCATTGTTTTGCTATGAAGAGATTTGCCACAAAGCAACCTCTATGGCAAAGGGTTTGGCAGAGGCACTCAGGATTTGAATTATATTATCTCACAGAAAAGTTAACTGGGTGCTTAAATAAAACTTTTCCTGCCTTCCTCTGTGCAGAGGTCAAACAATCAATGCACTATCATAGCGTCCTGCTCATCATTGCACTGAGCTGCCCCAGCCTCACCCACCAGGAGGGATGAGCTGTTCACAAGCTGCCTCTTTCCTTCTCGTTGCTACCATTTGGTCTTTGTGCAGTTAAAACATGCTCTGAGCTCCACAGGCAGAAGCCCAAAAACTCTTTAAGGAGTGCAGAGACATCTCCACCCTCCACTGTCTCTGGGCCATCTGTACAAGGAGCTGGGAAAGTTTGTCCTCAGGCTGCTGAGTCTGTAGCTATGTGGCCCTTTAGATGCGCTGCCAGCCTGCGTGCTGCCTGTGCTGATGGAAGAAAAGCAGCAGAGCCCCCAGGGGCCAAGCCACTGGAGCAGTTTTGTTCTCTAAGATCTGTCAGGACCAGATGAGGGCTTCTCTCCTTAGTGGTCATTCTAGGGTTTTGTACCTTGCAGAGCTCAGCTAGACCTTGCTGCAGCAGCCACATTGCTAAGTGTGGAAATTCGATGGACTCTAATAAATTACTGGTGCATAGTTTTGCTTTCTCTCTCCTGACCTCCTGTATGACACATGATTTGTGAGGGACCAATGGGGGCTTGAAACTTGCTGGCTGTATCTTCAGAGAATTATATGTTAGCATCTAGTTGTAGCCACCCAGGCCGTGTCTTCAACCCCAGTGAACCCATCACACTGCCCTTTTGACAACAGTTATATTTTCCTTAATTGTATTTTATAATTTTATTTGCAGGGCATTTGCAGTGTTTGTTGTGTTACTTACAGAAACTTGTGTGTACATAAGCTTTGTTATGGGCTCGTGGGCTTTCACATTGGGCTTGACCAGTGAGAAATAGAAGCTGGGGAGTTTAGTTTCCTGCAGTCAAGGCAATCACTGCATGCAAGATTTCCTAGACCAGAGTCTCTTTAGCTCTTTGTCTGCCTTGTCTGAAGAAAGAATCCTTTCTGAGCTTTGTAGGCAAAGAAAAAAACAATACAAAGATAAAACAGATTGCCAGAGACAAGTATTACTGCCTCTTAATATTTACTAAATTAAAAACAAAGATAAGAGGGAATGGAGGAACATGTACCATAAAGCACACTCATTAGAAGGGCATTTACAAGCTCTGCCTAAAGCAACACTTGCAGTTTCCCTATCTTATTTTCTTCCTCTGTACAAAAGCCCCAGTCTGCTCCCACCAGGCTTCGTGGGGCAGCATTTCTAGGCCTCATATGAAAAAGCAGGGTGTGTACTGGCTTTTCTGTTGGTATTTTGTAGCCATGGGCACCCATGTGATTTCTTTGAAGGGAGTTGGAACATAGGTGTACAAATGATGAAGTAGCACAATGATACAGAAAATGATCCTATTGCTTAGAAGGTCTGGTAGGCAATTCTTCACCAGAGATCAGGGTTCCTAGTGAAGTACAGGCTTTCTCTGTAACCCTGTGCAAATCACATGATCTCTCAGTTTACTATTTTAAAATAGAATTGATAGTACTCTGATGCTGTAATCACACACAATAAGTGATTATGGACAGTGCTATGAGAAGATGCTGTTATGCAGGACATTTGTCCATTCTTTTCCACACCGGGCATTCATGCTTCAAGTACACTCCAGTATCTTCTAGTCCTGCCTCTGGTTGGTTTTGCCTCTACAAGCTCTTGAGTAGGGTTGCATTTTGGCAACATTCAGTCCTCTATAGGGTTGCATCCTGTGCAATACAGGAGGAGTTTCCTTCCTGCTTGGGCTTTGAAGCTAGTATGCTCTTCTACACCTATGATGTCTTAATTCATGCTGTTTGAAGACACTGGTGGTCAACATTTTCTAGAGTAAAACCTGTGCTCACCCTAGTTCCCAGGATATGCTGCCTGCTGGGTAGTTAGAATGTTCATCTGTCACAAAATAAAAACTAAATTAAATGCTAAACTGAAAAAGCGCGCAGTGGATGATCAGGTAGTGAGGTGGATCAGGAGCTGGTTGAAGGACAGAATCCAGAGACTTGTAGTCAGCGGGATGGAGTCTGTTTCTAGGGTCCCTCAAGGGTCAGTACTGGGACCAGTACTATTCAATATATTTATTTATGACCTGGATGAGAGAGTAGAGTGTACTATCAGCAATTATAGCTGATGTCACAAAACTGGGTGGAGTGTCTGACACCCCAGAAGGCTGTGGCTGCCATTCAGAGGGACCCAGACAGACTGGAGAGTTGGGTAGGGAGAAATCTAATGTATTACAACAAGGCCAAGTGTAAAGTCTTATATCTGGGAAAGAACAACTCCAGGTAGCAGTATAGGTTGGGGACTGAGCTGTTGGAGGGGAGCATAGGTGAAAGGGAACTGGGGGTGCTGGTGGATGGAAGGATGACCATGAGCCAGCAATGTGCCCTTGGGGCCAAGAAGGCCAATGGCATCCTGGGATGCATTAGAAGGTTGGGGCTAGTAGGTCAAGAGAGGTTCTCCTCCCCCTCTACTCTGCCCTGGTGAGGCTGCATCTGGAATATTGTGTCCAGTTCTGGGCCTCTAAGTTCCAGAAGACTGGGAACTGCTTGAGAGTCCAGCACGGAGTGACCAAGATGATGAAGAGAGTGGAACATCTCCCTTATGAGGAAAGGCTGAGGGAGCTGGAGCTCTTCACCTTGGAAAGGCTGAGGGAGCTGGAGAATGAGGGGTAACCTCATCAACGTTCATAAATATGTAAGGGGAGAGTACCAGGAGGATGGAGTAAAGCTTTTCTGAGGGGGGGCTAGTAATAGGACAAGGGGCAATGGTTATAAACTGGAGCACAGGCAATTCCATATCAATATTAGGAAGAATTTTTTCACTGTGAGGATAACAGGGCACTGGAACAGGCTGCCCAGGGAGGTTGTGGAGTCTCCTTCCCTGGAGACATTCAAAGCCCACCTGGATGTGTTCCTGTGTGACCTGCTATAGGTGACCCTGCTCTGGCAGGGGGGGGTTGGACTAGGTGATCTTTTGAAGTCCCTTCCAACCCCTAACTTTCTATGAATCTGTGATTCTATGATAATGATGGGAGGTGATGCTTCCTTTAGCACTTGCATCTCTGCGTTCAGTGAAGAGTACATGGTCATTTTTCCTTCTTAAATAATTTTTTTTCAAAAATTTTTTTTTTTTTTTCTTCCCTAGGAGATGACCCATTCCTGGCCTCCTCCTCTTACTGCTATTCACACTCCTGGCAAGGCTGAGCAGACCAAATTTTCTATCCCAAGCAAGGTACAAGTGGGCTACTACCAGTGACCTGATTAATGTTCCATTCTGTTGAGTGTTGTTTGCTGGAGAGTTAATTTTTTTAATTGGTTCCATTTTCGAAAATTTGTGAGATTATTTTTAATTACAAGTTCCCTATCAGGCTGTTGTTACTAGTGGAACTGCTTATTTAAAGCTGCCGAAGTCACAGCAGAGGTAAAGTGAACTTTGTTGTCTTTCTACATCAAATAAAATATGTTTTATTTGTTCATTTTTTTTCCACTAATATTTGTGCAATGCAATGACTAAAAAAGGTCGTTTTTATGAGGGTTTGTTGTGATACAACAAAAGGTAATGGCTTTAAAACAAAAGAGAGGAAATTTTGGTTAGATATTAGGAAGAAATTCTTTAGTGTGAGAGTGGTGAGATACTGGCACAGGTTGCCCAGGGAAGCTGTGGCTGCCCCATCCCTGGAAGTGTTGTTGGCTGGGGCTTGGAGCAAGCTGGTTTAGTGGAATGTGTCCCTGCCCCTGGAACCTGATGATCTTTAATGTCCCTTCCAGATGAAGCCATTCTATGATCTCTTTTTTTTTTTCCTACCTAGTGACTGCAAGATGAGGTTTCATCTGCATGGTCAAATTACAGTGGCTGAAAATGTGTCTGCATGTGAACAGTGCCATGGCATCTGTCTGTGTGCACACTCCAAGGGCACACAAAGTTGCCCAATGTCATCCTCAATATTGGCCTTGATAAAAGCACACACTCAGCACTTGCCACATGAAAGGCACATGCGGGGGGATCACCTGCGTTTCACCTACATGTAATGAATCATCAAGTTGTATGATTTGAATGAAACTTTAGCCCAGATTCCATTCTTACCTTTTAGTTATGATTCTGGTAGCACTGTTAGAGGTGGAGCTCATACTCAGGGTTTCTGGAGGTGTCTTTTGCTAAGACCTCAACAACTGAGAGCTGATGATGTTTGGGGAAGGGGACAACTTCCCCAGGGTGGGAAATCTACACCAGTCTGACATGGAGCTGCAGAAAAGTTTCTTTATTAAAGGCAAGGCCTTGAAAAATAGCTTATAAAAGTGGTACTGCTTTAAGTTATGGTTCAATCAATTGTACGGTCTTTTAGAAGCTGGAATGTGCTTTTCCTCTTACTGGTATTATCTGTGTGGCAGATATTCTGTTGTCTGAAATGCAGCTGCCATACTTAACTGTAAATCATATGAAATTAACAATATCTGTAACTCCTTAAAAAAAGAAAGCCAGTGCCCAGAAAGCCTTATTGCAATGGAATGTGATTGTTACTACTCTAGCACTGCCGTTGTTGCTGCAACCAACTGCTGCAGCGTTACGCGTCAGAAGACAGAATCATAAAAAAAAGTATAATTGGGTTAAATTCAGTTGACACCATTTAGGTGAAAGTGGAGTCTGACCTGTGTGAATACAGTGAGAACAGAGGGGTTTGCCCACTGGAAGCTGTTGTTTTTTTAATTTGTAGCATTTCTTAATTTAATGCACTAGTTTTGATGGGCCCAACGAATTGGTGAAACTCTTGCAGGCTGCTACTCTCTGCATTGAAAACAGGTTGCATAGGTTCAGAGAAGATAAAATTTTGTTTTGCTTTTCTGTTTCTATTAAGTTTGTTTTGAACTATTGTCAAGGTTTAACACTGGCTCAGCAATTAAACAGAATAACAGATGCTCTCTATTAATCCCCCTCTCCTCCCTGATGAGGAAAGGAGAGAGAATAAGGGAAAGAGACTTATGGGTTGGAAACTAAACTACACAACTTTAATGAAACAGTAATGATAAATAGGTAAAATTACTAAATATATACAAATATACCAATATACAGGGAAAAATTGATACTACGTTCCTCCCACCTTTATCCTGGCCCAAACCAGGACAACTATTAAGGTCCACATGGAAGTCAATTTCTGGGCATGTTAAACGTTGTTCCTAGGATTTTTACTATATCACTCCAATAGAAAATGTAAACTAGATTTTTTATTCATTTTTTTGAGCTGGCAATTTGGGGAAATAGACAAATGCTTAAATATTTCCAGGTTTGCTGATTTTACTTTAGAAACTGCACCAGAAAGGTCTCTTCAGAACATCACACTAAATCAATTATAGCTAGCCAAATTAGGTATCTTAGACATTATGATTCTAGCTTGTGCAATTGTACAAACCAGAGACAGGGACTATTAGCTGTTTTCAATTTAACTATTAAAAAAAAAAAAGCATCCTCAAGAGAAATGTATATAAAAAAATGTGATAAAAAGGCGGAACTTCTCAGAACAATTTATCCCTTTGACATTGAAATTTAAAGTGCCATGTGTACTCTTAGGGCATGATTTACTTCACGAGGGAATGACTGACAGCACAGTATACTATTGGGAACTAATAATGCCCTAAGAGGAAGTGTAGTGAGGGCTTTAATGACTTTCACATCCTACAGAACTAATACTTCCAGCAAAGTACTGCCTGGCTGTAAGATGAGCTTGTAAATAACACCTTAATTTCAAATGATCAAACTCTTCTTGGAAGGAAAGCTGATTACAATCACTGTGGACTATAAAGCCTAGAGAAAAACTAAGCAAGAAAACACTGATGTTAAGGAAGCAGCTTAGGTACTGTGAGCCAACAAGAACCCTGGCATTATCATGCTCAGTGTTACAAGCCAGATTCTTCACTGGTTGATAGTAGTTGTACTTTTATTGATTTCATTGGATTTGGACCAATTTCCATCAGATGAAGATCTGCTTCCTTGTGTCTTTATCAAATCCTGTGTGTCTCAGTCCAAATTAAAAAAGTGACTATCAATAAAAGGCTACTGTATTTCCCAGCAGTCAGAAGAAGAAAGGCAGTGCTGCTGAATTTAGTGCATAGTTGCATTAACATTTCATTAACAGTACATCATAGACAGCTCGTACACATGTCCATGACCAAGCCTGAAAAAGGCTGGACCACTATGCATATAAATCTGTGCAGTGTCTCAACAGAAGGGGTGTATAGATTTACAGTAGCTCTTGTGTGAACTGTGAAAGGATCCCTCGGTGGTGCTCTGTTTCCACAGTTAGTGGTTTTTTTAACTAATGTCACTATTGCTGCCTTAACAATCCTGTACCATCTCCTTCCCTCTTTGTGTAATGCCAGTGCCCTTAATCTAGCAACCTAAGATGTATCTTACCTTCTTCATCTTATTTAACTAATGCTGACATTTTGTGTGTTCTTCTTTGTAGGACTCCCAACATCTGACCTCAGGATACAATGTACAAAGTAGGTCTTTATCATCCTAGACCTAACAGTCAGTGCTGGTTTTTTTGGTTTCTCCCCACCCCACCCCACCCCCCAACTACCCCTGCTTAAAATCATTAAAACAAAGGCTAAAAAATTAATTTCTTTAGTGGCAAAGCAGATCAGTTCCATTTTTTATTATATGTTATGCATTGTGGCATGTTGTGAAACCAAGTATAATTAGATGGGCTGACAGCTTTGGGTGCATTTTAATTCTACAGTAATCTTTTGACATTTGAAAATGTGCTTCCTTTGTTTGCAGAGTGGAGTGATCCAGCAGGGAAAGTTGCAACTAAGTCAGTGCCACAGAAGTCGTAAGTACTATTATTTCCAGCTTTAAATCTCATTTTAAATTTATCATAAAGAATAAGCTTATTTCTCCAAAGGTAAATAAAATCTAGCTCTGCTTGTAAGCTTGTGCTGGTGTTCAGGTGTTCTCAGTAGTCCTTAAAAATTATCCATAAAACAGTTTTATGTTTCCAGTGCTTATTACTGTTTCTTCTTTTTAAGCATAAGCTAACAGAGGTATGTGTGAAAGATGAGTTTATTAAGCAGAAATAATGTTGATTTTAGTTGTACAGCTTGCCAAAATTAAATCACTTTTATGCTTCTCTCATCAGATACTAAGCTCCTTACAATAGAAAATGCAACCCAATGAGCAGATGATGCAGGAATTTTAACACTCATACATTTAGAGATAGTAAAAGAGTAAAATACATCATACAGAATGATTCTACTAGCTGGTGTTGAAAAGCTGGTCTTGAGTTTCATACACCTTGAAACAGCTGAGAATCACAGCTGATCTGTAAATATGAGAGTTGGAAATTTTGGAAGAGCTAATTCTCCATTGTGTTAAAACCATTTTTATTTGGTGCTTCTGTGGTGTAAGGCTTCAAGAGTATAGCAGTGAGTTGAGACTGAACTGTTTTTTTACTTTTACCCCAGGACCTCCAAGTAATTTACAAACAGGAATTAAATAATTACTTTGAAATTAGGTCATTGGTTTTATACTTCTGTAAATGTGTGGGTTTGATTTCAATTCAGAGGTTGGGGCTTTTTTTTTGGTCTGGTGTTCGTGTTTGTTAAACTACAGAATGCAGAACTCCAGTAGCTCAACTGTAATTTGTGAGAATACAATCTGTTAATTTAAAATTTCTCCAAAATAATTCTAGTGGTTCCCCTTAATCTACTAAGGGCACATTTTTAAGTAAATCCCTCTAGGGGAAAAAAACCAATGCCGAGATACCTACATAGGTTTTTATAATTAATTTAAATATATTGAACCTTAGTGCAAGTTTGTGTACGGGAAAGCACTTGCTGGCATTCAGTGATTTGTCTGTGACCATGGAAGAGATGTGGGAATAGGCCAGATGTGGATGCTGAATCTCCAGTTCTTTACTCATATACTCAAGTCAAGGAAGTAGTCATTCAAATGAAGTTTATTTAGTAAAGCTTTACAAAATTACAGATAAATGACTAATCCAATTTTCAAATTACTTTTTTTCTCTTCAGGATGAATGAGAACTGGATAAGAATGGTAATGATAAATAGACTGATTTGCATAAATAGCATTTATTTATGAAACTTAGTAATGAAGTAGTTTTATCCCTTACTTCTGATTTCCAGAAATGCATTGGCATTTTTAAAGAATCTAACCAACTACACCTGCTGTTCTTGGTAATGGAATGGGTGTGTTCATGTTTCAGAACATCTAAGTGGTCCAAACCTAACATCAAGCACATTCTATAGTAAAAGAGAAAAAGAAAAAAGAAAAAAAAATTAAAAAAATATTATTACATCTTAAAATTATTTTTCTCCTAAAGCAAGTGTATTTGGATTCCACTGTGAAAAATATTTTAGTGAGTATACCATAAAATACAATATTTCAATAGTTTGTAACCAACAGTAATAGACTTGTCAATCATGGTTTATAGTTATAAGCTGAATTTCAAAAGAACAGTGCTTCAGAGCTCAGTGGTATATAGTGCATTTAATGGGACCAAAGCTCTCCATAGGAAGCCTGATATAAAACCTGAAGATACTGAGTACATTTTATGAACCAGTTGCTCTCTGTTCTGCCGCTTGATCTAAAGTTCCAGTACTATCAATCAGATTTCTGCTGCAATGAAATGCCTTCTTATGGTAGGTGATAGATTTTACACATGAGAGATCAGAGCTGCAATAAGGCTACTTTTATTTTTAGCTTCCAAATGAAGATCAGCTAACCCATTACTATCACTTTTTCTATTTTACTGCAGAAAAATTGTTAAGGCAGCTTTTAAGAATTTCTGTGGGGCTTTGGGAGGTTAGAAGGCAGCCCACTGTGAGACTTGGTATTATGAGGCCAATTTGTTGCTTTAGGTCTGCATGTGCAGTTATCACCATCTTCACTGAGAATTATGGCACTTGAGGACATAATGAAATTAAAGCAGAGTGGGGCTGAAAGATGTAGTGACATCAACTAGAGCTGGATAGTTCGATCCAAATAAACTGTGATAGATTAACGGAGCCTGCAATCATTGTGTTTTTAATAATATAGTGTTTACCAGATTGCAGTTGTATTAAGGATTTAATATTTCTAACACTGGTCAGTTTCAGGGATATTGGAGTGAAATTGCAGTCCAGCTCATCCCCAGTAACATTTGTTGCTTCACTGTCAACCACACAGCATGATCTTGCGGACTTCAAAACTGTGTTCTCCACCAGTTCCTCACATGTGCTGTTAATGGGAACTGTTATCTGTATTTCAGCTTGATCAAGTCAGACTGAATTTGAGTTTGTCCATCTATATGCTTTGTAGAAGCCTCTTAGCTTGGGAATGTTTCTAGGTATTCCCCAACTTTTTAAAGTTTATGTGCAATTCAACTGAAACTTAAGTTATATTTTCCATTTACACTGGTCCTGGTGACTTATAGGTTCCATGGGTTTTGTTAGAAATCCATAGAAATTGGTAGTAATGTGCTTGCAGCCACCATATCATTGAGTTATACCATGACTAGTTGAGTGATGCGTGCAGAATGAAGATACTTTACCTTTGTGATACTGTATTCTGCTCCAGCAGCCAGGTTGCTGTTGTCACAGAAATCAGGTGTAGAAATGTGATGGAAGATCTTTGCAGGATAACCTTTCAGGTGTGTGTTTCTAGAGGGAGGAACGGAGACAACACACTGCAAGGTAGATTAATTGATCAAACTCTTGCTTGTAGGGAGAGATGCAAGATACATGACTTTTGTCAAATAAGGCTTTCTGAAATACAAATTTCATCCTTTTTACACTATTTCAATGTATTTTACTACATCTAAATGCTGGAGAAATGCAGTGTCCTAAGTTTGCAGCAGGTAAAATACAGAGTAGATTAGATGGGATTGTGGCTAATTTCTGCACCTATGTTGTACATGAGTGCATATACATGTACCTAACCTCAGCTCCTAATTTCTACTTAAAAATATCGAAAATCAAATTCTGAATACTGATGTGAAGGTATGTGTGTATTTCACGGTGAATTTTTAAAGCTGAAATTAGGCTACCTAAAACTATGGCACCTGGTTTCCCTTTTTTTTACATTTTAAATTCAGTCTAAAACTCCACTGTGTATAACATAGTCAGTTTTCAGCCAGTCTACTCTGCCTAGTTTATTTTGAAGCATTTTAAGCAGGAACAGATAAGGTGCAACCAATTGCAATGAAAAGGATTTTCTGTCAGCTTCCATGAATTTCAGGGTATGAACTCAGTTTGCGACTTAGGTTTCTCTTATATAATTACCACTGCAAGTATGTCATCCTCAAACATCCAGTCCTTTTGTTCTGTTTTGGTTGTTAGCATTTGGCCTCTGTCCAGTTGGAAACTATCCAGAAGCTTTTTAATCAAGCACATCCTGTGTTTCAAGATCATACTGCAGAGCAGTCTTGGGTAGTTTCCATAAAAGCCTAGCTAAAAAGAAGAATGTAATCATAATGGTATTCTTCCCCTGTCATAAAATTACTTCCTATACTTACTGTATTAATACAGTATTAAAAGGCCCTTCACATGGGCTCAGTGAACTACCGGAAACCATTAAAAACTTAGAGCAGCAAATTTATATGGATCAGACAAAACCAACTGACTTCATGGAGTTTTTTTATCCATCATGCTTAATGATACACAACCATGTAGGGGATAGAAAACAGCTAAATACAGTGGGCTCAAAACCAAAACAAGCAGCTGAAACTATTTATGTGCTATTTCTGCATGGATTTTTCAGAGAGGGCTCACCACAGTTTCAGTTGGGCCAGAATTTCAGTTTACAGTTCTAAAAAAATTCAGTAAAACCAGCACTTTTCTAATCCTAAGGATTATCATAATATATGATGGAAACCTGTTTGAAAATGGAAATGTGCTTCTTGAAACCTAACTACTTTTCATAAGTATCTAATGACTTTTTGGAAGTTCTCCAGTGTCAGGGACAGCCACCTGGGAGCATGGAAAACAAAATTTGGCAGCATGTTCAAGCTACAAATTAAAGGTAATTCACAGTTTGAAATGAATCAGCATGAGGTCCTTATGAAGAGTAATCAGACATCAAGGATTTTACACCAAGGATTGTATATTGGATAATGCGACAAGTAATGTTATTCAGAATTTGTTATTCAAATCAAGAAGCATTGATGAATTCCTAACCTTGAAAGGAGTTGGTTTAAAAAACTGGGATTCCTTCAATGTTGATGCATCATTTCCAGTTCAGTCACATGAACCAAAAATGTAAAATTCATCTCCAACTAGAATAGGAAGAAATGTTTCATTTATTTATACAGCTCTATATCTATGTTCCATTCACAATCCAGCCCAGGTGTAACATAGTGA
Source organism: Florisuga fusca (assembly GCA_038090715.1). NCBI lineage: Eukaryota > Metazoa > Chordata > Aves > Apodiformes > Trochilidae > Florisuga > Florisuga fusca. The sequence goes on from JAAWXA010000017.1 coordinate 12,539,547, forward strand.
AGAAGCTGAAATTTTAACATTTCCGCTAACAGGTTTTAATCGATCTATTAAAGTAGAAGAGCATCAATTGATCCCACAGTGTTGATAGCCTGCTTTTTTTTTATAGCATACGTTACTCTTCACTTAGTGAGTGTGGGCAAGTTTTAATCATTAGACTAAGTACTGCCTGTTTGTTAGAAGTAGGAAGTTCCAAAGATATTCCCTCTGGGTAAACAGGGAAAGTCATGAATACGAGGGACTTGCACTGCCATGCACAAATTATGATAAGTGAAACAACAGTGACATGTAATTGGAACTCCATTAATCTTTAGAGGGCTCCTGTGCACCATATTAAAGGAAAAAATAGCAAATGAAAAGAGAAGGGTCTGTTTTGATAAGAAGTCATTCATATTTCGTCTTTACTGTTTTGCTTTGCATCCTTTTGCCTCGTGAGTTCTTGGGTTTGGAGCAATGGTAGTCAAGATAGTATCATTTTGTAAACTCACTGCCGTGAGCTTTTCCTTTTGAGCAAAGTGGTAAGCAACTGAGAATAAAACACACAGGCATTTCCTATCAACATTGTCAATGGAAACAAAGTTGCAAAATATTTCAGCTGCTATGAAATACATTAGAATCCTGTGTTGTAATTTAAAGCCTTGTATCCTTGAAGATAAGCCCATTATTCAAAATAATTTCTAAATTAGACTTTTAATTTGCTTTCATTATTCAACTGGCTCACATACAGTTTAACCTCCCTGTCAAAATAAAGCTATTTCCTAATACAGTCTTTGCTATGATCTCTTTCTCCTGACATGTTTATAAATCAGTTTCTAAGACTGTGGGAACAGAACTAAATTAATTTTCTTGTATTTTGCTGATCCATGTTGAATACTTCTTGACTATCAGAGATTTAAATAATTACTGCAGCTATACTTGCCTGAAACAAGCTAACCAACTCCATTCTTTCCAACACTACTTGTTGCAACACTAGTGAGCATGGAACCATTTGAATTTCTTCATACTGTATAACCCCCCATTAAAAATTCAACATTTATTTGCCCTCACTAACAAGTAGTAGTTGAAATACTTTGTTCTCAAGTAGGATGCTTGCTGTATCACTGACAAATGTATGCAACCACTGAACTACAACCAATGAAGTAATAGAGACTAGTAAACAACACACATTAACATGGTTGGATTTGGGATATATTTTCCTGTCTGATACATATCAGTTCCCATTTCAGAAACTGCAAATCTGCCACAGTATCCCTGTATTTATAGAGCTTTTCCACAGGCACCAGCATATGTTGTGTCTTCATGGCTCAAGGCCAGTCTCAAACCAACTTCCCAGTTTACATTTCTGTGGGATGGAATCACTTCCAAACTTCAGTGCAACTTCAAACATTCATTTTGAAAAACAAAGGAACTTAGTAAATCTAAAAATGTAAAACAGGATAGAGCAGAGGAAGCCACCACACATTAACTCTCCAACCTACTTGTTTTTGGAGCAGCACATTTGCTGATAAAAAAGCATATAAATTAACTTCTTGCTTGGCTTTCTGGCCACCATAATTTGGACCTCAACCTGCTCTCTTTTGTCTTAACTCTGACCTGTCAGTAAATTTCAGGTTCAAATTTCAGCCAAGCCGTTTCTCTCTGTCACATTTCCTTCCTGATGGTCTTTACTCTAGTTCCTTTCATTCTTACTGTCATATCTTACTGGCTTTGCAGACTGCAATAGCCTGAGACAAATTGAGAAAATTGTCACCCTGATTCATCTGCACCATGCTGCAAAATAGTTATAATTGGAAATGAGTGATAAGTTTGAAAGAAGAATGGATTTTGCCAGGAAGTTTGGCATTCCTAATACTAGAATGGGCTTGAAACTTCCAATTTGTGTCCTAAATATTCTAGGTAAGACTAACAGCCACTTTTCCTAATATCACAACTTAATCCTTTGCATCTTTGCTCTGAATCCTTCTGACAACCCCAATAATCCACCACATCTTTCTCAGCTTTACACTCTCCATCCAGAGGAACTTATATTGTTACCATTATCCTTTGGGCTAAGGGCTCAGCAGGGCTCCAAAATGTATCAATTTTCTGGCCAGAGGGCTTAATTTTTATGAAGTTCTCACAAAACCCCATGGTGCTGGGCCACTCTCACTGCATTATCCTCCATCTTGGATAGCCCTTGAAGCCATAGATTCAGAATAGCGTCCCCTTAAAAAAGATCCTCCCAAACACAGAAAAATGAAAATACTTCCCACTGCTGGGCTAATTGCCATTCTGTACTCCTGGAGGAAGAGCTGCTTCTCTCTCTTGTGTCCATGTATCTCAGAAAAATGCATTTTGAGACATTCCTAATGCTGCAACACAGCTTCCCAAGACATTGATGTAGCCCCAGAGGAGGAGGGAGATGTCTATAGCCTTACTGCAGTAGGTGCAAACCAACTGTTTAATTAAAATCCATGTTATGAAAAACACAGGAGATGGGCTAGAAAATCGGCAAATAAAAAGTAGTTTCCTAATTTCCACTGGATTTTTTTTTATCCTTCAAGATAAAAATAGTGAATAAAATCTGAAGATAGTTTCGCTTTCAGGAATTTTGCCTTATTGGAAAGTCTGGTTTAGTCAAAATGTTTCACAAAGAAAATATTTACAGATTTTGAAAGAAAGATCTTGACTCATCTACCTCATATTGACAAGAAAGACTTAAATGCAGCTGTCAGGCTCACATGAGTCTGCAAAAGTAGTAAATAATGAGAAGATTGCTTTCACAGCTATTTACGTTAGACTCTACTGAAGTATTTGCTTTTAGGGTATCCCTGATAAATTACATGCACGTAGCTGTTTTAAGAACATATATGTACTTTTCTGCAGAGAGAGAGGAATGTGAATCAGTGCTGCCCATATTCAATTTAGCATGAATTTCAATAGTTACAGACAATTTTGCAAGCCTATACAAATCATATAGCTTCAAGTCTGGCTGCGTGCTAGACTGGAATTTTTTGTTAGGTCAGACCTTTATCTCAGCTTCTTTTTGTGGCTCTTCATGGGGAGATTGAAGAGGAACGGAAACTGGTGACCTGTCTTGACCTTTAGTACTGGATTAAAATTCCAACTTGCTGCCATGGCAACGGGGCCTTGAAAATTAGATCCTGACAGAAGCAGAGAGAAACTTAAAACTGCAACTGCTGAACTAAACTGAAGAAAGGTTTCTTACTGTTGTCAGTGACAGACTCTTAATTGAAATAATCTGTCTTTCCCTGTACTTCAAGAAAATAAGGAAGAGAGAAATGAGGAAAACACAAAACAAGAAAACTGTATCTTGATCATTTTTTTAAGCAAAAATTTATCGCAAGTTGAAGTAAAGCACACACTGCAGAATCCAGCATTGACTCAGATATTAGAGGTGGCAGCAAGCAAACCACTGTGGTGAGAAGGGAGACAGACATGCACTTGGAAAGGTCTAAACCACCTAGACAAGACTGGTAGGAGGAGCCCGACAGTGGCTGGTGTTAAATCATGGTTTAAGTTTCTATTTTTTTCTCCTTTAACCTGACACCAGGGATCAAAAGAGACATCACAGTGTCACTTCTCACCCCCAGGATCTATGTAATTATCTGTTCTGTAGATGTAAAGGGATAAACAGAAGTGAGATAGTGCAATTTCAGATCAAGTGTGATAAAAGTTACTCATTTTCCAATGTAATCAATGCAACAGTTAGATGGAGAGTGTAAGTCCTTCACTTGATAAAGGACGTTAAGTTGTTTTATTCTTCATGGAGAGCAAAATGCAATGGTAACCTGAATGGAGAAGCTCCTTAGGGTCACATAAAGAATTTCCAACTCTCTTCCGCTGATCTAGGAATCTGTCTCTTCCCAAAATCAAATAACCCAGAAAATCAGGTTGCGTGTTAACCCATGGCTTTCTTCAGACACCCAAGGATCCTCAGGGTGTTCTGAGGGCCCTACTTCCTTTCCCGAGGCAAAGAAAGACCAGATGGACCCTTTCCCCATCACATTGGGGAATACTGCCTCCTAACAGCCACTAGCCCCTCTTTGTAAAGTCCCTGTAGAGATTGCTGTCTTCTTCACACCAAAAAAAAAAAAAATTTAAAAAATATATCTTTTTTCATATCAGACAACAGACAGTTCTTTGTGGACAAAAAAATACTGTTGAATTGGATTAGATGTCCTGTACAGCTAGAAAACTGCTGCAGAATCAGATAGGACTGTAGATACTATATATACTTAGGTAGAAGCTTAATGACTCTAGGTAGACGGCATTAAATTTTTGGAAGAGGTAGTTGGAAGAGGCAGTGTACAAACTTACTACAAAATCCTAAGACCATGTTTGGAGTCTTAGTTCAAGTTGAAAGCATGCATTCATTTAGGTTTTTTTACACTATACTACTAAAGTATTGAATTTGTCATTAATTGGTGTATTGTACAATTACAGTACATGGGGAAATATTACAGATGTTTACAAGTACAGAATTTGGGCTAATGTGTTTTTTATCATTCTCTGTGTGGTAGAGAGGTATTACTTACCACTAATACCATCCATTATCAAAGGCAGGTAAGCATTAAGCAAGTGTGGGCTTTGTTGAAATAATACACTGTATCCTCTTAAACCACTGATTTCTTGATTGGAGTGTTGACTTGATACACAGCAAAAAGTGTGTGAATTTTCTAACAAAGGAAAACAAAATCCACTTAACATTTCTCACACTGCGACTTACGTGCTTCAGTAATGTCAGACAGTTAAAAATAGAGGCCATTATTTGAAGTTTCAACTGTCAAATTAATTCCTAGAGTGAGTCAGTTATTTCAGATGAGTTGCTGTCAGAGATGAATTTGCCCCATCCTGTTGTACACTTGCCACTGTTAATGTTTCCTGCAAAGCACCACTAATTCTGTCTTAATTACTGTCAGACTGGACTATGGAGCCCAGGAGTTTCTGGCAATTGTATTTTGCTGGGAGGGAAGGTAAAGAAACATTTAAGTAGGTTTTTAAAATAAGCATGCAATCTCTGAAGATGTACTATTGTAGTGCATGCTGTATATCAAAACATATAAGCATCTAGTTGTAACAATGACTTTGTAAACACATTACTGAGCAAACTATGAAAAGTAATCCACCAAGGGGCTGTTTCCCTAACTCATAAGCACTAAGTTAAGAGAACAGTGCCATAAAGTGGATATGTGCTGTTAAAAAAGACTTCCTTTTATGTAAGATTATGCTGTTTTAAGCCCAATAGATGATTCCTATTTTATTTCTAAATGCATTTGTTTAAGGCAAAAGTCAACTGTCCTTAGAAAACAGATGATTAATTCATTAGTATGTGAACATGGGGCAAACAATACTTAAGGGTGGCATGAAAACTCCCACATGTACCTCACATGGGCAGAGCAGTGAGCAGTGTCATACAGTTCTGATACAGCTATTGTGGAATTACAATATGGCCCTGTATAATGAGAAAAGCCTTCAGCACTGTCCTTCCTTTTAGCATCCTTAAGGCATGGCCTGAGGGGTGTTAGGAGCCCACCTCCCCAGGGCACACAGAGCCTCCTCACTCCCAAGCCCTGCAGTGGCTTCGTGAGCTTTCAGCTGCTCCAGGGCATCCGCACCACAGGCTGTTTACCCAGGAGGAGCACAATGGCTTATAGACATTTTGAAGGCCACATTTTCTAACTAATCTTGGCATAGCTGTCAATCACATATCACTTGCCTCCATGTCCTCACCCCTACACCAGTCCAGAGCAGCCCTGCTGTAAAAGAGAAAAGACATGAGGTGAACCATGGCACAGCACTAGTACTTCTGATCTCTTGTCGGCATATTTCCTCCTTCCTGAGGAGGCTTTCCAGCAAGCAGCATTCATGTATACCTTAAAAAAGGATAGGGAGATCACAGCCAGAGGATGATCGGAATTTAGGGTTGATAAGTTTTTGTGCATTTACTCATAATGTCTTCTTTCAAAGGGAACATCAGTGTTCCTGGTGACTACAAGGGGAGTTTGCTCACTCAGTGTGCAGCTTACTCTCAGAGGGACTTTATTCAGGAAACTGCAAAACTAGAGTAAGAAAAGGTGTTAAGTAACTTGTATACAAACTGGATATGGAATTAATCTGTCATGGCCAAAAATCAGTAAAATCTCATATATTGCAAATGGCTGACGTTTTGTGCAGTTCTGTAAAATGTGCCGCTATGCAAACACTGAGCTAAAAATCAAGTATCACCTTCCATCTCCGAAATACAGAACTTTCTGTTGCTATTTTGCTTTAGCCGATGTGTTAAATACTACTATTATTAATTGATTGTTGTGAATTAAAAAAACTACACAAGGATTTATATTGGTTGTATCCTTGGTAATGTACCATACTACTCAGACTGATTAATACCAGTGAGAAACAGTTCATTGATTTTGTTTGCTTTGTCTCAGCCAGTAGAAAAAAGAAAACCTATTTAGGGGACTCCCATCATTTAAGTGATGGGAGTTTGCGACTTCAGAAGAAAACAATATTCCTGGTTATGAAGATTTTGCAAGACTTACGTATTAGTGTAACAATACAGTGTTTCAGCATTGTTGTGTTTTTAAAACTGAAGGCTTTAATAAATAACTTTTTTTAAAGTTTTTTTAAATTTTTAAGAAGTCTTGATAGGTTAAATTATTTCACATGTAGTTTACAGAACCTGCAACATGCATTGTATTAAAAAAAAGAATAAAGCAAACACAATGAATCTGCTAAATCGTAATGGCTCCCAATCATGACAGATTTGCAGATTAAAGCTCATTGAATATATATTTAAATGGTAAATGATAATGGCTTGGAAAGAGCCATTATGATTTATTTCATCAATAATCCACTTTTTTTGCCTTGTAACTACACCAAGGATGAACATAATGTATACTGCCTGATGAAAAAAATATTTTGTTTATGAAAGAGTATTAGAGAAATTCTGAGATTAAAAAATTTAAATGGTTGTTACTGTTTGTTTATAGTTTTGATATTATATTGTAGGTTTTTCCCATATTAATATTAATCATTTACAGCTCCAAAGATTGTACTCAGAGAAGAGCATGCTCAGTTTTAATATCCCTCAAACTGCAGCTGATTTTGCTGGGTTTTGGCAAGTGTTAGTAAGCAGCTTGAAGAAGAGTTGCAGAATTAAACATACAAGGTTTTCAACTGCAGATTGTTTAGCACTTGTAAGCAAGCATCCAACCCCACAAAGTTTGTGAGCAGCCTTCAGTGGGTTTGTCACAAACATCTCATGTTTCCCAAGCAGAAACACGCACACCTTTTCTTAATATATTGTGTACTGGGATTTTCTGTGCCTGCCCAGGACCGCCTTCAGCATCATCCTCCAGTGGTTCCCAATTGCATTCAGTTCTGTTCAGGTGGTACTGATGTTTTGGCGCTCATGGGCATGCACCTGTGGAAGACCTGGTGTGATTTTTTTCAACAAAATCCCTAAATTGCGCCAAAATAAAATTTCCTGCTGAAGAAAGAGGAGGGGTACAAGTAGAACCAGGTGTTCTATGTTGCCAGCTCTTGGTTGTAGTACACATGCATTTCATCATGTGCCTCATTGGGTTAGGGATTCTGTGTCTGGTGCCTATAGGACTGAATTACTGAAGGCCATTTGTAAAGCAGAAGTGAAACTGTTTGGTATGACAAGGTAACAAAGTGCATCTTTGTGGGATATTTTAAGTCAAAATTAACAGTTAACGTAAAAATAAATTTTTTCAAGTTGAGTGTGTATTTTCGTCTGTGACATCCAAAATTAAATCCCTTCTACATGAAGTGTGGTGGATTCGTTTGCCTTACTGTGTTTATGGATACACTGAATGAGTTAACAGTGGAGTGGGATCCCAGTATGCTTAGTCATGATAGTAATCTCAGTCAAGTTACTAGAATCATTCATCTGAAGGATGTGAAGGTCCTTTTTAAGAACCATGTTTACCAAGTCCTCCTGGGCATTTTCTCTTTTCTAGTAGCATACCATTGCACATTAACACCATGAGCCATTTAACTATAAACAAGACTGTTGGAATGTCATCTGAGAAAGAGGAAGATAAAGTTCTAGGGCCTCTTAAAAACAGCCACAATTTAGATTGTTCCCTTAAAAAAAAAAACAAAAATAACCCCAAAAAACCCCAACTTGTGATTTTCCTCTTTGATGTCATAAAGCACACCCTCTACCTTAGCTATTTTCACTGTAGGTGAAACACTTCAAGTGGCTGTTGTCTCAGACAGTCAGTACCCATACAAATTCAGCATTAATGCCATCCCAGACTACCCTAATGTTTTGAATGATAGAAGAAGGATCAGAGGGCTTTTAACTAGGAACACAAGCTTCATGTAAATACTCAAGTAAAACATAAGCTTGCAATGAGTTTTTGTGGCTTCCTCGTGAAGGCATGTGCCAAGATATTCCTAATGACTGTGGCTGAGCCTCAAGGCTGGGTGATGTTCAGAAGTCCCCATGAGGGTGAGAGCTGTGGGGACAGCTGTGGTGTCACCCTGCATTAGAGCTGCCCAAGCCAGTGCTGAGGAGCTGGTGGCCACTCAGCCCACGGTGGCCTCAGGCAGCAATTCTGTGGCATTGCTGTGGCCATGTAATACTTGTCCAAGTGGGGTGAAGCACTGTGCTGCCTCTGCACTTGCCCTGGTTTGCTCAGTGTGAGGAGAAAACCCTCTTGCAATACCCTCTGACACACTGGAGGCATGGCCTTAATTCTTCAGAGATGTGAAGATGACCAGGTATGGGAGAGGCCAGTTCCTCCTCCCTCCCTGCGTGCCACAAGGGTGCTGGTCTCAGCGGCCTCTGGCTAGCCCTGTGTTTTGATAACCTGGTCACTTTGTGGGTGGCCTGCTCCAGCCTTCCAAATCCCTGCAGTCATGTGAAGTGCTGTTATGGCCCAGCTAGCGATTTAAAAATACTCATTAAATATTTCGGATAAGTTTGGTTCATAGGTGCTTTGCAGGGTGAGGAGTGGGGAGAGGGAGAAGTCAGTCCTGAGTGTTAAAAAAAAAACAGCTCTATTTTTAGATCTTTTTCCATAGAAATAGTTTGTCAAATGACTTGCTGCAATAAATGGGTCTTTGGAAATTTGAAAAGTTCAGTTCTAAGTTCAGAAGCAGCCCTCGGGCACTGTGGTGGAAGATCCTTGTACATATAACAGAGTGATTATTGACAGGGTTTAACTTTATTGACCCTGCTCTCCTAATTCCTAACAAATTTTCTAAATGTGCTCTTTAAAATCCCTACAGAGCATTGCAGACTTCGGATAATTCCAGAGCTGCGTCTGAGATTATTGCTTTATTACCTTTCATTTCATCCCCTTCCCCAGTCAGACTGATACTCTGACGTTCCTTTTTTAATATATTCTAAGCATAGTATGTGTGTTTGTCCTTCCTATAGCTTTCTGCTTAGCGTTTATCCAGCACATCTGATCTATTCTGTTGATTCAGGCACTTTCTACCCCACAAAAAGCCCCCTCACTACTTTTTTTTTTTTTTTTTTTTTTTTTTTTTTTTTTTTTTTTTTTTTGGAAACAAATTACAAGTTTATTCTTGTATTGACAACTAAGAATATTCTGGAAGTCTTTAAAGACCTGTCTGATGTCTCTGAGCAGACTTCTCTCTCCCTTTCCCAGAACCTGCCATGATACCTGGAAGTGTTCAAGGCCAGGCTGCATGGGGCTTGGACCAACCTGGTCTAGTGGAAAGTGTCCCTGCCCATGGCAGCAGAGTTGGAACCTGATGATCTTTAAGGTCTCTTCTAATCCAAACCATTCTGTGATTCTTTGATACAGAGTTTCTTGCTAGAAATTTGGCTAGATTCATTTCCTCCCCCTGACAAAATTGCACAGTTGAAGGATAAAAATTCTACTTTAATCAATAAATAAAACCTGAATATTGAATTTCTGCAGAGGTTTCTGGGGTTCATAACTTGTTGCTATGCATTGCATAAATTATGTTTGGTTTGTGCTTAAGTGCTTTTTGATTAGACACTGCTCAAATTGTTAACAGCAGGTACATTCTTTGGATTTTAGAGAAAGTTACTCTCTCTGAAGTGATTGCAAATCGACCAATATTTCCAGCTTTAAGTAGGAAATAATTCTGAAAATGAGAAGGACAATGTGTTCTTCCTTATTTAATGCTTCCACCTTCCTTGGAAAGAACTATACTATACTCAATATGCCTTGCACTTCACCAGAGTATTTTCTTATTCTCACTTTTTGGCTATGATGGCAAATTAAGAAGTGCTCCTTTTGAGAGTTAAGCTTCATTCATACCAAGTTTTTGGGTTATCACATGTGAGTTGATGGGAAAGTATTGTCTGTAAAACATTGCCTAATTTTTAAAATTTTGTCAAAAACTTTTGCCACAATGTTCACCTGAAAATTGAGACAAAATACCTACTCAAAGAAAAAAAATTAAAAAAAAAAAAAAAGGGGGAATCCTGAATTAATTACACAAATTTCTCCTAGTTCTTCCCAAGCAGGATGTGGAGCTGGAGGCAGAGAAGTATCCAGAGGAACTTCTCTGGGTGGTGGTCTTATTTCAACTTGACTGCTGTAAGGCAGAAGGTATGACTGTTCCCTGCAATACTCACATACATCATCATGAGTTAGAAGATGCGAGAAGAAAGTAGGGTAAAGGAGGAAGGAAAACTGAAGAAAACCAGCTTAACTCTGCCCAGTCAGCACAGCTCTTCCTATTTCTGTTGCAGCTTTCTCGGTGGTGCTAAGGAATTGCCTGAGACTAAGTTTAGGTGGTTGGTTGGTAATGGTCATTGTGCAAAACTTAAATATCACTTCCTAACCCACTGAGTGTATGGCAGATAACCTTACTCATGCTTTTCAAATCAAATGTTGAGCTGTCCAGGTATGCACTTTGTGTGTGTGGTGCTTTAGGGCAAGACGGTTACTAATTATGTCACTTACAGTACTAAAAACAGATGTTTCAGTGGTTCAGGTATGAGTGTGGAATACAGTAGATGAAAAACACAGATTTTTTTGTTAAGGCACTGGTTCAGGAGAATTTTATTTAATTCCATCTCTAACAGGGTTTTCTTGAATAAGCCTTCGGAAACTGTGTCTCAGTTCTCAGTCTGTAAATAGGAGTAATGATTTTCCCATTCCCTATCTTTTCTGTTTAGACAGTAAAGTTGCTAGAGCAAGGATTCTTACACTGTGTCTTTGTATTGTCTTAGCACAAGGGACCATGTTCTCTCTGAGTACAGCCACATGTCCATGATATGACACAAAGATGTGGTTAGAGATAGAGAGGAAAAAGATGTAAAAATGCAGAATGTATGTACGTGTCATTGGTTAAGAACTTGTGGAATTTAATATGGGATGCTAGGGATAAACATTGCCTATTATATTTTTAATAAGAAGATTTTAATAATTTCTGTGAACCTACGTACTGTAAGAGGCTTCTGTAAAAAAACCTGTTAGTTTAATCGCTGTTAAATTCTACTAGGGCTTTATACCTAAGCTGGTTTTTAGCATGCATTTCAGATGAGTGCATGAGTAGTGAACTCACAAGTGAGTTATGCGGGTTAGCTCAAATGAGTGCCAATAAAACTTTTATTGGACATAGCATCATTATGGAATTTATTTATGCTGCATATTTTACAGGGGAAAAAAGCACTATTTTTGTAATATGTTAGAGAAATTTTTTTTTTTTTTTTTTTTTTTTTTTACTGGTAATGTTTTTCACATCCCTCTGCCTCTGAAGCCAGGCCAAGCAAATGCGAGCAATCCTAGAAGGAAGGGAAAATGAGAACCAACACATGTTTGAAATCTCTCTGAAAATAAAACAAGGGCCAGATTCTGATCTTCTTACTCGTACCAAACACCACCTTACTTCTCGAATAGCCCCATAGATTTCTTTGGGACCATTTGTCATGTGAAGTGCTATTTGACATGTGTGGCATTACCCAGAGTTGGCTCAATCTAAGCTAGGTTTTTTCTGTTGAAGCTCACTGTCTTCAGTGGTTAGAAATACAGATTTATGGGGTTTTTCACATAAAAAAGAATTCTCACACTGCTTAGAGGGCTTGTTTCACCCCCTCTTTTTAACAGACTTGGGTGATGCAAAGCAGAGCCCCGGCACTTTTAGAAAGGAGAGACAGAGAAAAGCCCCCCCTAAAAGGGTGGCTAGCAGGGTGAACGTGCTGCTTCCCACCTCATTTCATAGGTCATAGCAGAGATGGAGGAATTTCGGTCTTCCACTTTCACAGAATAGAATCAGCAGCTTTACAAAGCCCACCTCGTACCCTTGGTACATGTGAAACTGTTGCGCTGATGTAATATAATGCCCTCCTGCCCATGTTTGTGGTGTATTAGCTGCTATGTCCCATTTCAGTCCCTCCTCTTGGGAGCAATTATTTTACCTTAGAATTGCATTCTGTATCTTTCTTAGTGTAAATATGGAGCGTTGTAAGATAGTTTTTATATCTTCCTTTTGTTTTCCTGCTGCTGTGTTAATTTTATTGGCAAGGTCATAGATCCTGAACTAGTAGGCATAAGTCAATGGAAGAACTTGACTTGACTTTATCGAGAGAAGAATTCAGGCCATAAATATCCTGCATTTGTTCTTTTGTCTCACATAAAACAACTCCACTGATAAAATGCCCTGTCTGATCATGGCTAATCAAAGATTGCTGCTTAAAGCTCCACATGTAACCTAGCTATCTCCACATTAACCTCCTCCTTTCATTTCCTTGGTTATATTGAATAGGAAACAGTTATTGGACTGGAGTTATGTTCATAGAACCCACTTGATTAATTGACTATGTTTTGAACTCTTGTGACCCAAAGCTGAAATATAGCTCTTACAAAAGTGACAAAAGCCCACCAATGGGAGCACCAGTAAACTGACTGTGTGCGGCCCACATTCACATTCATGTTTATCCTTGTGGAACGTGCAAAAAGTAAAGACAGATGTCCAGCTTATCTCATGAAGTCAATAGCAATAGTATGTAAGAATGCTGCTCACTGCGAATCAAGCGTAGTCCTGCTGTCACTCTGTCTTTATGCATCCACAGGGAGAAAACCTGGAAGGCAGGGGGGGAAAAAAAAAAAAAAAAAAAAGAGAAGCATTGCCAGAAGTCCCTGTAGGCTATCTGAGAAGGAGCGGATGTGTAAAGCATTTTTTTCTGCATAAACATTTAGAAATCAAGCTCTCATAAGTCAGGGATCCACCAAATGTGGTGTGAAGAGGCAGATGAAGCCTTCCTTCTGGCATGCCAGCATTTGCTGATTGATTTGGAATGCAGAAGGGCCCTTTTTATTTTTATTTTAAAATTTGAACCACATCTTAATACAAATCAGGTGAAAAATAAATTGAAAAATAGCAAGCCTGAGATTACAGATGTGCCAACTTCATATTGTTCAGTTTAGTTGAGGTCATAGTCAAACCCATCAAGTTCACATCATTTAGTGTATGGCCGCTGAGGTAATATTCAAACAAAAGAAAAGCAGTCAGAATACTGATATGCTCCTACTTTGCCAGCTGGCCTCGTTCAGCTTTGCAAAGCACACTGGCTTCAGCTATGTAAGAAACTCATATCAGTAAGGAATACAGGTTTTTTAAAGGATATTCTGTTCCAAACAGCCCCTTCATGCTCCAGCTCTCTGACTTTAGATCAGTCAGAAAGAGGAAATTCCCCTCCTAATATGCAATTTCATATTCTGAAATTTAAAAAGAGCTATGCTAATGATAATACAGTTAATATAAATGGAGGCATTCTTCAGCAAGGGGCTTCATATTCTGGTCAGTGGTTTAGAAAAGACTTGAATTTCCTAGAAACCCTACAAGTAGAATTACTGGCATCCATTCCTCCTCCATACTGGTAAACTTACCATGCTAGTTCCCTGCACACAGGTATAGATTTATGTAGATTAATTTGGTATAGTACAGTGAATTGCCACTATGATATATATTTTAGAATTACTTCCTAGCACAGCCTAATGGCTGGGATCAAATAAAACATAAAAGTAGATTTATATAGATTGCTGTATAAATCAGATAAAGCTTTATGTTACCTAGCATTGGTAATGGAAGCTTTTCCTGCAAATAATATAGAAGTTGTTCATGTAATATTTTCATTATTTCAGTGAGAGTAAAGCAACAAAAAAGAAGAAAAGAAATAAACACATCTGTCGGGCTTAGCCACCATTAAACATCATTAACTACAATTTTGCTTGACAAGTTCTCTCATCTGGTGATGGGTGAAATGGTAGAAAAGTATACTGAGCAATTGCATAAACCCAAATGAAATATGCCCTTGTATTCTAAGTGTGCACAGTTCAGTCAGTTAAATAGAGCAATTTATTATACTTTAGCAGCTTGAGCTTAATCTGGTTTTAAATAGATCTTTTTCTTTTTTTTTCCTTTAACTTCTTGCTGAGATTTAACTGGTTTGAGAAGACACATGACATAGTGCTACAGAGTCTCTTGCTTGTGCTATCACCAGTATACTTTGAAATAACACAGAGAATGTAGATGAGGCTTTAAACAACAGTGAATATATTTGTTTTGCTTGAAATGAGTTGATGAAAGTTTAAGGAATGAGGCAAAATATGAAGTGGAGAGAAAAGAGATGGGTGTAGGAGGCAGAGTGGTGAGCAGCACTCTCTGATTTGGGGACTCAAACAGGCAGCGGTGTGTACCACAAGGCATCTCCTTTTCATAAGCTTCTCAAGGTTAATAGCTCTCAGAATTTTGGCACCAGTCTATCAAATTTTTGACTGCTTCATTTTTAATATCAAACTGCCACTGTCAACCAGTCTGAAACACTTTACCATACTGGCTACTGATTGCCGAAACTAGTTGTAATGCTGATCAAAAACATCCTTACGTAATACAGGCAAAGCTCTCACCTGCCTGCATTCAAATTTTACTGTGCTATTCCTCAAGCTGGGAAATGCATGAACTTTACCAAGCAGAATATTTTGAATGTAGATATTTTGTTTGTTATTGTGCTGTAGTTTTCCACTTATTCATTAAATCTTTCTGCCACTATGGCTTTTCACAGGTAATTCTGTAATTACACAAGCTGTGATAGATACTTTCTTGTAATCTTACTTGAAGAAATTTAGCTCGGTCCCTTTGCATCTGAAAGGAAACAAGCATCTAACAGTGTTTGCACCATTGACTAGTACAAACAGCCATTCCAAATGCATGAATAATTACTTGTGCTTTCCTATTACATACCAAAGAAATGGCAGAGGGAAGGTTTTCCAGGAAATCTTGTATGTGTGTTTATGTGTGTAAGAAGTTCAGCAACCAAGTGATACCAAGTTCTTCTTTAACTGGGTAGGGGGTCTCTGACAGGCACAGGATTCACTAGCAGTAGGATGATGGACCCTTTGACTTTTAGGTGACCAGTTCAAAGTCAAGGCAGATTTGTAGTGAACAAAAGTCATTGCACTCTCAGAGCTATTCAGTGGCCTGTGTGAAATGAATTGAAGGTCTCAGTCAGAGTCTGATGGACATGAGTCCAAACTCAGAAGCTGTAATCCTAATTGGCAGTCTTGTTCATGGTGGCATCATAGAGGCCAAGGACTGGTGAGGCTGCATCTCAAATACCTTGTTCAGTGCTGGGAGGCCTCCACTAGAAGAAGGACATTGAAGCACTGGAGTGTGTCTAGAGAAGGGCAAAGAAGCTGGTGGAGTGTCTGGAGCACAAATTATAGGATTATTGGCTGAGGTAATGAGTTGTTTAGCATGGAGAAAAGGAGGCTGTGGGAAGGCCTTATCAGTTTTTACAGCTGCCTGAAAGGAAGTTGTGATGAGGTGAGGGTTGGTCTCTTTTCCCAAGGAAGAAGCAACAGAACAAGAATAGAACTGTCCTCAAGTTGAGCCAGGGAAGGTTTAGATTGGATATTAGGAAAAAAATATTTACAGAAATGGTTGTCATGCCCTGGAACAAGTAAAACTTGCCCAGGCAAGTGGTTAAATCACCATCCCTGGAGATATTTAAAAGACATGTAGATGTAGTCCTGAAGAACATTGTTTAGTGGTGGACTTGGCAGTCCTGGGTTAACAGTTGGACTTGGTGGTCTTAAAGGATCTTTTCCAACCAAAATTACTGAATAGTTATACAGACTGAATTTACTCTCCTTGTCCAGTCCTGGGTTGAAGACCGGTAGAGTAGATCATAGGATGTTTGTGTTACTGCTGAACATGATATGAATGCTTTCTGCATTGAGAAGGGACTGCAAACTTCAAAAGCAATCATGGAGTGTTAAGTCTCCCAAAAGCCTTAAGCCAATGTTTTTTTCATATAGAGAAAAAAATGGTTAGCAGTGTTTGTTAAGCTGGTTTAAGATTTGGGGTGTCTTAACTAAAAAAGTAGGGGAAAAATGTTTTAATTAACAGTCAGAGAATACCATGAAAGTCAGAAGAGAGACTGTATGTACTGTTCCTTCTTATGAATAACTGTTTAAGCAGAACCAGATTCTCCAGTCTTCAAAATATATTTTCCTAGAAGAAATTTACTGTTTTCTAATTAAAAAGGAAAAAGAATAGCCCTGAAAAAAAAAAAAAAAAGAACATACCCCCAACTGACTGCCTGGAGCAGCTCTATGACCATGCGTATTGTGATCAGAGACCATATTTTGCTAAAACTCCTTGATGGAATGAGTTTTAATTTGGTTTACAGAAAGCTTTAGGGGATATGACTCTCTACAAATTAGACCACAGGAGCTATAAAATGAAGGATGTCCGCCCTAATTAGAAACAGTGGAGTGGCATGGTGTTCTTCCTAGTTACAGCCTCATGGGTACTCTCTCACAAGTTAACTCTGAGCAATAGATGCTTCTCCAGTGTCTGTTATCTGGTGTTTTACAGGAGTTTAGTCTGTTGTCCAATTTTCTGTCTCCAGTTCTGAACACTCCTTTCCACATAGCCATGGTAAACTCTTAACTGAAGATAACTGCTCCAAAAGAAAAATTTGTATGCTGCTTAATGATTACCCACCACTACAAGAGTAGTGTATTTATTTTAAATACTAAATGGTTCTCAAATTCAGGTAAACATGGCAGTCAATTTAGGGAGTTCCTTTGGTAGCGTGATGCTGTACCAACACTATTTTCTCATTCTTCTTCCGTTGAAGTTAATAAGAGGTCTAAGGAGAAGAGTATAGATGGACAGAAATAAATGATGCTTTGCGGTAATCAAATTCAATTTTCTTGGCACATTTTTAAACAATATTAACAATTTTTAACAATTCATCAAACAGGAATCCAGGGTTTTCAACAAGAAAATACTACAAATGTTTAACTATGGCTAGAAAAAAATTAGTGCCTTCAAATCTAATAGTAGAACGTCTTCAGCTTGTTATTTGTGACAAATGATAAAACCAAATTTAACCACTACTACAAAATAACATTAGGCATAAATGCACAATAATACAAAAAATCAGATGCAAGTGTATTTCCAAAGTCTGTGTGACTGGAAAGCTGAGTATGGGAGCTGATCTGGGAAGTATTCTGAGCCCGTGCTTAGGCAGCTGTAATTTGACTTTTTAAATTGGTGGTAAGGGAGGACATCCAGGCTCTTAATTCATCAACGTATTTTTATGTAGACTTACATGGAGTACAACCAATGACTGATCCAATGAAAGCTTTATTCAACTTGTGACATATTGTTTCCACAAGGAATTGTAGATCAATCTGAGAACAATTACCAGGTGAATAAATGTGAGAAATAATTGGAAATTTAAAATTAGTCAAGATACTTATTTTACTGCCCAGCACAAGGTATTACTGACAGAAAAGGGCTGTATTTTTAAGTGTGATTGCTGTTGAGGTTTTAGCAGAATATATAGCTAAACATGTCTCATGACTGTCTTATTTTTGTGTAGTATTTCATCCTCTGGCTTTGTGAGGGAACTTTATGCCAAGAGAACTCACTGGAGACTGAGTGACAGATCAGGCTGTTGTCCCACATTCCCTTTCTACTAAATCACAGTTTTCTTTAGATGGAAGGTGGCTATTGTGAAGCTGTCAAACTGAGGAAAGTTAAATGGGCTGAAGTGAAGGCTGTGTTAACAATAGCAGCTATCTCTGTCAAATGAAAGCTCAGCAGACAGTTACAAGGCAATTCGGCACTGATGGGTGGTCGATTAAAAACAACAAAAGGCAAGATGAATGAGAGGGGAAAATCCCTATTACTTTGTGGTAGGAGCAAGGGGAAAACCAAAAATAAAATAAAAAGCCCACTTCACCCAACCCCGTAGCAATTGGAACAGACTTGTAGTTAGCATGACCTTCATCATCTCAGATATGGCACAATAAAACTGACAAGATTATTTTCTCTTCAAGCAGTGCTGAGGTTTTTTTCTTGGCAAAAATCTGGAAAAGTAAAATAAATGCAGAGTTCAAGGCAATTGAAGAATTCTTGAATCTGATAACAGCAAGAACATAGTGCCACCAGGAAAAATAGCTAAGTTTTGTGCGTAAAAAATTGTGACTTCACCATTTTTTTTCCAGTGTTATATCTAAGATTTTGAAGGTTACACTAAAGACAGCCAGAAGAGGATTAGAGAGAAATTATCTTTGAGCTCAAGGGAGCACCAATTTAGATTGGATTTGAGATATAACTTTTGCGTTACCTTAGGAGATGAAAGGTAGTGGTGTGCCCTGATAGGTACCAAACTACCCACCCGTATATATAGCAACTGGATTAGTGCATAGATTAACGGCTCACGCACCAAGTGTAAGGTGTATCGTGCAATTCCCTGTTTCCATTGAACTAACATCAAAACTCAGGAAAAGTGGGGAGGGCTTTTCAACTTGCATATCAGACTTAAGCTAAATACACACACTTGTTCCTCAGAAGATAAATTGTCACCAAGACTTAAACTTGCCACAACAGCTGTATAAAGTAAGATGAGGAAGTTTAAGAAGGGACAGGGAAAAAGGTTCATTACAACCTTGTAACTTTACTGACAGCAAACCAAGTTTTGAAACCTTTGAGAAATTTAATGAGAAGCAATCACCTAGACCCACTTAGATCCTATGAAATTCCCATTCCTTTTCTCATGATTTAAGTGCTAGGAGTTGGTCTGTGAAATTCATAAAGCCAAGAAAAACAAACAGGTTCTTACATAGCAAACAATTAGGACTCAGGTTGCTGCCAACCATGGAACTGGGGTTCAAAATGATTCTTAAAAAAGATTGAAATAAAGAATTAAGGAGACATATGTGACCTATGAACATAATGAACCAAGGTCTCATTCCAGTTATAGTAGGAAAGATAATTCGGTACTAACAAGTTGTCTCATTGTACAGTCTCCTGTGACAAGATGAAGAACTAGGTGTACCACAGACCTGATCCAGTCTGACAGTTTCGTCATATTATTATACTATAATTCGTCTTTGCAAAGTCATGACATCAATAGACTTTATCAATGAAATTAAGTTTAGTATGTCTCACCTCTAGATTTTGCCCTTTGAAGAAAAAATTTACTGTTCATTTTGCAATTTTTTTTTCTACTAATAATCTTGTTTATTTATTTCATAATAACACAGAGGTATTCTAGTTATGGACAAAGAAACCAGGTGTCAGGCCTGGTACAAAGGCATAAATTGGCATTCTGGAATTTTCTTTTCTGAAATGTTTTTAGCTAGGATCAGAACCATGTTAGTAACTTGCAGGATCTCATCACAGTAATTAGGCATAAGCAGTGTCTCTGAGTATCTCTACTGTAACCTTTTAAACCAATAACTGAGTATTCCTTTCTTGCCTCCTCCCAGCTGCATTCTTCTAACACTGGAGAGGGCTCACCAGCACAAATTAGCAGATAGCTCAAAAGTAACCCACACTTCCTAGGGAATATAAAGAATTGAGAGTGTTTCTACATGGTGTGTGTGTGAATGTGGGGAAATGGTGGCTTTTTCAGAGTTACACCATTTGCAGTGATACTGACAAAAATAACCTCTGCAGATTTCAGGCCAACGTGTGGTTTAAACATGTGGCATAATTTATAGGCAAAACAAAGTTTCAGTAAGAGCTAACTCTATCAGAAAACTTGTTTAACATGCACAGAAGGCACTGTTAAATTATTTCAGTGCCATAATTCAAAATGCTGAGGAAAATTCTCCTGTATTACAGCCAGTGCAAGATTGGATCTGTAGCCAAGTATATCAACATAAATGTAGAGCTGTCTGGGGAAATACAAGTCTTACACTGTTACTTAGAGGAAAATGTGCACAGACATGGTGGAGCCCCTTATGAAACAAGCCTCATTTTGTTAAACAATAGGATCAAATTTTCAATCAGGTTATCAAGCATATTGCATTCTTCAAGCTTGCCAAGCAAAGAGAAGTATCAGCATGAAGATGGATATATTTTTACAGAATTAATGATGTATGAAATCTGGAAGTGGAAACATACATTTTCATTTTATCCTCTAATTTTTCTTTTTACATTATAAGTGAAAGGAAATGCTTGGAAGTATTTGCAGTTATTCATATCGGTTTATCTCAGAGTGATTATCGGAGCAAACAGTGTCAGGCATTGTGTTTGGATCTGAGACTGAAAAATAGTGCTTGCAAGGATTACTTGCATGAGTCAGTTCTTTTCAGGACTGTGCTTGGTACCTGATTTTTTTCATACATATTTAGTGCCTTATAAATCATCCAGATTCAGAAATCATTTAAGTATTTTATGCATTTATCCCCTCCATTTATATCAGTTTTAGTCTTGCTTGGTTTTATCTCCTCTATTTTTATTGGTTTTATCCCCTCTCTATGTATATTAGTATTAGTACTGCTTGGATTGATCTAGTTCTGCATTTTTAGATTGATCCACAGAATGTTCATTTAAGTATAGAAGTGAACTGTATTACTGAAGATACATTTATCTTTGCAAAATTTTTATCAGATCTGTAGGATAGGTATGAATTCCCGATGTTGCATTTTGCAGCTATGGGAGAAGCAGCTTTAAAAACTGATCAGAAATTTATTGCAGAGAAAATGAAGCTCACCTTCCTGGAGATCACCTTATCTTTGCTTTCTACAGGGATTTTTCTGACTGATCAGCCCTGAACTGCCTTGAGTACCAGGCATGGTCCAGCAGTACATTTCATAAGAGCGTATGCCTTTGCAGCATTGAAAACTGCAGTCAGTTCTCTCATGCACTCATAAGCCCCTGGTACTTGCTCATCTTCCCTGTGGCTGACCCTTGCTCTTTATTGACCATTCACCATCAGCACCATACACCGGACTTGCACCTCCTCTTGCAGTCCTGCTTTGGTAACTCACACCCCTGAAAATCTCTCTTTAAGTCATGCACTAAGCTTAAAGCATTTTTTAAAAGTCTGACTTGTGACAGATTTCACTTCTCTCCCTCTGAACAACACTGTTTCTGAAGCTAAAGCCCATGGCTGCATTGCGTTGCCTTTTTGGTATCTGCCACAGGAAGACTTCACCCTACTAGCCTTTATTAAACATCTTGAATCTTCCTTTTGAACAAGTAAATAAATACTTTACAGTTTTTTTAAGTTATTGTTCATTTGCACTGAAATGAAGCAGCTAGACCCCTTTATTGGATTACGGGACAATCATCCGCGGCAATTCATTCTTGAGGACAAATTAACCCCAGGGATTCAATAACCTCTCAACCTGAGATCACTGTCACAGAATCTTTGTTGCTGTTCCTCTACTCATCTGATTAATTAGAGCCCACTCGCACTGAAGTATTGAAGTATTTAAAATACTGGGACATTGGTCACACTACAGCTTTTCTAGAGGCCAGTGTTGTGAAAGAAGCTGGCAGGCTGCCTTCATTCTGCTTCTTGCCAAATACTCTTTATCCTTTCTGTGAAGGGATGAGCAAATCCCAGCAGTGCCTGAGCTTTTGAGCATCTCTTGAGCTCATTTTAGAGGTTTGCTATTTTCCTTACATTAGCAAATATTGTAATTGAAGTAAACTTCTTATAATGGTAAGTTTAAAAATAGTGTTTCTGTACAGGAAAGTTAGGGAGAACATGTCTCTGCTTCTTTCCTACCCCTCCCATTCTTCCTCCAAAACAAGGCTGGCACAAGTGCGCAGTGAGATATTTGGGGTTGGTTTGCATTTGGCATTTTCTTCCTCCATTTTGCCCCCCTCTGCCTTCTCTTTTCCATTTTTATACCATTACTTTTTATGGTATTTTCATAGAACCATTTCTTTCTCAGTCTTCCTCTGTTCTTTTTGTCTCTGTCTTCTTAACCAAGACATGAACCTAATCACATCTGCGTTTGAGCTGTAAAACTCTGATGACCCTAATTCTAGGCAGTAGTAGTTTTACTAGACAAATTAGTTTTTCCCTTTTAGGTGTGCTTAAGCTATTAAAACTGAGTGAAAAACTCCCATGTCATATTATCATAGTTCTTGGAACCTATAGGAGATGTGTCTGCACCAGGGGAACATTAACTGAGCAGTACCTTTTTGGAGATGTGTTTGGTTTCAGGGCATAAACATCTATTGGCTGTGAACACTGTGCAAAGACTTTGTTAGGAATGGAGGCTGTGGAGGGAAATAGTTCTCTTGATAATTGCAGTCAAGAGGTTGTTGGATCTTGTTGTGGCTAAAAGAGTTTAAAGTAGGGAAATTATTTGTGACCTGGAGGTGAACTGTCCTCTCACACCCTGTTCTTAGCATCCAAGATCCAGGTAGCTGCTTTGATTCACTCATTCAGAGCCTTCTCTGAGACTCTTTTGGCTTTTCAGGGTAGATACAGTTGACTCAACTTTTGGAGGAAGACTGCAAAATCATCCCCATCCTCTTGAGCAACTGCCACAGAACTATGCCAGGGCAGTGAGAAAGAAGAGGGATGCAGAAGTCCCTCCTCTGTGTGTACGCTGCATATTGGAGGTGTAAGACACCCATTGCCTTCACTTGGAACTGTGAGTGGTCTGTGGTTGGGAAGGAATGGACAGATAATAGTCCCATCACATGCCACTGGTGTAGAAGGACTCAGGGTGCTTCTGCAGCTCATAGACTGGAACAAACCAGGGCTGCTGGTAAGCTGCTGTGCAGCCTTATCCCATAGCAGGTGCTGGACAAGTTTCTCTTCCTCATCACACTGCTGCCCAGCTCTGCAAATCCTAATACCTGTGTCAGAGAGTAGCAGAGTTCATCTCAGTCTGTACTGCCACAATAAAGCACCCTGAGGACTCAGTGTCATGCTTATCACTAGCACTGAAGTGCAGTCTCTCTTCATGACACTCAAGTTTACAGACAGCAACTTGGAATTAGACATAAATAGACCAAATGGTAGAAAGAACCACAGAAATGCATCAATATAATGTTTTTCTTGAACAAAAAAGTTGCTTCCATTCCAGACCAGGTAATTAAAGCTTAAGATTTACCAGAAGCAACTAATTTCCAGTCTGCAGAAGCAAAAGAACTCTGCTGTTCAGACGTGAGTTTAGTCTATGGAAGGTGCAAGCAGCACAGAGAAAGATTTGTGTATGTCATGTTGGTACTGACAGCTCATCAAACAGCTCCTTGAAGGACTCACTTTGTTAGCAGATTAAAAAAGGAATAAGATAAAAGATAAAAGCTTTTAATTAATGAATAAAATTAGTGTCCTTCCATATGCACTTTAGAACATGGGATAAATGAGCCAGTCCTGTGTTACCTGTTCCCTGTTGAACAGATCTTTTTTAAGTCATCTTGCAAGTTTCATTAGAATCATTGTTTAACTGTGTGCTAAGTTCTCAAATCCTTTGTGTGTAAATATGCCAACTGAGGACCTGTTTACCAGACAAAATACTGGTGCTCTGGCTAGGAGACACTTTTAATCAAATATGGTTGCAGGAAGCAGGTGTTTTTCATGTGGAATGTATTGGAAATGAGTATGTATCACAGAAATGGCTCTTGGACTACACATTGCTCTTGATAAATAGCAGAGCCCAAAATCCTATCAGTTGCTGCAGTTGATCAAAGGAGAACTAGTATAAGATTTGTTCATGCTGGCAGAATTTGGGATACTAAAAAAGGTGGGGTCCTCATTTTTCTTCTTAAAAATCTTGAAGAATAGAAGTTTTACACTGATGTTTTTAGAAACTATTATTAGTCTCTCCTTGTATTTTTCCTGGTTCTCTTTGTTCTCGTGTCGCTTTTCTCTCTTTTTCCCCTCCTTTTTGCTTCAATGGTACGTTATTCTTATGCCTTGCCAAGGAGAGGTATGTTGTACTGATGAGTCACTGGACAGAGCAGGAAACACAATGGAACAGAGATTGCACTTTTCCAGACAGAAGGTATAGAGGGTGGTATTTGTGTTATTAAGACAAAAATATCAACTCATCAGTTTGAAGCAAAAAATGCTGGGTTTTTTACTTTTTGAACTGTTAAAATATTTGTACCCCATTCTGCTCCTATTCCATTGGAAGTGTTTACAGAGCAGGATTGGGCCTCAATACAGATGTGAAGTTCTTGAATACGCTATAGTATTATTCATGCTAAACTTACAGGTTTCCATCACATTTATAATATTAACATAAAATTTGGCAGTAGGTTTCTCCCTCCTCCTAAAGTTCTTGTCTCAGCTTTAATGAAAAACAAAACACTTGTCAAAAGACCAGTAGTTATAATGCACTTAGTAGCAACTTAATACGTAATTACCTTGAAGAATTTCTTACACATAGAAAATAAGGGATATCAAGATAAAGAAATTCTTCTACTGAAACCATTGATTTTGTTTAAACCTTTTGAAATGAAGAGCTGATGCAGAGAGATGAGTAATGAAGTGCACTCCCTGATTGTGAGGTACCTCATAGGTAACCACAGGGGTTACTTCTCTCTCACCATTGTAATTACACTAATTACTGGTGTGGTGCCAGGAACACTAGGGCAGGCTGGGTGTGACAGCACAAAGTGGAGTTTTTCTTAGCAAGTTATCTTTCTCGATCAGCTGGGCAGAGGGAGGCTGAGCCTGTTACGAGTCTCATGTGTGCCTTCTCCTGTGGGAAGAGATCATGTACTTCTGTTGCTTACAGGCATTTTTGCAGTGAAGACACAAAACTCGACTGCAGTTCTTTCTAAGAGGAGGCAATTTCAGGAGAGAGTCTGAGGACTTGATCTACACCTTATGCAAATTAGTCCTATTTGGGCCACTGAAACTACTCAAAAGAGTAGTTACTCTTGTGAATAATAGTGTTTCAGACTGGCCTCATCATTGACAAGAATATAATGAAATAAAATGGTGGATGAGGAAAAGGAAAAATTAATAAACTATACTTAAGTATGTATAAAATTGCTGGACAAGTGGCCATGACTATTAAGGTAAATGGTGCTTGTAAATTCCATTTATTCCTCAGGGATTTTCTCTTACTGTAACTCTTACAATATCTAAGAGGAAATATTTTTAAAATTACTTCCACATTTCAGCAAAAGAATGAATATCAGGTTTCAAGATTTATTGATGGGATGTTTAAAAACAAAAGATCATCTTTTTTTCTTTGGAATTACTCTACCATTTATTTTAATTTCCCCAGTTCTTTTGTCCACTGTATTATGAACTTCTCTGGGGAAATCTATTGTTAGATGTTTTCACACTCATAGGCCCCCATCTTTCCCCTAGATAAATGATAAAATTGTGCTCCAGTGTGTGCAACACATTCTCGAAATACATCTGAATTCCATTATACAGTTTGTCATTTGCATGATACCTTTTGAGTTGGCACTCTTTGAGAAGTCTTATATACTGCAGAGAATTGCACTAGGAAAATGAAAAGCAAAGTCAGTGTAAAATCCATTGGGTACACCAGCACAGACTGTGTTGAACTGATGGCCTTATTTCCATGCAAGTTCAGGGGTAGAAAAGGCTGCATCTTAACACTAGTCACTATTTTAATCAACAGTGTTCCCTCCACATAGTTATTGCTGCAAATAAGAGTGTAACAAGGGCTTCATAGCTCACAGTTGTAATGTACTACTTTTTTCACCTTAAAGACATTTTTTGATTCCTGTCTATTCCATAAGATTAGGTCTTAATTAGGTTTTACAAGTGAAATTTGATACAGATTAACCAGTTATAGCACATGCTACTCGTATCTAAATGACACGTATCTCCATTTAAAATTATCTTTTTTTATCAGTGGAAGGTTGAAGCAGGAGGGAACTCTTTTTCTTTAGCTCTTGTCAGATCTTCTTTATGCTTCCCATGCCAGCCACTGCTTCTCCTTATCAGCACTTTTCTGTGTCTTTTTTTGGGGGGTATATTAATTTTGTACAAATGTCATTTGACATGAGTGAGTTAATTTTCTGTGCAGCTAAGGACTAGGAAATTGCCCAGTATTTCCCTTTGCTTGCAACCTCCTCTTCCCTTTTCTCCATCCTTTTCATTCCCGCAAGGTTTTTTCTCATATCCAACTGGAGCTTCAGTTCAGTTGTGAACTGGTCTCAGAGCAAACTAGAAGTGCAGAGTTCCATTCTTTTTAGGCTTCCTTTTAAGAAACTTCTCCTTGATGAAGCTGTTGCACCAAACCTATAATATCTTACTATAAACACAGTGTATTGCCATCACAGCCCTACACAGCCAGAGCAGGAAGAAGTGCAAAGCATTCTCAGAAGTTTGCTGGCAATCTGGATGTTATTGTAAATGCTTGTAAAAAGCAATTAAATATGTTGCACATGGCACCAGAAAAAGGATGTAGAGCTGTGAAGATACTCCTTCAAGGGATGCATCATCTTCTATAAATATATATGAAATTGACTAATATTGTAATAGTGCTTTTTCAGGGAGGAGATTATCTCACATCTCCTAGTCAAATCCTCACTTGCTTATCCACAGCATCCTGGACCAACAGGTCCAATGTGCACAAAATACCTGCTGAGCTCAGCATCTGGGATGGGCTACAAGTCCAATTGCAGCTGAGCTCTGTGTCACCACAGAAAGTTTCAGGCCAGACCCCAGGGCTGAGTTGAAGTTCTGCTGCCTTTGCTCCTGCCAGCATTGGTGAGTGGGAGGGACCCCAAAAGTCTCATTGAGTCATCTCGCTCTGCAGCTTTGGCCTCTTGTTTTCCATGACTTCTCTGAAGCAGTTAAAAATGTGTCTAGACTTATATTTTAACTGAGTAACTTGTGCTGTAGCAACTTCTGGGAGCTGCTAGGTGGACTCCCTGACTCATTCAAGCTGAACATAGTCTAGGAATAAGGTATAAGCCAGAGTCTGTCTCACTGCCATGATGGCAACTGCATAATTTTTTGACATCGTCTATCCAGATAAAAGATACAGAAGGATTTCTGGTTATGTTTAAATTGGTTTACTATCATGGCACATATTTTAATGATATTTTTTGAAAATGTGTGAAAAAGTCAGAAAGAAGATTAAAATTTAGCTTGCTATGCCAAAATCATAATAAACTGTTATAAAAATAGCTCATCTTGGTTTTGGTTCATCTCATCTTTTTCTGAGGCCTGGTACAAGTTGAAGGCTCCTAAAAATAATCTTTTGTTGTTACTATTTTTAGTGAGACTTCTCAGAACCCATCCTAATAAAGCCCTCACTCAACTGCTTGTCTATTTAAATTTGTAATGTAGGAACAATCTGCTTTGGGAGTTGATCCATCCCTGGAGGAGGGGGGTATTGTAGTCAGTCAATAAGATTGCCCCTACTTAGACCACAGATAAATGTGTTACTTTGTCCCAACGTTTCTGCTTTGCAATAATTTAGCATTCTAAATTATAAACCTCTTAAAATTGTAGATTATTATAAACGTGCTGAGACAACTTCAACTATTAGAGCAAATGGCGTTGTTCTAATCATGAAATAAAAAATCCTACTTAATCCCATTCTGTCCCTAAAGTGGTGTATGCATTAGCTATGGATGAAAAGACAAACAAGTACATGTATATTCAATAATAATGTTAGCTGGGTCAGACAAGAATAGGAAATAGAATGGATTCATAACAACTCTGGAGATAGCTTTCTGATGGAGACAGTTTTCTCTTTGATTTGCCCTCATTGACAGTATTCATCATAACTTTAACAAGTCCTTTAACTCTAACAAGTCCTTAACTGGCCTTTATTAATAGCTGGCCTGGGCTTTGCAGCAAATATATTCTATAATCTCCACTCTTGGTGTTTCTGAGGTAGAGAATTACATAGAGCAGAATAGATCCTATGCGTATTTACAGGGATTTCTCACTCGAGAGGGTCTAATTTCACATTCAAACCGTCCAGGCAGTGTTAGAGAATTGTAGATAGCTCTTCTGTCTCTGCTTTGAAGCTGAAACGGGTTCTCTAGATACGATAGTGAAATAGTCACCTTGGATTAAGGTTGCTGGCAATCTTAAAAAGCCCTTATTGGGCTTTGAGTGTGATCAGATGCTCCTTGCTTATAAATGAGAGTTAATAGAAACATTAAGCAGTACAAGCTACTGTGACCCGTGTCTTCAGAATATTAAGCACATTTTAAATTTGTGGAGTACCATCTAGTCCTCTGCTTTCTGTAAAATATTACCTCTTCTTACCAATATCCTCTGGGAGCAGGGTATTTGAACTCTTCAGCATTCTACTTTCATTTGCACATACTGTACTTTTTAAATTTATTCTCTCACTTCTTTGGCTGTCATATATTTATTGTTGATACCATATTCAGTTTCTCTTTAATTATTCCATCTGCCAGGAGAGTGATGCATTTTAGAAGCTGGGTGGTTTAGTTGTTTAACCTCTGAGTTTTGTAACTGAATGGGATGACATATTCTTCATTTAGCAGAACAGGCAAAGAAGAATTATATACTCTAACTGATAAGCTTGGAACTGCTAAAGAAATACCAAAATCCAATTTTTTTTCCTCTCTCTAGTCATCTAAACATCCATTAGTCTCCTGAAGGGAACTCATAAATCCTGCAAATTTAGTTTATCTGAAACCAACTCTAACAGTTGTCCTTCCTACTAATCATGTTTTATATCCATTTTATATTTTTCAATATTCAATAAACATGTCTTGTTCTTGCTGTACTTGTTAGAAAGTGTCTGCAGTATAGGCTGCATGAGGACGGTTATTAATCAGCCATTTCAGATGGCTATTTGATTAGTTTAGTAAGTGTATTCATTTATCTTTTTTATGTTTTCTTCTTTGTTCTTTCCATTTATCCACTATGGAATTTCCTTTGTCCTTTTTTCTTGATTTCTACTAGGATATACCAAAAAGGAATTTAACATGTAACAAATGAAAAAAAAAACAACCCCAGAAACAAAAAACAAAACAAAACAAACCCCACAAACCCCCCCCCCCAAACAAACAAACAAACAAAGGCTGAACAACAGTCTTTCATAACAAGGGAAAGGAAAAAAAAAACAACCTCCACCTTTTGGGCTTCTTTCATGAAAAGATCCTTTGCATTATGTCCTCTTAGATCTGCATTAAAAAATAATAATAGAGCATATTATCTAGCAGTGCTGCTTTAAAGCAGTGGATAATTTACACATTAAAGTGAAACACAGGTTTAAAAGTAGGAGTCAGTATTGGAGCTAAGAGTCAGAATAATACAGTCCTGTATGAAGATGGTCTCTGTTTCCTGGGGGTATTGTCGTTCTGGTGTGTAATGAGAGTTTCAGACAATAACCTGGGACTGTGGATAGATCAAGGTACAGGGGTATGTTGAGAATGGGATGTTTCCCACATCTGAGAGAGCCAATGCCAGCCTCCAGGATGGACTCACCACTGGACAAGGCTGAGCCCATCACTGATGGTGGCAGGACCTCTGGAATAACACATAAGACATTTAAGAAGTTAAAAACTGCTGCATGGCAGCAGCCAGAGGAGTAAGAATATGTGAGACAAACCTGAAGACACCAAAGTCAGTGAAGAAGGATGGGAGGAGGTGCTGCAGGCAGATCAGAGATTGCCCTGCAGCCCCTGGTGAAGACCATGGTGAGGCAGGCTGTCCCCCTGCAGGCCATGGGGTCCATGGTGGAGAGTGCTCTGGAGGAGATCTTCTGGCCGAACCTGTGAACCCATGGAAAGAAGACCTCCTGCTGGAACAGTCTTTTCTTGAAGAACTGCAGCCTGTGGAAGGGACCCACTTAAGAGAAGTTTGTGAAGAACTGCAGCCCGTGGGAAAGAACCAGGTTGGAGATGTTTGTGGAGGACAGTCTCCCATGGGAAGGACCTCATGTTGGAGCAGTGGACAAGTGTGAGAAGGAAGGAACAGCAGAGACACTGTGATGAACTGACTGCAACCCCCGTTCCCTGTGCCATGCAGAGGGAGAAGGTAGAAAAAATCTGAAGTTGAGCCTAGGAAGAAGGGAGGGGTGGGGAGGATGTGTTTTCAGGTTTGGTTTTATTTCTCGTTACCTTTCTCTTATTTGATAGGTAATAAATTAATTTTCCCAAATCAAGTCTGTTCTGCTTGTGACAGTAATTGCCGTCCTTATCTTGACCACAAACCTTGGTTATATATTCTCTACCTTGTCCCATTGAGGAGGGGAATAAAAGCAGTTTGGTGGGCACATGGCATCCAGCCAAGGTCAACCCACCACATATTCTTACTTTTAGACAATTTTTTATCCATGGTACAGTCTTGGTTTTATGAGTTCACATCTTACAGGGAGGCATCTGCCATTTATCAAGACATTAATGACTAGTAGTTATGTGTCCAGATACTTTGTAACCACTGAGCTTCCCGACAACAGAGGTCACTGAAAAACAGATGACTTACGAACTGGTTTAAAGATCTCCTTGCACTTGCTCTTTTTAAGAGCAGCAGCAGGGCTTCGAACCTTCTGATATTTCCACATCGGGATTATTGTCCCCTCTTTAAAATTCCTTATACCAGGAGGCTGCCATGATTTACTGTTAGTTTTCAAACAAAAAACCACAACTTCCTAACAGAACATCCATTGGTTTCTACAGTTATTTAAAGGCTAACAATAAAAAATCATAGAGTTCTGTCTCCATCAAGGCAGAAAGGAAACAGTAATTGCAATCTGTGAGCCTCCTGCCATGGGTAAAGGAGCTCAGGCAGGGAAGCTTGAGCAATTTTCGGAAAGCTTCCTTTTGGAAGCTTGGCAATGTTAGTGGCTGCCACAGTGGATCTGGGTGAGGTGTGCTGATTCATTAATATATCATCCTGTGATAAGACATTTTGTCAAGGCAAAAAGATGGGTGTGATGTAGAGCTGTGCCTGAAGGAACAGGAGCTCTGAGAAGGACCTCCAAGTAAAAACATGAATATATAGGAAGCTGTATGGGAGTGGGTTTGGTGGCTGATAGTCATGTCTCTCTAGGTAGACAGACCTAGAAGAGATGTTTTTTACAAAGATGTAACTGCAGACAGTATGGATGTCTTACCCCATGTGTTTTGTCATACCCAAGTTTTGGATTAAAGAAGAAAAAAAAAAAGAGATATGAATGATAATATTGTAATATACGTTATTCAACTCTTTCTTCTGCAAAAGGAAATGAAGGAGGCATTAGGACAGTGACATCTTTTAGTGGTTTCCTTTCCCTATAACCACGAACAGGGAGTAGAGATGAAAGATTTCACTATATTAAAAAAAAAAAAATTAAAAAATTATCTGGATTAGCAGATTCCTACCTTAGAAAACATTTGTTCTGCCTTTAGATACTAATAGGTGTGATACCCTATGAAACCCCAAGCAATCTCCTCTTCTTGCTACTCTCATTTTGATAAGGTGGGGGTTGGTAGTGACCTCAAAGATCAATGATGCCCTAGATCAAGAAAGAAACATGGAGGGCTTTTTCTCAGTTTTTAACAGCCTCAGAGCTGAATTTTCCTTCCACCATTTGATGTAGAA
The DNA here is from genome assembly GCA_038090715.1 of Florisuga fusca. Taxonomy (NCBI): domain Eukaryota; kingdom Metazoa; phylum Chordata; class Aves; order Apodiformes; family Trochilidae; genus Florisuga; species Florisuga fusca. The sequence goes on from JAAWXA010000017.1 coordinate 12,571,321, forward strand.
ATACACATAGATGCATATGGACTAATCAGCATGAGACAATGTGCAAATAAAAGAAAACATGAAAAGGAGCTGACTGCCAGACTTTATGATGAGTCTGAAAGTCATTTGTTCTTACCTAGCATCACAAAGAAGGACTAATTCATAAGTACATGGAGTATTCATCAGTTTACTACTTACCAGAGGTCTGATACCCACTATTGAGTAGACACACAGTTTTTCCTCTGATTTTGTTGAAAGTTAGCTTCATTACATTGTATATAAAGTTAATTCATTGAATGTAATTCTGTATTGTCTCTCTTTTTTTTCAGAATGCTTGAGGATGATCTGAAACTTAGCAGTGATGAAGATGAAAATGAACAGGTAAACTTATCTGATAGAAGTGCCTTATAATCTGACAAAGTTGTTTCATCAGTTGAATACGATTGCCTGCTGGTTTACTGTATTTTCATCAAGAGCACTTTGGGGTGCTGCAGAATCCACTAGCTTGAATCTTGCTTGTGCACAGAACCTCTGCAGGAGGAAACATTCTTAAATAGGAATAAATTTTGTCAATTTTGCTGAATTAACTTCGTGAACTGGATTAAACTAACCCAACACATGACTAACTAGCCTTGGAATATGTTATCACACACGGTATCACGCAGGAATAGCTAATATGCTCTGAGTTTCTGTCCTCTGTTGTACCAAACTAACTGTATAACAGCCTCCATTTGTTTTGCACACAATTTCTCAAATTGATGACCATTTTGGAAGTGAGTGGACCACAACTGCAGTGTTAGTTTGCACTTTGCAATTCATTTGTACAATTGCAGCTGAGAAGATTGGGTCCATAAGTTTTATTCCAGTGAGAGAGACTAAAGGGCTGGGAGTCCATAGTCAGTAACCCAGTGATTCCCATTTGTGGGAAGGAGAATCTTCAGTGTGTAGTTTTAAATCAATACTGAAAGTCTCTCAACCTGCTTGGGACGTTAATGATGAATCATTTTCAGAAAACTGTCATGTGTCCTTCTCTATCCTTCCCATATCATAATGTTGGGAAGTAGAACTGGTGAAATTCACATTCTCGATATTTTTATAAGAAAAAAAAAAAAAAGAGAGACTTTGAGTTAAATTCATCCTTCATGTTACTTTATATATGCAATGAGCTCGAATGTTTCTGCTTCTGCAATAGAGAGGAAGATAATGATATAATTCAGTATAAGATCATCTGTTGAGCCTAGGAAATTAATTATTTATAATTAATTAATTATTAGTCAGTCTATCTTCCCTATTTATTTTTAAGTCACCTAAATGTTCTTCAAACTGCAGAATCCATTCTCGAGGGGCATGCCAGGAAAGATCAAACTTCTGGTGTTAGTTGACCCCTTAGTCATGAAAGTCAGTATTTTTTAGCTGAGATGCACAGAATATAGAAATGGAAATATATCATCATGTAGGAGTTATTTTGTTTTTCTGCCATAATAAGTTTCTAATGACTTAAGTAGAATTATTCCAAAATTACACTATTTGCACTGTGAAGATGAAATCATGTATCATTGCTGAATGAAGAAGCAAATGCCTGGACCGGTGTTTGCTCACATCAATCAAAGTCCTCAATGACTTGAATAGGTGTCATCCCTGATGTTAATCCCAAGCAGGAGTGACATGGTTATGTCTACACTGCAGAGTGGAGTGCTAATAGCTCTCAGAACATTGCTGCTGTTGGGTGGTACATGCATGCCTCTCATCCAAACGAAGCGTCACATGTGTCAACAGTTTCATGTTGCTCTCAGTGTCCCTGTGTGGTGGTGATATGCCTGAGCCCAAACTCCACATCACTTTCCAATAATACGATTCACAGCATAAGCTGCAGACAAACAGGAGCGCACAATAAGGACCATCTGTAGATTTTCTTAAAATTTTGTAGTGCATAGAACATGTTTTCCTTTTTGGCAGTGTGAGCTTCATCTCACTCTAAGTAATTAGAATTGATTCAAATCTCCTAAGCTCTCTCAAATATCTTCTTAAGAAACAGATTATGGTCTGTGTATTTAGGGATTCCAAACATGAGCACTTCCAAACATGTGAAAAATAAATGAACTGTCTGGACAAGAAGCATGCTTAGCATATTTCTTAAATACCTTGCACTTCAAGGGAAACCTTCACCTTTCCTATGTAGCCCACATACATATGGTTCCATCTCTTCATTTGTATTACAAATAGAGGATATAGACAAAGTTATATGCATTATAGAAAACAAGCTCACAGCTTTTTAGGGTTCCTGAATAAATTACTGTATGTGACTGTCCTTTATGTTTTTGTCACACTGAATCCCAGGGTGGGATTGCAAAGCTGAGCAGCTCGGCTCTGCTGCATCACTCAGGCATTACGCTGGCAGTGCCTTCACAATATCATTTTAAATAAAGGGGATTTGAAATGGAAAGAAATGTTGATCTGGTGCATTGGTCAGACACATAAACATCAACAAAATAACTGGTATGGTTTTTGACTGCAAAATATTTTTTCCAAAATGTTTATGAAATATTAATTCGTGAAGGCCAGATCAAGGCAATTTTAATACGTGAATTTCAAAACGGTCTGCTGTGGAGCCCAAGGTTAGAAAAAACATTTTTTTTCAACATAGATATTTGGCAGTCAAAGGACCACTGAAATTCAGCTTTACACATGTGCTCGTTCTGGCAGGCAGAGAAAAGATTAAAATTCTCATCTCAAAACTACTCTAACAGTTAATGCAACATTTCTGTAACAAAAGGGAATCATTGTCTTTATAATCTTTCTGATTTTTTTTTTTTTTTGCTATAGGCTTGCAGCCAGTGTGAAACATGAGCTGGCATTTGTTTATTTATATTAATAAAACTTCAGTATGTAAAACTCAAGTTTGATATTTTTATCTCTACTCATATTTCAAGGAAATTGGAATTCTTTGAAAACAGTGGTCAGTAGGGAGCCCTAGGATTTGTCCTTTGACAGTTGCTAGGGACCCTTCAGCCTTTACACAGCAGGAGCAGTAGTGACACTGATCCATAAATGAACCTTGATCTCAACTTTCAGTAAATGTCTATAGTATGTGGAGAGAGTATGATAAATCAGCCAGTCTTCTGAGACCACCAGTAGTCCATTTGTCATGGTGGAAGACTGTTAGAAGCTTGTCTGCAAGAAACAAAGCCCTTCTGTCTTATTCTCTCACTCCTGTGAACGAGCATACTTATTTCTAATCTGTATTGCATTTATTTAGGGGTCCATGGACCTTGTGCTCTTTCAGGTGTTAAACATCTTCCTTTTCTCTGCACTGCTGAGGAGAAACCTGACACACATGATAGCTCCAGTCAGTCATATCATTAAGAAGTTGAGCCTGTTTTCTAGAAAAGATGATAACTACCAGACTGAAGTCAGTGGAAGGTTTTTATTCTATAGATGGTATTAGCAGGGCTGTTATGGACTATGCTGCCCACTTTTAGCTTAAAAAAAAGCTGCCCATCTGCTTTTCAAACAGGATTTTGAGTATCTGGAAGTTGTTCCTAAGAGTTATAAACATGATCTGCTCTCCTTAGCTTTAGGTCTTTTTTGGTCAGGCCAAAAAGAGTTAAGGTATGCATGATGGTGGCCTGGTAGTATATCACCAAGGAAAAGATTCCTGAAAGGAGACTGTACACTTTTATTTCACCCCATCAGGCTTAAGAGGCTTCAGGAAGTGAGAGCTGCATGGAAATCCAAACTACTTGTGCCAAAATGCTGCAAATTGCATGGAAACCTTGTGGTTCCCCTCTGCTTCTAGAGTTCTGGTAGTTGTGTGTCTGGTCTAGAACTGTCAAATGAGTTTCTTTGGGCTGTGATATGCAGGAGGTCCACTGCAGGTCCCTTCAGCCTTCTCTCTGTAGAGCTTTGGACCATATCGATCTTTGCAATAGAGCATGAGGCAAGGTACAAGTCATTCCACTCCAGCTGCAAATTCCCAGTGTCACTTTGTGGGTCTTGCATGGAGACTCCGCAGTTACTGCCCCTGCTTAACACACCCCACAAGATCTCCGGTGTAGACACTTTGTAGCTGGCCACATGACACATGCTCTGTCCCATAGACAAAATGCTGATTCTTACATCTTACTGCAGGTGACTTGGGATTAAAGACAAACAAAAACCAATGGGTTAGATCTGGAATCAATTTTCATTTACAGCTGAGAAGCAGTTATTGATGCTGCACTCACAGTTCAATAAAAGATCTAAGGATATAGTCCTTTTGTTTCTCTTTCAATATAAGAAGCATAATCAGTCTCAAATGTTTTTACAAAGAAAATGGTATTGACAGTTTTATTAAAATTGCTATCTTTAAAATTTTAAGTTATGCACAATTGCACCCACTTGAATGATTTTTAATATGCACAGTGACCAACCCAATAGATTTTTATGTCACGTATTTGTATTACCAGGTACACATCTGTTTAATATATTATTTGAGAGATATTGTTATATTTAAGCATTGCCTGGACTGTAAACTCATGTAATATTGTAACTGAGAGGAATGTTGGCGTATGCATGAATATTGCATTCAGAAGTCCTACTACACAATATTTCTAGATTGGCTATGAGAGATAAAGTCAAGGCAGATGACAGACGTTATTAGCAAAACTATTAGGTGACAAGGTATTTCAGAGCTGCTAATGTGAACACTCTTCTGTGAGGACAGACGGAGCTTTTAGATGGCTTTATTAATCTGTTAAAAAAATACTTCAGAAATTAGGAAGAGCAGTGCAGATTTTTAATTAGTAGTTTGGTTCAGCTAAAAGACCTTAGATAAAACACAGGTTAGTATTTTTGTGTTTTAAAGCAGCTTTGTATAATTCATATTAGCTTTGAGCTCAAAGACATCCAGATGAGTTGTGCCTAGATACAGTATTCTAAGTAGCTGTAGTGTACCTAATTTTCTTTAACCAGCTCCCCTTTGTTCTTCTGCCTAAGGAATAGTCCTGTTAACCTTTGAAATGTGAACTTAATTTCAAGCACATTGCTAGCATTCTATGTGTTTTTGAACCAAAGAAACTTTGATACTAGTTACAGACCTGCTCCATTTTCATTATTGTATGTATATAGTGTTTTGGGCAGAACAAATCAATAAGATGTTATTCTTTTCTGTTTGATTTTTTTTTCTTCCTTCCCTGACTGATTGCCACTTTATTGCCACTTCTCTGCTAACCATACAAACACAAGACAAACATGTAATCGCTGCTCTATCATTTGTATTTTACAGAAACATGATTCTTTTTCACTGGGGTAGTATTGGGTAATTACATACAAAATAGTTTACTTTGAAGCTGAGATGAAAGGTGATAGGCTGAGCTGTGAATTCTTATTGTGCATACTGAGCTTTCAAATCCTTTATTCCAGTTAATTTTTTTAAAAACTTTATGAAATTCTAACATGCAGCATGCCTTCATCATATCATGTAAACACTTTTTAAAGTGAAACAGTGACCACTTTCCTTGTAACAACAGATATCTTTTCCTTTTGTAATTTCTCTGGCTTTTTAGATGGATTGTGAACAGGCTGTTTACCTCCCCAAGGTTTCTCTACATTTCCATTTACTTTGTTATCAGCAGAAAAGCTGAAGAACAGCTCTTCAGTAATGACATCAATACTGCACACACAGTGAGAGAGGTCATCTTGTCAAAGCTATAGAAAATCAGATGGATTAGGATGAAACTAGGTGCAAAATAACTTTGATAGAGTCTTTTAATGTAAATGGTTTGCCTGTCATTGGGTTCCATTAAAACCACAGTGATACTGCATCGGTTGCAGCCACAGCAGTGTGTGCTTTGATAAAGAAGCCACATTTCAGTGTTTAAGATCTACAGTCATGTTTTATAATTGTAGGGAAATGTTTTCATTAAGCCATTAATGAAAACAGACGCTATTAGGATAATACAGTCATTCACCAACCTTGTCAGTCTATAACCATGAGAAAACCTTTTGTGAAGCTACGTCTCTTCTTGCTACCTCAGTCCATTGTAATTGATATTCAAATTATTTTATTCTGCATAACACTAGTTGAAGCAACCATGTATCATCAGCTGTTTAAAATGAATGCTCCAGCTTACGTTAGACAAATATTTGGTAATAAGAGATTTGATGGCTGACAAGGCTAAGGTCATAATTCACATGGCAATTATATAGGCTCATGTCATATATTTGTTTATTATCAACAGAAGCTCTCAGTAAACCACTCTGAGATCTGGACTAAGCTTGCTGCATCTATGAATGAAAAGCATGGCACACCACTAAAATACAGTGTTATCAAAAGCTTTTCACTTGTTCAAATTCACAGAATGTCATATAATTATTTCCACACATTGTTATTGTGGAGGTCATCTGTCAGTGAGGAACGGGATTAATACAACCCTCAGGATGAATTGTTACTGTTGTGTGCACAGTACTACGGACCAACAGCAAGAAGTTTGGCCCTGCAGGTTGCAGCCATGCTCTTACCTGGGCTTTGGGGCAGCAGCTGCCTGGACCAGCACAGGAGCTGGAGGAACCCGAACTCCCTGACTCCGTAGAGAATGTAATACAGGAAAAGAAAATAGTCAGGCAGGCAGCCATAACAAAGGGGGAATGAAATTCCTTCGGTGAAAAGATGGATAAATACAGCTGCAAGAAGTCCTCTCCTTGCTTTTTCACAAGTAAGCAGGCACATCAGTGCTCTTTTAAAGATATTCTTCTCCTGGGTTTGTTTTTTCATGCCAACAACCTGAAGAGCCAGGTTCTGTCAGCTGTCTCATAAGAAAGCATTCATCTGAACAAGAAGCTTTAAAATGACCTGATGCCTCCATCACTAATTAAATACAAGTGGGAAGGCCAGTTCTTCCTTAGTAGAGCTGTAACAACCACACACTGGAGATCTGTCAGCCTTTTTGGGGTGGACGAAAGGAAGGAGGTACAGCTTTTGGTCCACAGGACAGGTCATGTACTGCGTGTGTGTGCATGCTTGTGTATGTGTCTTTTTTTTTTTGTGAAGGAGACTTTATTATAAGCATAGAAGAAAAGCTTACTTCTCCAAGGGCCTCTTGCAATATATGCCACTTATGCAAAAGCCATATATTGTTTTGGCAGCAAGCAGAGCAGCAGCAGGTAAGATAATTGATTGACAGCAGCATTGTTGTTGGTAAGAGAAAAGCCAGACCTGACCATACTGTCCTATAAAAATAAATCTGAAGTCTGTGATATCTGCAGGCCATCTCAGTGCTCAACACTTACTAATCCAACCACACAGGAAACATTTTTCTCTCTTTTCTTCTCAAAAGGAGAGTGTGATTTTTAGTGTGATTTCTTTACCAAGTGTTTTGGTAAAGAAAGTGTCTGGCTTTCTTACACTGGCCATCTGCAGTGTCATTCTTTTGCAAAAGCTCAAGAAAATGTCTGTGAACTTCAAAATATAAATTCTTGGGAGGTTTTCACACCAATAGAGGATAGCACTAGTTCTGGCTTTGAGACTGGGAGGGTTTGCAAAAGTCTGAACGGAGGGACTCATATGTGGCCAGCACAAGTGTAAAGTAGATGATGAAAAGGGCACGATAAATCCAGTAATTAGCTTCTGTCAGCCAGAATAAGGGGAGCAGAAGTAAAAGTTGATCTCCCCTGGAGGTATTCCAGAAGGAGAACAGTAATGAGAATTAAACACCTTAATTTTTCTTACAATGAATGCATCTGCCATTGCAAGGTTTGCTGGGGTTGGAGGTGCTGCATTCTGTGCCAGCAGGACGAATCTTCCCGGAACAGACCTTCTGCTCACTCACAGGGACAGGTCAGGACCACAGTGTGACAGTGCAATTGATTTGGGCAGGGTGTTCTCACAGGGAGCGTGCCTGCTTTACAAAATCACTGATTTCATGGCAATGCTATTAAGTATGATTTTTGGAGCTGTGCAATTTAGTAACTGGCTAAGTCATCTGAGCAATGTATGATACCAAACCAAGGTCAGCAAGGAGTTATTTCATGTGTGTTTACCGCTGTTACCTCTGCTGTCTGTTTGTAATAGATTTAACATTCCATATTGATGTAACATTCTGTGTAAATTAAAATCCTTCAAGTCTTTAGTCCTACACAGGAAATTAATGGGCAGCATGAACAACAGCAACATCTATTCACATCTTCCCAGCTCTACCACTACTGATACTCTTTGACTCTGCCCTTTTGCTTCTCAAATCTAGGGAGCAGGGAAGAGATAGGATAGAAAAGATAGGTTCGTCTTTGTTGGATGTAGAAGTCCAAATTAGTTTGTTGGGAAGGGAGGCTTTCTTCTGTCAGGTACATTGGTACTCAAGTCCAGCCTGTGCCTAAAATAAGCCTGCATGTGACTTATTGCTGAGATAAGTCCATTCACTGACAGATAGCCATAATAGTTTGTATTGTTAAGTTCAGCAAAGGCACTGAGTAAACTGAAGCCTGTGCCACAAAAGCAATGATGTCTGTACTACACCCCTAGGTAATTTAAAACCAGCTCAGGTATGTCTACTCAAGCAGCAAACACTCCTCAGAGTGTAGTATGCTCCCTGTGTGTTTCTTAAAAAATATGGAATAGTCCTCCTTCAAGAATAGGAAGTGGTCACATTTTTCATTAGAGACTCCCCTAGTTTGATTTCCACTGTTGGGCAGATGGAAACATAGGGATTTGGGGAAAAATTTTAACAGAAGGCCAAATATATCTGTGATTTTGTTCAATTAGAAGCCGTTCACTTCCATCAGGGATAAAGGTTACTCCTAACCCACAGACAGGTTGTTTTAGATTTGGTCAATCTCTGTTTTTCATTTTACCCAGCCTCCACTGCACCGATTGGAACTAAGTCTCTAGAGTTTCAAGTATTCTTGAGTATCTCTCTATGAAGCCATGAAAGTTACTGCATTGCTCAAAGCCATGATGAGAAGCTCTGTTGTTCATAAACAGCAAGAGTTCAGTGAACTGTTCTGATGCGTAGATAACTCATGCTTCGTGGCGATATCTCAGAAGATGGACCTTAGCTGATCCTTCCCGCATGTTTGGCTACTAAAGGAAAAATCCTTTTTTAAAAATAATTCATGGCAGAGAGGGTATCTTCTGGTGGTTTTGGTCCTAGATACAGTGATGTTGGGCTTTTTGTCCTTGAGGTGAGACCCAGAACGTCACATACAGAATCTCAAATAAAATGTTGCCAACTTCATGTCAAAGGCAATTAGCAAGAAAGAAATACAATCTCCTCTGTTGACATTTAGGGACAGGTAGAGGACAATGCAACCAATGAAAAAAAAAAAAAAAAAAAAAAAAAAAAAAAAAGAAACCTAATGCACATATTTATGTGTGTATCATCACATACTCATCCTTTGGCCCTCTGGGCTTGAGCTTTCTGATTGCCAGCACAATTCTGTGTGGTTTGTTTGCTGCAGACTGCATTCTGCTCCTCCCCAAGAAATGTTAGCTAGCACCAACTGTATCATTACAGAATCAGAGTACACTGAAGTCAATGAATAGTGTTTTTTATTTAATGACTTATGACTGTAGGTAGGGCATTCTGTTTGAATCAGAGCATTATAATCAACAAAGATACATGTACATATAAAGTTATCTATATAATTCAACTAATGTGGGAAGTTTCTTTAGCTTTATTGGACCGTTGAATTGGGTCTCCAAGGAGTTTCTTCTGTACCTACAGGACAGGAGAGCAGCATGGTGGGTTGTAAGCTTACTAGTGTCAAGTTGCTTAGCTATTCACTCAAGCATACAGACCTGATTAGAAACTGGGAGGCTAATTTAGATTTGCAGCAGCTCATGGAAGAAGTTAAAGCATGGAGGCTTTCCTTCTTCTGCCAACATGTGTGGTGGCCATCTGTCTCATGCTGGGAGATTCTGAGGCTCAGCAATTGCTTTCTCAGGTGCCCAGTCACTGTTTCTGAATCAAGAGTGTGAGGAAGTATACTTTAAAAATACTTTCTGTTTTATCAGACTTTCTCAAATGTAATAATTTTCCCTGATAATCCTGGGTTCTCAGTTATGTAATGGAAAATATTTTTTTTCTTTGCATAGCAGACACTTCCCCTGTAACATCTGACCAAAAATGTAATTTGTTTTCTGCAAATGCCAGTTATTTTACCTTAATATTTTTGAGCCAGCTCATTGTCAGTTTATTCTCCTCCTTAGGAGGCTGTCTACAACAACTAGACAGGATGTACTGGTTGGAGCACGTTTTCTGGTTCTTTCCAAAATCCAGTCCACTAATTGAAACTGAAGAAAAGCATCATATTTTATATTTGATGATCTTTGTGTACAATCTGGAAGCAGTTTGTGCTTATTCCCATGTTTAATCTCTAGTGTAATAGTTAAATACCCTAAAAAAATAAGTTTATGGATATATCCGTACTGCAGATCAAGTAAAGCACCGTGCAGGTGGTTCTTGAACTAATGCTGAAACAACTAGCACTAAAATCAGGTCTAATGCAACATAAAGGGTACGAGTCATTCACTATTATAAAAGTATTGGGAAAACATCCCTAGGTAAATAATCTCTGCTGGATGATCTTCTGCATTTTAGTACTTTTCATGTATTCTTCATCTTTTCTTTTCCTCAACACTAGAGTCAGCAGTTGAAATAAGGTCTTAAAGGACAGAGGCACTATTATGGAAAAACCATAAATTGTAAAAATATCAGAAGCAAATTACAAATTGAAGTGGAATGATTGTTTAGTTCACTGTGCCTTCCATTTTCTTATCATCCTAAATTAGTTCAATGCATGTTTTCAAGCTCAAAATTAGCAAAGGTCCCATGATGTAATCCTCCCATTGAATATTACATTATTCAAGTCCTATTTCTTTCTAATTTTTTGCAGCATCATCTCCTACTCAGGGCACCGGTATCATGGTTTAACAACCTCATAACTCCTCTGTTTCTGTACAGTACTTCTAATACAGTACTTTTTAATAACATGAGATTTAGGAATCGCAGAGTTAAACCATTTTCTTACTTGTAAAGGCGTAGGAATATAAGATTAAAAAATAACTCTTAAAACATGTTTGTCTTTGAAATATCTTAAATTAATAATCAAAAGCTCTCATCATGTCTAGAACAAATCAAACCCAGTCATGAAGATGAGAAGCAGGAATTATTAAATGAGTAGCGAGGCTGATGGAGGCTCAATGAGATCATTTTGTTCAAAGATTAAAGGCGATGAACACTGAAATAGTTGAGGAAGATGGCTATGAACACATCTGACTAGAGCTGCTAAATTCAGTAATGATCAAAAGTTAATTATCAAAGTAGAGAGAAGTACTCAACACAGACAATTTGAGTCAATAGCTAAGCAGCCTAGAAAAAAAAGTAATTTGGAAGTATTTTCCTATAATGAAGTTATATAAAAGACGCACATTTCAAAGAAACCTGCCTAAAAACAAGATTGCATTTTCCCTGATCAGAGGAGAATAATTAGCTCTAATTGACAGACCTGCTGCACACCAAATATTTTCAAATAATATGTTTCTGCATCAAAGCTTAATGTGTAGAGTAACTCAGTGTCACTTTGATTTTTCCTTTCTTTATCTTCTGCCACTGGGCATGCTCACGAGATTGAAACAAACATGCTTTGAAAAATGAATGAGCAACACCTACAAGACAAATACAAGCAGAAGGCCAGATACTGGATTTCTTTCTTAGATGGAGTAACAGGTATTCTGTGACCATTACTATGGTCCCAGTCAGAGGCAAACTGAATCGTTTGTAGGAGGAAATGACATGTTGCTTGATCAACCAACATTAAACAAGGCTGGTATGCAGATTAATCTGAGTTTTTGCAGTATTTGTTTAAAAATCTCTGGAAGTGAGCATTTGTGTGAAAGGCATTGTCCCTTCAGCAACTGTCTTTTCCTAAGAGTTAGGAAAGTGCCTTCTCCCAGTAATAAAGGGAAAAAGATACAGAAATTCTCCCAGTAAAAGTCTAAGGAAAGCTATGCACTAGAATGTTCTTCGTCCAAGAAAAGAAAATATATCCAGAATTCTTTGACCCTAAAGCTAACACATTTCTTCCAGTGTAAACGATTTCCATCAACATAGCTAAGTAGTCAAAAATCAAACATCCAATTTAGATCCTGCTCTTCAATATTCTATGACTTTGACATTGCCAGTTCTCACTCCCTGCAGTATCTTCATCTTTATTAATTTTTCATGTAAACAGTTTAGCTCACACCATCATGCACATGCTCTCCAGAATATCTTCTGCTTTACTTTGTATTAGAATTGACAGCATTATTATACACTTGTGATCTTAGACACTCTCTATGCTTCTTTTTTCTTTATCTGTATTTTGATATCATTTCTTGTTTAGTGATTTTTGCATAATTGAGGGGGAAAAATTATTTAGATGCAAGCTTCACATGCTTGAACTCAGACTTGTTATAGTCCAGCTACTTGCTATACAGAATGTCAAGAAAAATATCACTATACAGTAAAAAAACTGTTGTCAACTTCTGCTGTTGTCAAGGGCTGTTTGTTGGCTTTAAAAACAATTTTAGGTCCCTGCAGGATGGGACTGAGTCTTGGTATTTAGTGGGAGACTTGGGAAACTGAAATGCCCTTTTTAATGATGTTTTAATCTGTTTTAAACGAAGCATTTTTATGTTGTTACGTGGAGGTTATTACTCAGAAAGATTTCTTAGTCAACATGCTTCTGACTCTGCATTTGCACATGACAGCTGAAAAGGGGAGATTTGGGACAGTATCATTGGAAAGAGTCACAACTCACATTATTTCACTAATGAGCAGAGACCCCATTTCATCATAGGCTTGTTTGAGAGGACATAATTATGTTTGGCTCTGTTACACATACTTGTGCAATTTGAAGTTTAGAATTTCCTAAGGTTTAAGTGCTTTACTTAGCAACCCTACTGTAAAATTAATATAATTGTTTTCTATCATGCATTAATTGATTTATTCTTTAGATGGAAATATAATCCAAATGAAATAAACACATTCTTCTTTGCACACTGGGAGCCAGCCCAGAGGATTGCTGTTACCCCGTCTCAGCTCTCAAACTCTAATTCTTTCTCCAAAATTTTAAACTCACTGTTAGGCATTTCCATGGATTTAAACACAGATTTTATCTTTGTTATGATCGGAGGCGAAAGGGCCAAAGCAGCAGGTATTTTGAAAAAATAGCACTATTGCAGAGTCCAAAGGAAAATTCATTCTGGCAAAATTTGGAACCCAAGTGTGTACGTCCCCGGGGTTTCAAAAGGTAGTCAGTTTTCATGAAGGCTTTAATTCCTCAAGGGTTTTTGTGAGCACTTTTCAGCACTAATACTAGTAGTTCCTCTGTGGGAACCATTTTATTCCAGTCCCTAAGCATAGCAGGTTCCTGATCAAAACCCGTCTCTTCCATTTTGGTAAGCTTTATAAAAATATCTCCGAAGGTAATTAAGCACTTAAACTTCCTTTACTATAATAGGTTTATGGATCAGTTATCTTAATTCTGCCTTTCACCGCTATCCATGCTTGTAATCTTGCTAACCATCTGACCACTTTCCACATTTAAATCTATTACAGTCTGGTTCTGAAAATGCTAGGAGGAATTCTCTGAAATGATACAACAACACTAGTTAATCTGAAAGTGATTTTTCAAGCCTGTTTGCATTTAAACATTATTTACCTACTCTGAAAAAAAATCAGAAGGGGGGAATGCAAGGTTGGTTCAGATTACATAATTATAACATTGAAGTATTTAAAAAAAAAAAAAAAAAAAATCTCCACTAAAATCTCGAGCGGCTTAACCAGTGTGATAGACTGGCGCAGCTCTGCCATCAGTGCCCCCAGCTGTGTTGCTTAGCAACATTTTAATTCAAGAAGAATCGAAGGAGATGAAATCCCCGTGGAGAGGGAAACAGAAATAAGAGGGCCGTTGACAGATGATCTGAGTTGTTTCTTCTAATATACTGTGAAGATCACTGGCTCTTTTCATGAATGATAAATGGACTGTACACAGATCAATGGGTTCAGCAATAAACTGGAACCAGGCTCCATGTCTGAGGTGGTGCAGGCCGAGGGGCCCAAAGATTTACTCATTTAGATGATTTGAAATGTGTTTTCTCAAAGGTTTCACAAGACGAAATTGATATGAACATTTGGTCATCCCTTGCCCTTTTCTGATGTTGGCAAATAAAAACTGTTTTGGAAACACAGGCTGTTCTTCCCTTTATTTTTTCCTGTTGTTTCTTGTTCCAGATACAGACAGATAGCTTGTGACAAAGGGGCCAGACCTCAGAGTGGGAAATGAAGTAATCACCCAGAATGAGTGGTTCCTAAACACTTGTGGCCATTAAAGATCAACAAACAACACTGATACCACTAACTGGGCCAGAAGTATTAAAAACCTGTCGCACAGTCTCTGAAAGGGCCTGGCTCCTGCAGCCCTCTCCCCAGCTGGGGCAGCCTGCCTGGGTTTGTGTTTCTGAAGAGCACCTGCAGGTTGATGTTTGCTTGCGGCTTAGTTGTGCTTTGGTGTGTTGCTTAATTGTTTTTTTCCCCCACCCCTCTTCTGTTTACAGGCTGCTGAAAAGACAAAATTGAGAAACATTCCTGTAAAGTAAGTTATTTTTAAATCTGTTTGAAAACGCAACTTTAACAAAGTTATTGTAATCACTAAAAGGACCAGAATAGTAAGAAGGGTGATGAAAGAGATTAATAGAGTTCAGTTTGACCCCAATCATAGCTATAAAAAGGTCAGTATCACTGAGGAAAGCTTTTGATTTCTCCTGTGTCCCTAATGATTGCACTCCCCAAGTTTCATCCAGTTTCCATAAATTAATGTGTTGTCTATGAATAGCTGCCAAATACTATCACAATCATGCTCAATACATAGTGCTTCTAGCCTTGGGGAGGTTTGTACATGCTAAAAAGATTATGATTTTTAATTGCAATCCTTGAGAAGGTCTGACAGGGGGGAAATAACTAGGAATGTGCCAAATGATTTCTAGACACATGGGAATATTTTGCACCTATGTATCAAGGCTTTGCCATCCTGTTGATTAAGAGCTCTTTCTCACTCTGTGCATCTCTCTCACACCACAGACACATGTATGTTTCTGCTCTTTATAGCAGGGCTCTGTGAAGGATGAGCAAGCTACTAGGGAGCAATTTCCATGGCATTTTATGAGAAGTTCTTAAATCTTAGGGCAGTATCATCAACACTCAAACATATATCATTGAGTTAAGAAAGTTGCTATATAGATGTCTTAGCTCTTTGAGAAAAAGCATTTTCAGTTAAAGTTACTAGCAATCTGTGTTTAAATAATTTAAATAGTTTAAAATTCTGTTTAAATAATGACTACTCCAGGCTTAATGGTTTCTTAAGTACAAATAAAACACATTTTTAGCTTCAGTAGGTAATCATTGCTGTTTAACTAAGTCCCAGTAACTGTATAATCCTGTGTTTTTTATAGTAATTTGTTGACCATCCTGAATTTTAGAAAGGAGTGGTTTTATGTTTGTAAGAACATGAACTAACAGTACTCTGAAATCATTGTGGTTTAGCATGCATAACAAAAAAATACAGTTCGACTTCTCACTTGGCTTCCATTATGTATACTCATTTACACCATATAAAGTGAACACCAAATGTATGTGGAACACTCCTTGGAGTTATTAGGCAAGATGCAAGATAATCATAAATCATTCTCTCTTTATTCTTTCATTCAATCTGATAAAAATTAGAAATAGGATCCAGTGGGGACCTGATAGCACATGAAACTTCTAATAAGACAAGAGACCTTTCTTGCCTAGAGGGCTAGCTCAAATTCAGTGCAAGCTGAATTAAAGTCATTGTTAGCTGATGGTTGTTTAATAGAGAGTGTGAAATGATCTGGTTTTTCACCTCACATTCTAGAGGATCCAGGAGTTGCAAAATGATTAGAGTTCTGGGGAACAAGTCCAAAATAATAATCTATCATTAATTCACTTCTTTTTTAATGTTTTAAGTCCAATTCCCAGGAATGGCTCATCTGAATTGAGTTTTCCTGCACATGACAGAGATACTGAGCATCGCAGTCATTAAACAGCATGTATGTGACAGGGTGCCCAATTAATTCACCAAAAAAAATTGGGAGTGGTGGAAAAGGTGGGTTAGGTTAAATCATTCCTTTATGAAACTTGAGTAATTCTAACATTTTGAAATGGAAGAAGGCCAGATGGACAGCCTTGCTCTTTCCACCTGCATGTGCACATCTCATCTTGCCATGTTTCCCTCAACTGATTATTTAACATCTCTTCAACTATGTTCATGGTGGCAGCTTCAATTAGTACCCTAGGAAATTCATTATACGTATTAATTACACTGCATAACAAAACAGTTGAGAAATCTGCCTAGTACTTTTCAATGACATGTAACTGTCTAAGGTACTTGTATACAATTACATTGTATGGTAAAATATTGCCTCTTAGGGCAAAAGTAAGCTTATTGTCTTTAAGACAGCACTAGTAGATGTGGATTACATTTATACAACCATCACAGCCACAGTCAGTACAGCTCAGCCTTGTCTAGCTTTTAGTCATTGCTTTTGTAGCTCTCAAATGTCAAAGAGAATTTCACTTGAATTTTAATGTTCTTCAGCTATGCAAAATAAAGTTAGTAGCTTCCATTGTCATAAGGGCTGGAAGCTGTACAGATTCCTTCTACCATATGTGACTTATCACATACATTTTAAAAAACACATTTCTGTTATTAAGACATATGTGATACACTTCTGAAAATGTGAATTGCTTTTGGCTAAAAGCCCTGCACTAGTAAGTTGAGTTGAATCTAACTGCATTTGACATCTGTTACAATATATATATATTTTACATATATAAACATACAAATAAAATATTCGCAGTTGTCATTAGCATAAAAAATTTCTTTGTTTTCACTTTGTGGTGACATAGATCTTGTGTCCCAAAACTGGAATCAGAAATCACTCCCTTTTAAAGACTATGCTTTATGTAGAGTCCTTTGACAAGGCCTGTTCAACATGTTAGCTTAGGAGAGTGATGAAGATTTCTGCATAAATGGTCTATTTAGTTTTCATTGCTCAGTTTATTAATGTTGCTGGCTTAATGTTCAGAAGGAAGTTTACTGTTCTTTTTGGTTTGTTTAATCCCTTTAGCACTTAACACTTATGGAGGAAAAAAACCAAGGAAGTTTCCTTACTACAGTTCAGTAAGGCAGCCAGTCAGATGGTCTCTTAATGTCCAATTGTCTATACATGCTTAGACTAACTGCTGTGAACTTCCTGAGGGTTAAGGTGTATGCAAGTGACATTTGGCTTCTTCAGAAGACATTTTTTTAATGAGGACACATCCAGAGGAAATGATCATGTATATATATGCTGTTATTTGATCAAGGGCTGGGAGAACAGTGATATCCTTAAAATTCAATAGCAGCTTTGTTATGCAACCCAACTGAAGCTCACACTTCCCAGGTATTTTCCCTGACTTGGGTAGGCGATGGGAACACAGATCAGCATAGATCCTAGAGGAATCATGCATGTTGACTTGATGCACATCACTTAACTTTTATCAGTGGATTGAGCTCCAGGATCTCCTCAGATTCAGCCACAGTCAGTATTATGCCTCACTATCAAGTATGAATGCACTAGGCTTGGCCTGTCTGTTGGACTTGCCTGTCCATTAACATAGATTGAAGGCTAGCTAATCCAGTGCTAATCCAGTGAGAGAAGGTAGAGGAAGAAGAACAGCAATTACAAAGGCATCCTCCCAGCCTCCTTACACAGCTTTTCACATTTACATAACCACACATCTTGTGTTAAGGAGGTACCAGTGAACTTCTCCTCCATGCAAAATCTCTTTTGAAATGTCTTTGTACTTCATATCCCCATAACATCCTGGGGTACTGAGCACCCTGGTGTGTGAAAAAATACTGTCTTTTGTTTGACTTGTACCTTTTTCCTTATCTATTCATCCACACAAGTCATTCTTCTTACACAAAAGAGCAAATGATTGCTCACTGTTCTTTATTACATATCTGTGTTGTATACATCGAGTCTTCCTACTCAAAAGCTACTAATAATGTTTTATCCCTTAACTATGTAAGCCCAGCAGTGAGCTAAGATAGACACAAGGCAAGTCTCAATGCAATGGGAAAGGAAGGCAGTGTGTATATTGGTCAGGCAAAGACAGTGGTTAGGAAGATAACTTGTTTCTTTTCACTGTTTTATACATTAAAGAGAGAAGTTCTTTGCATGGCAATGCCCTTCTGACTGAAAAATCGAGGTAATACGACTCTAAACAATGCTCAGATTACAGTCCCTTATGAACACAGCCAGATGGATTTCATGGTAGAATGCTGGCATGTGAAAGAATGATTTGGCTGAAATCTGATGTCATCCAACACTACAAAATAAGACAGGTTTTTTAATAGAGAAATAAAATTTTTTAAGTGGAAAATTAATGAGAAGGTCCATATAGTCCATGAACTGCTGTAGAACTATGAAAATTCTGGAATTCACTTCTTGCATCAGGGAAGAAAACATTGCCTTCCTTGAGTGTCCTTTATACCCTCGTCTTTTATAGTTGCTTTAAAAATCTTCAATAGAAAGCAATGGTATTTTCTCCAAACACCTGCATATACTTAAATTTGCTGTAGATTTAATGACTTCCAGATACATGTTTTGGGATTATAGCTTGTGTTAAAATCCTGCTGCTTTTTATGTTTTCAAAATATGTTTGTTCTCCATCAGCCTCAAGTTTGTTAACCAGAAAGACTTCTGGTGTTTATTGCCTTTTCCTGCCATGAAACTCATCTTCTATTCAGAAGGGCATCTGCCATGACTTTGTATGGTTTTCTGTCCCAACCATCACTGGAAATGCAATCCATTAACATTTGATATTTTGACATTTCAATTGACCTCTCATTTGCAAAGCGCAGTGGTATTTTTCCTGGCCTTTTCATCCTTGATTATACATGGGATAGTTCTAACTGTTTCTTCTGACTGCTCTGTAAAAAATATCTTTGTTTTACCAGCTGGAGTTGCACCTAGTTTCTCCCTCCCTGGACAAACCTTGCTCTGCATGGAAGGTCTGAGGTCTAAGCAAGTCATGCAGAGCCAGAGGATTTTCTTATTGACTCACTAAGCGGGAGGGCAGGCAGGTCAGACTCTGAGGGTCAGTTAATGTATGCTGTAATAGTAGTAACCATAAACAGATCTTTTGCTCCCTTTGGCAAAACTGCAGGCCAGCCGGCTAAGTCTGAAGGTTGATTTGTCTTTAGCCAGTCAAATCAGGCACTTGTAACCAGCAGAGGTATGAAAGGGGCAGTGTGCTGTTGGTACGCATGCTGAGCTCTTCCACTTCAGGGTTTCTCTTGTCCTGTAGTTCAAAAAAGAAAGAAAGAAAAAAAAAGTATGTCACTCCTAGGTTGAAAAAGCCTCCCACTCATGGATAATTGTATGGGAAGATGACCAAATATACACCTATGCATGTGTGTATATACACACATACATATGGGCCATAGGTACCAATGGACATTTGTGTTATGTGTACCTAAAGGGCATTTACTGAAGGACTCAAGCCACTTTTAAAGAATCAAAAAGACCAAACCTGCTACAACTCTCATTCTCAGTTAAACTCCCAAGTAATTTCCACACTACCGCCTGTTAGTCTCTGCTTCTAAACCTTCCTTCATGATGTTTCTCCTCAGACTATTTCTGGAGAACTAATAAATCAGCCAGCACCAATTCAATTAGTTCTAAAAATCCATTACAATACAGTGCCTAAACTGCCTGCCCATATTCATTTCTCGAAGAAATCCATTCATATTTATGTGTTAATACTTTAAGGCTAGCATGTGAAAGCACTCAAATCCCCAGTAGAAATCCTGGAAAAAGGCTGCTTACAGGCAATTATGGACAATGTTCTTTAGCCCCTGATCCTCCTTTTCTATACACTTAGACATCTACACAGATGTAGAGTTCAGCCAGTGGGATCATTATATTGCATCAATAGCGAAGTCCTTCCAAAAATTCACAAAACCCCCAAATACCACTGATTCTTCAAGCTGGGGAATATGACTGCATAGACATGCAATACAACAGGTTGGCACCTGCAATATCACTGGAAACCAAGGCTCATATGCTACTTTTGGTTTCCAATCAGTTTTATTTCGGAAGACTACATTTTCTCAGCAGAATGTGAACTCTAGAAATGTTGCAAAGGATTATTTTACTCTTACAAGTAAAAGGTTATTGTTGGCAATGGATTATAGAACTGCCGCTTTTAAACTGTTAGCAAAGAAACATACATATTAAATCCTTTTTGATTATATCACATTAATCCCTAAATACTGATTTTCATGTAAATTTTGACTCTTGCAAAGCTCTGACAATTCAGCTATCCCCATGGGCTTTTATCAGAGCTCAATTGCTTCTTTAGATCTTTTTTCCTTTTTGCAGTACATTTTGCTTTATTCCAAAGTCATCACAGCAGCAGAAAGATGTAGTACTTTGGACACAAAATAAGAAGTCCATTTAATATTTTACCTTTACTTTCTGAATTTGTTCCTATGACACATCTTGTTAGATATATTTTTATCAGTCCAAAGGATAGCCACAGTAGGACTATTTTTATTTCTAGGGAAATGATGCATGATAACTACTGGCAGGGCCCAAACCAGTAAATCAGTCCTATGCCAACCGCAGAATCTATCAAAAGTCTGTAGCCTGTGGTAAAAAGTTATAATTTATTTGACTAGCAGTTTGTTTGGACTTAAAACTGTACAAATGAGTCACATCGTCCAAGTCCTGAGATACAAAATAGTTTGTGCTTTATTAAGGTTTTCAGCTATGACCACAACAGGTACCTAGAGAGAACTCATATTTTTCAAATAGTCGCAATATGTATTTATAGTGAAATGTTTCCGACTTCATTGTATAATTTATAGTAGATGGTTAAATTACCACACGTCCTGTGTAATGCACAATGTTTGCTTGCAAGACAAGGAGATGAACAGGCTCTGAGAGCTCATTTAATCTCATCTCATTTCATCTCATACAAATCTGAGCACACACCATCAATACCAAGCACCGCTGGCTCTAGACAGCCAGCATGTTCCCCAAAGCTGCCAAGCCAGGCGTGTTGCTCAGTACCCATCACAAAACTTCAGACATCTAGAGAAACCTTCTCTTTAGTGAAATTTATTTTTTTTTTTACAGACTGAAATATGCTAGTTGAGCACAGCTACCCATGCATTTGTTTAAAATTTACCAGCAGCCTTGTAGCTGGACAAAAATAAGTATTTCCACTTTAACTGCATCACTTGTCAAGATTAAATTTAGGTCAATTTTTACAAGTTGCGAAAAAGTGAAATTTTGATTGAAACAAAACTTTTTCCTTGCCTGATTCATTCTTTTGACAGCATAAAAAGTAAGGTAGGGTCAATAATTCTTCTGTTCTAGCTCGTATTCGCTGTTGACCGAAGAAGGACCACTCTTTCCTCCTCACTTATGCCATGGTTTTGATAATTTTACATTCTATGTTTGTTGTTCTGATTGTTATTTTTAATTTTGAGTTACTTAGCATTTATTCACACAATTATTTGAAGTGTTTTCTTTGGGTCTTTTCTTAAGTAACAGCTATTTTCTGTCTGTGATCTTTTTGAATTAATGCTTTCAAAATATGTTCCTGAGCAATTAAGATATTGCAGCCAAGTAACAAATGCTAGCAAAATGGAAGGAAAGGCCTCAACCTGGTATAAATGATAGAAGCTTTTCTGCTGGTTTAATATAGCTGGCTTAATACAGCATAGGAGTCAGCATTCAGACCTCAAACCCCTGAATTTCACTGTTACACTGGTTTTTTGCTGCTCAGAGATAAATAAGAAGAGCAAAACTTCAGGTAGTGTTAGTGTAATTATACGACTGTGTGGTTTATTTAGTTTTGAACACATGCAAAACACTTTCCAGATGAAGATCCCTGCCTTGGAGAACCTGGTAAGAGGCAGTGGATAGAGTTACCAGGCTATGGGATTTAACTGAGGATGTCAACAGTATCTTTCAAATTTGTAGGCCTGTATCTGCTGTCTTTTGGACTTCAAACTCCACTAGTTTCACTGGCATTTTACATTTGTGTGTGTGGAGAATGAAGTTTCCCTGTGCTTTCTGGCTTGTGGCCTCATGGCAGTGGATCTGCCATGATTTCCTTCTGCCAAGGTTTCCTTTGCCTTGTGAGGTCATGAAAATAGGGCAGAATCAAGGCGGTGCTCTTTGCTTTCACTTTTTACGTATCCAAATAAAGTACCTGCCATGCAGCAAACAGTCCTTTACTATGGCAGTGAGTAAGTGAAATAAAATAAAACCATGTGTCTTTCAAGCTTTTTTTTTTAAAGTACAACCAAAAGAAAATAATGATCTTGTGCTAAGTGAGAGAAGTGGGGGAAATGCAGTCATTTAGTATAGATGAATACAAAAGAGAGGCAAAAGCTAGATAATGTTTCAGGAAATAACACTGCTACAAGGTTAATTTTGCCTAGTACAACATTTCCTAGTATTGAATTGCTTGGTATACTCCCTCAGGGATTGCTCCTGTGCTTGCAATAATCAAGGCTGGTTTTATTGGAAAATCACCTCTGGATGAGAGACATACTCTAGAGAGAACTTTGCATGGGTACAAATAGGTTTTTGGTGCCAGTGCCATGTTGCCCAGGCCAGCGCAGTTATAGTTCCCAATCTGTCTGTGCATTCAAGCAGCAAATTCATTAGCAACCCTTCTGGCAGGATAGAAAAATAGACATATTAGGGAAATTTACTTTGAATTGTTTTCAGGATTTGTTGGATAACAGTTCAGTAATCAAATTGCGCCGCCTAACAAAAACATTAAATATTTTTATTAATAGTGGCAGGAAAGCTGCAAATATTCCTTTAAGTGCAGAACACTTTACCATAACACTATGTGACTTGCAAAGATCATGGATGAAAGAAGAGGTTAGCATTGTTGAAGTGGGGTTGCTCGTAATGTCTGAGCTGATTTTTGTTTTGTGTTGTATGTCGAGGCTGTGTTGAGTCGCGTAACTCTCACATTCCAGATGTAATATATGTTCAAGCATCGGCTCATCCGTCAGACCCTGCCAGTTTGCTGGCTCTTTAATTGTAGAAGTGGGCCATATCTTGACAGCGCTGCATTCTCTCTAACTGGGGGACCTAAGTTCAGATATATGTAGTGGCTTCCAGGCCTTGTCAAGTGGAAACTGAGCATATTGTAAACAGAGAGCGTTTTGCCTCCAGCTGGGAGGAGGGACACGTGGAGCGCCCGTGTAGCAGGGTCCTTCACTGACCTTGGAGTGACTTTGAGTGTGGGGAGGATGGATGAGTGCTGGGAAAAGACTGATTCAGAGAGACAGATGAGTGAGGAAGAAAAATCAAGGAGATTGGCACAAGGACAGCGGAAAAAAAAATCTTTCTAAAGAAAGAAGGAAAAATTTTTACACTCAAGGCCGTCACTGAGCCCTAATAATCAGGATTGTCTGGCCACACACCAACAGTAGTGAGAGAAAAAAATGCTGGATGCAGCTTTCAAGCTAAGGTCTGTGCAAAAGCTAGTGTTCTGCTGGGGAAAAAAAAAAAGAGCATGGACCAAATTTATTAAAGAATTAATTACACTAAGCTCCAGGAACTGAAAAAGCTAAAAATCAGGATTGTGAGAAATAATCTGTATACTCCTGCTTCCTAATTCCTATTGTCTTCTTGATTGTTTCACTGTGAAGAGTAGAGCCACTCTCAGTATCAATCATAGTAAGCTATTTAGACACAGAAATAAGTGGCATATGGCTTAGCACTTTTGGGTCTAGCAATCAAGTAGCAACCTTCTGCAATACAACTGTAGTTCAGTTCCCAGTGGGCTTCACTTTGATGATGAGATATATTGAGTTCCCTGTGTCATTCAGAGACAGCAGAATTTCATACAAGTTGGTGTTAGCTTCCTCTCACTTCAATTTTCAATAACCAGTGTCATTACATGTAACAGTTTCTTCATAATGAATCTTCTTGTCAAATCAGATTTGTCTTTCAAGTGGGAGAGGACTGTGAAAAGTCTTCCAAAATACTGATTTCTGGAAAAAATCTTACCAAGTGAAAATGTGAGAGATTATTTATTTATTTCTCTTAAAAAATCTTTGGTGCCAAATCATTCAGAAACACTCACAAAAAAGCTTTAATCTTGCATTTGGGGATGGTATTAATAGTCTTTACAGGGTTTACATCAACTGCTTGCTGAAGTCTTAAGTAAACAGAAAATATTTTTGCAGTCATATTTGAAACTGAAACTATGGTATTTAAAGCAAAGTTTTATGTAAATGGAATTATATCAGAGGAGAATTTGGACTTCAGATATTAAATGATCCCTTCGTATTTCACCACAGCAGCTGTTAAATACTAATGTGATTTGCTGACACTGAACTGCTCCTTCCCTGGTACTTACCTTCTCTCCATCAGCTCAACCCCTGACCCTAGGCAGCAGAGAGGCATCTGTGCAGGCAGATGGAGGGAGCCAAGTGCTTTGCCCACTGGAGAACAAAGGCATGGGCCCTCCTGGAGGTCAGGGTATAGGGAAGGGAAGGGAGAAACTCACACAGTAAACATCCCAGAACATGCATCATGATGAGCATAAAGCCCACAGTCAAGTGTCTGCCAGTTCTGTCAGATTTATTTCCGGAGAAATCTCTCATCTTAGAGAAACTTCTACTTGTGGTGGTGCTTAAAGCTGTATCCTCCACAATAGGCTGAGATCTCAGTTTGCTCTTTGGTGCCCCTTCTCTGTAACATTTTCAAAATGGTGGCACTCTTTGAAGGCCCACCTGTGTCACACAACCTGTACATTGAGATTCATCTGGCAGCTTGCCACACAGACCTCCCACTCACACGGATTGTGCCAGATAGCGTAACAGCACAAGCAGTGTTTCTAAAAACAAAATTATGGGTCACACTTTCATGATGAAGCACTTGCTGTGATTCACAATTAGTCTTAATATGCTGTAAGAAGAGCGACTGCAGAAAAATGTCTCACAGCTTTATGAGCCTGACATTTACCAAGCAGCAAAGATGATATGGCTCTCTGCATCACATATCCAAGACTGCCCATCCCATAGTTTTATTTCTTGGCAGTTTACTACAGTTTTGTGAAATGTTTTTTTTTTAATGTGACAAAGTCACTTCAATTACACAGTCATTATAAGTTTTGCCAAGGTTGACTATGGATCGTTTTGTGTTCATTAGAGCACAAAATTAGAATTTTCATTGCAGCAACTGTAAACAGTATTGGCTCAAAGGAATCAAACTTTTTCCCCCACTAAATTCTTGGATAAGTTATAACTGAGAACTTCCATGTTTTTTTTAAAGATTTTATTTTTTTAAAACTGTCTTCTGGATTTTTTTTCTTCTTCTTTCTAGCCCTTGATATATTTGTTTAACTGAATAACCAGTTCCATTCAAAATGATGGCATTGCATGAATGAGCAGGTGCAGTCAGCGTGTTTCTAACCCTGTGAATATATTATTTCTTCAGCTTCTTCAATGTCATAGCTTGGTGCTTGTCACTTTAGACACAGTCAGGGTAGTAAAAACCATAAATGGGCTTCAGAAAATAACCCTGTTTCAGAAAATACTTCATCGTCTGCTTAAGTCCCATTAAGCTTTCACTTAGGTAATCTTAGATTTTGTTACTTAAATAATAATTAACTTTTTATTTAATATTCTCATGCATTTATGAATATGTATGATTGAGTTTTCTCATCATCCTGACATAAATATAAGAAAATTGCATCAAAACCAATAATTTTACATATTAAAAAATTAAGCAAATAGAAAATAAATCCAGCACAGTGTATTTCAAGCACTAGAGTCAAAACAGAAGGGTTTCTGGCAAAGTTCAGACTATCAAAAGCTTTCTGAAATAGCTTGTTTGTATTTACTAAAATAAGATCCAGAAAATCATCTTGGGGAGAATGAGGTTACATTTTTCATTTTTTTTAATATTAATTTATTTCAGGTTAGTTTAACCTTCTTATTGCTGATTTAGGTCACTAGAAACAATAACATATTAAGTAGTGGGAGACTGTACAAAATGTGACAAAAATGTCTCATTTGCTAATTTTTCGGGCTGAAGGTGAATGTATGATGCTCTACCTTCCTTCTCTGTCTCATAAGATTAGGGAGTTTGTGCTGCTCCTTACTTGTGCTTCACTTGGGAGAATTTCTCGGCTTTGTCTGATGTGTATTTACAGGGAAGGAGAGATGACAGAGACAATTAAGAAAGTAGCAAAAACTTTCAACAGACATCCCTGTCAGAGCTTGAACAGAAGCAATCCTCTGCCTTGCTTCTACAAAGCCATGGCGTATGTGCTTCTCTTGGCATGTGGCATACTCGTGCCTTGCCCAGTCCTTAACAATTATTTTTTTTTTTAGATATAATGTGCCTTCATACTGTCATTCACGGTGGACTATGTCAGTAAATGCGCCAACAGGGTTTATCTGTTCATACTTCTTGGTAAAACCTGGAGCTACAATGGGTGGGAACAACAGACATACAGCAAAGACATATCTCTTCCTCTTAAAGAAAAGTGTTTAACAAGATAATGTACTATTTGCATTCCTAATTTGCAATTAACACCCCACGAACACAGCGAAATCATCCAAGTGCTAGATAATGCATTAGATATATGTAGTTAAACTTTTTTAGATTAAACACTGTATTAGATATGTGGTAGCATGGCTACAGTAAAACATTTCTAGAAATCAATGTAATTTGAATAGCATGAGGGTTCATTGAAATACCATTCCCTTATTAAACCTGTGAAGTATATATGTATATGAATGCATGTGTATGCATGCTGGAGTGCAAATTAACAAGTGGAAAGATTAGCAATTTTTGGATTGTAGAAGTCTTATTGTATAGAGTAGAAAATTTTCCTTCAAAGCACAGAAAGGTTTGATTCTGCAACTTTATTTTCAACCCTATAATTTTACACTAACTGGCATAAATTAGCAAGCTAGAAGTCTAAATCTATGTGTCTGAATGCTTTTTTAAAGAAATATCAAGACAAATGCACTTAGTGAAACAGGTGTAGTATGTGTAAAATAGCTATGCTTTTCTGCACACAGGTTACATTTAAGTCAAGGAAAGGAAAGGAAAATCCTTCAACTGCAGTTTTTCTGTCCTGTTTGTAGTCTGGAGTTCTCTAAAATATATTTCTTTTTAACTTCAAGGACTTTCAGACTGTAAAGAAACGGGCAATGCCAAGCATTCCTTCTCTACCAAATGTGATAATTTCTGATCCAGACAGCAGCTTACTTGCATTAATGTGCTCAGTGGTCTGGGGGAAATCAATAAAACCGTGAGGCACAGTGAAGGGGGGAGGCGGGCCTTCCACATTTATTTATTCTGGATAAATGATGACCATTAATCTATCTGGAAAATATGGAATTCACAGGGAAGAAACCACAGTTGCAAATTTGGCAGTTGCTAGCATGCACAGATGGTCTTTCAATGTTTTAAGATTTTCCAGTCTTTTGATACTGATACCAACATTGAAAAGTAGCCTGTTTGCTAATATTTATCTAGAATAGCCAAAGAAAAACAACACTGTATGTTTTGGATTGTTCAATGTCCTCTCAGTGTATTTGCATAAAGTTTTTTAATCTTAAAGGTAAACTTCTTATGCTCTGTCTGTCTTTGGTTATTTTAAGAAGCATAATTGGAGAATTATTTCCTAAAATAAGACAGACAGCCAGTATATCCAGAAAAAGGCATTAGGAAGATAGAGACTCCTACATGTGAATTATGTTGGACAAAGTTTGCAGGTTGGTAGTCTGAATTGCTTTCCTTCTGTTCCAGATAATATGCATCTGTAAAGGGCTGTTCCCAAACCAGGATGTTGAGTCCCTCCTTGCTGAAGTGTTTATTCTTATTCTGCTGACAAGCCCTGATTTTCAGTTACTGGAACTTCACTGAAGCTGGGAATCTGACCCTGGCAATGTCTCCATTTAGTGTTTCGGGGCATGAAGTCAAGAGGGAAGGATAATGTCATCTGCTTAATTTGCTTTGGGAATGTTTGGTTGAGTCTTTAAAGACCTTGCTGAAATATTTCACTGAGGAAATCACAGAATAATTCTAGCCAACTTTACTTTGAGTTTATTCTCAGCAAACCCAAAGGATACAGTACCTTAATGACTGCTCAGAAATGTGCCTTCTGTAGCACTGTAGCTGTGTACATAACCTGCATGTGCACAGGACAAAGATAACTTTGATTACAAACAACCCAAGGTATTTTGTATTAAAAATCAGTAAAAAATGTTGGGGGAAAAGTAATTTAAGAAAAAAAAAACAAAAAACAACAAAACAAAAGAAACTAAGTGCACCACCAATTTTAATCTGATGAAAAAAAGAATCTGAGATGCAAAAAAAAGACAAAATTTTAAGATGTGTGGCATAACCATTGCATGTTGCCATCTCCAGCATATTCACATGTATGTGTCTCATTTATATAGATCTCTATGAAGAAAGATAGATAAAGAGACAGATAGCTATATGACCAGTCAGGCAGACAGACTGGTAGATATGCATATCTGTGCCAAACCAGTAGGATGTTAGTATAGGTATGCTTCTGAAGCTGTTTTGTTTTGTTTTGTTTTTTTAAATAAAACAAGGCAAATGAACACTGTTTTTCCAATATCTACCAATGAGATAAACATTTCAGAAGAGTTAGATTTTAGATATTATAGGAAAAATTTCTTATTACTGTTCATCAGAAATCTTCCTCAGCATAGAACAGACCTAGAAGCACTTTTCTGCTTCAGTGAGTAGTTCCCATCTTTGATGCATATAGCCAGATTTCATGTACCACCTCAAAAACAGAATGTAGTTTTGTTTTACAGACAAGGATTCAAAATGTAGAATTTTATTTCCCCGCTTCCCAAGAGCCATCTTGTGTAAACAGGTACTTCAGCTTATGCCATACCTGTCATATAGGGCATATATTTGCAAGCTACACTTCTATTTATTCATCCCAAGGGAATGGTTTCCTTTTCTTCCACCACAGGCTTCCATTGACTGATGCTCAGTGTGTAATCCATTATGACCAACCGATGTTTTTCTGGAAGATTACCTCACTGGTCATTCTCTACTTTATATCTTTGCAGTTGAATTTTCCTGATACACTGTAGTATCTAGCACTTGTCCACGTTGAATTTTATCCTGTTTTGTCAGATTTTGCTACACTTCATCAGGGTGATTTTTTGTTCTGACCCATCCTTCAGAATACTTACACACCTTCTCACATGGGTGTTATTTACTAATTTAACAAGCATACTCCCAGTTCTCTCATCCAGACTGTTACTGATACTCTAAAATGTCCATGTCTATTGTATAGTTATTGTGAAGGTAATAAGGCTGTAGTCTTGACAGATATTTCTCACAAGATAAAAAACAAGAATGAGGTATAGTGCTGATGAGGACTTGGGCAATTTAAGTGATCTATAATGGACAGCTCACAGGAATGGATCAACTCTTTAAATTCTTTAAATGGCTGCATGTCTTGCAGGAGTTCTTATTGAAGTATGAAGTTTCTAGAGCATATGAACTACTCAGCTTTTTTGCACATATGTAGATCTTTCAGTTAGCGAGCCACAAAAATGCGCAAAAAACTCACTGCAACACATTTCAAAGTTCTTCAGCAGCAATTAAAGGCTCCACAGCTCTGATGGTCTACTTGCTAACCCGTCACATAAGAATTTCATGAAGTACTGCCTGCTGTCAATGTTCTTCCAGCACTGGCAATTCTTTAGCTTTATATGTTCCTATTTTGTCATGAAAATTGTACTGAAGAAAATCCCAAATTTCTTTCTAGTCTATGTGACATTTAAGAGGGTAGTGCAGATCCTATACCACTGAGGGGCAGAGATGCAAAAATAAAGAAAAAAAGTGGAAGCAGTGGGCAGCAGAGAAAAAGAAGTCAGACATCAGGCTAGACTTAAAAATGAGCATGCAAGATTGTTGTTGTGTAAGCAAAAGCTGACCCTGGTCAGCTCTAACTAGCGTTATCTTCACTTATTCCAGATATTGCTAGAGAAATTTCTTCATTTTTCTAATATCAGCAAGCAATTCATCTAGACTTCACTCATCAGTCATATACAATCATATCATCACTCATGCACAGACTCCAAAATTCATCCACACATTTCGGGAATAAGCACATGGATCTAGTAATACATGTAGAGGATTGCTCCAGACATATACTCTAAAATATGTACTTCAGCTTCTCTTTTAAAAGGAGCCATTTAATTATCTAAAAAACCCACCAAAAACCGTATAATTGTGCTGTTGTCACATGGGGTTTTAATCACTGCTCTAAAAGTCTTGGCTGCAAGGTGAGGGATTCCCTTTTCCCTTTGTCCTGTGTCTTCCACTGCAACAGATTTCTTGGTTCCTCTCCTGAATTTGCCCACATACCAGCATATGGAGTCCTAAACACTGCCTCCACTCCTGAAGCTATCTCAGACTCTCAGTCTCCTACTTTTGCACCGTCCTACAGGAGTTCTCTAGCATTTGGGGAACACAAGCGCAGTCAAGTTCACTTGGGTGTATGTACAATGCTGTTCATATTTATAGCATTTGTTTTGTTCCATCTTCAAAACAAAACATCCTGAAACTCAGCTCCAAAGCTCTGTGGGGTCATTCCCCTGCTTTTTGAGTGTTCCTCACTGCATTTGTGCATATTGAATTGGTTTATTTTGGTTTGACTAAGTTACCTTGATAGCATAACTTTTACCAGAGTAAAGGCAGAGCCATGAGCCTGTGGTTTGGCCTAGTAGAATCATTCATTCTCTGCATAAAAGCATTTCTGACTCATTTTTTATGCTCTAACTCCATCAAAGATTATTCTTTTCTTGGCCCCTAACTATTGTGCAATGATGAGTCTTTTAAAGAGAAGTGCGTATTTCCAATGCAAAAACACAAAGAAATTAGTTTTGTTGTCAGTGTTCTAGTGTACCCAGGAGAAAATCTATCCTCTGCCATCCTCACAAGTGAGAACTCAGGGAACAATCTTACATCCATTTTTTCCATGTAGGTTCCCACGTGCCTTTGTGTATTTGCTCTGACCTTATATTGGAAAAAGTTACAAGTTACTAGCAGTCATCTTTCCATATTTTTCCTGTGGTCATAATTCAGTTCAGTGGAAACACTCCAAGTCAATTAGAAATGCAGTCCATATATAGCAACCTGCACTTGAAAATTCAGTGTAAAACACTAACCTTCTTTAAAGAGGCAAACCCCATCAAGAAGATGGGGTTATTGAGAGTCCTGAATCTGTTCGTCATAAGTTTTACACTTTGTTCATCTACTAGACTGCATCTTAACTATAAGCCTATCATCAGGTTTAGCAAATCAATACTGTAAGAGTGTGAAATGGTCCCCAGAAATCTCCAGAATGCCATTTCACAGTAAAAGCAATTGAAAAAGAAGCTGCAGTGGAATATCTTATGAGATAGCCATTTAGATCACAAAAGGATCATAAAAGTCAGAAGCAGTTTGTTTGAAGCAAGGTTCATAATATAACCATACAGAGCTTGCTGGGAAGAATAGAAAAATTGCAAACCAATTTGTGGTTACGGCTTTTTCTGTCAATTCTACAGGGATTTAAACTTGTAAAAGGTAGAACTTCTGCCATCTTACATTGCTCAACTAGGAAGAGATAGCTATAATCATAGTAGCTAAATAAACACCAATTATTGAAATGCAATATAGTCTTTATTAGGTTCAAAGCAATTAACACTTCTTTAGTTCATTTACTATTGAGTAAGGTGGTACCAGACAGTGGCATTTGTCAGTAATTCTCAGAGCAACTTCTAAGGCTTAGCTTCCTATACTGTCATAATATTTTGTCCACTAAGTTTTGATACTTTCTCTTTATGCATAATAAAGACATTAATGAAAGCATTATAAGGAATGTTTCTGTGAGCAAATGCCACCTGAGCATGTCACCCTGCTTCAAACACTTAGTATCACATAGCAACATATTTCTTTAAAAATTATTATGTCCTAGTGCAAAATAATAGGAGCAGAGCATACTAGAGGAAGTCATATGTCATGAAACAAGAAAATCACCACAAATATAAAAACTCATTGATTTTGTCACACCCATTCAATTCTACAGGTGTCTTGTGCACAGCTTTTGAATTAATATGTTATCTTTGTTCTTCAGTGAGAGCTAACAGATGCCCTGGCTAACTGGAATGGACTTAGGTCAGATTTAAACAAATCCCTCCAGTGGTGGGAAATTTAATTAGGTTACAGTTACAAATTCTTTAATATTTTTTAAAGAAATCTTTATGATTCATGATTGATTAGAATATAATATGGAGCCAGTCTACCTTCTTCTTTGCTTCCTTTAAAAGAAAACCAAAAACAAAACTGGACAATTAAAATGGTTTCTGTTTTTTCTTCTGCTAAAATTTCTCCCTAAAGAGTGGCACTGCTTTAATAAAGATGGAGGAAATGAAATTACAGCTATGTTGCACTCAATCAGGTTACTTTGGAGAAATGAAAAGTAATACTGCCTCCTGTAATACCATTAGAAGGACTGATATTGCAGAATTCTTTTCAGATCACAGTGCACTGATGACTTAGAGACCTGATACCATTTACCCTTTGGTTACACCCGTGTGCTGTGTTGCTGAGAAATGTCTCAGTGGTGAGTTGTGGACACAGGAGATGGAGGGCTAATGTGCTGCCATGTCCTGGAAGCCTTTCTGTGTTCCTCACCACTGCCACCACAGGAGGGGCTGAAGCCCAGGGCAGGGGTACAGCCAGGGCTGGGGGAACACAAGGCAACTGTGTTCATATGTAGCTCTCATGCCTAGGGATGTTCTCCATGGTACCACGTATGGACTGGGACACAGCCTTAACTCTCCTGCATCACTCCAAGGCCCAGAAGATTATGCAGAGTTATTCAGTTATGCAGGATTAGTACAGTATCTTTAGTACAGTATCTTTAAGTGATGGCTGTCTTAAAGACTTCATATCCATATAATGGAGTGAAAATATGTAGGCTGCATTTTTTCTGCTACATTCTAAATGGCTAACCCTGTCCAATAGCAAGGAAGCCAAGCTAGCCTGCACTGGGAGGACCACGTGGCTGTCTGGTAGTGGAAGCACAACAGTGTTTTGCTACCTACCTCTGCATAGTGTGGCCAAAGAGTTCCTTTTTCATGCAGATTCACAGTCACTGTCATACTGGGGCTCCTTGGGCACCAGGCATGAAGCAGAACCGGCCTTCAACAGCTCTGCAGTGGGACGTGCCATTGCCCCAGGACCAGGTTAATGTCGAGTTGAGTTCTTAGACCACTAAATGAGAGCTTGAAGTGATTCGCCTTTTATTTATCTACGTATACGAACAATGGATGTCATTCATGCCACCATTTGCTGGATGTATTGGGAAAGTTACTGGGTTCTTTGGGCGATTTTTGCTCCAGGAAGCATGTGTCAATTTTTTTGTCTTTCATAACATTCTGTTTCTCTCTTAGAGTCTGCTTTCTGGGTTCACCGTGGGGTTGTTTTTCAGTTTTGCACACATTCTTGTGTCTGAAACAATGAGAAAAGATGCACATTAAAACATCTGTTATTATCCATTTTTCAGAGACAGAAAATTACAAATAGCACTGTAACAATTAATTAGTAACCTTGTTCATTGTATAAACTCAAATCATGCTAAGGCAGCTTCTTTTCCTTTGCATGATTTGCACCATTTTTATCATCTTATGTGACTGACGCTGCTGAAATAAATTTCTCAACATGGCTCAGAAAGACAAAGGCAAATTATCTCTTTCCCCAAGTGAGTGTTAATGAGCAGGAGGCTGGTGTTCATCATCTCTACCACTTCTGGCAGTGTCCCTTGTTGCAGGCTTGAAAAAAAAAAGAAATCTTTATTATTCAGTGCCACTAGACAATCCTTTGTCCTGGTTTCTGGGTAGTCAGAGCACTCTCCTAACACAAGGCCATTGGTCTCTGTTAGCCACATCAGGAACAAGGTCAGTGCAGTGCTGCAGCTGGTGGCTGACTGGGCTAGCCAGCATGTGTGAGAAGTTCACAGTGCTTAATAACACCAGAAAATACTCCTGACAAGTTAAAATCATCAGCAGGCTGGAAGCAGAGGGACACAGATGCCACTGATAGCCAGCATGTCATTGCAGACATAATGCACAGCCCTCAACTAGCATAAAGCTAGCACGTCTCCATTTACTTCACTAGATTAGCATCATTCTATACAAGTGTATCAAAACCTCCTCTGTCAGATCTTTACTGATTTATTTGGAGTTACCCCAGCACGGAGTTTTGCTTTTAAGAGCTGCAGAAATAGAAAAAGCTGACAAGAGAGAGGGTCTAGCAGCTGAAGCCATGAGTTATGAGACAGAGTGAAGACTGACAGTTTCTTGCTTTGGAATAAGCAAGATAATTCTCAAGATGAATGATTTTTCAATTTTTTTTATCCTACTTATTTAATAGAATGTAAATAAAGGCTTCACTTACATAGTTAAGCTTATCATAGCATTAGGCTCTCCAAGTAGGGTCAGGAGTCACAGGAGTCACCGTGGTGTAAAACCAAAACAATTCAACTTCAGTGAAGGAAATACCTATTATATTTTTTAAGAAACTGCTTCTTTCTAGCTCAATGTTAGGACTTCCAGTCAAAACCGACTTCTTATTACTAACATTTGATTTAAAAAACAATGTCAGCAATGAGAAATGGGACCAAGGGACTATGTCAGTGACATGCAGCTCTTGCTCATGTTTAGAATTACAGGTCAGCCACTTTACATCCACCAGAAGGATTTGAGGAGATAGTCTTATAAAGCTGTGAATACTTTTAGTGAAACTGAACTGAAAGAAGGAAGAATATTATGATGCTTTGCCATGTTTCAGTTTGGTGGGTTTTCTTTTTTTTTCTTTTCCTTTTTTTTTCTTTTTTTTTTTTTTCTTTGTGTGTGTGTGTGTGTGTGTGTGTTTCAGAGCAGTTGCACTTTATGGGTATGGTTTAGGATGAGTTCCAATTCTCAGTCTAGTTAACATGAGCTGGATTGGTTCCTCCACGACATGTAGTTGTAGTCAAGTTCTGTGTGGAAATAAGCAAATATGGTTGAACACATGCCTACACTCATTGCGTGTCCCAGACAGCTACAGAGGTCCCTTCACACTTCTCATTTTGCAAAATGAGAAATTTTGCAAAAAACTCTCCAGCCAGCGTTCAAATAAAATCTTCAAAATTTGAAGCGAGTGAAGTGTCTGGCTGGCTTGGATAGCCTGAAACTGTTCTGTGAGATGCAAATGGTACTGTTCAGTGCAGTGGGGGCTGATACAGATGATGACAGTGATGTTTCAAAGATCAACGTCTGTTAGCCAAACATCTGTTAGCCAAACAGGCAGCATGGCCAGAAAGGAGGGAGCATCTCTCAAGGAGATACAGTGTAGGCACTTATGGGGTGAATTCCCCATGTGCTGTGGCAAGTGAATCTGTGACAAACTATCAGTATAAAAGATGTGTGTGGGAGAGATAGATATGAACACATGCAGGCATTAAAAAAGATATTAATGGTATCCTGGATGTCTCTGGATATATTTTACTGCAGCAGTGTTCTGCATTTAGAAAGCAGGAGAATCTGCTCTGGTAAAGTCTAGTCCAGTGGCCTAAAAACAAGATTTGAAAAAGGAATCCTCATTTCCATGCTTGCCTTTTTTTTCCCCCCCCAAATCTCTGTAGTTTTGGTCAGGCAATTCAGAACTTTGCAGCCAGTGTGCCAAGACATCTTAAAGACCCTTATAGAAACAAGAAGTACTAAAAGGTTTGCTTGGGCATTGGTTAAATATTGTGGAAAATGCACAGGAATTTGAATAAGACATTTTGTTGAAGATTTCATATATTGAATAAATATATCAGGTGTTCTCATATATGTGTAAAATCCTAGGTGCCATGCCAGTGCACAGAAGAAAATCATTCTCATAATTACATCACTGCAAAACCTAAATGTAAAGAGCAGATTCTTCTTGGTCTTTTTGTGAAAGTATGTAAAAAACCATAGCTGTTTGTCATGCATAAGAATGAGGAAAACTCTAGTGTAGTCAGAAAATTTGACAATTTTTTACATAAAAGAAACAAAAAACATACAAATTGAGCTATATCAAGTGCTTTTTCATAAATATCTCCAATCAAAAAATATTTTTACAGTCTTGAAAAAAAATGTATTTTCATTAAATTGAAAGGCTCCTTTGGCTTTGCATTGCACTGCATAAGACATCCCTCATAAACAGGAAGCAGCCAACTTAAAGCTCTCAGCAGGGACTGCACTCTGGGCTTACCTGATTACATAAAACATTTTAAGTGAATTTAACGGAAAAAAGTATTTTGTTGTGAATGAAATGAACTCAAAATATTTCATTTGAACTTTCCCAGTAGAAATGTGACTTTGGAGGGGAGCTTGAAATTTTCTTGCAGGTACTAGTGTCAGTTTTAATGGGAATTTCTTTTTGTCAGGTTATCCTGGGGGAGAATTCCTAAGAGTTCTGCTATGTTTCCCATAGAAGAGATAATTAGCATAGCACTTCTGAAGTCCTGCTGAGGAGGAGATCTGTGGTTCAATCTTCTGCATCACCAGTGGAGCACCAGACCCTTCAAATAAGTCCAAATAGATTTCAGTACCCCCACTTGACTGCAAGACATGATCAGTCTGCAGACCTCTGGGCAGTGCCTTTAGGTGATTTTGGTTTGCAGCAGTGGAGGGGTGAAGAGCAATGCAGATGCTCAGATGCTGCTCAGCAAAAGCAGCTGGAGCTGATGTGACTGAAGAAAGAGGATTTCTTTCAAGCCCATTGGGCCCAGGGTGATTACTGAACACCACAATCAGGGTCTTTTAGTCTTTTACTTTTTTTTTTTTTTTTTTTAGTTTGATTGCCCTTGCATGAGACTGGAAGTCAGGGAAAGGGCTGTGGCAGTACGGATTCCTATGATCTTCCCTTTCCATGTAATCAGAAGAGCTCTGCAATTGAATATTTCACAATAATCACTGCATTTTCAATGGAGGTGATATAAAAGCAAATATCAAGGCCTCTGGCAGACAAAGGCAGAATACAGAAGGAAAATATGAAAATAGCAACTTACTTCAGCAATAAAGAGAGTATATTTTATACTGCAGTTTTCCTTTTTGTTAAATCATGACTTTCTAGTAAATGACATCCCAGAAGATATTTATCAAAGCAGGAAAGCACTAGAAAGGAGCACCCTGCATTCACTTTAATATTTCTCCTTTTCTTCTGACATTTTCTTGCCTAGAGATCTAATTCCATTAAATATGTACATTTTTGACTGGAAGACTTCTTCATGTATCTTTCAGATGAATCTTAAAAGTACATAAGGTCTGTAGGGCAGGTTTTTTTAAGTGCAAATGAGGCTCACAGTAGAATATTGTCTATGAGGCTTTCCAAATTATTTATATTCCTGCAGTGCTTTACCTTTCTCTTTCTGTGATAATGATAAGGAAGAAGTGAGACTCCAGTGCACCTTCTGTGGAACACTGTCAAACACCATTAGTCATATTTAATATCTGACATGCAGGAACTTACTTTGGTTTATATCCATTTTTATCGGATTTATTAGACATCATCCTGTCTGTAACTTTCTCTGATCCCATAGAGCATCAAAGTGTTTAAATCTGTTAGGCCCAGGATTGGTTAGTGTTAGAGCCCCCTTATGCTCTTGTGAATGGATATACATTAATATTCTCTCATTGAGCCTACTTTGTATTACATGTGAATATGCTGTAGGAATAATGACAGCTAAATGCTGTGTTGGCCCCCAGCCATGCCCACTTGTGCTCTTCTCATCTAGCTTCCTTCTGAAGCTGTTTAGAGTTGGGCCATGACAGTGCGTGAGAAGACGTGCCCTCTGGGTCACTTGGGCTTTGTAGAAAGTAGTGTGGGGGATGCCCAGGTGGCTCTTTTCCCTGCAACACCTTTGAAACAATGACCTTACGTCATGCTAGAGGCCACTGGGCTGTAAGAGGTGCTGCTCCAGATTTGGTATAATGCAAAGGTCCTGGCCATTAAAGATTTCATTGGATTCTCATAAGAATTTGAGTTAGGGGTGTTAATCCTGGGGTGCCAGCCAAATTGCTACTTAAGTAATTATAGCCTGCCTAAATGTCTGCTAGTCCTGCTGCTAGTGTCGCCCTCTTCCCCTTATCTCTGAGCATCTTGAACAGTATTTCAGATCCCACAACTGAGTAACTTATCCTCACTGTAGTGCAAGTGGTCTTAGCTGTGGTTTACAAAGAAATATACAGAGTTACATTTCCATAAAGACTGGGATGGTAAGACTTATCATTCTCTGGTTGTGTTGAGTAGATGTTCAGTGAATTAAACCTCTACAGAGGACGGAGGGCCTTCAGCAGGACAAAGGAATGACAGTAGTCTGTTAAGTCTCTCTTGAGAGCTGTCTTTCCAAAGCTTTTGCTAGGGCATATGTTTATACCCTTTGTAGTGTTACCTAGATGTAATACCTCAAAAAAAATCGTGGTCAAGGGCCACATAAGGTTATTTTCCATCCACAAACTCTGGGACATTCATTCTTATTCTAACAGAATTGTCAAATTGTTCAACAGATCCTCTCTGTCCTGCCCTGGCTGTGGCTATTTGCATGTTCTTGTATCCCCTCATCTTTCTTCTCAAGACCTCTTAGTTCTTCTGTCCTGTTGCAGACTTTGTCTGGATGCCCCTTTCATAAGTTACTTCTTTCTCTTTTCTCTTGGACTTGTTCTTAAAGCCACACTTTCAAATAATCTCTTTTTGTGTTAATGCCTCCCACATCTGGCATTCTGGGTCTTGCCTAGTCAAACACTGTGGCAATTTGTCACAGGTTTGAGGCATGGTGTGGAGGCCTGTGAAGGCACCCCCTACTCAAAGCACTTCCTCCCTTTTAAAGGCCACCAGTGTTTCCAGACTGGTGGCCAGCTTTACTGAGAAGAAAGGAATGGTTGTGGCAAGTTATCTTGCCTGTGTGACTGAAATATCTGTTCTTCAGATTATGACCAGTGATCACCAAGCTGAGCAAGGTCCATAGAAAATGGACTTCTCCCGAGTCTCTTATTGTTTTACAGAAGTACAAGTGCCTGTGGGGATGGCTGCACTAAGTCAATATATGTACAAAAATCACAGGACTGTACGTAGTCCCAGAGACTTGAGGTGTTTCCCTCAGAGTTGATACTTACCCTTTTCCAGGAACTTAGTTTACTGTTTGCTTACAAGTTGCAGAATATAAATAAACCTGATTTATGGCTACCACTAAGAAAACCTTAACCCTAAATAATTGACACCAGTGTATTAAAATATGGCACACTCTCTTGGAGTTCAGCTCCGTGTTAAACTTGGCAATTCCTGGGCATGATTTTGGTCTCTACCTTTCCCAACAAAACTCCTTTTGTTTCTCCTCCTTGCATATGTTGTTATGCTGTTGAACTGCATTCAACATTTAATCTGCTGTGATAAAACTGCCTTCAACTTGAGCTCCCCAAGTGTTTTTTTGACTCGTCAGTGCTCTTAGCTTCCTTCACCTTCTCCCTCAATTTTTTCCCTTTTCCTCTTCCTTTTCCTTTTTTTTCTTCCTTCTCCTTCTTTTACTTCTCATTTTCTGATATGTAACTAATTGGTCCCACATCTGGAAGGAAATACCCACTTCTGTTCAGATCCCTTCTGGTTCCCTGGCTTAATGAGGAGGATGCCATTCATCACTACAGGCAGACACTGTGAAAAGGTTGCCACTTTGTCCCTCTCTGCCAGCTCAATGCCCTTTAGAAGCTTTAGGCTATGTAAATATGGTTGTCTCCAGTGTTGCCAGCTGGTTTCTAATGTATTAAACCCTACAGCCCACTGAGAACCCAAGCCTCTCACGGGCCTTCTATTTCTGCAAGTTCAGGAAAGTGGTTGCCTTTGTTTAACTGTTGGCTCATAGCATGGGATTATTTCCTCTTCACCACTCTTGACTTCCAGGTGGCACTAAGGTCTGCTGTTGTAATTGCCAGCAGCTTTTGACAGGGGTTAATTCAAAGAATAAGTCATCTAACTTTGTTCTCTGCAAGTTTTGAAAAGTCATAGTCCTGGTGTAGAATAATACCTGAATCTTTTACCTGCTCTAGGACTTCTTTTGCCTGCTGATTTCTGCAAAGTGTTGTCTGATAGCATCTCCTATCAGCTCAATATGTTCCCAGAAGTACTTGAATTATGGCAGTTTTAGTTGCACTGTAATCAGTGTCAGGAAAAAGAAAAAAGAAAAAAAAAAAGTTTCATTTTAACTCTGAAACTGCAAGAACTTCCCCTCCATGTTTTGCCTTCCTTCAGGCTGCCCGGCTGCTGCTCTCCACACACACTCTGTCCCCAGATGTTTTGATAACATCTCTGCTGATAAGTACTAGCAATACCTCAACAAATAGAAGTGCAAAGTAAATAATCACTGTCAGCAGAAATATATAGTTGAGACAGCACATCCTGAAATATGCAGAGGTGAGAGACCGTGATCCCTTGAAGCATAAGGACCCATGTACATACTGCCATATGGCTGCAGGCACCTATGGGATCCAATAAGAAAAGTGTCAGCAGTTTTTCATTTGTACTCACGTAGCAGGATGCAAGGTGCATGCACCTCTTCATGTCTTCCATGTAAAACATCTGAAGACAATGTGTGAGGCATTAGCAGGATAAATAAATGTCCAAGCCCCAAAGAGAGAAGACAGATCGGTGCTAGGAGAAAAAAACTAAATTATACTTCATGCTTAACAACTTACCAGAGGGAACTGGTTGAGAGAGGGAATGACAAGGAGCAGTTCCTTCTTTTCTTAAGAAGTGTTCCCTGCCTGAATCTTGTCAAGCCAGAACTTCTCTTAAGATTTCTTGTTCCTACTATGTTAGATAACTTTTATATCCTTGTATCGTTTTTTTCCTACTTCTGCCATTGATAGAAGCCTAAAGGAAAATGGGTGGGGAAATATGTTGCTTCTGCAAAATCATTGTAGGAAGAATAGCCAGAACATAAATGATACAGTTTTGGCTTTAAAAGGGTAAGCAGGTGTCTTAGGAGCCCCAGAAGAGTGATGTGCAAGCTTGTACAAACAACCTTTGAATCATGCCTGTTTGTTATTCACACAAACAGAGTGGAAACTCTCTGAATTCCTCAGTTCCCAGAATTCAGATGGTGCACAATGGCCTGTAATGAACAGCACCTGCACTTAACCTCAGTCACCACACAGAGCCCAACAGCAGCAAGAAGGGCTTTCAAGAATATTTTTTCAATAATAGATTTAGTTATGTCTTTCATAATTGGATTCAAAAGCTCAAAATTTCATTTTGCAACTTGTTCATGAAATTTGTATGAAAAGGTCTGGCGTTTATTCAAAAGAAATACTCTATGAACAAGAAATTGCAAAACAGCCAACTGCTGGTAACTAAGCAGCCAAATTATAGTCCAAGCACTTGGCAAATACACCATCTTTTTTATTATTTCAGTAATTGAATTTCTGTTAAAGCATGGAGCATAATTTAACATCAGGAATTTATTTATAACACAATAGTGTTTCAGTAATAAATGCATTATTATTGTCACTTTTAATGGAGTCATATGTATTCCCTCAGAGACTATGTGGCAGACTCTGAGACAACCACTGCATCAGTGTTGTTTGTAGACAATTGAATTAATTGGAGACA
Organism: Florisuga fusca; assembly: GCA_038090715.1. NCBI lineage: Eukaryota > Metazoa > Chordata > Aves > Apodiformes > Trochilidae > Florisuga > Florisuga fusca. Next base: position 12,613,094 of record JAAWXA010000017.1, read on the forward strand.
GGGTCATTAACTCGACCTGAATACCTCTGATTGCTTCTGTAAATAAGGTTAGAGAGCAAATGGCTGATCTTTGTTGTCATAGATTCTTTCTACATTTTCACGCTGCCTTGTATATAAAGATCATTTTGCTAAGCAGCTTTTCAGGCTGTCGTCGTGTTTACAGTATTGTCTTGCATGGCAAGCAACCATAATTGTATCAGACTTACATTTCATTTCCCATATCTGTATAAAAGATGATCCTAGAGAGAGACCTATTCTGAATTGCAGCACATAAAAACCATTGGAGCAATGAATTAATAAACCAAAATGAATAAGCTGTAGCATTAAAAATAATCAAATCACAAAACAAAAGTTGATTTTGTTTGCTTTTGTTTGAAAATTCCAACCTGTCAGACTTGCCAGGCATAATATAGGGAGTCCATTACTCAGTTGGGAACATGACCCGCAAGGCCAGCTCTGTGTATACCAGGCTGGGAGTTAAATGTTTTCCGGACTTTTGGCATGGATTTTCTTGGAAAACAAGCAGCAGGCTGTCATTTCAGCACAGATAGAATGCAGATATTTTTCAAGGAGAGATCCAAAAAAGGTTGAGAGCACACTGTTCCATTTCTCAACAAACTTAATAAAGAATGTAGCCTGAGAGGCCTAGGAAGGCATGTGTCAGGAACAAGAGACACCCTTAACTTGAGAATGAGGTCAGGTTCACATTGAACTCAGGGATACCAGCTTGTCATCACTCCCATATTCTACCAGATACTTAAAAAAACACATTGCTTTCTCAGAAACGGTCTTGTACATAGAAGAAAACAGCTGGCAGTGTCTTGTAATATGCCTGGTATTTGCATGTATTTCTTTCATTCTAAATTTATATTCAAGATGGGCTTGAACCCAAAACCCCAGATATGCAGTGTGAGTTATCCAAACTCTAGAGCCAAGTGTGGGATCCTGAGTCCATCTGTAACCTAGGTGATAAGTGATGTTTTATGAATTCAGTTTCAAAAATAACAGTCTCTCCACTTCAAAACTAGCAAGTACAGCTTTCAGCTTCAAAACTCTGCCCATGTCAAACTCCCATTGACAGTCTGTTGGTGCAGGAATCCAGCCTGATTCGAGCATGGTGGGAGGAATATGCTGCCACACTGTTTTCTCTCAGCAGCCTCTGCACTACTTACTTAGAAGAACATTTAAGGATGTTGTTTCATTTGAAAAAACAAAGGTGGAAATGAAACACTGAATAGATGCTGATTTTTTCTGGTGTTTTGAAGGTATCATCTGAACTTACAGACTGGCCTTGTAGGTTTTGCTCTGAGAAAAAAAAGAGAGAGAGAGAGAAAAAGATCAGGCAGGCAGTGTTATTACTGAGAAGGATCTAACTTAATACTTATCTGAATTTCAGGGTGGGCCCTTTTATGTCTGGGCCATAGTGCCTCTTTTGTTCCCTGCACATTTGCAGAGGTTGCAAGCACTGGTGGTTCACCTTGGAGTCCTGCTGCAGAATCAATCAGTCCTGCTTAGCCCCTTCTACTATAGGCACTGGCTTTTCAGTTCTGTCCTTGGTTAATTTAGCTTTATTGTTCATTATATCCTAAATACTGCAGGCAAAATTAGAGAGAATGGGGTTTTACTTAATTCTAATGCAGAAAATAACTCAATACATCTCTGCTTCACTGCTACTGGAGTGACATCTCACTACTGATTTTTGTCATTTAATGAGCAAGAGAGCTTCAGGTCTCATGTAACAGGCTACCACTATGCCACACTAGAGCATTACAAGATTATGGCTGTCTGGGAAGAGGTGTGAAGAACACATTTGGACCTTACTAAAGAAATTATTATCAAGTTGAAAACAATTAAAAGTTCAAGGGAGATCAAACTTTCCCTATTTACCCTGTATCCATGAGGGGTTTGGGTCTTCCTGACCTTTACTTGCTGGCAGGTCTTCAACAAATCAGTGCTGACAAAATAACCCTTCATCAGCTTGAGGAAAAATGGATGGTGGAAATAATGAAAAATCCATTTCTTGTAACTCAGGAACATGTGCAGAATGAAAACTTCTTTGCTGGAAGGTTTTTAAGAGGAAATAATTTAATTAATTTTAACTAATCTCAATTATTTTGTCCTTATGGAAAAAATAGACAAAATATCACATTTTTTCAGCACTCCATAGATAGAACTCCCTTAATACTCAGGATTATGATCACTTCTCTTTTCCCAAACTCCTCTTGAGGAATATGGTGTGTGTCCACAGTCCTTTCCAGGTCAGATTTTAACTGCCTCTGCCAGGTATCCCAGTTCCTCTCAGCCTGGGCTAAGGCAGCAGGTAAGGGTGACAGAGGGACCAAAGTTCTAAGGGAAGACTTCAGGAAGACATCCAGTGGTGCAGCTGTTCCTCTGGTAATCCCAGTTATTCTTTCCCATTTCAATCAAAGCAGGCCTCAAACGTGTCCTCCGCATGCACACATGCAGTGCAGTCCTCTTATTTGCAGTGTGTTGACTTGACTCCCACAGAGCCCCATCCTGAAGGAGCACCACCAGCTCCCTATGGAAAGACATGGCAACTCTGTTTGCCCACATGGGATGCTCCTTTAATTTTAATGTTGATGAAAAAAGCTGATTTTCAGTCAGATCAGGTTAAAGAATTAAGATTCTCTATTTCCTTTTGCTGTCATTCAAAATAACAAGCATCAAAAATTCTGTTTAAAATAGCTGAGCCTTTTGACTTAAAGGGTTTTCATGTTGAAGATTTAAGATGTCAGGTTTAAACATGACACTGATAGTATTAGGCAAAGTGTGAGAGCAGATACTTGTAGTAACTGTCATTTTTTCTGAGTGTTTATTAATGGCCTTTTGTGATTTATAGTGAATGTTGTGAAGGATCTTCATGTCCATTTATCACTCAAAGAAATACCTTTTTTCCCTGATACCTGTGTGTGTCGTAATTAAGGGTGGATGCTGCCTAAAGATTTAGTTCTGTTCTTCAAGATGATATTTAATCCTAATACCTTTTTTATTTTTGCTATAAAGCAGTGTATTATGTAACTGACATAAAAGAAGCTCACATTAGACAGAAATATAGAGAAGGTTTAGATTTTCACTCCAAATTATTTTTTCACACCATTTTAAAATAAATTGTAAGAAAGACACCCATTGTTTCAGCATTCAGCTTTATTAACAATTTTACTAGACAGGTTTCTTCTTGTTCAAAAACAAGTCACATCTGCTGAAGTACATCTTTATATCCATGAATGGCTCTGGTGATCTGCCATAAATTCATCATGTGCCTTTAGGAACACTTCTTTTAAAACTATTTCAGAGTAATTGCCCATTATTAATAATGATGATTCCTTTTTACTGTTATGGCAGTAGTAGTGAAACTAAGTGTCTGCTTGTGGTTTTCATTAGTGTCTGTGTACCTCTTGTTCTACAACTTAAATCTGATGAATTTGTGGTCTTAAAATTCTATCAGTGTTAAAACAGAGAAGTGCCAGGAAATGAATTGTTTTGCCCATGAAATCCCAGAGAGACACAGGAATCGAACCAGTTTTCAAAAGTGTCAGCCCAGTACTATAACTACCGGGTTGCCTCTATTTCCAAAAGTGCAGTAGTCATCTCCATAGAGGTGGATTGTTTGTGCCTTAATCATTTGAGTACATGCCTACAAGCCACACCATGCCTCTAGCACCAGTCCTGCTGGTTCATGCTTTGTACAGTGTATAATACATGGAGATTACTACCAGTTTGTGAGCAGCTGAAGCTCATTTAGTAAAATCTTACCCAATTTGTTCTGATTGTACTCAGTTTTTATCTCTGCCCTTTTCTGCATTGCTTGTTTTACTCCTCATGGTCCTGACAATAGCCACAGTTGGAGCAATCTTGGGCATTTTCTAAATCAGGGTGGCTTTAGCAGAGTGCAGCAGGCTGTTTTGCCATCTCTGGCTTTCAGAGACTCATGTTCTCAGTTGGTCCTCTTTGCTCTAGTCTGGAAGTTGTTATACTGTTGGTCTCCTCCCAAGGGATTCTCCAGGAGAATCTCCTCCTCAGATGGTTTCCTGACATTGTGCCACTTGTACACAGTGTATAGGTGTGAGAGACTTCCTATGTGCTGTAAAGCTCTGGAAAATTGGGATATGCCTTTTGGCACCTTTTCAAGCTCAGAGGTGTTTTCTAATGTGGGGAAAGAGAAAAAAAATACTACATTCTTATGTTTTCTGACAGCTTGGTTGCTCAGATGAGTAAAATTAGCTTTCCTCAGATAGCAGATGAAACTGGAAATGTTGAGGATTTGGAGGTGTCATGTGGATCCATCTGCACCACTGTGTTTTGGTCCAATAGCTCTCAGTTCTCTTCCCACTGGGCTCTGTAGCTGGATTCTGCTTTCAGTTAGAAATGAAGTAGGACTGATTTAGAACGAGCAGGGTAGTTCATTTACAATATTATGTGTCCAGATTTCTACCATATGTGTATGAGAAAAAAGCCAACACTCTGCTTTTAGAGGTTTGCTTTGAATGTTTTTTGTAATAACCATGCTTGGACTTTATGCTAAAATAACTAAAATTAAAGTGGAAGTAAGTGACTTATCAGCAGAGAATATGTACTTCTAAACTTTCACAGAATATTCACAAAATATACTAAAAGATACAGTATTCCACGTTTCCTTTCTGGGAAATAAATAAATTTCTACATATCAATACTCCTATTTATCTTGATTCAGTGGGGCAATATTAATATAATGAAATGGGTCCACTTACATCAAATGAGGCCCTTTGGATTCTCACAGTAAGAGATAGTATTTTTGTTCTTTGAGATGCCAAACAAACAATAACACATCAGGGCATAGTACAAATAATGCTTTCTGACACTTAAATCCATTCACTAAAATACTGTACATCAAAAAGTCTACATACATTGTAGTCCCTGATTAATATTATGCTCACAAAATTGTTTTCAAACTCTGAGGTGAGCAGGGTGATACATGTAAAAATCACGGATACAATATTGCTTTTAATATTCAAAATCTCCTTTTCTTCCATGTCAAGTGTGTATAAGAATGCTGTGAAATTGGAAGGAGAGCTATTACCATACCAATTGTTCATAAAGTTTTTTATGTGCACTGTTAGGGTTGGGCCATTTAAATTCCTCCCCTTATGTTTGTTTTTTTATAATTCCACAGGCAGATGACAAGTTACACCTGCTCTTTGTCGCAGTTGTGATAAAGAGCCAGAACTTAACTGTAACCCAGGAATAAAACCAGGAAAAGGGTCAGAGTAGGACAGAAGAAACAGTATCATGGTTAAAGTCACATTGTAGATGTATACACACAGTTCCACCTAGGATTTGTGCCTAATGTATTTCTTTATTGGAAGTTTTTGACCTTGTTATGGATTCTTGGCAGCTTTTCTCCACTCTATTCATTACTAATGCAAGCTGTCAATCACTTTAGTTCTGCTTCGACATAGATTGTGGCTCATAGGAGTTAGATCTGTCATTCTTTTTATTTCTTTCATCTTTACTATCCTTTTTTAATGGTATTTAAAGCTGGAAGTATAAAAGAGTTTTATGTATATGAAAAAAAAATCTGCTTCAGTAATTCTATCAACCTTGTTATAAACAGTCTTTGATTAAAACAGTTACTTTTGAAAACAGGAAAGTGAGAATGTGCCTTTTACATACAGTATCTTGTAAATTGCCCTCCCCCTCAAAATAAAGCAGAACTCCTATTTGCATTACAGTGTTCAGGATTGATACAGGCAGATCAGCTGCCACATCCTGAATTACATATTAGACAGGTTTTCCCTTTCCGTGTGTTTCGACATCTGAGAGCCATCATAACTGATGTCTCACTATGTGTGCTAATGTTAGTTGAAGGAACAATTTCCACACCTTATTTCATTTCATTGACCTGGGTGCTGATTAATATTTTAAAAGGGCTTGATACAGGTTTTCAGTTCCTGTGTCAACCCAATCATTGAAAGTTTAGATTTGAATCCTACCAGCCAGATGATAAATAATTTAATACTAACCAATGGCAAGGCAGTGAACAAATCATTCAGAGCAATCCTTTTCTTTAAAAAGCAATCTAACGGGAGTCATATATAAGTTTGAAGATATAGATATGAACTATTCATTATAAAAGAAATGGCAGCTCCCTTTCAAATTAGAAGAGAATATTACTTCCTGATAATGGTATAAGAACAGAAGAGAAATAAAACTTTGCTATTGAACAGTTATGGTATTAAATTCTGACACTAAATATTAATCTGCTAGGTGATGTGCTATTATTATCTGCTAGAAAAATGAAGCAGCCTTTTCTGAATATTTGCTCAGAATTGAGTGAGCCCAGTAACTCCTAGTAATGCCCCTCAGGTTCACAAGTTTTCTGTAGAAATTGACTCTGGAGGAGAGATTTCCAGCTACCTTGGAAAGCTGAAGGCAGTTTGCTCCTTTTATCTCTTCTCTCAGAATAAAGTGTAGTGAGTGGGAGAACAACAGTATGCCCCCAGGAGCAAGTGTTACCATCTACTTTGACAGACGCTGTAGTGTGGTTGTAGTGCACAAAGGCCTTACTCAGACCTGAGTGCCCACTTTTCTCTGCCCTGTGCAGTCACAGTCTTTGTTTGGAGGACTTTTTATATAGCATTTTATATAGACAAGCCAGATTAAGGATAGATGACATAGTCTCTCTTTTACTCAGCAGGAACTGGTGCACAGATGTGTTTTCTTCTCAGACACAAAGCAAAATTCATCCAAGTCCCAATCTAGTGCCTCAACAGGGAGATCAACCACTCTGTCAAATCTGTAGTCACTCTTCCAGCATAGACCTTCCCTTTTCCAGATTTCGGTGTAATTTTCCCTAAAAATAGGCCTGTGCAGTATATCAGCCTTTGTAGACTGCTGCTTACTGCTGCTTCTTGTGGAAATACATTGACATTCTGTTGACTCACTGGTCAGTTCCCATCTACAGTTTCCCACTGCCCAGCAGTGTCTGGCTTTCTCAAAGTTTACATTTTGATTTCTGGGTGGAACAATGGAACAAGTGGCTAATTCATCATTACCCTAAAAAGGAAGGGTTGGAATGAATCAATCTATTGTTCCAGGAAACCATTTATTTGCCAAATTCTCTTCACAGCAATTAACATGACTACATATAACTGGTGAAAAGTTCAGGGAGATAGATAAGTACTGTTAGAAATTTTTGTTCCTTGATGAGTTTTAGTGCAGTAGTCTGAGTTATACAACTTCATTTTACATATATATTTACAGGGTAAAAAGTTTTCTTATTTATCTTTTTAGAGTTTAATGAGCTCTAGTATTTCATGTTACCTTTGTTTTAACCACTGTATTTAATCTTGAAAATCATTTAATACAAAAGCGGAGTGAATGATGTGTTGAAAATAATACAAAAATAGTCTAGATTGCAACAACAAAAGAAGTGTAAGCCACATGTTGGCCCTTAGTTCTTTAGGCAGAATAGTAATCCAGATACATAATAATGCCACATCTGCTTTAACTGGCTTTGGAAAAATAACCTGTGAGTTAAAAAACAGACAAGTTGCAGGGAGACCTTTAAATCTAGGCTGATCACCTGTGACCTGCAGTGAAAAAAAGATGGTTGGTGTGTGATGAGCTTGATGTAGTTCCTCACCAGAAGCTATCAGCATCCACTCTGGTGCCTGCTCTTGGCAGATGCCACACACTTACCTGCAAGTCTCAGCTATTCTGTAATTGAGCTTGAGCTCAACAGGTGCTGAAAACCCCATCAGATACTGGTGATTCTTGCGTTTGTCTTTCAAGATATTTCAAGATATCTTTCAAGGTATTTCTGATGTCACACTCTGGATGTGTGATTCTGCCAAGCAGCAAGGGACAGGGGAGGTCCCATGTGCTGCAAAAGCAGATGAAGAGAGATAGGTGAATATGCTTCAGAAGAGCTTCCTTCTAAATTGCTTCCAAATGTGCAGGTCTCTGTGTCTGCTTCATTGTCTGAGCAGGGAGGAGACCAGCTTTCCAGTCCTCAGGTAACTGGAGACATCATCATGATGGCCTTTGCAATAGACAGAGGTCTGGTTCTCCTCCCACCCAGTGTGGGTGTCACTTAAGTCTCTGTCATCTCTGTGGCACAGGAGAAGCTACTTTGGAGAGGGGTAAGTGGACATCAATCCATCTGGCCAGAGTAACAGAGATGCTTGCTGCTGAGATGTGTGTGTTTTTCCTCCCAGATAGCAGACCTGTGGTCAGGGCTCGGGGTCACTGTCTGGCTGCCCTGCAGGACTCAGCTCAAGTGCTGAGCCCAGACCTTGGAAAATAGGGAGAACAAACTGAAAAGGGGAGCAAACCCGATGTTTCCATTAACAGGAGGGAGGCCTCTCACTTAGAAGATGTGATGGGCCTGCGCTGAGCATGAGGATGATTGTAATACCTCTGATGTTTGCTCTGTGTGTTTGGATTGCAAGCTCTTTGGCCCAAGGACTGTCTCATCATGTATTTACAAAGATCCCAGCACAGCAGGTCACTGGTCTCCATAGGGGCCTCCAATCTCAAGAGATAATAATGAACTGGCTTTCTTCTGAGTGTTATTTGCCCAAACAATACTGTGTTCCATTGTGTGTTGTTTTTTTGGGTTTTTTTTTTTCAGTTCAAATGAAATAAAAACATTGTCCACCCAAGCACTGAGGAACAATATGAGTGTTCACCTCCTGCTGGGTAATAAAAATTCAAGAGTTTCAAATACCAATGCTTCCTGCTCCCTTTAGTCACTTTGAGGGCTTGTGTCTGATGATAAAATGCTTTAAATTAATTCCAAACCTTGTCCAGGCTGGCATTCCATGCCTGGATCTTAGCAACACAACAAAGCTTGTTTTGAAAGTCCCTTAGAGAAGCAACCCCCAGTTCATGTAGGTGATGCTTATGGGAAGGTGACCAATTTATTTGTATAGTGGCTGCTTAATGCACATTTGCAGAATCTATCCCACCATTGTTTAAAATGTGATTTAACACTGGAGAAGTCTTTGGAAAAAGTAAAAACCAAACAGTTCTTTTGAACTAAAAGACAATTTTTACTTAGGGAAAAAAAAAAAGAAGACAACCTACTATTTCCCAACTAAACTAATTTTATTAAAAGCAAAGATTTTGGTTTTTTTTTCCATGAGCTTGTATGTGAAAGGTCTGTATATTTTCCTCTGTTTTGCTGAACAACACTGTTAGAAGTTGATTGTGCGTGTAGCTATGTGCTAGATCTCTCTAGTTTGGTGAGATGCTAGGAAAAACATTTTGGATCTTACCTGATTGTTTTGCAAAGCATACGGTTATTCTCAACCCAAACTATGTGATGAAAAGTACTTTAAAAATATGGATCAGCATTGTCTTCAACGTGAAACCACCCGATGTAGCCAAGGTATAATTTTATTATTTCAGATGAAAGACAAACATGACCTCATTGTGTTTTGTATGAAAAAGATTTTGAGTCTGGTTCCTGCAAGCTTGCTGAGCTGTGTTATTCAGTAATGTTTGGCATTTGGTTACTTTCTCTTAGGCTGGTGTGCAGAAAGAAAGAAAATAAGGCCAAGTTGGAGCTTCCATCTATTTCTGTGGTTTTATTCATGCCCTTTGAGTTCTTTGTCAGACAATTGCAGTCTGCTGCAGTACAGCTCTAGTTGTTTTGTGTAAGCACATCCCAGCTACAGTGTCACTTTTCTTCATGAGTACTAAAAGACATAGATGTTGTTTAAAGGCGAGAAAGGTCTGGCCTGAGCTGCTGAGACACTGGCTTTTCCTTCTTTGATCTATTACAACAGGTGATGTTCTTCACTCGGTTATCTTGATGAGAGCAAAGTATGAGCAGTCCCACATACATCCTTCTGTATGAGGGTTGCCTGGGCATAAATCACCCCTGCCAAGCATCTTTGTCACTGCACGAGTCTGCTGCAGGTGTATATGCCCTGTGGCAAATGTGCGTTAATTCCATGCAGAAACTGAGCTGCAGGGGAGGAGGCTGATTCCCGAGCTTGGTGAAGCTGAGGGCTCCACTGCTCTCTGCAAGACCAGAATGTGCCAGGCAGCCGTGTGCCCAGCCCAGAGCTCTTGGATAGGCTTAAACCCTTTGGAGGGTTAAACAATCTCTGCTAGAGTTGTGGGAACTGGACTTCTCAGCTAGGATGAAACATTAATATTGTCATGTCCACTTCCCTTTTGAGGTGAAAACAAAAATAGGAATGTACCAGATGAATCTCACAGATTTAGGGAAAAGGTTACTTCTAAATTCCAACTTCATTCTTCTGATAATTCCATATATAGCATTTTTTTTCAAGGCTGGTGTTTAATTTTGGTATTTTAAGATGAAATTGTCTTGCTTATTTCCTCAGTTTGGGAATCCTTGAAGTTTTTTCCATTTTTTTTTCATACTGTTTCTCTTGTAATGAAATAGGAAAACTCAATTTTCATCTGCTTTTAGTGTTTTCCAAATAGAAAATGTAAGAGAAAAATGACAAGCTGTTGAACTGAAAGGCGAACTTCCCCACAATCACATTCATTTTTCTATACTGCTCTGTTTCCTGAATTACTGTTAAAAAAAAAAAAAAAAAAAATATTTCTCTACACTTTCTTGAGCTTCATTGAAAAAGAGAGATGGAGAAAGAAAAAGCAGTTGCCCAAATGGTTTCCAAAAGTAATGAAATTACATACAAGATGTAAAATCCATTTTTTATTTCATCAATGTTTAGTTTTCCATATACTTTTGGAAATGGCCCTGTTCTTAAAGTACCTGTTCTTTTTATTTACCTGTTACTTCCAGACTTCTGTTTGAAATTTTTTAAGTACCTCTACTTCAGTCAGTTTAGTGAAGAACTTCTAAAAGAAGAAAAACAAAATGTACATGCACTTAATGAGCAACAAAGTGATCTGTAGCAATTACCCAAGTGAGTAATTCTGTATAATGAATGCACCCTGAAGCACTAAGCTGTTTTGTCAATGGGCACTGCAAGGCCATTGCAATCCTAAAGAATCAGTGTAGTTGCCAACCACGGTTTTAGGGATAGGTTTACCAACAAGGAGGGAGAGAGAGTAGCTTAGCTTAAGAAGAAAATTAAAGACCATCTATTATTGTCATGAAAGCCTGTGGCAATACTTGTGAAGACTTAACAGCACAGGGTTGACACATCAGGTTTTTCTGGCTCTTCTGACTTCCAGTTTGTTGATTGCTGTGGTTTTTCAAGAGGGCATCTTGATGCACATAGCATCTGTTTGAAAGGGGAAGGAGGGCATGTACCTGGCTTATTTGAGTCTTTCTCAGAGGAAAGTAGAAAAGTAAATTGCAGAAATTAAGGCAAAGCAGCATTATAACTTCTAGGCATCCCTGGATCACTGTATGGGACACACACAGCATGCGATATATTAAGGTGAAGTATTGAATATCCATAAAGGACTACCAGCAAATGGTGTCAATTTTCAAACACTTTGCTTTGGCAGCTTCACAAATTTAAAATCAATCATCAAAAAGTCTCTGTATAGATCAGCTGAACAGACATAAAACCTTATGTTTATCTGTGTGACAAAAAACTTGAAATGAAAGAGGAGTTTCTAAAAACTCAGACTGGCAGAATTCTGTAGTGCTAAAAGCTGGGTCCCTCCAGCCTTTTAGTTTAGAAATAAATGCTGAGGCAAAAGAATGACACTCAGTGCACTGCTAATAAATACATCTTGGAGGACAGTTGAACATGCAGAAAAAAATAAGCCTCTCTCTCTCAGAGAGAGAGAGAGGCTTATTTTCAGCATGAATGCCATTTTTTTTACTGCATTATCATAAACATAAAAGAAAGAAAAGCTATAAATAAAAAATTCTTGGACAGTCCCTGGAGCCTTGTCAAAAATATGTAGGTTTTGTACACCGCAGTATAAAAGTATTCATTTAAATAAATTTTTAAAATGTCCTGTCCAATATTAGTTGCCTGATGTCCTTCCTTTGATCATAAATTATAAATGAACTGGCAAAAAATAAAGAAACCGTGATTCCATTAATGAATTATTTAAGTGTGATTGTTAGTTTTCATTGTCATTGGGCTAATAAACTCAGGCTTGTGTCATTGAAGTGTTTCTCATTTGAGGTTGATGATGATGATGATAATGTTATTTACACCATTATCAGTCTGTCCCATGATGCATAAACCCAACTGGCTCCTTTGGTAGCTACATGGTGGCATGGCCACTGGAGGTTTCCTTGGGTCTGTACTGCAGGAGAGGACATTGATGCTGAGGAAAGTTGATGTGAACAGTGTTTGGTGGGTGTTCCCCCCCAAGGCAACACTTTATAAACACAAGCATCATACTGATATGAGTGGATCTTTTCCCCACAGCAGCCTGCCCATACCAGTGGCTCACACAACTGGTTTGGCCCATTCCAGTGGTGGCTCTGGGAGCTCCAGCGAGTCTGAGAGCAGCTCTGAGTCCGATTCCGACAGCGAGAGCAGCTCCAGTGACAGCGAGTGCAATGAGGAGTCACGCAGTGCCACGCCAGAGGTAAAGCCACACTCTCAGCTCCTCCCTGGTGGGAGCTCAAAGGGGGAAGTATGGAAGTGAATGAAATCCTGCTCCCTGTTAGGAAAATGTTGGAGTCCTCTGTAGTTTGACGCTGTTGACTTCTTTCTCCCTTTACGTGTATGACCCACATACTCGTTCTAGCTTTTGGAAGAATCCTTCTGGCCTACATTTGAATTGCTTTAAAGAAATATTTAGATTTTTGCCAGTAGCTAGAGAAGATTTTATTGACACAGTATTCTGCTGGGACTAAGGAAAGGCAACATGACAAAACTATGTCTTCAGGGACCAGCTAAACTTTTTAGTTGTATTAAATTTCTCCAGGGCCACTTTGTAAACCAGATAAGGAAGCCTAATTAACCATAAATACTCTATAAATACTCCCATAAAACTAGCAGTCACCACTAGTTGGCTGAAATAAAAATGTTCTCAATTAAAGGGAAAACGTTGCTGCTGTCTAAGATTTGTTCCTTTTCATTCTTCAAACTGCAGCCTGAACCTCCCTCAACAAACAAATGGCAGCTGGATAAATGGCTAAATAAAGTGAACCCCCACAACAAGACCATCATCAACAATCAAAATGAGCCTCACAGCGAGACCAGCTCTCAGGCCCCAAGCAGCCAGCAGGCCGAAGGACCAAACAAAGGGAAGATCAACAGCAGCCTGCCCCCGACTGATCCCAAAGAACGGGCGATCCTTAGTCCCATCCGAGAGAAAGCCAAACCGCGAGTTGCCCAGAAAACCCCAGAGTCAAAGAGCTCCAAGCAGAAGTCACCAGCTCATAATGAGCCAACTTCACAAAGGACTACTGGGAAAAAGCAACCCAAAAAGGTAGAAAGGACTTCCAGTGTAGAAGAGTATAACTGGCCCAAACCAAATAATACCAGCAACACTCCCAAAGAAAAAGACACACAGGAACCCCCCGAGCAGCCAAAGGTTCGAACTAAAGCAGCAGTTGGGAAGACCGCTCCAAGGAAAGAACCACGAACTAGCACAGGTCTCACTTCGGAGAAGAAAAAGTATAGAGGCCCCAGCAAAACTGTCCCTAAGTCCCGGGAATTCATTGAAACTGATTCATCTACTTCTGACTCAAATACAGACCAGGAGGAGAGCTTGCAGGCTAAGGTATTGCCAGCTTGCACTGGGCCTGGCAATGGTGTCAAAGTGAAGGACTCTGGCAGTAACATCCTCAGTGTGAGTAGTTTGACGAGCAATGGCAGCAACACATCCATCGACCAGACCAGCAATGACTTGGAGGAACAGCTCTTTTCTCCTATCCCAATTGTACAAAATGAACTTCTGTCCCCACTAAGAGAATACGAAGAACTGAAAACTCTTTGGGTGAAAATAGACCTTAGTTTACTCTCTAGGGTACCTGGACAGGAGCCTTTTGAGACCACATCTGTGAAAAGTGAACCAAGAGAGGCAACTGTGAAACACAGGCGACCATCTCGAGAGTCCCCCACCCCAGCAGCTGAAAAAACATCCACAAAATCCAAAAGGAAACACAAGGTAAGTAGTTTTCATCATTTGGAGGAAAACACTGAATTCCTCTGAATCACTGAGGTAAGGACTGTTATCAGTGGTTCCTCATTACACCTTCAGCAGGGCTGTAAGGAGGCATCATAACACTAAGGCTGTTATTTAAAGGGACGTACCTTTACAAGTGCATTACAAATCAAGCTCAGAAAACAGTGAAAAACAAACTCCAGGTGACAAAATCAATGACCAATGTGCTTTTTTGAGAAATATCTTACAAGTTTTTCACTGTATTTGCTCTTAGCCATTAATTCCCAGTGTTCTGTAATCTGCAGAAGGATTACCAATGATGAGTTCATATTACTATGGGTAAAGAAATAGAAGGAAAATGTGACTTCTGTTTGGAAGGCAGTGTTTTATTGTCTGTAGGATTAAGGCATTTTCACTACTGTCCTAAACAGACATAGCTTCATTGAAGTTAATGGAATGGTGCTTGCTTATGCTTCTGGTGAATTAGGTCTTTATGTTGTTTTGTTGTATAAACAAATGTGATTCATAGAAGTATCATTTGCTTAACTAGCTGCTTTCTGCACACAGCTACTTGAAAAAGAATGTATATTTTGACATCAGGCATTATGTTTTATCATGTGTTTTATGTTATTTGTACCCAGGGGTGTCCTATCTTGTGAGATATGACAATACACTTCAAACTAAATGTGCTTTCAGAAAAGAAACTGAAGTTTTATATCATAAATGAATTTTTGTAGGCAGCTTTTTCCAGCTGAAATGGTTGTGCTTTGGTCTGTCTATGAGAAGTCATCGTAGTGTATTTTTTCTATACCCCAAATTTTATAAACTGTTGGGAATGTGACTTCAGCTGTCTTTTGTGGTGGACTTCTTGCAATCATGAGTTTGAGCAGTCCAGTGGTATGAGAGAATTAATAGAAGACAAAGACAGACAATGCCAGGCAAACACAGGGTCTGCACTCCTGCCTACATGAGTCACTGCACTGTCTCCTTCCCTGTTGAATTAAGTGGAAATAATCACATGAGTGAACTCAGCAGGTTTTTATTCAGTTTTAGTCTAGTTGTACACCAAAGGCAGATATGTAAGAAAGAAAGAGACAAGAAGAAAGAGGAAAGGGATGCATAAATATTCATGTTTATGGGTATGTATATGTACACCAGGATGTATATTAATTGTACAAAAAACATCTTTGCTAAGTAACTTAGTGCAGAATCAATATGATGGAGGACTCTTGGCTAAAAATGAATATAGTATCAACAACTAAGCAGAGGGGTCCCAGAAAAAAAAAAAAAAAGGAAAAAAAAAAAAGTTATATGAAAGTCAAAACCTTATAATTTCATTAGCTGTGACTTTGAATCAGAAAGTAACAGAATGAGGAGTCTCACTTTGGGACTGTACAGACCTCAGATATTCTCTGAAATAGCCTGCTCAGTTGCTGTATGATTGTTCACTGGTACAAACAAACCAACTAGGATGACATGAAGGTATATCAACAGTTAAAACAGGATAGGGAGAGCCCGATTTGTGTTTCTGTCTTGCTTTTAAAAGATTTATTTTAGCCATCTACTAGTGGGCTTGAAGGTTGATATGAAGGTTCCAGTGACAGAGCAGTAATCAGCTTTGCTTGTATCATCCTAGTTCAGGCACAGAAGTCATGCATCAGGGAATCTCAAAGCAAATTTTAAGGCACCCCACTGTTAATGACTACCCCAGCTCAGTCCTGTAGTCCAGTCCTGTGAGGAATACTTACTCAGGGAAGTTTTCCCATCAACTTCCATTAAGTCAATGACTGAAAGCTATTTGCTTGAGTAAGATTTGGTCCTATCAAGTCATTCCATCTGAATTATTAATTAAATTCCAGTGTGCCACAGAAGATAACTATAGCATGTGAGGCTTTTTGCTTCCTAATTAGCTGGCTATGTCCCTTGTTATATAACTTCATGTCATGTGTGTGGAGCACGTTTAGCCCTGATTTTAGGTAACTTTCACTTCTGTTAGAAGAGTATTTTAACTGCTACTGCTGTCAAGGAAATACACTGAGATTCCTGAGCTCCTCTTAATGCCAAGTGAAATTGTACATAGATGCTGGATCTTTCAAGCTCTATATTTTTTGTTAAAGCAGACAGAAAGCCTGGATACCTTTGTTGAGACCAAGAAGCAGCGCCTGGAGGACCCCTCATCTTCATGCTTGCTCCCACCTTGCATCTCTCCGATACCGAATCACAGATTAACCAGCACTAAAGAGTAAGTTCTTGTTTGGTTGGTTTTTTTACATAATATCCATGAGGGATTTCTGGGTACTGCGCTACAAATGTCTTTCCTGTAGAGCCAGGTGGGCTGTAAAGCCCATAAGCATAAATGACCCAGCACTGGTATTCCCATCCATCAGGAAGAGGATCCACATGGTTTTGGGTGAGATTCATTCATCCTTCTAACAGACTTACAGGAGTTCAGAGTGCCCCCACAGTCCTGGTGTACCCTTCTATCCACATACTTCATCGTTTCAGTGTTCTTTCTTGCCCCTGTCATCCATAACCTCTATGGCCAGATAATCCTATTAAAACTGAGATTTATTTGATTGCCCAAAGTTTATTTTTAAAAATCATTTTTGTAAGAGACAGTTTGCAGTTTTGTTGAATGAAGTAGTGACTTTGTCGTTCACTTCAGTGGCTCTTCTTTAACTCTGACTACAGCAATGCCAGGGTTAACCATCCAAAATGTTTCAGGTGTACACGTTTTGTATTTCAGCGGACACATAATCAAATAGTTTGAGCCTTTCAGAGTGCCTTTGAGAGACGGCTACAATGCGTGAGCAAACAGGCACCACATAAATAATGATTCTGATTAGTATAATCACAAGCCTAACATTCTATAAATAACCAAAGAGTCCAGTTCCCTTCTGTCATCAATTTTGTGCTCTTACTATTCTGAGATGAGGAATTTCTTTCTGCTTCACACTCAGACAAGTAAAGAATCAAACCTGCAAAGTGCTTCTGATTTTTTTTGTGTGTGTGTGGTATTATTTAGATTTAGATAAAGTTAAAAAAAAATTAGTGACATAGAAAACATATCTTAAAATCCATAAAGAAGGTTAAGCATAATTTCATTTATACTGGTGTAATTATGGAATAACCACTCCTTGAACTATCCCCTCATTCTACCCCTGAGAAAATTAGAGTTGAAGTCTTGAAAAGGCAGATGAGTTGAGAGTTACATCATGATCTGTAACATGTTGCACATTTGATAAATATCCTTATGGGTGTTGCCTGATTTTCACTGCTGCAGATACAATGAGCAGATATATATTGCAGAGGGAACAAAGAATTATTCATCCTCAACACCTCCACAATCCATTTAAAAAAATCTTTCTATTCTTGTCACCAGCAAGCCCTAAGGATCCACCCCCCAACCTGACGTTTCTTAATTTGAGCTTGTTTTCCAGGTCATTAATTTGATTCCTCAGAGCTTTCCAGCCTTTGGTATTCTCTGTTAAAATATAATTGTCCATCAATAGTTTTTTCCATATGTGATCTTTTTCTCTCGTCTACCTGAAGTTTTGAAACAAAATTCTCTGACTTCTCCTCTGCAGTGTGACCTGGATCACACTGCATTTGTTATTAGTATCTTCTGAGTTCACTTGAAAAAAATGCAAAATTGTTTGATAATTCAGGTCTTTAACTTCCAGAGACATGCAGCTGAATGTAGATCAATGTCTTTCCCCAAAGATTAGGGAGCTGGTTGCACTGTGTGACAACAAATTTCTGGAAAGCTGCTGATTGGTTTTAAGCAGACAAGAGGTTATCCAGAGGGTTAAGTATAGTTTTAAGGGGAGGCAGAAGAAAGGGGAAGCTGGATGTATACTGTTCAAGGGCATTGGGAAAACAGTGCTTCAATGGTAAAAGGTTTAAAGACAGGCTTTGCCTTTTGTCTCTTTATTGCCAAAGGTTTTATATTTTCTTCCAGAACTCCTAAGTCTCTACCTACAGACTTCAAGAACTGAGGCAGTCAGGCACAGAAGTGATGATTAAGTTCATCCATAAAGAAGGTGTTGCATCCCATGGGATGTACTAACTTGGGAGCAACTTGAGGTCTCGTTAGAATTTGGTCCCAGTGCCAACAAATCAAGTTACCCAATGCACAGTCAAGAGATAGAGATTTTCACTGGGCCTTTTTATAGATCCAAGAGTGTTTTTTGACAGAAAGACCATGACCTCTGGGCCAAAATTTGGATGCATTAAGAAATCTGGAAGAATCAGTGAAAGACAGGCCACACCTGTGGCTTTCAGCTCCTACAGTCTGCCAATCTGTGGTTTAGGTATTTGAATACCTTTCTATCATAATACCTTCTCTTAAAACTATATGGGCTCAATAAAGCAAGTAAAGATGCACAATTAACTTTTAAAGGGTTACATGTCTAATATGATCAATTATATGGCTAATTTCCACAAGTTTCCATGACTGCATGTACTATTTGAATGCAGAAATTTCAAATGGTGAACTTAAAAGCCATTTGAAAAACCAAAGAGACAGTTTGTGTTTTATAATCATTGCATAAGCAACTACTTACCTCTCGTTTGTTCCTTCCCTCAAACATCCTGAGACTAATGACTTTTCATAAATTTGATAAAATTTTCATAAATTTGAGACTTAAAATACAATTATTCAAACTTTGTCACTGTATTTTCCTTATTTCTGATATTTCATAGCAAATGAAGGAATGGATGATAATGTGTTTTGTGCAAGTAATTCATAGTAATACCTTGAAACAACTGCTGTGAGATCAGATTTTTGTCAGATCAGCTGCCCAATTTGCAACAGAGGATTTTTTATGTATTTACTTGCTTGTCAGAGCAATTTTAATTCCAGTATTAATTGTATGAGCTGCTGAATACCACAAATACCTCAATACCTGATTGGTAGACCCAGTCCAGACAGAGCACTGTTCATTTGGTAACAACAGTTTGTAACAACACAGAGACTTATTTGCTGATGTAAACTCTGAGTCTGAATTTCAAACTAGACTCATTCCAGTGACACATGCCTCCTATCTAGCAGACATACTACAAGTCTCTCTGAGACAAGCATTTCAGCTTGTTTTTCAGAATTTCCTGATGCCTTTTATTTGACCTTTAGTTATAGATGCACCTGTACTTGGGAAGCTGTATCAGCCAATCCCTTAGGTAGTCACAACAGCATTCATTGGGGTTCATTCATGACCGAGGCAGCCATCCACCTCTATGACAATGACATCAGCTTCATTCAGTTGCTGCCATCCAGTCCAAGCTAATGCAGGAGTGACTTTTCCCTGCTAACCCCCTGAAGATAACCAGATCCACTGTCAATGTGAAGCATTCCATTGTGGACAGGGAGAGTAGAGGCAAAGAAAAGCCAAGTGATTGGTAGAGAGGATGACTTTGTCTCACTAATAGACTTGAAATACCACTGCATAGCATGAGGAGTGGATAAAGAAGGGGCAAAGAAAGGCAGATAGAAATGTGAGAGTTGATGGAAATTCTCTCTCCTTCACACATTGACCTGTCATTGTCTGCTTGCTTGTTTTCTGCCCTAAAAGTAACTGGGCTGGGGAAAAAAAAAAAAAAAGTGCAGATGGGGAGCCTTCCCATTCCTTGATAATTGGCCATTTCAGATGCAAAGATTAAAGCCTGCAGCCACAAGACCATCAGTTCTGCTTGTATTTTTTCCTTGCACTTTTACTGTGTTTCTCCCTAGATTTTAAATATAGTTTAACTAACAATCATGTCAGCAAATTAAACCATTGAGTCTCAGTAATTATTGCAATAAATTAATTCAGAATTAGTGATTACTGCAATCAAAGACCACTTACTTAGCCCATTAATAGCCCAAAGCAAAGTGACAATCTGGTTAACTGCTGGTAACAACCTATTTCATGGAGGTTATTGTTAACATAAATGCTTTGGTGTAAATCTGAGGGAGGTAACATTGCTAAATAAATTATCAGCTTAATTCCTGTGAAAACATGTTGGATTAAGTGAGCAATAGGGAAAAAAAACCCAGACAGAATTGTAACTATAAAGTATTGTTAATACTGGTTTTGTCTGTGGTTTGTTTTGGTTTTTTTTTATTTGAGTTATGTAGAAAAAAAATGTCCTCAAGTGCATTTTCCTTTGCGATGTCTTCTCACCCACTGAACGACTGTGTGCCAGAGCTGAGCAGCTGTATCTGTATGTTGGCTTGCCTCATCTTATATTTGAGCCCAAAGACGAAGTGAACCAGTGTTTAAATAGCAAAGTTTTAACCTTAGTACTTGCAGCATTTTTTTTTCTTGTACTACTATAATCCCTCCATCTGAGGTGTAGCATCTGAGGAATGTTGCTTCGATTGCTTTAAATGTGCCTTAAATTTTCCCATGCAGTGGTAAATTCTGTGCAAGCAGAGTCCTGCTCTGGAAACAGGCACAGATTCACTGAGGAACCTTACTAGTGGTACAGAGTCAGATCATAAAGTGTATATGGTCAATGGCTCACATCCAGTTTTTCTACAGACACTTTGAGATAGATCTTCCAGACTTGGTTGCTCTTCCCTTTGCAAAGGTGTTACAGGGGGAGAGAAAAGCTCCCCACACCCCCATGCCAAGGGACACAGAGAACAACTTTGCTCTGACCTTCCACCTACATATGCAAGTTCAGAGTTCCCTGTGTTGGACAATCATTTGGAAGGCAGAGGGTTTGGGTTCTGCTACTAAGTATTTCATAAACCATGTCTGCTCTGCCTTTCTGCAATCCAAGAACATATGCACACTTTCTTGGGTCAGCACTTACCCTCCCTTGGAAAACTTTCCTCTGGAAAATGTTCAGAGTATTATTGTGCTAGAGCTATGGTAACTTGTCAGAGTTCCAAAATGGCCTTTTGGGGGTATGAAAGCTAACAGATGAGTCTTTGAGTGAGAATATTTTGGAGGTCATGTTGCAGGACCACATCTGCATAAATCAGTCTCCTCAAAGAACTGCCAGTTTTTTCCAACCTGCTTGCTTTCTTTTTGATCTTCTTCAGGACACAGTGTTTTCAGAGCAGGACAGCTCTGAAATACTAGTCCTATTACGTGCAATATGAATTCTGTGCTCTATATTATTTCCTCAGTCTGGAGATCTCTAATATCGGAGAGTTTCAAATATGATATTTTAAATTCTGTTTTAGTCAAAATAATCTTGAGTAGCAGAGCTGAAGAAGAACCTGAAGCACGGGCAGCTAGTGATTTCAGTCTGATTTCACAGATAGGCTAAAATTTTTTGTACTATGGAAGAGTCAAATTAGGGAAATCACCAAAGAAGATGTAGATATTGATGGTGTTGGTGAAGGTGCAGAAGAGGCCAGTCTGGAATGAGAGAGGGCTTCAGAGTATGAAGTAAGCAGGCTTAAGTTGCCTTCTCCTCTTTCCCTGGGTACTTCAAGGCATAGATCCATAATTCCTGACACTGGCTGAAAGTGACTGGGAGTGAAACATAAATTCTTGTTGACTTAATTTGTTATTGAAACTGTAGTCAATAATCATGAAAAGTAAATGATTGAGTAGTGCAATATTAGATGTCTGACAAAAGATTAAAATTCAGGTTATCTTCATTGATTGAGGTAGGACAGTACCTAAAATGAAAATCTATGAGTAGATTAACATGTTAAACAGTCAGTGAGGTATTGGGCTTTGTTTTTTTGTTGTTGTTTAATGGATTTGAGGGGAGAAAGGTCTAGCATCTTTGTTGTTGTTTTTTTTTACTGTGTATCACAGCTGCCATTTCTAGCCAGCTAACAATTTCTGTACATAAAACAGACAATAGATTATCATATTACTTGAACCTTCATGTCAAAACCACATTCATTTTCTGAATCACGTTCAATTCATCAACCAATATTTGTTCAAGGGCTTTTGCCAGATACAATGTATCATTTTAATATAGTGTTGAACATGGGTTTTATTCTAGAGGTCAAATAATTATATTCTTGTTATTGTTATGGTTCTAATTTTTTAGTTGATATAAATTATTTTTATGTTCACATGCCATGTGCTGTTACACTTTTTTGCAAAGGTTGTTTGTGTTGTTGTGTGTATGCACCTCTTAAAAAGATGCTTAATGGTAAAGACATAAATTGTCATACTTGATGTCAAAGGAACTAACCCCATGCATAAAACTTTCCAGCGCTTTGATGATTTAGAACCTCTGTGACCTCTCAAATGAAGATTGACTCAAATTAGCATTTAAATTGGATGCAATTTGTACTAATGCACTGGAGGTTGTCCTCCAAAGCTGGAGGTTTCTGCAGCCATTGAAAAGGCAGAGGTAACTTCTGTTTTCACTGCCTGTTCCCTTATGACTTAGCTTCTAGGACAATGAGCTGCAGGATATATTTGATGGTAGAGCTGGCTTCTCAGTAAATAAAAGCTAGAGCTTTGTGCTGTGGAGGATTAACCAAGGTTCTTGAAATGCAGCTGATTCTTATCTGTGTCTCAGGAGCAGCGGTAGCTCAGTGAAGAAGGTGGTGAAGAAAAGAGAAGAGAAGCTGTTCCCTCCTCCATTGTCTCCTCTCTTGGACGAGCCTGTGCACCGGCGGCACAGCAGTGACAACAGTTCCTTCAGCCAAGAGACAAACATCACAAACACCTCTCAGACCAGCAGCTCTTCCTCCTCTGTTTCTAAACACAGAAAGAATGAAAATAAATCTTCTACTAACCCCAAAGGAATCTCTGTAAGTAACCGACCCCAGTTGCTGGAAGTGAACAAGACAAGATTAATTTAGCTTTGTTCTGTTTGATGATGTTTCCCCCCAGTATCTATTTTCAAATGTTTATGTAGCCCCACTCAAGAGCAGCAATGAGTGGATCCTTGCAGAGCTAGCCATACTCAACTCTTGCAAATTCCATTTTCCAGGTCAGCATTAGACGTCTCCTTTGCAGCCACCAGATACCTCCAATTAGTCACTTAACTCTGTAGCTACAGCACACACACATATTGAAAATAAAACTTCCAGAATTTTGGTATCCAACACCTGAAAAATTACCCCAAATTCTAATCCAGAATTAGGCACTGCAGTTACACTGAATATTGCAGCCTAAACTAAAAAGACAATAAAAATCTAGCAAAATGCTACCTGTCCATAGCATATTCAACATGGAAATCTCCTCACTTTAGTTTGTAGGCTCCCAGCTTCCAGCAGTAAGGTTTATTTACATCTGATCTGCACGAATTATGTATGTAAGATTTTAGATACTATGTGAATAGGGTTTCTCCCCTAAAAGAATTTATTTTAGGATCATCTCCCCATCAAAGGTTTTCATGTAGACAGTTCTTTCTGGCTTGCTTTTGACCAGATTCAGGTTTTTTTTTTACTGAAAATACATGAAAAATAGCCAAAACTAGAAGCTGCATAGCAAATTCTCTAAAAAAACCCCATAAAATTTCACATCAGTTTGTCATCATCCTCTTTTAGGTCAAAAATTCTCTTTTTTTGGCCCATTTTAGAAAACAGTTCTCCCTCTAGAGTTTCAAACATATCATTTAGCATCAAACTATATCTTAGCGTGACTGTCAAAATTAAAAGACAAGAAGAAAATGTTCTGCTACAGAAAAGGACAAACACAGCCCCTTTTTTCACAGTTCACTGCTTTGTGAGAGGTTGCTACTGTGCACTGTAATAGTAAAACTCACAAGTTGCATTGGATTGTAGGTGACAAATCACTTCACCTTATTCATTCATCCCTGTTGCTTTCTGATATCGTTGTGTCACTTCAAGCTGTGAGAGTAATACACACGCCCTCAACTGAAATCAATAGCAAAATGAACTGTATATGTCAGCAAATCAACAATGCTATGTAAACAGCAGGGCCACTTCCTCTCCCTGCATCTCTAGGCAGATTTATCCTTGGTTTATCTATTAACCTGATACATGAAATATTTGCCTTTGAAAACATGTTAGACTTCTTTCCCTAGTTCATTGGTTCTTCTGTAATTTAGTTTCTCTGCTTGTGGACCTTGCTTGCAAGTTGCAGTTGCCTGGTTTAAATTCTTCTGGTTTGCTTGTTTTTAATCAATGCAAAGTCACAACTCCTGACTTCTGCTTTCCATTCTTCCTTTTCTTTTGTGTAGCAAGGGTGAGGAGACAGTTCCTCACTGAAATCCAAGCAGATTTTTCAGACACCTCACACTTATCTAACAATAATATAGGAAAAAAGGTTACATTAGTGCACCTTGAATGATGCTGAGTTTACATCTAGCCCTTCTGCATTAGCTTTCCCCACTCTTTCTCTAGCCAGTGTCTCTAGTCAGTAACATTGTGGTACCTAGGCTGACTGGTTAGAGTATATGTTAATGACTTCAGGTGAGGGGTCAGAAGTAGAATCATATTGCCTAGTTAATGTAATAGGCTTATAAAGGATGGAACTGTGTTTTTGTGAGGTAATCTGGATGGGGTTGAGTATACATGAGTGCTACATTGTACCTTAACCTTTTGTTTGTTTGGGTTGGGTTTTTTTGGGTGGGGGTGGATGTGAGCACTCATAGTATTAAAAAGTGTTCATTTGAGCTATGAAGAGTTAGTAACAGTCCTTTTTTTTCTAGGAGGAAGAATCTCACAATACACCAACAGCCAACACTCTTCTTGACACCAGCCATCTAGAAACAGACATCTGGTCTGCAATGTCAACACTTTCCAATGGGAATTCTGAGCCCAGAAGACCCAAAATAACATTTGATGATGTGTAAGTATTATTTGATCTCTGTGCTAGCTCCATGTTATGTAGTTTGGATTTTCGTGCAAGCAGAGCTCCTGGTGAAAGAGTATTTCTGATTATAACACTCGCATTGGGCACCTGAGTGGATAGAGCTGCACAAAGGCACACACAGTTTTAATCTTTACAAATGAACTGTTGTCACTGATTAATGAAGACACCACTGATAAATGTTTTCAGATCATGAATGTTGGTTCACTGTAATTCTTCTTCATTTTTTTTATTTTACCCCCTCTAATGGAAACTTCTTATACTTAATTAGTTTAAAATATTTTTACTTTTCCTCTGTTCAGCATGCATTAATGGGTCCTTTGGGTGGCCAGTTTCTACAGCTAGTTATTTTATATTCCAGATACCCATTATATATTTGCATACAGCAGCTTCAGATTAATATCAGGTTAAGATTTATAGAGATAAGTGGGTATATGTATCAAAATTGTTCTTGGAAGCAGTCAGCAATTTTCTCAAACAATGTTTGTCCAACTGTATGGAAACAAAGACTTGAAATAATTCATTTTGTCTCTTTAGGCTTCACAATGCAGATTATTACATGCAAGAGGCTAAGAAGCTGAAGCATAAAGCAGATGCATTGGTAGGTACTCCATAAACACGCTGTCCACAAGGTGAACTCTGAGCATCGTTCCTAGCCTTTAAAAATTGAGTCCCCCAAAAAAGAAGCTCCTAACAATAGCTGGTATCTCTTCTGAGGAGGAGCCACAGTCATGCTGTTCGTGGAGGTTGTAAAATAATTTCATGAAATATGATGTGTATTTTAATTTTGGTTTTCTATTCATTTTGAGCCTAAAAAAAAAACGTTGAAATATTCCATAACAGAAAGTTAAGAAAGGCAAATCACCCTCCACCCCATTATCATGTGGTCAGACTGTTTAATATTTCCAATCCAATTGTCTAAAAATTGCAGCAATTGATTTTTAAATAGTACATTAATTTTTATTCCATGCTTTGAGGCTGGTAAATAAAGGCTTAGCACACTTTTCCCAGAAAAATTTTCAGTGTAGTTCAATGCTGGGAAAGCTTTTTCTCTCATTTTACCTCAGATGAAATTCCAGTAAGACTGACTTTTGCAAAGTGTTTCAATTTTGATAAAACTTAATCTGAAAGATTATATTTTATCATGTTTTCTCAATCCAAGCTATTGCTAGCACTAAGGCACCTTTAGTAGCCATTTGCTTTGTAGATGGGGACTTTGCTCATGTCCACTATACTGAGTGCACAACAGCCACTCATCTAGGCCAGGTTAGTGGGATTTGACTCCTCCATTCATTTAAATTCAGATGTCTGTGGTGGAGTGTTGCCATTCACTTTGCCCCTCAAAATTACAACTGAAAAAGAACTGAGTGATTATTCACCTCTTGCTTTATTATTTGTTGTGGGTTTTTTCGTGCATATTATGTCATTCCACATCACTGATTTTATGCTTGGAAATAAGTGTTTGTCAAAAAACCAAACCAAAACAAAACAAAAAAACATAAAACAATCACATGCAATGTTTTTTTTTTAAAAAGAAAATAAACCCATGAATTAAAAATGGGTCTTCCCCTGTTGTCAGTGAGCCAAAGCAAAGTTGATCTGTCAAGATGCCTACTTCAGCTCTCCGGGCTCCCTTTTGACTTGGGGCACAGTGTTACCAAGTGTATTTTTGTGGAAGGTGGGTTCAGGCTTTTGGCAGCCTGCCATGAGTGTCAGGAAGGCGGCAGCCATCCTTCCTGACCTGCCCAGTTACAGGAGGTGGCCTGCACTGATTCCTGCAGCTCAGCTCAGCAGAGTGTATTCAGCCAGAGCCGTGACATCTGCACGTAGGAAGGTCTGGCAGAAGCAGACTGACACCACCTCCCACCACTGATTGACCTTTAAAGAAAATACACATGGTTCTGGCATGGGGATGCCTGCTTCACGCTAGCAAATATTTACCAAACTGAGGCTCCTGATGATCTCAACGTGCTGTGTCAATCCACTCCCTCCGCAGCCTGATTCACTCAGAAAGTGCTGACCTGTGTCCTGTCCTCTTACCTTTGACTGTGCCTTGCAGAATCAGGGGTGTTTCTCAAGCAGAACTAAGAGGAGCAGACACAGCCCATGCTGCTGCCTGCAGGCAGGCCTTCCTTGCCTGTCAAGTGCAGTTTGACACCCGGAGTGCTCTTGTAGGAATGTGAGGCCAACCACTACACTACAACT
This sequence comes from Florisuga fusca, assembly GCA_038090715.1. Taxonomy (NCBI): domain Eukaryota; kingdom Metazoa; phylum Chordata; class Aves; order Apodiformes; family Trochilidae; genus Florisuga; species Florisuga fusca. Next base: position 12,640,078 of record JAAWXA010000017.1, read on the forward strand.
TGTTGGCAGACATAAATACACATGAACAAAGCATCTGCTTTTTTCTTTCTGCTATTTAGGTCTCAACGTTTTTTTTTCCCACACAATACAGATGCACACAAATTATCTCCATGTAATGCATTTGCCAGGCAATCCCATAGTGTTAGTTGTCTTATGGAAACAATTGCTTCTGGTTACTTGGTGCTGACATGACAAAGCACACACAGTTTTGAAAGACGTGTTGCAATTGCTACAAAGATAGTGCATGTAACCTCAAAATGTGTCAGCAAGTGTTAATGAGATTAGTGGCAATGCTCTTCCTGAGCTTGTACTGAAAATCGATTTCTGGTGAAGGGCAGAGCATTTTCCATCTTATGGCAGCAACCCCATGAAAACCCATCCTTGTCTAGGACAGGAGTAAGGAATGGACTCATTGGGATGGGTTGCTGCAGGGGCAACTGACTGTACCATATGGAAGAGATCTTGGAAATTGCTCTGTATTCATGGCTGAACTGCAGTAATTCCACCTGCTCCACCAGAGTCAGCGTGGAGCAAAGGGCAGGACTGGATCCCATTTCTGGCTCAAACTGTGTGCCTACTCTAGATCTGCTTGCAGCTAGATTCCTTTTCTTCATAGAACAAAGATTCATCATTGGAAGACTTGAAGCATGGAGTTTGAAGCATTGGAGCCATTAGAATAGAAATTTAGAAATACTTCCCCTTTTTTAATCTTGCAAGTAATACCTATCTGTTATGTAAAGGCTTTGTACATAATCAGTGCACAAGAACAGAAATTAAATTAATTAAGGGCATGCATAGGAAACTAGTTATAAGTTATTGCTTAGAAGTACCCACAGAGGCAAATATACTGTTATCTTGGATCAATACTAAATGTTCTACATGATATGATGTTAGAGTAGGCTTCCATTTTGTGAACAGAAAACATATGCAGGTGCATCAAAAATATTTTAATAAAGACATACAAAGATTATTTTATTATTATTTCAAATATATTAGATTTCATATCAAATGCCACATTAGTAGAATTCTTACATCCAGCTATCAAAAATTGAAAATGTTAAATACTGTTATAAAATACTTACTATAAAAATGTCATATATAATATTCATTACACATGAAAAAAGAAATCAGTATGTCTGAGTCAGTTTAATCACAACCATTAGGAGGGCTAAAATCTTTTGCAATAAAATCCTAGTAAAATAAAATATTTAGCAGTGCTATATTTTCTCCTTTTTTTCCTGCTCTTTCAGTCATCACATAAGTGATGAGATTTTTTTTTTTTTGGTCAACAGTTAACTGAGAATGTGACATCTGAAATATGATATGGAGTTGTTACTTAACTCATGCATAGTAACATTCAAACTTAGTTCGTATATTGAGGAGCAGTATGGATTTGTTCAAACATACTTTGTGGCCCTCATTGCCTGGGTAAATCCATGCACATCAGTGGACATGCACTGACATTCCTTTGCAGAGCACTTGGACAGATTGTACCTGAAAAGATTTGGTAAAAACATAGACCCTACCTTAATTACTGTATGGATTTGTTCTTAACTACCAGTGTTGCTTTGCTTTCATCCTAATGCTACTGTTGCTTTATGTTATGATCTGTCTACCTAGAAATTAAAGCTGAAAGATTTTCTTGATGGTGTCATTCCCATTTCAGCTGGAGAAGTTCGGCAAAGCAGTGAATTATGCTGATGCTGCCCTCTCCTTCATCGAGTGTGGGAATGCTATGGAGCGAGATCCATTAGAAGCTAAATCTCCATACACTATGTACTCAGAGACTGTGGAACTCATCAGGTTAATGTCCTTTCTGTGATCATTTTCATAATCTCATTTCAGTCATAATTAGAACCTGCTATGTTTTAAAAAATACCATTTCAACGTATTAATGATTTGTCCAAGGCATCTTCATCTCAGAAGTCATCATAATTAGTTCTTGCCATTTTATTAATGTCATGGAAAATTTATAATTGATGGACACTGCTTTTATAAATTATCCCCTTTAGAGGTTATAATGCGAGTGTTATAATTTGCAATATTCATAAAATTAAAATTGAAATGTAGTGGGTGGAAGTAAAATATAGTAATTTCACTGTTTGGCAATGACACTTGTCTTTTAAAAGGTGTAGTTTTACAATTCAAAACATTAAAGTGAGTCTATCAGGATTTCTATTACAAACCCTGGTTTTAGAGGTTTATAACTTGGCTGTCTAAAAAAAAGCTGAAACTTGGCACAGATGATAGGTAGAAAGGAAGATTTCCGCATTTTAAAAAGTGTATTTTTTAAAGTTAAAGGAATGTGAACCAGCTGAATTAGATTCAATGCAGTTTTGTAGACTCATAGGCTAGGATATGGATGAGAGAATTTTTACTTGAATTTGAATTATTTTAAAATCTACTACTGTTCCTTATAGTTACTCCATAGTGTTGGCTTTGTAGAAATAATGGTCTCCTGACAAACTTAGGGCTTGTTTGCTTTACTTGTGCAAATTATCAAAGTGAAACCAACCAGGATTAAATTTATCTGTAAGTAGAACAACAGGATTTTCTCTATTCACTATGATGCACCTTGGCTTTCTCCAGTGTATGCTGGTAATATCACCATTAATGTCAGTGTGATTACTGGCAGTTTACACTAGAGAAAGAAAAGGAGACAGATCAGGCTCTAAATGTTTGGGGTTTAGTATGATAGAGGTGTTTTTATAATGTGCAGGATTTTAACATGCCAGATTAGCTATTTGGGACTGCCAAAAATAATGCATGTTTTACATTTTGTATGTAAGTAGGTATTTACATAATAAAATGTATCAAATCTTAAAAAGCTCTTAACTCTCAGGTAAATAATATGCATGTTAAATATTTAAAAACATGTTTTTACACTCTGCACTTCATCAGGAGAAGAAAATCTAAAGAGATTAATCAACAAAAAAATTATGTTCTCTCAACACTTACAATTCAAGTTAAACCCTCAAGAACAGAGGACTTAAAGGAGCCAGTTACTCTGCCCCATGGTGCTGAATCTCTTCCTGCACTCTGACAGTGGATGGCTCAGTACTTTGTGTCCTGTAATACACAATTGCAGTTGTATGGCAGAATAAATTGTATTTAAAGAAATATTTTTAAATAGGTGAGTGCTCCTTCAGAGGAGCCTGCATTCATTTGTATTTTTTGTCACAGTTAAAAATGTTCCTCTAGCAGTTCAGAAGCAGATGGACCAAAGTCTTCGCTCATTCAAGAGCCACAACCAGTGCACCACTTAACTGGAGACTGGGAGCTAGCTAATAGGAGTAGCACCTAAGTGGGTGGTACCTGGGGCTCCCCTGCACCCTGCAGTGCTGGTGAAGGATGGAGTCAGCAGCATGGGGCTGCATCTTGGACCACCCAACCTTTCCAGCACATGCAGCCCCACTGCCTCACTCCCATGTCAGCACAGTCCTGCTGCAGGCTACTAGATATATAGACTTTGGCATGGAAGCAGTACCTGAACTGCTTTGGAATTGGGTTTTGAACTGCCTTTGGCTAAGGGAGAATCTGGAGGGCTTAGTTATAGTAGATCTCCAGATTCTAAATAGCTAAAATTGGGTGAGGTTAATATCAGTACCTAGTAGCAAAGATAGAGCTTAATTTACCAACTCTTGTTTGCAGCATTTTGTAGGCAGCCCATGAGAGGCTCATTTGTCCATTTGTTTGTTGTCAGTGGTCAGACATGGATAAAAGGTGATTGCCTAGGTGAACAGCAGGCTGGTACAGGGTCAATAAAAAATCCATGGACAGATACACAAGTCATGTGGGCTACAGCAGGTGCTGAACGTACAAACCAACTATGCAGTTCTGTGTGCACATTTTCTCGATGTGGCTCCTAAAGTTAACATAGATTTTTATTGTGAGATAAGAAATAGAAGATATTTCTCACTTTTACTCATCCCTTCATCAGAGGCACGCTTTCCCTCTTTTGCTTCAGCTGTGTCTGTCCTGAGTATCTGCATCAGACACCTATTTGTGAAAGCAAGTGAAGCATCAAAGAAATGGGGAATATCAGATGTGATAGGTGTTTTCTGATAGTAGTAATGCTAAAATCCTTAATGTAACACTGAAAATCCCAAAGAGATAAGTCTTTCTGTTTGATCAGACTTATTCAGTAGGACTTGAACAACAATACCAAAGAGCAGGCAAGGTAGGACATGGAAGAAGTGCATCAGGAGGTATTACAGCTGCATGCTGGAGGCTGATGATGGGGGTGGTGGAAGGAAGGCAGAGTGAGAGTAGCACTGCCTGCCTGCACTCCATTACCTCCTTGTAAATGAGAACTCATCAAGACTGCCTAGATACCTTAAAACTTTCTTATGCAACACTGAACTCTATTACTTATTCTAACACAAGTACCTGTGAAATTGCATTAGGGCTCAGAACAATGATTTTATGCGATGAATTGATTTTCAAGAGACTAAATGCATGGAATGGAGTGTGCACAGTTAAAGAAGAACAGAAAAAAGAAAGAGAGAGAGAGGATGTAGGAATACTTGATCTTCGATGATCCAAATGCTGGAGAGCAGCAATGAAATAGTGAAGGAAGGCCAAGTACACAGGAATTGTAAATTAATGGACCCAAGAATTAAAAAAATCTGTCAACATGACCTTTTTTGTATTTGAAACAACTCTCTATTTATAATATATTTAAAGCTTTGGAGAAGCATTTATGAGCAGGATTTTGAAGGTATTATTCTAGCCCTATATGCAAATATATATTCAAGTATTATATGCAAAATTAGTATATATATTACATACATTACGCTCTCAATATATTATTATATATTATGCTACTCTTCAGTACCTAGAGGGCCAGGAGCTTATGCTTCTGTCCAGTGCTCATCGCAGATATTTGCATGATTCAGCCTAGATGCTTGGATATAATACCTTGAATATACCCAAGAATAATTCATCTTGTTGGCCTAGAAAATGGGTTGGTAATTTACTTCAGCCCTCCAGATTTAAAATGGTGCTTTCTGTTGAATTTTACATTGATCTCATCATTCCAGAACAATATGACCATTAACTATTGCTGTCAGAGAACAATATCTATCTGTGGCTGTTATATTTTTTCAAGTGTCACTAGTATTCCTGGAAACATCTTAACTCTCAATTTCTTCTCTCTCCTCACCTTTCTGACAAGGTATGCTATGAGACTCAAGAATTTCACAGGCTCTTCTGCTACAGAGGGGGACAAGAAATTAGCAGTTTTATGGTAAGTCCCGTTGCGACAATGAGAGAAGCAGCTGAAATCTTAAGGAGGACTTTAAAAGTACTGAATTACTTAAGCAGCTTACAGAAGATCATTATTCTTGTTTTCCATTAAACTATTAAAGGATAACTAATGGATTTCTTCAGCAGCTGACTAAACATTTATTCTTCTAATTTATACTCTTATCAAGATGGGATTTTAATGCTTTTGACCACTTTTTTTTTCTTTCTTTCTCCATTTGCTTATGTTTCAAAATCTAACCTTAGAACAGAAACTGCAAAATATAGGTCAGCTTTTTTTTTTTTTTTTTACAGTTTATAGGTTTCATTAAGCAATAGAATTAACATAATCCTTTCCTAATTACCACAGCTACCGATGCTTATCACTTCTCTACTTGAGAATGTTTAAACTAAAGAAGGACCATGCTATGAAGTACTCCAGATCTCTGATGGAATATTTTAAGGTAATCTTTATTCTGTTTAATTTATTGATATGAAATGAAATACATACCAGTGCTGAGAGCTCTCACAATTATAACTGCATGACTTAAAAGTCCCACATTTAACCTCTCCTCTGGGAAATGCAGGCAGGGTAGCTGGCAGGGAGTGAGGACAGAAGTGATTTGGGGGATTTTTGGATTAGCCAGTTGATTCAAAGGTCCATACTCAGTAATTCTACTAAAATAACATTATTCTCAACACCATGTAATGCTTATGCAAGTTCTTTAAAGGAAACTGATTCTTTCAAGATTTCGATGTGGAAGTGATTATGAACTGACCCCCAGTGAACCATAATAAAGCAATTATTTAGGCTTTAGTTAGTTAAGTTCAGATTTTAAATTCAGTGAGATTTGCTGAAGCTTATTGCAGACTTGGAGATTTCTCTTTTTATAAAGTCTATTTTTATATACTTCAAGGCAACTTCAAGTTGCCTTATCTCCATCTTCAAAGTTTTCCTTTACCTTGAATCAAATGGAGATCAGATGGTTGTCATGACTGGATGAGGTTTACCTTGTCTAATGCTGTTTACCTAGTGTAAGGATGACAAGTCCTCACCATCCCTAAATTAAGAAAGAAATTGAATATTTCTTCTGGCTTGCCAAATTTTTGATATTTGTGTTTTACTGGTTAATGCTGTTTCAAGCATACATTAATTATTGTGCTTTATTACTGCATGTTATTCTATAATCATGTAATTGTACTGGTTTGTCAGCCCATCAGTCTTTTTTAGTTGGTTTTTTTTCAGCCTGTGAGTTTGTTCCAGGCTTTGACATATTAGTATTGCAAACCAGTAAAACTTTTAACACTGCAGTTTTCATATTTTCATGTAAATGGTGATAAAATGGTCCTTCTGCTGCGAAACTCCAGTACTATCATGCTAGCAACCGCCACTTAGTCCTGACTCCCCTGAGGTCCTCTGTGGGTGTTTGTCTCTGTAACTTCAGAAATGTTACTCCTGATCTTCTGCTTCAATTGAGGCATCTCTGGAAGTCTTTAGGAGTGGCTCTGTTATACTCACAGAGATTTCAGTCAGGGCTTTGCACAACAAATTAAATTTGAACTGGACACATTTGCAGCCTCAATGTTTTCATTAAATGTGTTCCATCTTCAAATTTCATCCAGGATAAATGTAGGCTGTCTCTTAAAAAAAAAAACAAAACTTTTTCTGAAGAGAGTGATAAACTTTTTCTTCAGAAAGGAGTGATTTCTTAAAAAAAAAAAAAAAAGAGAGAGGGAGATAAAAATGAAGAGAAAATTAAAACACAATAAAATAATCAAATCAGGAATGCTGGTTTTAGGCATCCAGTTGAAGATGAGTATTTCAGTACTGCTACTGTGTGTGTGTTATGAGCACTGTAACTCATTTGCTAGAAGTAGTGTTTGAGTGTACTCATATTATATGTTCAGGATATTTTTGTAGTAAACGCATGGGAGAGGAAAATAAAAAATGGGAGCTGTTAAGTACATAATAGTTTTGTATTGCTGCACAATGTTCTCTGTTCACTATCAAGAATCTGTAATACAAATGGAATAGATTAACTATTTGAATAAAATTGCTATTCAGAATTTTGCACAATTTTAACTGTAAAAAGAAGCCCACTGTTTATAGCAGAGCTGGAGAGGAATTTCTTGGCAGAATTGTTTTTCATATTATTCCTTATAAATGTCACTTAGCCCAAATTGAAACCACTTGTGGATGGAACTGGCTCTGATTAATTTCCAATTAAAAGTTTCAATATTTTTTTTTACATTTCAAAATGAAAAATAACCATTTAATCATAACAGTAATTTTGAAATTTAGAGACAATTTAGAGTACAATAAAATTACAATTTTTTAAAATAGAAATAGAACTTTTAAGATTAGCCAAAATGGCATCCCTTGATGCCTTTTACCTAAAAGTTTGAGGAAGTTTTTTATGGTTTTGAAAATGTGTTGTCAATAGTCATTGGCGAAGCATTTCAAATATTTCATTGTCAAATAACTACCTCCGATCAAGAGCAGTCTTACTCTTGAAGATCTAGTATATGTCTCCAGATACATGGAACAATCCCCAGGCAACAGAAACTAACATCAAAGCTGTGTCTTCATTGCTGAAGATTTTCTAGTGGAGTTTATGATCTCCTTCCTTCTTACATATGAGTGGGTGTCAGAAATAGGCACTCCTTATGCTCTGTACTGCAACACACTCCATGCTCACAGCTTTAATGAAACAGTGGCATGCTGTATAGGAAGATACAGACAAGCCAGTATCATGGTTTGGGCAGTGTTTCTGCTTTGTTCAATAGTGTTTGGCAAGTTCAGCTGTGTTTTAAAAGTCAAGAGTTCGTATTTTGCTCCCATAGTTAGCTGCATGAGCTTGGGCCATGCCCTGAGCTGCTCTGTGCCCCACTGCATCTCTGTGCCTCACGTGCAAAAATAGCGATTACAGTATCCGGATGAATCTTGTAATAATGTCAGTAATACTTTGCAGAGAACTTGTAAAATTTGACTGAATTTTCACTGTGGTTACTTCCTTCTTTGAAAGGGAGCTCAGAGTGATTGTTTCCAGAAAGCACGCATAGATAGCTTCAGCACTTATACTACTGCTTTTATGGGAACTAAGTAAGATACCACCCAGTCTGAGTGCGACCTGAAAAATCTGGGCTTTATTGTTGCTGGGCAATCTTTTTGTACAGGGTTGTACAAGGTGCCACACAGACCTGAAAGGCAGAATGAGTAAGCAGGTAAGGAAAGTCAATTTGTGCAAATAAAATATATAAAAACAAGGGCGTTCAAGTAGATCCTTACTAGAAGTTTTATTTCTACTACTCTCTGAGTCCCAAGCCTCTTTCCCTTGCAACTTGGGAGGGATTAATTTCATTAAGGCATCAGCCCCAGTTCTTTTTGTTTCTTATTAAAAGATTGCAAGTCCCCCTAAAGATAAGAAATAATTTGCATTGTGAAGATCTTTTTAGAATCTGTCTTAGTGGTAATTAAACCACTTGTGAACTACATCTGCTTTTGCTGAAACTTTCCTCTATTCCCTCTTTCATCAAGTGACTTTCAAGCTACTGGTTGGGACCTTCCAGTTTTCCACCAGTCATTTAATTACGGGACTGATATGCAAAGCTATTCTGCTACATGCACTGTAGCTCTTGCAAGAGAACCGGGAGTGTTGAGCCTTGTGTCATCAGTATTCATGTACTCATGTCACCTTTACTTATGCTTTGGTTTTGTACTTACAGAACTCTTCAAAAGCCTCACAGGCCCCCTCACCTTGGGGTGGCAATGGAAAGTGAGTATTTGCTGCTAATTACTTCTGTCTTGTCTGAGAACAAGTGATTCCAAGAGGGGGGGAAATGTTTTGGTCTCTTTAAAGGCAAAGGACAGGTGATCACTCAGTGGTTTGGGAACTACAGGTTTGTTTAAGTTATGTAGAAGGTAAAAAATGTTCTTCTGGTTACAGACTTCATCTTACAGCTTGTGGGGCTGAAAGACTCCCACTGGCTGACATCAGGTAACCATATGGCCCATACAGTGTGGGTGGGAAGGAAGAGCTGAAATACACCTTCATCTGTGCAAAACCCCCTTAAGTCTGAAATCAGCCATGGTTGGATCTGTGCTGAATTCTTTGACAGTTTGCTTCTCAAGCCAAATGAAGGCCATAAAAATACATGTTAATTAGCTAGCAAGTACTGTGTCATTTCAGGAAGCCAAAGGAAAGTTAACCTTCATTGCAATGATTTTTCAATGATTCATTCAGTAATGAAAGACCAATGAATATTTCATTGATATATGGTAAGTGCTGTTAAATAAAACTGAAGGCATAATAGTGGTGAAAATGTGAAGGCACTTAGTCAACCAATTATCAGTGGCTTTATACTTATGTTAAAACACCCTCACTCAGATCTGAAGTCAGGGTAATGCAGTTATGATCTGCTGTTCAATGAAGGGGTGTTGCTGGTGTTGCTGCTGCAACCTTGCCTTTAACTTGCAATGTCTGCTGCCACCTGACAACTGCTGCTTCTTTCTCCCAGCCACACCAAATAAAGTACAACTAAGGAGAAGGACTTTGCCTTTCTTTATTTATTTGAGTAGGCTGAATTCTAGGTGAAAATTATTATTGTTAGTTGTCTCTTTCTCCTGGTTCATTAAAAGAAATTACTGTTAAGACACTCCAAGGAAACAAAGTAATGAAACTGTAAAAGGTGTTAAAGTTTAGCACACAAAGAACTGAAGTTTTCATGCAGCCTTTCTCCTGAATCAGTGCAAAACCATAAAAGGCCAGCATTTTACATAAAGGAAAATATATTGTCATAGATAATTCAACATATTTTTATTTTTATTTTATTTATACACACACCCTGAATACCCAAAATTATTTTGATTGTGTGTGTATGTAGATATTTAGGTATAGATCATGACACAAACTAAAGTGATGAAATACAAAACCACTTTAAATAAAGACTGAAACCATATTTTAACATTGGAAAAGCAACTACTAAATTACATTATTCAGTATGTGCTAGTTTTTAAGATATTTAAATGTCAGTGAAACCTTGTGTTGCAATAAAAATGCAGTAAGGTTTACATAAAGTTTTAGTGCCAAAATAGACCACTGGAGCATTACACTTCATTCGTTCCTTAAAAATTTCATGGAGTGGAAGTTATCCTTTTATTCCCATTCTATAATAGACCCCCATGAAGTGTGTGCTCTGCAGGTGGTGACATCTCCCTTGTTATTTAATGGACCTGATTAGGTGCCCAGGATTTAAAATCAGTGGGCTTTTACCCAAGGAGAAAGTTCTTATCCAGCCACAAGGTAGGCAGCAGTAACCCTGCATTTGGGTCAGCATCACTTCCAATGTAACAGCCAGCTGATTGGTCTCTCATCACTGGCTTTGGAGGTAAGGAAGCAAAGCTCTGAAAGTGCACATCTTTTCATCAGAGAAGGAAGCACTTGGCATGTAAGAACAGCTGAATACAAGTAGCTGAATGCCTTGTTATAACAGTGGTATTGTGGCAGCTGTGACACAAGACACAAAGACCACAGTCCACACTCAGGTCTGTCTTCTCTGTCTGGGGTCTCAGAAAAAAGTTCTCCAGCTAGCTCAGTGTTGCCATGTATCCCAGGTGTCTCTTGGTGGCCTCAAGGATTGTCATGGGCCTTGCTGAAAGCATGTGCTCTGCCTTCCCCAGGACTACTTGCTCTCCAGTTTCCCTTTATTCCTCTGCAAATTTGTACCACAAGAAGAGACCAAACACCATCAGAACAGAGCACCTCTGGAGATGGATCAGCAGTCTGGTTCAGAATGGGGAGACAGCAGGGCATTCTTAAATCTTGTTATTTTTTTAGCAAAGCAAAACTTACGCATTGTCATGAAGTGTAGTCTTCTAAAACTACCAAAAATCTCAGCTTGCCTTACTGGAACTTCTAGCCACTTTTGTTTGTAAGGGTTGTGAACCTCCACAAAGTTGGCCTGTGTTTCAGGCTTGCAATGAAACAAATTTTCCTTGGTTTCATTACAGAAATGTTTCCCACCTCTAGCAACAGAAAGTACAAAACAGAGAGATTTAATAGACTCACCACAGTAATAATGGCTGTGCACAACAGACTAAATCCAATGAACAATGTGCTGTATTTGGCAGAAGGGTGTCAGCTTGTTGTAAGTGGCTCTAACAAAATACTCCTCGTCTTCTCAGATACTTACAATTTTTAACTGCTCCCAGACCAAATCTGGTACAGTTCAGCTCTTCTGTATGTTAAAGTCACTGCAGCTTGTCAAGTAATAAGAAGGTTTAGAAGCGTTAAAATAAAACATTTGTGCAAGAGGATATGCTTAAACTGCAACACATAAGCTATATAAAAAAGCTACTAGTTGCTGAATTAATGTGGTCTCTAGCTTTGGAAAAAAGAATTCATCATAGGAACTTGTTGCTGAATACAGATGCTACCAGGGCACTGCTGGAAAATCTGCAGCAAAAGCTGTTCCCATAAATGCCTTCCAGTCCAGGGCTGTGCTGTGGTGGCAGTGGTGTCAACACAGCTTCATGTTCAGAACTACTGGTGGTGGCTTGTAAAGCCAAGAGGAAGAGCCTTTCTATACTAGGGTTTGGATCAGGCCCATAAAGAGTCTGAGTGACCTTGGTGCTGTTGCACAGCATGAGGCATCAGTGGCTGCCTGTCAAGAGAGGGGTTGCAACATCCCCATCTGGAGACATTTGGTGTCTTTGCTTCATGCAGAGAGTGCCAGGGGCGTCTCAGCCCCGCGTTTCAAGTGTATTCCACAGCAAATTGAATGGATATGTTTAGGTAAGTGGTTCCAAATGGGGGCAAGCAAAGAGATTTTTGGAATCCTTAATCTTGTTCACTGAAACCAATTTTCAAAGAGCATAGCAGTATGTGAGCATTCAGCACTGCACAGCTCTAAACATGAGCCTGCTGTGCTGACCCACACTGCCTGCAGCCAGGAGGTGATTCCTAATCGCTGGTGTTAGAATTAGAGGAAAATCTATATTAGAACATTAGTGCTGCACTAAGTAGGTAACTTAAAACACTGCTCTGTACAAAACTGTGCGGATAAACTGTAGGCAATTAGAAACAAATCTCCATAGCCAGTCTTAAAGAATCCTATAGAGATATTCATAATCCTGCAGTACCCTCAGCTCCTAATATTGCTCTGCAGGGTGCTTTTAAGACTCGCACTTTACTTATTGTGGTGGCTGTATTTGGAGCAAACCATCATTGTGGTTTCCACAAAATGCTTTGATAATAAGCCAATATTGCACATTGAGTGTTTTCTAACTGCCATTGCAGCTTCTGGCAGCAGGTAGAAAAATCGTTACAGCTATGAGATACTTATTTCTTTGAAAGATTGTTCCTTTTTTGTGATAGATTTTTTTTTAATAACAGGTTCATTTGTGAAGAGAATTCAGACCCTTTTTATTTTGCAGTTATTCCCAGTTTATAAGCTCTCCTTTCTCATAAAACCAGGAGATGCTACTGCACATTCTTCCCTGACTGGGGTGCAGAGTTCATTTTTCAAGGGCATTTAGGATGGCAATGAAGTGGTGTGTGTCAGAGGGACTCACTCTCCCTTTATGTCTTGCAGGAGCACAGAAACACCATCGCCCATGTCCCTGAGCCCGTCCCCCATCAGCTCTGCTGGAAGCAGCGCGGGCACCACCAGCTCCTCCTCAGCAGGAACCATCACCATCCCTCAGCGCATCCACCACATGGCTGCCAGCCACGTCAACATCACCAACAATGTCCTGCGGAGCTACGAGCACTGGGACATGGCTGATAAGTTGACTAAGGAGAACAAAGGTGCCCCACTCTGCTTCTTCCCTGTCCCCTTCCACTCCTCAGCTTTAGCTTTGTTTCTGTGCTTGTAGGCATTGTTGGGAACTGGACCCAGAACATCTAAGAGCACAACTGTGACAGCTTGAGCAAGCAGACCAAATCTGCTTGTTGGCCATTGTCACCAATGTGTGTCTTCTCTCTTGTCAAGCACAGAGAGGGAAACGTAGCACACATTGAACATGAGGTTATCAGAGCAGCTGGCAAACAATACACTGACCGTGAACCCCAAGTGATGAGAACTTTTGAGTCTGTGAATTCATTCACAGTTTCAGCTTCTCATAGAGCACCGAGGTTATTTTCACACTGCTCTGTCGACTAGTTTAAGACTATTAAAATGCTAGCTAGGATAATAAACAAACATTAGATGTTGTTTGTGATTACGCAGGGAGTCTGATTAGGAGATGTCCACTGAAGGCCATGACCTTGGCTCTCCTATGACTGGATTGCAGATCTGCTTGTTTATTCCTAACAACAAAATGTCAGTCTTTACCACAGTCATTTCAAAGGAGTTTTGGCAAGCAGAAGTGACTGGGTTATATCAAGTGGAGTGGAGTGGCTGAGATGTAATTAAAGGACAAATTTGGCCTGTTTTTGGCCAGCTGTGAACTTCCTCATGATAATGTAATTATTCAGATTCCGGATTTGGGCTTACACAAATCATTGACAAAGCTTTCTTTGACACTAGAGGTTCAGAGCCTAACAGGGAAATATTCTCGTCATGAATTGGCTCATTCTCTTAAATTATAGTAGGATTTCAGATGTCTGACTTTTCCTGACAAATGTGCACACTATATGCAGTTTGATCTTACTCCCATTAATGTCACTGATTTAGAGAAGCTAAGCTTGAGATTTATAGAGTTTTATGTCTGAATGGTGGGTCATAATGATCTATCCCTGGATGAGGAACAATAATAGAAGTTCTGTCCAGTCCTCCCCACTGCTTCTTGTCTTTGTTCACATTGGTTAATTTAGTAACAGTGCAGTCATTTTGGATCTTTTCCATAGCTGCATCCATTTTCACAAAATGTGAAAGTGATTCCCTGTCAAATGTACTGCAGAATGTTACAGCAGGAATGCAAAAGGATGCTCTGATAGGAGAAAGAGATGGCGATAATCTTGTAATTAGCCCCGTGTGTTGTGGAGTTGTTAAATGTTCTACTCAGTACCGATTCAAAATAGCTCAGGCATTCAGCCAAAAGACAGAAAATGTACCCAGGCACTGCTGTTATCAGTCCTAGAGCATGATGAGAAAAATCCTGCTGACTGTCTTACTGCATTTTTTCCCCTGCACTGTTCTTTGTTCTCATTTTGATTTACGACCAAATAAACCCAATTCTGCAAAGCCATATAGGAATAATCTTTATTCAGATGAGCAGTCCCTTTGACTTGAATGGGACTGGATGCATGAATAAGGGTTTCTCACATGAGGAAGACATCTAGGGTTGTGCCCTGTTCTTCCATATATTGTTTCACAAACTGCAGCTCTGTTACAGGGAATGGAAAGTTTCATGTTACTTCAAGTTTTGTTTAAGTATTGTAAACCACTGGAGAGAGATCAGAGTTTCATACATACTATAGCATGTCTGTCTTTACATTTTGGATGGAAAGATAGCTCGTTTCTAATTAAATACCCAATTTAAGGTTTCATGCTTAAGCACAAGCTGCAATTAGAAAAACTCATGGTGTTGCAAAAAAGTAAGAACTGCTGTGGTACTCTGCAGGTCTTTGTCTATCACACGATGGTTTCCATTTACAAAAGGATTTATTTAAGACATTTTGACATGAGAAATGATAAAGTGTTTCATAACATCTAGCTCTATCTTAGCAGTCATCATCTCTGACTCTCAAATCATTAAAAAACCTGTATCTTGCTGGCTGGGATGGGACCCTTGTTCCTTATTGCAGTTGCTAACCACCTGTACCAGTTGTTGCAGTGTCCAAGCTCTGGTGCCTTGGCACATGGACTCTGAGTTCAATAATGGCCTGCAACTTGAGTCCCAGGTAAAGGGCAGATCTCTTGGCCTCTCTCTCCAGGGTTTGAGGAGTCAGTTAATTATAAAAAACTGATTTTTTTTTCCTCCTCTTAAAATAAGAATGGTTGCCAAAAAAACAAAAACAAAAACAAAAACAAAAACAAACAAACCCAAAAAGTGACTCATGTTTAGGAAAAAAATTGCATTTTCTTGAAAAAAGAAAACAAAAAAAATGGATCCAAGAGATCCAGACTTTTTTTCTTTCCTTTCCTCTTTCCTCTTTCCTCTTTCCTCTTTCCTCTTTCCTCTTTCCTCTTTCCTCTTTCCTCTTTCCTCTTTCCTCTTTCCTCTTTCCTAAATNCCTTGCCTTGCCTTGCCTTCCTTTCCCTTGCCTTGCCTTGCCTTGCCTTGCCTTGCCTTGCCTTGCCTTGCCTTGCCTTCCCTTCCCTTCCCCTTCCCCTTCCCTTCCCTTCCCTTCCCTTCCCTTCCCTTCCCTTCCCTTCCTTTCCCTTCCCTTCCCTTTCCTTTCCAAGTCTCATTTTTCTGTGGTCTTCTGAATCACAAGGGGTGCCTTGCCCAAGATTATGTCCCACATAAGCTAATGGAGATGGGCATAAAAATGTGGCCCCATCGTTGTAGTGCCTAATAGCCTTCACCTCTGGGTCTCACTGCTGTCATAGATCTTTCTAAGGTCATGCCCATGCAGACACAAGAGATTTCTTCCACACTGTAGGAGCTGTGCAGCCTCTCCTTGTCCATGGCTGTCAGCTTAGGTTTTGTGCTTCTCTAAGTATGCCTGCATGCTCCCGGTTTGAACTTGACTGATGTTCAGCTGGCTCAGAGCAGGAGACAGAAGTCTTTCTTGTCAGCCTGACAAAAGATGTGCCATTAAAATAAAAAGGAATAGCATGAGGGAGAAGAGCAGAACTGTGACCTGATGAGCTGATCTGGTTTAAAAAGGAAAGCGGGAACGTGCTGTCATGTACCTCTGGCTGAATTTCCCCTGGTCAGTAGAGTTTAGTGTTTGTGGGAGATTAGGTGGAGTTCGCATCTGGAACTGGAGACTTCCCAGAGTAAACTTAAGGGCTGCTTTGGGTTGGATCACTTAGATAGTGTTCACCATTTATAGTATCAAACTCTCAGCTGACTTTAAATGTCTAATTTTTTAAAACTTTCAAAGACAGTAGCACTGTTTCTCTGCAGTGTAAAACTATCAGTTCTGTAGTGATGAAGACATAAATATAAATATTAGTAAGTGGCTTCAGTGCTTGTCGCTTGTTTAAGAAGTGTTTAACTGGAATTAGGCTTTGAGGTGAATTTTCAGTGTTTAAAGCAATTATTATTTAGTGAGCCCAGAGTGAGAACACTAGAATGCAAGCAAGACAGTGCATTATTTCACTTCTAGATGTATTGATTTCACACTGGAGGAGGGGAATAAAAGACAGGGGAAAGAAGATTAAAAGTAACCACTGGCTGCAGCATCTTAATGCAACTGGTGATAGTCCTGAGCTTTCATTTATGCTTGCTTCCAGCCAAATCACTTTGTGCTGTGATACTGCTGCAACTCCCAAGCTGGCCAGGGTCAGGCTGTCAATACTTGGGTAGAAGAGCTTAAAGCAGAACTTACTTGATGAAGGAAGTACTGATAGTGATTTTGTACTGAGCATTGCTCTCCCAAACTGCAGCCAACCCCACGTTAGCTGTTTGAGTGCTGCAGGCTGGATTTTAGATAGGGTAGGAATGCAAGGGCTCAACCACCAGTTATCGTGATTGTTGGTTGTTACTTGAGCTCTGAGGGGCTTTTAACTGAAAGTGGGTTCCTACTAATCTAAATATAGTGTAAGAGTTGTATATGTGGGAATGCCTGTACCACTGTGAGCAAAAAGACAAGCTGTAGGAGAAGAGAGGAAACAATCCAGTTCTCCACTGAAATCAATTAGGAAAGGTCTTTGGACATAACAGGATTAGTCTTTCACCTAGAGAGCATCTACCACACGGCATGAACTAAATCGGTGTGTTGCTTCCTGTTGTTTTTTTTTTTTTTTTGTGACCTCCTGTAACCCTTTCCTGGCAAAAAAAGCAAACAAGGTCTTCTGCAAGATCTGGGCTACCTCTTCCTACCCAGGAGAGGGTACAGCGTGGAAAAGGAAGTGCCACAATTTGTTGCCAGCTATTTAAATGATGCAGTCAGCAAACCTAGACTTAAATAAAACTGAAAGAGAGGATCATCAGAGCTGAAGGAAGACTAGTGGCAGCCACTCATGCTATGTTGTGGTTGACTTCCAGCATGGATAATATAATTGGATGTGTTTAAATATATTGTTACCTTTGTTGAAATTATTTCCTACATCTGTACCATTGCCTGAAACAATGACTTGTGTTTCTTGTGTATTACAGAATTCTTTGTAGACCTGGACTCAGTGATGGGACCCTTAACACAACACAGCAGTATGACCAATCTGGTTCGTTACGTTCGCCAAGGACTCCACTGGCTCCGCATTGAGGCTCATTTGTTGTAGTGACTGCTGCCCTGCTCATAACATCCCCATTCTGCTACCTCTACCAGCGCAGAGACGATCACTGGTGGAACTCCACTCATTTCTGGAAGTTTATTCATGTAATTTCATTTTTATTGCCTTTTTTAATATCCTATCTATTGGAAGTAGAAGTGACCATGAATGGAACTTATGACTCAAGAGCAGTATGTGTTGTACCATCTAATCATTTTCGACAATTTTCTATGCCTTGTGTCTCCTGGATCCTGCCATCCTTATGTGCTTTATGGAACGGTACATTCCCTGCAGTATTGTTTTAAGTCCATGCTGCCTTCAAGTGAAAACAAAAAAGCACTTTGAGAAGATATGGATTCCTGAGAAATAGTACGAAGCGTCTTAAATATTTGAGGGTATATATGAGAAGTCCCTTCTGAAATAAATTAGTAGAAGTTATAGCTATTCATTCAAATTCATCTTCTGAACCTGAACCAAGCTTCTTGATGCTTAATTCTGGCATCATTACCTGACACAGTACTTTCCTAAGATTTCATACTTTCTGTAGGCTAATCTCTCAAAGAGAACATTGAATATCTTACAGGTACATAATGTAAGATCACCAAAGGTGTTAAGAGGTAAAAGGTTGAAGGAATGCCTCATTAAAGAATGATGACACACTATGCAATGAGGTTTTGATATTCCATTCTTCCTGTTTATTGTTTGCTTAATAATTTCTGTAGGCAGCAGAATTTATTGCATTGTTTAGGCAATTTCAAAATATTAGCTTTCATAGTCTCATCTACCATTCCTATACTATATCTGTGAATTTTCTTTCAGTTTTACTGCTTAGTCTCAGATACTCATCCAAGATTTTTCTTCATAGAACAATCTCTCCTTGCATAGTGACTCAGTGAAAGCAGATTTTAACAGGACCGCTGTAAGCATTGATATTGTATGTAAAAGTCCAGTAATAAGTGTATGCAGATTCTTCATGAAACTCTCCAGAAGTTTAACTAACCAGCTACTGTCGAAACATTATAATTCCATGTGGCATCAATTTTCACCTGTTTTGTTCATTTCAGAGCATTAGAAACGAACAGTATTATCTTGCTATCTTGAAAACAATGTCAAATTAAATAAAATCACCAGATTTACCCAAAAGCAATATAACATTTGTCTAATAATGGCCATGAATACTTCAGTCAGATTACCTATTTTCCAAGCTCTGCATCTGTTTACCCATGCTGTCATGTTTTGGACCATTCCTCTAATGCGTGAATAATAATGAGAGAATTCAGATAGAATTTCAAAGCAATTGTGAATAAATTACACCATTTCACATTTGCTCTTTCCTCTTCTTTTTTTCCCCGTTATAAACTGCACTGCTCTTCTGGTGCCACTGCTAGAAGCACTGGTGCATGAAACAAAACAAAATGAATTTATATCAATAATTCACAAGACTTTAAATGGTCTCATTTCATTCTTGATATAATGCCTGCATACCTTACTGAACTGTCAGTTCCGTTCCTATAAACAGAAAATGCTCATAGCAATGTAAATACTATTCTGTCTCATCTCATTGAAATAATACAATATGTGTATTAAATGCCATCCAGATATTAGCTAATTGCAATTACTTTCTGCTATATGATCCTGTTTATCCTTTAATCTGGTGAGTTATTGGATTCTACTCACTGGGTTGTGACTAGATAAATAGGACAAATTTGCATTTAAAAGGTTCAGACCGTTACAATTTTTAGAGCAGGCCTTGGATGTCTGCAATACAAGCAGTTAAAGGGCTCTGCCCAGTGCACACTTAAGATAAATATTACTGTAGCTGTTGTATATTAGCTCCCGGTAGTACTACCTTTTCTTAAGAATCAATAATTCCTAATATTTTGTTCCACAAGACTGTGTTGTAAATGTAGCCAAGGTGCATCAGTAGAGATCATCCAGTTTAGGGTTGTCTGCAGAGGACATTTTCAGAACATGCACATCCTGTATTATCTGCACATTCCTGTTCCTGAAATGGTCATACACCCTTTTAAGTTCTCTGAGGGTTTCAGTGACATGGCTGAAACATGAATCTGACAGTGTTTGTCACACTGATTCTGGCCCCAGTAGCTAATGAATAAAACCACAACACTGAGAACTATTGAGAAATGTAGATGAAAGATAGTGTTTGTTTTTTTAAAAAGAAAACAAAACATTGAAATACTTTATTTTTTTGAACAGGGAGAGTACTTGAGGTGAAGTCATGTTGGGGTGGTTTTGTCATCAGCCAGAGTTTTCCATTCTTTTTGCAGAATCTCACTAATGAGATTCAGTAGCTATTTAGTCTAATTAGGTGCATCGTTGTCACTTGTTCCTTTAATGAAGACTGAAATCCTAGACTTCTATGCATTTACGAAGGATAGATAAGTCTCGAAATACAATCCTCAGACAGAAGACAGTTCAAAGTGTTAGTCCTGATGAAGACAGCATATTATCTTTCCCCTGTTGCTTGCAGTAAACAGACTCCTATCACTAAATTTGTCCCATTTTCACAATTCTTTGCTTAAACAGCTTAAGGAATTAGCCCACCTGATTTTATACTCTGTGAATTAGTTTGAAATGTATGCTGAATCAATGGCATGATTATAATAAGTCCAGCTGTCAAGCCTGGGATCACAAGCCAACTTACTATTTAGCAGTCTTGTTTCAAAAGCAGCTTAGAAACAAATTAAATATGGAGAGTGAATTACTATCTTATCCCTGGGGATGATGCTTCTTTTGGGTTAGTTATTAGGGATTATTGTACTTTTATAGGCACTATATTCATCTCATTTCAAATGCCAACATGTCATCTTTGTAGAATCATTTTACCCCTTAAAATATTACTTCCACCAGAGTTAATCAAATGAGATCGTTTGTTTGTTGCAATCTGTGGGGAAGCAGCATGTGTTTGCTCGGGCATTTTCTACATCTGAAGTCATGAACTAAGCTCCCAAAATTATAAGATTGGCTTCAAATCATGGTGGGTTTGGTGGTTTTTTTTTTAATAAAATTTTTTTGTTCCTGTATGATCTTCTGGATATTGAGCTTGGAGACTGATTTCTTGACACATTTTGTCATTTTTCAAGCATTCTGAGTGCCAGAAACGCCACATTTGTTTTAATAGTGATAAACTGAGACAGTGATGTAGTCTCTTGATTTCCACAGCTGGGATTTAAGAAGGACACCAAGCTTCATTCAAAATTGCCAGAGCTGACAAGACTGTCATTTGTGTCCCATGCTTCAGGAGATTTGGAGCAGTATCAATAGTTGAGCAACGAAGGGAGCATGTGAAGGGCTAAACACAAGCATTTGGCAGCTCCACGGGTACAAGATTTAAGGGCAGCAAAGTCCTAAGTGCTCAAGAGGGGCATTTACATAGCACTTAACCTCCATGTCAAGAGCTGCAGCAAGTCTTAAGTGAAGTATTTGACAATATGCAGGCAGAATATCCTGCTCAGAGTGCAGTGAGTATCTCTAGCCATGTGATGTGTGCTGGGAAACCGTGGTCCTTGAGAGCTGAAATCGAAGAGGAAGCCTGAGATGATGTATCCCATATGGGCCATGTTCCCCTAGACCATGTGACATTGGTCACTGATCTCAGCTGCATTCCTTTGGCTCCTTTCAAAGGACAAATTGCCTTTCCCACTCTTAGCAAACTATCAGTGTAAACAGTTCACACCGAGTCTGGATAGCCAGGTTTGGCACAGTATCTGTGCCTTTTATTTTTGTAATTTCATTTTATCTTTATTTTTTTAGTCATTCAGATTTACCCTAGAATCTTTGTATTGATAGTGTTGGTGGCAATCTTTCCAGTTTCTTATAGTTTTATTTCACTTTTTCCTACATGTTCTTTGAACTTTCAATCATATAAATAGTTCCTCCATGAACATATATCCTCATTCACAGATGACCTCCTTTGAAAGAGATAGGTCTGTTGATTTCAGTGTGGGGCTTTCTAAGACTAAAGATTAAGATCTTAATTCCTACTAAAGAAACAAATTTGTGAAATTTAATCTGGACCTTCATTTCCATGTGTTTTAATTTCATGTATTTTGCCTTTATGGTAGTTTTGATTAATTGACAAGTTTCTAGGTACTTTGGAAGAAATGTTTTCACTTTATTTTTATCAATATTTAATGATGTCTAAATTCAACTATTAGATTTGTGACTACAACTTAAAAGACTGAAAAAATGAGGCTGTTAATGGATTCTGACTTAGGTATAATATTCTGCTTTGCTTCAAGTTCAGGAGAATACAACACACAGCATTGAAGCAAGAATGTGTGTGTGTGTGTGTGTGTGTGTGTATGGATATACGTATGGATTTGGATGTGGATTTGCAACACAAAGTCCATGCTCATTACTTCATAGCACAGGAAAAAAGATGCAGTAGCCTTGAAGAGAAAACACTCTTGCCACTGCTGAGTGTAGCAGAATTATTGGAGCATTCGTCTGCAGTTTGTATATAGTCCTGTTTGCATCTGTTGTCTCCTTGCAGGCAATGAAGGTATGACAGAAAGTAACAGCTGTGTCATCTTGGTCCTGTGGTCTCTGAAGTCAGTGTCAAAACTGAATGTGCTGTCAATGTATGTTTTTTCAGAAAGTTAACTCATTTCGGTATCTTGAAATTTTAAGAAAGGGGAAATATTTCACAGGTCAATGAAGAAAATTAATTTGTCTTTCTGAACCAAGTATAGCAATGTCCTGTATGGGGACAGGCCCACAGACCCAGGTGTACTTGCAAAGGTTCTTTGCTTCTTGCAGTGTCTCCGGAGTGCACTGTGTGTGAAGCAAAGGGGATGAAGATGTGAAACCAGTCCACTGACCTTATGACATCTTCCAGCTTTACTTTATAAATACAGATAAAACAAGTCCTGTTAATGTGAGGCTCAATTCCTTTAATACTCCTCCTTTACTTCCATGATATAACCAGACCACCAGACACAGCTATGCATACAGTCATTCTGTATTGTCTAAAGATATATATATATATATCAATTCCTACATTTAGTGACATATTTTAGATATACCACTTGATACTGCTTCACTATTGAAACCTCCCTGCTCTTGAATACAAGATGCTTCTGCCTGAATCCAAAGTAGCCATCTTCTTTACAGTGTTCTGCTCAGACACACCTTTCTGATGGACTCAGTAGCTTTACTTTACTCATGCTGTTTGAAAGATGTGTTTCTATTTCTTTTGTCTTCCAAGATCAGTGATTCTGATCATCCAGTGCCAGTTTAAACCCATGATGGCAGCTGTTGAAGTCAGAAGAGTTTGAGTTCAGACCTTGTGTACAGCCAGGGGGATCCCAGGGTCTACATATAGAAGTGAGAGCAAATTCAGGTGCAGACAAGTTACTGTATAGAACTGCCAGATGAGAGTCAACCCTGGCCACATCAGAAGGCACTTAACAGAAATACTGTGAAGCTGTGTCCAGACTTGCAGGTTACATAGCAACATCTCAGGCAGCTCATTGACACTGTAATCATTAGGCAATGCTGAAGGTGTGGAGAGTGGTTTAAAGGAACTGGAATAAGTTGGTGTGGTCTGGCATTATGAATTTAACCTGTGAGTGCTTCTTGGGAAGGGGGAGTCACTACTGTTGATGTGTTCTGCAAAATAACACCAATCTCATGGTATCCTACAAAATCTGAATATGGCCCCACCCCACCTATTTCTTTAATCCACCTCAGGGTGCCACCGCATGTCACAAAGAGTTAATGCTTGTCACTGCCCTGAATCACCATAGTGTTAAACTATTTCTCCCTTACCAGTTCAGCAAGGACCAAGCCCAGGGACCCAGCGGGCAGCTGAAGCAGCTGTGTGTGTACTCAGTGCTTTGGAGAGAGCCCTCAGAGAATACCTGACCTTGCCTGCCACAGGCTGTGGAGCCACACAGAGCTCCCTGAGCCCACCTGCCTGGTCAGGATGTTGGACTTCTACAGGCCTGTGCAGTGGGAATCCCCACATAGCCCTGGCCACAGTATTGGTGTGCAGGAGACAGGGTGGGAGGCCAGTGCCCAACAATACTGAGGGCCCCAGCCCCCCCACCTGGGTGCCACATAGCTGGGCTCTGCATTGCTTGTAGGTGTTGGTCCTCTGTGGGACTTTAAGTATTCGAGAGCTTACTTTTACTCACACTGCATCTGGAAACACCAGGAGCATGGGCAGAAGCAGTGCCTGCAGTAATATCACAAAACTAAGGAAATACTCACTGCATGCAGAACTACAATTTAAACTGTAGTGTCCACAGGACCACTCATGCTTGCAGGACTCTAGCTGAGTCTTACTGACACCAGTGGGAAAAGCCATGTGAGTGGATGATTAGTCCATGAGACTTGTTTTCTTCTTTCATTTTAACTGAGTTCCCCTCTATGCAAGTTCTGTAAGCTCTTTGTGCTGGGTATACACTCACTGTGTGTGAGTATAACCCTGTTGTAATTCCATTGAAAAACCCATCAAGTAGAGATAGCCCTAGTTTCTACACAGTTCTTCCTTTCTCTGAGTTAGAGGGAAAGTCGCATTCTGAATTGAATCTCACTATTAACAGACAACAGTAATGACAATGGACCAGACTCTGAGGTAAGCAAAGGTAAAGCAACTTGACTCAATCTGTGCAATTCGTGGGACCAAATTCTGCTGTCATATGGCAATCAGGCAAGTCTTACAGATCTTGCTGAGCACTGTTTATATCAAAGGAGAAGCTGGCTAATAAAAATGGTATAGCATCACAGGAGTTAAGTTTACTGGGCCAGAATTTCAGTTGCATGAACCAAATTAATTCAATGGAATTACACTTGTATTTTTCTGGCTGAGTCTCCACCCCACTGAAATTAGTTCAAGGTCTCTGGACTAGTACTGGAATAACTGCAAGCAGACTTGCTCTTCAACCAGACCATATGTTGGCTCAACCCTTGCTCAGGGAAACCACCATTGACTTCAGTGACAAATAACATGGAGTTATGGATGTGAAGAAGCTTTGACCCACTGGCAGGAGTAATTTACCCATGAATTTATGAATGAACTGAATAGTGGATAACACCACATGTGCTTTATATATGACAGTGGTAGAGTAAAAGTTCCTCAGCTGGTGTAAACTGGTATAATAGTACTAATTTCAGCAGAGTTAATGCAATATGCACCCACTGTGGAGCAAACCCTTAAACCCAGACTAATTTTTGCCAGTATGTCTCTATGCAGATAAATTTCCAAAGCTTTTCTCATCATGCCTTTTTTACTGATGATGCCAATGAAATGGTTAATGTACTATAGTCCTTGCCTGTAAGGAAATACTGTACTTTGCAAAGCTATGCAGTGTAGAGCACATCATAAAACTGCTTTAGACCACACAGTCTGGAAAAGCATTATCAGAAACTTGACTAACAGAGCAGCTTTTTATCTGATGTCAATTACACTTTCACTCTGCACTTCCACAGCTGAGATTTTTACACGTGAAGTGAATGATGGGTGTGTGTTTCTAATGACTGTGGGCCAAAGCTTCAGCTGATGTGCCTCTAAGTAGCTTTGTAGATGTCAGTGCTGATTTACACCAGCTGAGAAACTAGTCCTCTCCCTTTTCATACTATGCCGTATGTCTTCATGCAGCTTTATAAATATATACTGAAGCTGATTATGTATTGAACTGCTCTGATTCAGCACCAGATAATCCCTGTTAAAAGAACTGGAGGGTAATTTCTGCCTGCTATCTAGGCTTGTGTATGTTTTGGTTTTAACTAAAAGGCATGTTGCAATTTCATTACCTCTGAGTTTAAATATTTACTGGCATCAGCATTAGCTTGCATAGAAAAATGGCAAATAAATTCAAACATGTCATAAATGCTCTCAGTCTAGAGATGGAATCTGTTCCTATAGTTCAAAGACATTGCATCAGGCTAAAGTGGTTTTTCTAAGCCAAATGAGTTTTGTACATTTGAAAGTCATGGCAAATATTTATCTAGGCCCAATTCTGCTTTTCTTTGCCTGAGCACCCTAATCAGCAGGTTGCTTCACTGAAGTCCCCAGGACTAACTGTATAAATTAGTGCTCAGCACACAGATTGCAGAATCAGGCACCAAGTATGTGAGGTTGTTGCAATCAGGAGTTTAATTTTAGCCATATGTATCATTTGAGGACACTTAAAAATTATGTGCATTTTATCCAAGATGACAGTCCTTGTAATTCCATAAAATTGTGTATAATTTATTCCTGTCTGTATTTTTGACATCTCTGGATTACATATCTTCTGCTGAATCTTAAATGCTGTTTTTTAAAACCCACATTCAGAAGGTCCGGGACATAACATCACAGAGTATGAAAAACAAGTCAAAAGATCTGGTTATTTTTTGCTTTATTTTTGAGCTCTCCTTTGGCTTTTTTTTTGTCTTTGGCTGTAGTACTACCAGTATTTTAAAAATGGTTCGGTTCAATTCAAGTTGCATCCTGTCTTCTGAAAAAAAAAAAAAAAGCAAAACACAACTAGGGTTCAGGAAAAGTTACTCTGGAAAACTCAGTGGATGTTTGCTCTTCCTGGGTTTCTTGATTTTTAAACCTAGCCATGCTGGTAGTAGTTTGCTTACTTTGTGCATTCCCTTGCCACCATTTCTGGCTGTTGTGGCAAATTCTATTCTTTCCTCTTTGTGTGTGTGTGTGTGTGTGTGTGTGAGTGTGCATGTATAAGTAACAAAAATATCAGGAAAATTTATATACGCTTTCTTCTGGTTCCTGGAAACAGAGCAACATTATGACCTTATGGTCTTCCAGCAAAAGTCAGATTTAATTTCTGCATTACAGTGCAACTTAATTAGCTGTTGGAACTAGATTACAGTTTATGAAATGGCCCTTTAGCTTACATTCTTTTTATTTACTATTGAATAGCTTTTTTTTTTCCTCATGTGTGCAAATATCATATCAATAATCATTGCAATCCCACAAGGTGTCTTTGTTCCGAACAAGCATGTTATTCTTGTAAAGTTTTAAGTATAAGTTAAGATGTTTTGTACATACCAAGGTAACTGTTAAAATGTCAAGCAATTACTGAAATGTTGTATAGTTATAAAAGTTTGATTTCTTTTGCTTTATATGTATAAAATTGTATCTTGCCTGTTTTGCTTTGTATTTCCAATGTGTTGCACAATTATGCATTTTGTTTACATTTGTTCCTTCTTCAGAAAAAAAAAGAAATAACAGTAATACTTTGTGTACAAACATTTTAAATGTACTTCTGTTGTTTTTAAACACAATGTCTCTGTATAAATAATATTGGTTGAACTGGTACATTTGTGTCTCTCATAGAGGGATTAATTATACTGCCAGTGCATTGAACTATTTAAAAAAAAAAAAAAAAAAGGAAAATAAAATTTTTATGAAAATGTAACCCATTTTATCATTATAAATTATTCTGTCTTCTGCTATTTTCTCATTCCCCTCCCAGGATACAATATATATGGTACAGTAAGTACTGTTTGTGAGAGAGCTGTCATTGGTTTTAATTTTTAATCAATGTGTTTGTGTCATTGTGGCGACTTAAAATGACTTGAAGTTAGAAAATAATGTAGTGCTGATACCAGCCATGTGGTAGCAGGATCAATAGAGTGTTTTCCTCATCCCTGAAGGGCCTCAGCTGCACAACAGCAGCCTAAATCCTGTCTGTCCCAAACCCAACCTCAGGAGCAAAGGGTGCCAGGCTTCAAAGGCAGTATTTTTTTGGTTGCTGGCTGACAGGCTGCCCAAGGCTCCACTGTGACTAAAGTGGTTCAATTCAGCATGATGACCCTCTGCATGGGTGTTTTGCTCCCCAGGGGCTTCCCAGGATGACAAAACTAGAAATGCCAGGTTTTATATCATCATTGCAGAAATAGCTCTAAGTGCCAGTGCCAAGAGTACCAGCTCAAAAGAGATGTAGAAAGCTCTCAGGAGATGCTCAGCAGCATGTGATGTGGCTGCCCGGCGCAAGGCTGAGCACTCGGTGCTGCTGAGCACAGTGCAGAGGAGGTCGAGCTGCCCGCCGGGGAGGGACAAACTGCTGTGCTCCCCACGCAAAGTCCATCTCAGGCCACTGTCCCCAAGCAAAAGAAGCTGTCACTGCAGGTTGCTGCATGGCCCCTCGCACTTACAGTCCTGCTAAAAACCTTTTTGTCTCAGTCTGGAGAACTGCATGCTCAGGAGGTGCTGCAGGAAAGCATAGCCAGGATGTCTTAGTGCAGCCACCACCTCCCTCTGTGACAGTGACAGGGGAGGACGTGAACCCAGGACACAGATGGCATTGCAGAGGGTTCCTTGAGAGGAGAGTAAATGTTACTCTGAATTTGAGGCTATTTCTTGTCATTTTCTGCTTAAAAAAAAAGGCCAGTTGCTGATACCCTCCAGCTTCTCTGCACCACTCTGATGACATGGCTTAAAGCTGCCTGGTCTGACCAGGCTTTGTCTTTTCCATTGTTCCTCATCCCACTGATGTGAATGGTTACCTGCAAAGCAGGTGCTAGAACTCCAGTCCTCTTAGCAATAGGTCACTTCAGAAGAAAATCTGGAATGGAATATTTGGAGCTCCCTTTGTATGTAGAGTGCCCATTTTGCATCCAAGGGGCCAGAAAACATCCCCTCTGAACATCTCCCAGAGAGACATCTTTTGGATCTGTGGGAGGAAGGGCAGGGTTGATGGTGCATGTGCCACTCATTCCCCCAGTCCTTGGCATCCTCTGTGTCTGCCCAGAAACCAGCTTGAAACTTGACTTGAGGTAGGCAGCTCATGTCATTCCCTGCATGTGTAAACTTGTAATTGTCTGTGAAGTGTTCTCTGATCCCAGCTATGAATGATGAATGGCTCCACATAAACCTGCGTTGTACAGCACTGTGAGTGCCACTGCACAACTCAGAAAAAAGCTCTCTGAAAAAAAAAGAAAGAAAGAAAGAAAAAAAAAGAATAATTATTCATGTAGCCTGTACTTGGGATTCCCACAGCAGGCTGATACGCTGGCTAGAGGGAGAAGTGTCTCCTCAACATGGCAATGACAGCAGTAACAGAAGATGGACTTTTGGGTGTGCATTTTCATACACAATCACAAGACTATCAGACAAGGCATGGTGTGCCTGCTTCCCCAGACAAGGAGACAGCTTCCCTCTCTCTGTTCCTCCCTGGTTCTGTGGGGCTGAGGCAGTGGAGTAGGATGTTGGTGAGAGCTATTCAAGCTTCAAGAGAGAGGGACAGAAGCACTACAATTTTCCAGCCAGCTAAGATGCTTTAACTGCATGACTCCCTCAGGAATGAATTTGGCCCATGACAAGCAGCTCTAGACCATGGGATGTTTGATAGCCAGCACAAAAGACACAGAGATTGTGAAGTCTGGCTGGAGCTTCTTGTGGCCTGTGGAATCAAGGAGTAGGCAGTGCAGCCTGAATCTTTTCACTAAAAGGCTGAGACTCTCTTCAGCCCCTCCTACATGGTCCAAAAGGAAAGCACCACAGTATTAGCTTCACATAATAAAGAGGAATTTTGCTTACTAGTGCTTTTCAAAGTGAATTTATATATCCTTTTATCCTTTTGATTGAAAAAGGCACATGTGCAAGGGGAGTTTCAGGGTTTGTTTTTTTTCGTCCCATACTGTGTCCATGCGGTTGGAAGAACTTTATTATAGCTCATGTAAATGTGTTCAGCACACAAACCACATGTGAAGCTAACATTAAACAGAAGTTCATAGTCATATGAGCTGCAGAAAAGTCCCTGTTGATATTTTTAGGCATGTATGTAGACTGGCCTTCTGAAAATGAGACACGTTCTCTTTTGGGAACCTGCACATCTATGAGGCAATGAAAACAGCCTAACACAAGGGATGAGCTAGTTGGTTAGACCTCAGGAACTGAATTGCAAAAGAAAAGATGCTCATTTGCCTAATCGTGTTGGCCTTCCTGGGCCAGAAATATTTTGCAAATTTGGGCAATAACCCTTAAGATAATTTTTTAGTCACATTACATATTTATCTGTGAAACCAACTCTGGAGATGTTCTTAGCTGCTTTCTGGTTATGTTTCTCACACAAGAGTTTGCCTTCTGCCCCTGAACACCTTGTGTGTTTTGCTGGACTCAGCAATGGTTTGCAGCTGCTGGCATGCAGCTGCCTGAAATTGTGGCTGCTGGTATGTGTAGCATTGCATGAATAAGTGCTCAAGATTTTAGTTTGAAAGGACAATCTGAGTGATGAAAAAAAAACATAAAAAGAACCTCCACCACTACCACTCCCCATTTTTATCCAGCTCCAGGCAGGCAGCATTCACCCTTTTGTCTGGGGGATTCTATATGAACTGTGAGTGGCTGGATGTGATGAAGCTGCATGAAAAATGCTCCATTTTCTGTTATCTAAGAGAGCTGAGTCTCACTGCCTGCCTGCCAGCTTCCCTCTGCCCTGACACCCTGGATGAAACCTCACTGCCAAGCGCTCCCATTCATCCTGCCAGATCTAATCCAATGTAAGAATGAAGTCCCCGGGTGTTTCCAGCATTTGAAGGGTGAGTCCCACCTGTGTCAGGGGCTGCTGGAAAACTGACCATGCCCAAGTACCCTGTAGTGCTGATCCCAAGCTTTGGGCAGCACCAGGAGTTTTGTTTAACTGTCCAGCTCAAGGAAATTCAGCCTCATAGTGATGGAGCAGAGACCAAATTCTGCAGCACCTTTTTTTTTCTGTTGTTTTGTTTGTTTGTGGGGGTTTTTTTTTTGTTTTTTTGTAGCGCTGCATTCACTGCCTATCAAGCAGAAACTAAATAAAAAGGCTGTTATTGTGCTTCGAGCCATCAATTTAAGAGCAATCACCTATGCGTTT
The DNA here is from genome assembly GCA_038090715.1 of Florisuga fusca. Taxonomy (NCBI): domain Eukaryota; kingdom Metazoa; phylum Chordata; class Aves; order Apodiformes; family Trochilidae; genus Florisuga; species Florisuga fusca. Next base: position 12,670,479 of record JAAWXA010000017.1, read on the forward strand.
GGGATGTGCTGGCAGGGAATTATCTGCAATGAGAAGCTGCTTGCCAATCAGCCTTGTAAAAGCCCGTGTGCTTTAGCTGTACCTAGAAGTGGATGTGACTAGGTCAGTGAAGTACAGCATTTGGATCTCTAATGCCCTCTACGGTTTGGGAGCAGATTAGCCAAGGGGAGCCTCCTCCAGACCTCTTCCAGAGGGGTGTCCAGGCTATCCTGGTGCTCCAGCCCAACACTGCTGGAGCCCCAAGCTCTGTTTATGAGCCCTGTCCTGCCACAGGCTCCCCACAGCTGCAGTGAAAGGTGGTGGATTTGCCACAGGGAGCACAAAAGCTGCAAAACTGTGACTGGGACAGAAGGTGTCAGGGGACCCAATACGCCTGGGAAGCTCTGCCACCAGCAATGAGAAGCCATAGGGGATGGTGAAGAAAACACTTTCAGATGAAATATTTCACAGCCGAGATGATGTGATGTCTCTGGCTTGGAGCAAGCTCTCAGTGAGCCTCCTCTGCCACAGGCACAGAAGTGGGTTTCCTCCTAACATCTCTTATCACCTAACATCTCTAACATCTCTTATCACCAGGTCTCTTGTTTGGGTGCCCAGAGACTGGATACAGACATTTTGAAAGCTGACTCTTCCACATTACTCAAACAAATCAATCCCTTCTTGAGTCCACAGAGCTGGTGTTTGTTCAAGGACAGAACTATATTCTCCAGGCTGCCCCAACATGATGGTGATGAGAGACCATCCCTGAGGACTATCTAATTAGTTCTGTTGTAGGCAGGAGGGGCGTTTGACACCCAGCTGGTTACTCCCTCCTCTGGAAGCAGTGTCCTTGTCTCTGGTGACACTGGGGGTATGACCTCCTCTCCCTGGGGCTGCCTGGAGGGTCTGTGGTTAAACCAGCACATATTGCCCTGCTAAAGGAAGGGCCTTGTTCAGCCAGCAAAGGTACATATTTACCAGGTCATTTGTTGGGATTTAGTTTTAGTTTAATTTAGTGACTTGTTGGTTTTCAGGAGGTTAAAGCAGATGACCACCTTGACTAAAAATCTGTTAGTTTATTAAGCACGTCACCTGCCCTCACCACAGTGCCTTCTGGAGAACAACCTGAGCCTCATTCCATGTTATTGCACACGGACTTAACGTGTCAAATGCCAGGGTAAGGGAAATCAGATTCAGGACTACTGATTTGTAACACCAGCATAAAAAACACCGCAGCTGCATTGACTTCTTGGGGTTTACACAGGCATAACTATGGTTTCCTTGTCAAAACTGGCATCTCCTGTGGTGAATTCTGGACTCTCTGGGCCTACAGAAATGTCACCTCCATGTCTGAAGGAGGCAATTCAATCTCAATCGTTTCTAAATCAATCAATGAAAAAAGCACATCTATTTTAATAATGAAGCACCATGGGCTGGCGCACAAAGATCCTGCTGTCTGGCACTGGGGCTGCCGTGTGCTGCCAGCCCATGGCTCCCACCCCAGCTCTCTGATCACCTCTGCCAGCACCCCGAAGTTGCTTTTCCTGTGTGATTCCAGGAGGGTAATTTATTAGCCTGAAGAGCCTGACTCTTCTCTCCCACCTATCCATATCTCCATGTAACATTGTTTACGTTAGCATAAACATTTTGCACAGACAATGTCAGTAAATGCTGGAGACAAAAGCAACACTAACACCACCACCAACAAAGCTCAACTGCTAAATAATTCCTAGAATGAGTTGTCAGAAACCTTTTATTTACTGATTCCGTGCATTTCATTTATTTCTGGCAGCAGGCCAACCTTTCTGACAGTTAAGATTTATTGATTTAATTGCCTAGGGTAACCATGCAATAAAATCATCTCAAAGATAAATTTTCATGGCACTGTGCAGCACTGAAGTAATTTTTCAAGTGCTATGGCTATATTTCTGCAGGTTACAGGTGCAAAATTTGCTTAAAGCAGAGATGTCTCATTATTGTAACCTTAGCGCATCAGTGTGGTCCCTCCTGTGAAACTCCTTTCTTCTTTTCTTCTCCCCCTCTCTTTTCTTTTGTATTCTTTCTCTCTGTCTCTGGTTTTTCTCTCTCTCCCTTCCTCCTTTTTTTTTTTTTTTTTTTTTTTTTTTTTTTTTTTTTTTTTTTTTTTTTTTTTCAGGAGGAAGGAAGCTTCAGTTTAATTAGTAGTGAGCTTAGAGGTTATTTACAATGTTATACAGAAGCATTTGTTTCCAGCTGTGTGATGGTTTTTAACACAGAGGCCTCACATGTTAGATGAGTGCCATTTGTGACATTACAGTTTATTGAATCTTTAGATCTTTTTATTTACACTGTTAAAGGGCTCATTATAGTTCAGAACAAGGAGCAAACTAAAATCTCTGATTAATTCCCAGGTTAATGGTAACATGTCTGAAGTCAGAGATAATATAAACTTTTAACAATGTGAAATGTTTTCTTCTCTCTTACAATTTGCTTGGGGTGGGGGGGTGTTTGGTTTCAGTGTGGGATTTAATGGCCTATTGCTCCAGCAGCCCTGGCAGCTTCCCTTGCCAGATCTGAAGGTTTAATTTCACCCGCCTGCCCCACATTTGGCCAAAGGCAGCTCCGAGGTGCCGCCAGCTTGATGTGGGCACCCAGCCCTGGGGTGGGGAGGTTGGCAGCCAGTTGTCCTGCTGCCTCAGCCACCATGGCCTTTACAAATCCTGCCAGAGCCCAAATGTCAGAAAAGAAACTAGGAAACAAAGTAGGGGTTTTGCTTTGCGAACCTGGCACAGCAAAGCAGCAAGCAGAGGAGATAGCTGTGGTGTGGAGGATGAGTTTCCAGGAGCCTCCTCAGGGTGACACTGTCACTTGAGAGATGCTGTCCCCTCAGACCTGTGCTCCTGTGGCCCAGCTGAGTTTCTCCAACACTTCTCATGGGTTCTGGAACCCTTGGAAATGTTGCCACCAGGTTTGCTCTGCTGAACTTGTCTTGAATGACAGTTAGTCCCATACACAGGTGGACAACACCCTATCCTGACCTCATCCTGCATTTTCCTCTTTTTCTCTTCACTGGTAAAGCTGACACCTGGCCCTTAGCACCTCCTTGTGCATTCACTACTGACCCACAGCATGGTCATCTCCATCTCTCAACCACTGTAGCCATGTCTAAACACCTGTTTGTTGAGAACTTGTGTTCTGCAAGGGCTCAAGAAATTTTCAGCCAGCTGCCAGCACAATTCATGATGTGCTGCTGCTGCCACACTGCACAAGTTGCCCACTAGCCCTGCTGCTCACTAGCTCTTCCCTGCAACAACCCTGGGAAGGTTCAGGTTTCCCTGGCCCAGCCCACCATCCCACCATGCTGCAGTCAAGTGCTGATGCCCACATGAACACAGCAACACACTGCTGAGCACTTCTGCTACACTACATGAAAACACCTTCCTGGTCAGTCAGTAAAAAACCCCTCTATTTAGAAAAAATATATAAATTACATAATAAAGCTCAGTCTACTTTACAAGCAAGACAACCGCAACTTTGGTCTGTTAATCTGGATTAGCTCCAAGACAAACAGTACATGAGATGTGTCCCTACCTGTGAGGGAAATCTGTTCCTTGTTTTCAAAATCACACACTCTGAGATGGGCAGATTAGGGTCTGTGCCACCATTCTTAACCCATGAATAGCTCAGATGGAGGGTTTTGCAAAACAACCTGATTTTAATTCAAATTATTAGTAGTAAAATGCAAAATTGTCTTGACAATTTCTTTTTCTGGTGGAAAAGAGAGCTTGGACTTATGTATTTCCTCCACTGACAAACTCATGAATCTAACATAGCAAACACTGACTTTAAAGCCCAGGACCTTTACACTTACCATTTAACCTCTTCGACCTCTACCTCTCTGACTTCAGCCTTTCATTAGGTGAAATACGAAGGCAAGTTGGATATATTAAAAAGAGTATTAGTGAGAAGGCAGACAGTTGAATCAATAATGTCCGTAAAGGTAGACCTATTTATAGAGAAACAATGTCAGCATATGATAAACCTGTGAGTAAATTGGCTGAAAGCCCAGAGCTTTGTACTGGTTTGGAGAGCTTGAAGAGCTCTGAGCAGCAGCAAGCAGTCAGTAATCCTGAGGCTCAGACATGTCAGCCATGACAACTGGGGATCAGAAAAAACAAAAAAGTGTCCTGGGATGGGAGAGGGAGGATGAAAGGAAGGAAGAGGGAAAATGGGCATAATTTCAAGTATTGTCAAAGGAAAATGCCAAGTCCTTAAGGCTGGACAGCAATGTTGAAAGCTGAGGTCGTGTTTGCTCTTCTGTGAGCCATGAAGACCTCCCACCCTACAACCACATAGAGGCCTCCAGGCACGTAGGATCAATAGGCACCACCAAATTCAAGACAAAACCTGTCCAGGTGTTCAGAAAAAAACATCCTACATGCACTGACTAGATAGACAAGGCTCTCTGTTGATCACTAAGGGAAGAAACCTTGCAGCTTCAGAGAATTTTATTCACCCTAACCTAAATCTGATACTTCGGTTTGGCTTTTTTTAAGGTAACAGACCACCCAAAGCAATCTGAATACAGTCTTGAGTCTATACTCAAGTTAATAAATAACTAACATTGAGTAGCATCCTATTTCTTTTCATTGACTCTATAGAAATCGAAAGGATGTGAGATTTATTAGTGTAAATCTGATGTTGTCACCAATCCTATGGATGATTGAGGCCTACCCTGAATATATTGAATATATTCTTGGTAATTATCATTAGTTGTAAAACTACAAAAGAATTGCTGGTTCATGTGAACTTTTGAGCAACTCTTGTTCTAGTTTCAAAGCAAAAGATTTTTTTTCCTAAAACTGTTAAAATGTTTTTCTGCACGCTGACCCAAGTTCTCCTTTATGTTCTTCCCACTCAAAAAACTTCATCTTACAGTATCAGCCTGAGTTACTATGTGTCCTTTGTTTTGGCTTTGTCTCCTTATGTTATGAAATGGTTTCAGTGAAGCAGGACACTCCAGATGATGTGGGAGGTTACTTTTCTGCTTAACTAACTTTTCTGTTAATTTTTTCCTTTCACAGTTCACTGCAGCTATGGGCAGGCTGACAACCCAGGAATGTAGGAGTACATGAAACACAATAGGTTGATGTTTAGGGGGGAGTTCAGAAACAGAAACCAAACCAAGGAGCCTTCAAGTAGATAAAAACCCATCTAGTAACACAACCATTGAGATCAAGCTTCTGCCCATAGTCATGGATACATAGAGCCAGAAGTATGCCACATAAATGTGAGAGTAAACTTTATGTTCCCAAAAAACAGAAGAGGGGATGGGCCTACAACAGATCAAACAAATCACTTGAGCCCTACCAAATATCCACAATATTGAGCCCTTCCTGGATACCTCAGTAACCCTCATTGGAAGTAAGTGGTCACAAAGGTGAAAATCTACGACATGGCTAGATTTAGTGAGCCTTGGGACTGGTCGTGTCTGAGAGCAACATATGAAACCATGCTGGGGCTGCAGGTTTTGCTGCAGTACACCCAGTGTTCAGTCTGGAGTCACATTAGCCCAGTTCTTGTCACAGAGTGAGTGTGTGCTAGGTGTCCCAAACACAACATAAATACAAAGGAAGGGGCTATCAATCATGCTAAGACCCCTACTGACACACAGTGTGCTCACATGCATAGCATAAACACCTCTAAAAGGCTCATTTTTAAACAACCAGAGTTTGAAAACCCCTGCACTTTATTAACATTGAGAATGTGTCTTTTGATATAAACTCATCTAGAAATGATTCACATGAATTAGCACAGGAAAATCTTGCTGAGTTGGAAAGCACTGAATCGGAAGCAGAGCAGTCAGTGAATAATGAAAGTAAACCATCATTCTGAAGTATGACTAACGGTGACATGGCCTGCCTAGAAGAACAAATAGCTAAAAGACATACTACTTGGCCCCAAAACTGAGCTGAACATTTTTTGAAATTACCTCAGTGCTGTACGAAGACTGTTAACAAAACAGGAAACCCTGCCAACTTGAGGACTACAAGTCCAGTGGGGGAGAATTTCACTTGTCCACAGGAGAGACAGATGATTCACTTTGTAAAAGAGTGGTACTTATTATTCTTAGAGGCAGTATTAATAGATCCAACCAAAATCACCCATGGAATAGATCTATCGACCATACCAAGATCCTCAGCTGAAAAATGTGCAGAGAAAGTGGAATCTGCAATGTAGAATGCTGCAGTGAATTGATTAAATTTTGTGGCACCTAAAATGCTTTTATCAAAGGATGACTTGAGGAGACATCAAGATAACTAAATGCTTAGGACTGAATGTCAATCAAAAACTTACATGTATTATTCAAGGTGCAGACCAAGATTCAGCTAGGCAAAGGGAAACTACTAAACAGAGGCTTATGGAGAGAGTGTTTAGGAATAGATAGAAGAGATCTTTTGCAGTTTAAGTACACTTGTTCTTCTTCTTGGGCCAGATGCATTGACTGTGACAATAGCAATTTCATGAGGAATTAATTTGACCCATAGTGTCTCATTTAGGAAATGGGGTAAATACATTGTCTAAGTATGGTGGGTTTCCAGGACCCAGAGAGGGCTGCAGATATTTTTAGCTCAGTGCTTGTAGTCCAGACTGCCAGTTGTAGTATGCAGTAAAAAAAATATCTGCCACCAAGAAAATGTTTTTTCTTTCCCATGAGAAGGCAAGAATAACTGAGCTGCCATTTAGATTTAGCACAGTGATCCACCATTTGAATGCTCCCAAACCAAAGGATGCTTTCCATCACTAGGAAGGTACCTACCCCCTGATATTTTAAAGCCCTAACACAACCCAAGAGTGCCATAAATTACCCATTCATCTTCTCAGCATATGTCTCAAACTTGAGCTTCTTTGGGATGTCCAGGAAATAGCCCACATTTTTAATAGTCCCCAGTGACCTAGTAAAGTTTGTTCAAGTGACTAGCTCCCTGCACAGTGACTTGGCTGCTGAGCACAGCAGTGGGTATCAAGAACAGACAAGTCCTGCTCGGGAGTGAGGTCTGCAGCTGAAAATGCCACTGATTTTTTTTTTTTCCACCATCAGAGCTGTATAAAAGGCATGAGATTTATACTCAGTCCTGTAAAACACCAGAATGACAGTCTCTAGCTTAAACAGCAAGAACTGCCTTCCTATGACAAATGAGCAACTAGAAGTGACTATTACTGTATATATCTCACATATACACACATGTTTATTGTGTCCATGTCTTAAGGGTTATACGGAGAAGAAGACATGGAGATATGCATTATACAGTCCAAGGGTGGACTCTATAAAATCTTGTCATTCCATTGGAATTGTTTCCTACAGATCTCCCTGAGAATCTCACATGAAGTTATTAATTTTACTATGGAACAAAGAATCAGGCAAGAAATCAATTGCAGCACAGAGCCCAAACTTGTGAATGACCCATCACTGGTCACACAAAGAAGAGGAGGAACATGTACTTTCCTTCCCTGTGTGTGGTCCTTCCGAAATATGGGGCATCACCTGAGAAAAGGAAGAGGTTGAATTATTGCACTATTAAAACCAGGAGTGAAAAAAAGGTAAACACAATCTCATACTTGATCTGCCACCTCCTTGCATCTGTCTAATTGCCTTCCATGCCCAAGGGTTTTGCAAGGCAAGAGTGGAAGCAGAATGAAAGAGAACTGCCTTAAAGAAGTTAAATATATCTATTAAGAGGGGAAAAGCATATTTTCCTATAGGGCACGTGTATCAATTAAATCTTTCAATGGAGGGACCTCCCTTGTGCTGCCAATATCAGCACTGGCAATGTTACACAACTCTATTTACACCTTTAGTTAATATGAACGAGCAGTTACCATAGCAATTATTATGTTTTATGATGTACATTAAATTCCTGATAGAGTTAAGAGATATGGTCAGTGTTTAATCTTAGCTTAGCATTTAGCAAGCTTTCTTTCCTTGATGTTTTGATTACTTAGGAAAACCTTAACCTCTACAACATAATGAAAGACTGGAAAGTTGTAGGTTAATTCATAAGAGAAGGGGTGTGCATGAGGATATATGTGCTATTATAAAGCTCAATAAATAATCACATGAAGTCACTGGCATTTAGGGCTCTCCAGAGAGGAACTTTCCCAGCCGGCTCCTGATCCCTCATACCCTGACTAATTCCAGATTAAATCCACTGACTTTGTGGAAGTGTACGTGACATCAGAAACCCACCGTGTATTTCCAAATGCACGGTAATTGGCTCCAGGCAGCAGTAAGGGAGTTGAACACGGCTACAACCATAGGGCTCCAGCTCTTCGGTTCCCAGCATGGCTTGGAGGAAAAGTGGTGCAGTGATCAAATAGCCAGAGCTGTGGGAATGATGTAAGATGTCTTCCACTTGCATTTTATTGAGAGAGCCCATAAAATTCAAAATCCAGCTGTGCACGTTGGTTCAGTCTGCCTATTAAATAGGCGGCATTTTCTCATGCCTACAACTGATACGGTTTTAGGCACATCTGTGTACTCACTTAACCTTCCCTCCACCCTTTCTATCTCAAGCCACTGCACAGACATAAGAAGTGGGAATTTTTCTTTTGTATGTGAGGCTTCTTGACTTCCACTGAAGGACAATAAATGGCGGTTCACTTTGATTCCCTCTTGATGCTAATATTACCTTTGTTTTACCCAGGGAAAACATGGAAGCCCAACACCAGGGTAAGCAGCTCTTTTTCTTTCTTAACCTATAGGGTGTTGGAAAGGGACAGCTTGGTAAAGGGACCAGGACACATGTTACAACAGATAATCAATGGCTCTAGTAAAATGTATGTGAAAGCATTTCAAGCTCACATTTCAGTAAACATTCTCCAGAATCTGTGGCTATTTATCAAATATGAATGCACTTTTCAGGATGTGTATCTCATTTCCCCCTGGTGTTTTTATTCCAAAAATAATTGGAAGTGACAATACAGGGAAAGATGATGTTTCAACTTCATGTTTAAAATAAATATAAGGCTGTCATCAGAGCCGAGCTGTCTTGTGAAGATCCCTCTCACAGGAGTCAACAGGCAGCTCTACTGATAGAGAATCGTGTTCCATTATTGATTAGCTTTTAAGTTCTTGTTACATATTAGATTAGGATCGCTGTATGCATAGGGAATGAATAGCCCAATTACAATCTAAAATAGCTCATCTCAAAGTGCTTTAGCATTTTGATATTACAGAAAGAATTTTAAGGAAATTACAGGGTTTATTAAGAAAGCCTCCAAGGCAGGTATTTACATATTTATTGCATGGCTTTCAGGATGGGGAGGACAAAATATTCCTCCCATATTATATACTAGGCTGGTTTCAGCTCCCTCCCAATTAGATTTTAAAAACATCAGGAGTTATGAGTTTCCTATATTTGGGGTTTTTTATGCATAGAAAGTACCAGACTAAGCAGCCCCAGAGTTACACCTCTGAACTCCCACAGTTTAAAGGAGACCATCCTACAGTGAAATGTGTACCAGGCTTTGCTACAAGAGCTGCTGCTCAGAGTCCAGTGTTTGTTCTGGAGACAGTGACTGTTCTCAGTAGAAGCTGGCATTCCGATGCCAGTTCTTACCTTTTTCTGCAAGTGGAAAATCTATTGATGGTGCTAAAACAGTCACAGCTCCCTGAAGCTGTCCCTCAAGGGAACTGAACATTGGCCACAAGTACCTCGGGGTAGACTCCGGGCTGCTCAGACACATCCCAGCTCTCAGCAATGGCCAGAGCTCCTGTGGACATGGGACCAGCACTCAAAATACAGTATTCCTGAGAGTGCTGCTTAGCCTGCTTTAATGTTGCCAATTTCTATAAGACCGGAGCAATTCTAAGGATTTATGCTTAATTTACAAAAACAAGTAATTTACTTTTTTCCCTAAAATCTGTAAACCTTGAGGCCAAGAAGTTTTCAAGACTACCTTAAGCAAAGCCATAGATGGTGTAGTCTGATGGTGGTGTCGTTTCTTCAGGCAAGAGGTGTGACCTCAGCCCTCCAGAGCTTCCTTCCAGTTGGTATTCTGTTGTCCTTGCAGACACACTGGACGTGTCCCCATTGTACTGCCTGGGGGCTGCCCTGGGTTGAGAAGAGGGTTACTGGCACATCCCCATCTGCCACAGGGGGGTCATGGCTCCCCTGTTCTGCCAGGGGGCAGGGGGCTGAGGATCAAGGGGGCCATCTGTGTCCAGTACTTAATACTTTTTTTGCCTCAGCTTATAGTAGTAGAAGCAGTTGTTCACTGGCTACTCGCTCTCCTGAGCTGGAAGACAGGTAGGGGGAGCAATTTGAAGCCTCTGTAATCCAAGAGATGGTTAGCAACCTCCTGCACCACAGACATAACACAAGTCTATGGGACCAGATTGGATACACCCAGGGGTACAGAGAGAGCTGGCAGAAGTGCTCACCAAGCCCCTTTCCATCATTTACCAGCACTCCTGGATAACCAGGAGTGTCCCAATTGACTGGAGATTTGCAAATGTGTTCTCTATCCACAAGAAGGCCTAGAAAGAGGATCCAGGGAACTACAGGCCTGTCAGTCTGACCTTGGTGCCATGGAAAGTTATGAGTGCCATTATGCAGCACATAAAGCTGATTAGACCCCGTCAGAATGGGTTCATGAAAGGCAGATTCTGCTTGACTAACCTGATCTGCTTCTCTGACAAGGTGACCCACTTAGTGAATGGAGGAAAGGCTGTAGATGTTGTTTACCCAGACTTAGTAAAGCCTTTGACACTGTTTCCACAGCATTCTCCTGGAGAAACTGGCTACATATGGCCTAGACTAGTGGGTAAACTGTGTAAACTCCAAAACACTGAACTGGGTAAAAGTCTGTCCGGATGGCTGGGCCCAAAGAGGTACAGTGAACAGAGTTAAATCAAGCTGATTACAAGTGGTGATCCCCAGGGCTCAGCGCTGAGGACAGTTATCCTTAACTTCTTTATCAATGAAGAGAATGAGAGCACTCTCAGTAACTTTGCTGGTGACACCAAGTTGGGAGGGAGTGATGATCAACCTGAGAAAAGGCACTTGAAAAGGACCTGGACAGGCTGGATTGATGGCCAAAGTAAATTGTATGAGACTTAACAAGTGTTGAGTCCTGCAATTGGGTCACAGCAATTCTACAGTCTTGAGGAATAGTGGCTGGACAGATGCCCAGAGGAAAAGGACCTGAAGGTGTTGGTTGACAGCCAGCTGAATATGAGCCAGCAGTGTGCCCAGGTGGCCAAGAAGGAACAGCATCCTGGCTTGTATCAGGAATAGTGTGGCCAGCAGAAGGGGAGTGTTCATGCCCCTATACTCAGCACTGGTGAGGCCACACCTCAAGTACTGGCTTCAGTTCTGGGACCCTGACTACAAGGACATTGAGGTGCTGGAATGAGTCCAGAGAAGGGCAACAAAACTGGTCAAGGGTCTGGAAAACAAGTTGTATGGGCAGAGTGTCTGAAGGAACTGAGGTTGTTTATCCTGGAAAAAAGGATGAGGTAGTAGTAGTGCGGTGGGGGTTGCTATATTCTCTCTAGTAGCAAGAAATAAGACAAGAGAAAATGGCCTTAAGGTGTGCCAGGGGAAGTTCAGGTTGGATATTAGAAGAAGCTACAGAAAGAGTAATTAAACATTGGAACAGGCTGCCCAGGGAGGTGCTTTTATTACTATCCCTGGAAGTGTTTAAAAGATGTACAGATGTGGTGCTTAGGAATATGGTTTAAGCACTGGACCTGTCATAGTTAGGTTAATGGCTGGTAGGATTAGGCTATGGTTGTACTTGATCTTAAAGGTCTTTTCAAATCAGAATGATTCTGTCATTCTATGATTCTGCTCTGTGGTAGGGCTGCCCAGCAAGCGTGGGACAGTGTCAGCAGCACTGCATCCAAAATGCCAGAGACAGCAGTCTGGCTGCAGGGCAGCATGAAGCAGGAGTCAGTGGGGTGTATTGTGCCTGGGCCATGAACCTTGACAGGGTGGGATGCTGGAACAGCTGAAGGTCACCTGAGGTACATCCAGATATGCCAGCCTTGGAGACTGTGGGAGGATGACACACACATGCACACAGTGCCACGCACCCTCCACCCTCTCTCACAGCCTTTACTTGTTTAGCACCAGCTTTTAAAGCCTCCAAACTAAAAGCATTTTTTATAGTTATCCAAAACATGGTCATCTTTAATTTTGCAAAATATGTAATTTTGAACTGGAGGATAGAGAAGACCAAATTCAAACCTCAGTCTCAGTATTCACTAATCACTGGGATGATAATGTTGCATTTCAGCTTTCCTTCTGTGTAACCCTAAATATTTCAATACAGAAAATAACTACTCTTTTTCTACAGAGAATTCCTAGCCTTTACCAAGGTGGAACAGTTTTAAAAATTGATCTGACTTTACTTCAAATTTACCTAATTAATCATTCCCTTCATAGGTTAATCTGCCACGTGAGGCTATCATTGACCACATCTCCAACAAAGCAGGGAAAAGCTCACCAGAAATAGATTTCCAAGGCCTTGAAGGGACTCTGTGGGCAAGTTGTAGCCACTATCCAAAACAGCAAAAGTGTGATTAAAGTTAAAAGGGAGAACCAGGTTAGGGAGCTGCATGAACCCAGGAACCTTGTCAGTGAAAAACAGCAGCAAAAACATTCAGGAAGTGCTCCAGACCTGCTGACTCATTCATTTTGGAAGGTCATACTCAAAATCTTTAGAGAAAAGTTCTGCTCACTAAATTGTACAACACTGATAGATTCACAATATTTGTATTAGCCTGCCACATAACAAGCCCAAGTCCCCTTATTTTTGCATGGCTGAAAGCAAAGTAAGCACCCAAAAGGCTTTTGTTCAAGAATGAAAGTCCAGGTTCTCATATATCTGTGTGAACACAAGGTCACACTGGCTGCTCAGGCTAGAGATCTCTCTTTCTCACTGGTCCTAAACAGTGGGCTAAGACATCTCACATGAACTTTTAATGTCTTTGCAAATAAGGACCAATTTAATCGAGGAAATAAGTTTTTTGAACTGAGACTGCCCACGTGTGTTTAAAATCAAACAGGTCCAGGACAAACGGCCTTATGCTGGCTGCAATATCCCAGATAGAGTCCTGGTAGATGTCTGCTCCATTTTATGCACATCTGCAATCTAGTAGGGAAATCCATAGCTTCATACAGGAAAACTACAGCTGAACTTAACAAGAAAGCAAGTTGGCTTGGGTCCATGCAGCTGTTTTTTGAACCTGGGGACACTCATATGTCAAGTGCACAAGGATGGCTGCAGATCCCAATGAATGAGTGGTGGACATACCAGAAGGACTCAAAATAAATTACATGGACAAAATAAGAGGTGAATGGCTGGATTAACTACTTGTACTCTAGTTTTGTAAGTTCAAAGTGATCCTTGGCCTAGGACACTGTGTGAAGAATTGCCTTCAGAAGCGCACTAGGTTTGTACCCTTCTCCTGCTGCAGGGAATGGGGATTTTACTGTCTGCTTCACAGAGGCAGGCCCACCATCAACACAACAAAACATCCTACCTGAAGTGCTAGTCGAAAAATCAGATGTTGCAGGTAAAACCAGGCAGCTGGTGCCCTTCTTCTTCCAAGGCAGTATCTGTGTGGCAGCACAAAGCTCAGCACGGGGTGTTTGAACATGTGGAAATGTGAATCAGTAAGTACCACCCAGTGGCTCTATTTGCCCCTCCAGAGTCTTGTGTCTAAGTACCCCTTTACTCACCCTACAGTAAGGATGATTCTGTTGGCACTGATGTTTACAATCAGTCTAAGATGACAAATGCATAATGGATGTGATCAAGCACCTTCAACAGTCTCCATGGTCCATCATCTATATTAAAATACTTTCTTTAGTTAAACAAATGCACTATACTTACTGTTCCAAGAGGAAACAATGCTTTATTTCTCATTGCACATTCTGCAGCTTTTAAGAAAGACCAGAGTGCTCTCTTGAAAATTATTATTATTAAAGATTATGTTGATGATGTTGTTGTTGTTATTGTTGTTGTTGTTAGTTATTATGATCATCATCATCATCACTATTACCACCCTATGCTTAGAAACATTTCTTGGCTTTCCTTTGTTTTCCTCTACCTTGGCAAAGCAAGAGCAATTCTGCAGCTTCATCCATTTCTCTAAAGGACTATGGAGAAATGTTGCTTTCAAGAAAAAAAATGATAATTTTTTTACAAATATATAAACCAAAATACTCAAGGCATTTTTGAGAGGCATTCTCACATATTGCTGAAATTACACACAATGTGTGAAAATTTGCATAACAAATGTGACAAGATGGTTACTTGAGGGACTGAAACAGAAGGAATAAAATATATATTAGATACCTCAGCTCTCATTAATTATTATTCTGAATGTGAAATAATGCCAGGAGCAAGAGGGGTGACAGAAGAAGCAATGGGGAAATATATTATCATGTATTTAAAAACCTTTAAAAGGTATAATAATAATTAGGAAATTATTGCACTACTGATCTTTTTTAGTAGCAAACCAACCGCCTGTTCACACTTCTATTAATCGCTTGCTCATCTCTTTCTTAAAGCTGTGAAAATCATTAAAGGAAAAGCTACCTGAGTAGAAAGAAGGAGAAAGAATTCATGTTATATACAAAAAAAAAGTCCCTATAAAATTAATAACTTTAATTAAGAGTCACACGTGGAAAGGCAGTACTATTTTAAGACTGGTTTATAGCAAACCATAATTTGTCTGCAAGTAGCAACTATGGAAGAGACTGAATATTAGTAGTAGTAGTAGAGTAGTAGTAGTAGTAGTAGTACTTTTGTTAATTTGCTCCAAATGCCCTGCCTTACCCAGCTTTGTCTTCCCAGTGCTTTCTAGAACACTTTTGGTACAGAAATGTAGGTAATGCAGCTCAGTGGGTCTTGCTGAGGTTCAGGCACCCAAGCAGGGCAGGGAGCACAGCAGGTGGGGTCTCCTCCAGCAGCAGCCTCAGACAATATCCCCTGGAGAAGTTGTTGCTATACTGGGAGGCTGCAGCCTTCCTATTTCAGGAGATAATGCCAGTTAGTGTATGTTTGCTGTCAGACACGCATTCATCTCCTGAATTACTCTGCTATGTGCTGGTGAGTGTTGCTCAGGCCCCCATGGCTCATCTCCCTGCCTGCCTGCGGATGCAGATGGAAGCACAGAGGGGCCCTACTCCTGCACTGATCCCTGCCCTGCTCCTGCAGAAAGGTGCAGTCACAGCAGGATCACTCTGAGAGTTTGGGCACACCATGCTCTATAATTGTGGCAAGCAGTTTCACAAATCTTGAAGCATTCATGCTTTATCTGTCCTAAAACAAAGAAATTAATTTTTCTATCAGTCTCTTTCCTTCACAACTCCCATGGAAGCAGCACAGAATTTCATATTTGCTCCTTGTTGTAGTCAAACTTTTTTCTGGGTTTCCCCACAGGTTTTATCTTGCTCTCTTGCCCTTCCCTGGAATCACCATCTCCCACAGCCAGAAGCTTGACTGAAATGCAAAACTCCATGTCCATTTCCCCTACTAGCCTCCCTTTAGAGTTTGGGTGTTTGGGGTTTTTTGTTTATTTGTTTGGGGGTTTTTGTTGTGGGTTTTTTTTTTCTATCCCCTGTCTTAAATGTTTTGTCTCTCAGCTTCACTGTGTGAAGATTGCTTCTGCACCCTCCAGCCTTCGGGGACAATTTTAAGTCTGGTCCTCTGCCTATGTGCTCCATCCAAGATCTTCTGAACTCAAACATGAGTCCAGCAGGCCATGGTGCAGGCACCTCCACTAGTCCCATACCTGCTCTTAGTCCACAGTTACGTGGGAGATGGTTAAAGTAAGCTCAGTATGGACAGAAGTAGGTGTGTAGGAGAGAAACCTTTTATGCAGTGGGACTCCTAACTTGGCAAATACCTGTTTCCACTCTTCTTCCTCCTGGAAGTAACTCCATTTCCTGACATCTCTTTCCACTTTTAAGCCTGGCAGCTGGCCAGACAAGATGAAGGGTCAGGAAGGTGGAGAGGGAGACAAAAACATGTTGCACACTTTGCCTAGGGTCCTCTGCTAGTAAAAAGCAGAGAGGATGCCAGTTTATTGTGCCATTGCATGGTTTCACTGAGAGGAACTGGGGCATGCATTGGGGCATGTCCATGTGCCCTCAACTCCTTCCCAGCCCCTGTGCTGCATGGGGCATGTGCACTGACATGAATTACTATCAGCAGGATAGAGATGGAGCTTTGTTGCATCACCTCCTGTGCTGTACATGAGTGCCACAGTCAGTAAAAGCTAAATCCACTTAAAATCATTTAAGAGGGAAAATAAGGCCTTTTCTGGAGATGTTATTTCTGAGTCATGTTTTTAGTCTTCCATTAATATACTTTTGGAATGCATGAGAGCTCCTTGCACCCAAGGCAGGTAATAATAGTCTATTAAAAGACACCATCTCTGTTTCCTAATGCTCTATCAAAGGTTCATTGATGAAAATAGCCACCTGACTGCTCTCATCAGCTTTAAGGAATTCCATAAAAGAATGAAATATGCTTTCCACATAATTGCTTCAGCATAAGATTTATGACAGGGTTAGTAACTGATAAACTGGGCACCTGCTGAACAAGATTCAGGACTCAGATTTAAGATGTGTCAATGCAAACGAGAAAGTGTTCAACTAAGAGATGCATTTCTTGGGAGAAATTTGAAAGTGTTCACAGGAACCAGAAGTAACCAAATACAACTGGCTGTATTTGCTGCTAGTGTAAACACATACTGCTCCAGTGAGGCCAAAGGTTCTGCATTGACTCATTCTAACAGTACATTTGGGTCTCAGAGGCCAGTCATCTGAACAGCTCACAGCTGTGAAGAGGACCTTGACAGCATCTGGAAGATGTCCTGGGTATAACTGTACAGCTGATTAAGTAGTAGCATGGATTTTTGCTCCCTGCACCTGATGTATGTGTGAAGAACAGCATGTGCCTGGGGAAAAAAGAGAAGTCCCTGAATACCTGGCAGCATTGCTCATGGTCCTGCCAAGTAAAAGTAGCATCAGTGGGAATGGACTGTGTGATTAGTGTGGTTCTATTCATCTGGCTTAAGCAGAGGTGCAAAGGTCATTACCATCACTCCAATGGGTCTTATGAGGACCTTATGGGATTTTGGCTCCAAGATTACCTTAAAGCACAGGATTGACACTCAGTAGATTCTTTATCTATTTCCAACTCTGCTGTCTGTTTTTGGTGTCAGTTAACTTTTTTTTGTCCTCAACTTTCCTACCTCCGAAACAGGAATAATGATTCCTTGCCCAATTTCACTGCCCTTTAGGAGGTAATGAGATACGACAGATAGAAGTCCTGCTGAAATACCTGTAAACATGTCTGTATGACTCTGGATGGTAAGGAAAACACTACTTTCTCACTCAACACAAATAAACTATTCAATCATATGCAGCCAGGGTCTGATTTTGTTAATGTATGCACATTTCTGATCTTGCTCCACCTCTATAACCATGTGACCTGTGTGCCCAGAGGAAGTCCAGGGGGTAGCTCAGACCCATACAGAAGTAGAGAAGGAGGTGGTGGTCATAAGCTGCCAGTGCTCTGAGATGTGAATGATGGTTAGATACTTTTTTTTAATATAAAAAATTCTGAACCTCCCAAAATCTGAGTCTACACAGATATGCATGCTCTATTGAGCACTGTCACTCTCTGTTTACACACACACACACACACACACACACACACATTTTAAGACTTCCAGCATGCCTCCCACCTTTGGGTATTATTTTCACTCAGAAAAGACAAATACTAGCATCCAAAATTTTACACCAAAGATTTAATCCTTGTCAGAGCCATAAGTAAGAGTAAGAGGGGAAGAGCCAGACATTTTGGTAAGAGTCAGTACTACTGCCATACCTCAAGCACCCTAGTTATTCATTCAGCTTCTCCTTCTTTTTCAGCTAATTGCACCAGGAAGACTTCATGGAAATTGTTGCCAGATGTTTAAAATGGGAACAGTTCAGGCATTATTTCAGTCCTGGGTTACAATGGTAAATTGTAACTGCTCACCTTGTGCATTCATTTGTGAACGATTGACATATCAGTGATTAATTAATATTAATGGCAGAAACCACTTCCAATTTGCTTTATGCTAGAAATCACAGCAATCCTGGCTCTAATCACTAGGCATATAAAGAAACTTTAATTGATAATCCAGGTTTAATATCCATCAGGAATGGATTCTGTAGGAGGAACAGAGCAATGTTCCCTGTAATCATCCTAGAGGAGATAGAAAGCTTGTTCTACCAACATCAAAGAAGATTAGGCAGCAGAAGCCTGATAGTAAAGTAGCAATTATGGAGGGTTTTTTTAATTCTGTGCACCTGCTTCATCAAAATAATAGGCATCTTTTAGTAAAATAACCTGAAACTCACTTCACTGACTTTCAATTATCTGGTGCTGGGAGATGCATCTGGAGAGACATGAAAAAAGGTGATAGACACGCAGAGAAATAAAGAGATGGGGGAAATTAGAATGAAGGAAAATATGAAGGTCTGCATAAGTGGATATTATAAATATCCTGTGCCTCGGGCTGATTATAAGAAGGGAATATTTTTGCTGAGTTAGGACTGTGGCATTAGGCACATTTGACCAAATCAGTCTCTGGCAGAGTGACTTTGACTACAGTAAACAGCTTACACCAGGGACAGATTTGGCTCATTGCTTTTAAGGGGAGTTTAGGCAGCAAACCTTAATGTAAGCAAGGTAAGCACACAGTAACTTTCCACAAAAATTTCAGGCTTTATAACTCTGAGCAAAAATTGCTGTCCTCAAATTCCCCTGCATCAGGTGGTCTTGCTGTGCAGAACTAGGAATGACCAGAGGACTTTGTTTCAAAACATAAATCTAAAGCTAGACCAGGGTCAGTCTTTCTTGAAGGTGGGAATAGAAAGACAGCCCAGATGCAGTCTTAGTTTTACTTCAAGGTCTCCATCCCCATTTCTGAAAAAGCATAGGCAGACCCTCAGAATTTCAGAATTAGGTTTAAGAAGTCTGTCTGGGGCCTACTACTCTTTGTAGTTAGGCTCTTTGGGTGTTATCGTTTTTCAATATATCCCAGTCTTGTCTGAAAATGTTTTTCAGAGGACAGTAGGCAATTCACTTAAACATTTCATGATTTGCAGCCCTGGAGCCTCCACGGGCACTAGCCCTGTTACCAGATAGAGTTCTTGCCATAGAACTTCTCCATATTTTATTTTATCTCCTGAGCCCTTGAAGCTCATGTTTGAGCTCCCATCTCCCTGCAGGAAATTCAAGGCAGAGGAAACTTATCACTACATCCTCCTCTGGGCTCTTCACATCCCCCTGTTTGATCACAGGTCTGTCTTCTGAGCTCTGTGTAAAAGTGGCCTTGTGAGACAGCACCCTGGATGAGCACGAGCTCAGGCCAAGTGTAGGTTTGCACCTATCCAACGTACAATATTTGCATCTGTGTAAGGCAGAGAAAGTCATTCCCCCCTTCAGCCATGCCACATCCTGGCACATCACATCTGCAACAGCTACCAGTCTCTATGGTGAAGCCTTAGAGAGGATGGTGAGCACAGAGGATGGTGAACCACCAGCCGTGGATGGCAGAGGCTGATCCTTTAGCAGGTATTACCACCACACCCCACCTCATGCAAATTGTAATAATAGGAACTTTTGTGTGAAATCCAAATGAACCTTTGTAACATTATCATTAGTTCTCAATACGTCTCTTATTTTACCTCATTAGAATTATTGGTAATAAATGGTAATAACTGGATTGTAATTAAATAAGAATGAAAATATGACTTCCTAATGAACTACAGCAAAGCAATCACTATTTCAATATATGTTAATTGTTGTTCTGTTAGAAATACAGGCAACTTATATTTAATGAATTGCTACAAATTATTGTGAATATATGGCCTGAGCCTACAAAACAGCCTGGTAGATGTCAGCCAGCTGTGCCATGAGCAGATCTAACCAAGGGACTTGGGACTTGCAGCATGCTGATGCCAGCAGAGACTACACTGAAGTGTGACATTTCCACAAGAAACTTATTTTTCCAGGAGGTTGCAAATTAATTTACAAAAAGGCTAGACAAGATGCCATTGGGGGTGCCATCAAGAAAGTGGACTATATAGGTGTGAGAACCCAATAGCAGTAATACAAGACTTTTTTATGTTATTTTTTTAATGTTATTTATTTTTATGTTATTGGTTCCTATTTGATTATAATAAAAGTGCTTTGTAATATGTCCCAGGGTGGTAAACTGCATATAGAAAACCTCATTTTATTATTTATACATTCTCTCTATATACATAGAGAGATATATAATACATGTATGAATAAAATTTCACTTCTATGACTGCTCTAGATTTAAAAGCCATGGAGAGTGTTTGCTTCTTTGTATTACTGTTGAGAATGTAACAGGCACTTGGTAGATGAGAGGAATGTTTGTGACAGGGAGTTTTGAGTCTCTAATAGAGGTTTTCCATCCACCTTCAGGATGGGCTTATCCTGGTGTGATGCACTGGTGGTGGGGTGATCTCCAAAGATGCATGCAACTGATGAAAAATCAGCTTTCTGCTTTCCTCTGGAAAGCTGGCAGCATGCCTCCCATCAAACAGCCTCTCAGGCACACACCTCAGCTACCTTCTGTTTTCATAGAGTGTAACTTCTCCCATTAACTGGATTTTGTCCCATCCAAGTTCTTTGTTTCTGGCTCATCATCACTATCTCACACTGTTGATTTCTATGGGACAGCAGCAGCTGGCCACCACAAACAAGGGACAGCTGGTTCTCTTGGACATGGCATGAGCCATCCACACTGATGTGATCACAAAGCCTGCCTCAATGTGGTTTTACGTGCCCTGAAATATCTTAATGTCTCCACTTATTCACCACTGATATCATTTTACCATGCCTCAAAGTCAGTGGCTTACTGACACTTACAGTCCCTTTGAATTTCCAGAGCCAGGAGGAGAAAATCATACTTAGGGTCCAGACAGGGTCTGTGAGAGCCACAGTCACACGTGTGGGCTCAGGAGAGGGCTTCTCATTGCTGGAGCATCTTTGTTACACTCACAGAAGATTGGGGAGGAGATTGAACAGGGCAACCAAACTCACTATTTCAATTTTCTTACCTAATCAAAACTCTGAAGCTTTCTAGTGCTGGTGAGTGTTCACATATCATCCACTTTCCATATCCAATGCTGACAAAACAATAAGGCAGGAATAACATAAGTCATGAGAAAACTAGTCTGTCTCATAAATCTTCACAGGAAAGTGGCTGCTGGTTTATGTTATTGCAGTGTGTTGTTTCCAATGAAGTGATTACTGTTAGATGTATTTTTAAATTGCTTTTGGTATTTTTAAAAATACATGACTTTGAGAGTGATAGAAATGAGATTGAGTGGCAGTGCCTACAATATCATTAACTTTTTCCCCGACCAGCTACTTCTGAAATTAAGGTTACCAGTACAGCTATTGTCAACTTTCCCCTGTCTGGAAAGGGCTCATTGGAGGCTGTGAAATGTATGCAGTTATCCCACAGCCCACCCAGACCCTCCTCTTGCTTCTGTCACTTGCTTGTCTTCTGCTTCAAGATGTTTGATTAATAATCACTAGGGTTATTTTAAAGTGTGAATGTGCATGTGAATGGACTAAAGCTCTGTGACACAGAGCCTCAAGCTACATCCCAAGGTGACTGGGAAGTTGTGGTTTCTGCCCGTGGTGGGGAGGAACAGCTCTGTGTGTTAGTGGCTTCAGCCAAGGTGCACACACTTCCAAAAAGTCTGAGCTACACTTTAGATAAAGTTCATTTGGAAGACATTCAAGGCAATAACTATCAAGTCAGAGTTTTTCTCAGGGCTTTACAAGTGATTAAAACTCCAGGTAGATTTTACCTATCAATGGCTTAACTTCTGGCTTGCTGAGCTCACCCAGTCCGTTTCCTAGCTGTCATTGTATCCCTTCCAGTGGCTAATGAAGCCTGTAACATACGGGGTCCTACACACTGCCATGGGCTGCATAGACCAGGCACCACAGGGTTAAATATACCCAGACAAGAGTAGACTCAATCAGAGGCAAAAGGAAACTGAATTAGAGGAAAATCAACAGGCAGCAAAGGAAAAACTAAATTACATTTCATGTACACACATGCACTCTTTTTGGCTGGAGGGGCAGAAAACGTAGCCAAAACCAAGCTGTTTTTATTCTAAACAGTGATCAATCCATTGATTAATTTTACACTTTGTTCCTTATGAACCTGGGCTGGGGCCATGAATGCTGCTATGAAAAGAATATAGCCAAAAAGGAACTCTTAAAAAGTTGGCAGCCGTTTCAAGCAATGTGTCTGGCCAGCAGGAAGGAGATGGCTCCTCCAGGGAAGTGTATGGAGCTATAAAACCATTTGCAAACTGTCCCTGCTCAGTTTATAAGGTGTGTGACTGACTTAAAGTCAAGTTTCTTGCACAAATTTGTGACTTGTAAATTGAATGATAGAAGTAGTCTCAAGTATCATTTTTCCAAAAGGGCATTACAAGATTGGTTAAGAATGACTGTATTTCCTCACTAATACCATTAACTGCAGAATTGTTTCCATCCATTACTAAGTCGAACAAGGAGGGTTTACTGTAAATTGCTGCATGCTGTAGGGTTCAGCTGGTCAGCTTCATGGTATAGAAGCAGAAATAAACCAAAATCAAATAAAAAACCACAATAAAACACTACAGACCAGCTTCAGCCTTGGTGTAATCAAATGCAAATGGAAATTAATGGAGTAGCATTCACTCACACCAAGGCTGACACACCCCTTGGTCACAGAGCAAAGAGAAGGAGCTGACCTCCTGTCTCCACATTGTTTCCCAGGTACAGCTACAGTGAGCAGGAGCAGGCCACTAACTCTTAATTTTCCACTTACTGCTATCTGCTGCCTAAGTGTTTCCTGAATAGCTTAATTTATTTCAGGGTTTCCCTACAGTGTGTGTCTTCCTTCCAGCAAGTTTGGAGGTAAGGGCATGATTTGGGAAATACCAGTAAAATCTCTCCAAGATAAGCCACGTATGACTTTAAGTAGATGGACATCTGTGTAAGATCTCAAGAAAACAGAATAGAATAAGTTGCCCCCTCCCTCAGTGAGGAAAAGGGCTGAGAGCATCCATTTCTCAGAGGTTCAGCAGTGCTGTGATACTGCTTAAATTGTTTGCATCAGGCAAGAGATAGCATGAAGCTTAATTATGGATGGGGAGTCTCACCTTCTGTAGAAGACTAACACAAAGCAGGGCACTGCATAAATGCCTCAAAACAGGGATCTGCAGAGGACTGGGGTAGCACAGGCTTCACACCAGCCCTCTGACCCTGGCTGACATACAGCATTCCATGATCAACAAACGTCCTGGCCTGAGGGAACATTTCAGCTCAGTGGTGAATTTGAATACATGTTCAAATCTGGCAGCTGCAATGAATAAGAATGACATTTTGGTGAGTTTCTATACCATTGCTCATGTAAGCTACACCGTTGCCCCTGCTTAGGTTGTTTGACAACCCAACTTTCAAAACTCCTAACTGCCCACAGACTCAGCATAAAACCTGCTGAGCAAACGGAGCTTCAAAAATCTCAGCGCAGAAGAAATTCTTTCCCTTCTCTCTGCATTTCAATATTGCTAATTGCTAATTAATCATAGACTTTACACAGACTCCCCCTTGCCCAAGTTTTATGGTTAAAGTTTTGTTTGAACTACACTTCACTCAGATGAACAGTTCTTGATGGTCAACAGAGCTTCACGATGTGCTGTGAAAAGTGATGCTTCTTTTAAGAGGCCTCATTGTTGAAATAACTTTTGAGTTAATGTTTGGAAATAACTTTGAAATAAAGACTTACACAGATTTGTTTTCTTAGTGTGGCAATTAGCCTCATGAGCTGGCTGCAGTACCTTCTGCCACGTCTGACACGTTAAATAAATTATTAGTTCATTAGTTGAAAACACAGTTTGTAATACCTGCAGAGTTACAGGACATACAAGAAAGCCACAGATCATCTCAACCAGAAAAGTTACGTCAGGTTTTTCTACTCCCACATAAACAATAAAAAGGATGGGGGAAAGGTAAACAAGATAGTGTTTTTCCTACCGTGTGGCTCAATCAGTTTCTTTCAGAAAGCTGACCTCTGCCCTGTTCTCCTTTTAATGATTAGATGACAAGTCTCTCCTTGCCACTGAGTTGGATTGCCTCAGCAGAAACTCCCGTTGCCGCTGGTGGAAATACCTTCAGCGTTGGTGATTTTTTAATAAAGTACGATGTCACAGACACAAGAAACAGATTATTATTTTTCCTGCCAGTCCATCTCACTGCTGAAAGCAAGCTTGTTGCAAGTCATCTATTTGCCAGGCTATACGTGGGCAGTCAGAAGCAACCAGACACCTCTGTGGAAAGGTGGAAGCTGAGGCAAGGAAAAGTGTGGGTTGTTCTTCATGCTTGCTGGTCACCAGTTGGCACAATGGGGCAGACTTAAAGCACCATCTGCTTTCACAGGAAATGGTACCAGCCATGGGGACAGCACCTAACAATTTTACAGCTTTTCACCCCCCAAATAGGCCCATGGCAACATCTGCAGTTCTGAAGTCTGGATGGAGACACAATTACTGCTGGTCTGAGCTGCTGGCACCCATATACAGCCCTTGAGGAGCCCAGCCTGGATACAGAAGGCGGAGCTGGACCCAGCTCGGAGCACTGGGTTTTTCATGAGTGGATGGGTAGAGGCTGCAAAGGGGTACCCAGACATGCAGGTCTTCCGCCTTCATCACTCTGTAGCAATCCAGACCTCAGGGTCCTGTCCTGGGGTGATGCAACATTTAGGATCTTACCACACAGGGTGCAACATTTAAACAAAGAAGGGAACTTTTAAGTACCCCTTAGCAGTGGAGCTTAGCTAGTGATGGCAAGGCAGGAAGATGAAGAGATATTTGAAGCCTTACCCTGCTCTTTCACCCTCATCATCCAAAGCAGCCCTAAAAACAAAACCCAGATCCAGCCAACTTGAATTACACCCTTGAGCTCAACATTTCCTTAGCCAAAGGAAAGTCCTTCTTTCTTCAAAGGCACTGGAGCCAGTCACTAGCAGTTGCTAGTCAGGAAAACCAAGAAAAGAAATGAGAAGGATTGAGACCAGAATTCTGGGATGCATATTACAGAGACAAGTGTCTGCAATTAGGCTGCTAAATATATATTCAAGCATCAAAACAGGGGACATGATTTTCCAGAAGTGTTAAACAGGGATGGCAATAGAGGCTGCAAGGTGGAGCCCAGTACAAGTGGCCATGTGCTCACCTCCAGCAGTGCTGCCACCCTGAAGCAGGCCTTGGATGACTTATTCTTTTATTTTGTTCATGTCAGGTTCCCCAAGGTAAAATTAAAAGGTTCAGCCACTGCAGTTTAACTGGACTCTGCTCAGTCACATACCATTTGTAACACAGGTCTGCAATGCAAAAAAATGTCTTGTGTAAAGAAGAGAAGAGAGTGAAGAAATCTAATAAATCCTCCATTATTTCCAGAATATATTATGCAAAAACTGGCATGAAATCTTTACCTCACATAAACATGAATGTCATTTATTTTTTCATTAAACTCTCCTCAGTCTACTTCATTATGCTCATAGTTTTTCTTATACTGAATGTAGGAAGGGCCTGCCAAACTCATTAGACATCAATTGATAAATGGATTTGAACTCACAATCTGTTAAAAATCACATAGGCACATTAGAGCAATATCTCTATGGCTTAGAGACTGTATACATTTAAATCTTCCCAGACAGCATTTTAAGCATTTTTGATCCAGTGCAGTAGACTCAACACATAATTCAAGTTTGCTTATTGTAAGAATTTACAGTCTGGGATCTTCATATCACTAGTCATAAATCAAAGCTGCACACTTAAAAATGTGGTAGAGGCAAAACTTGGATTGGGTGTAAACATCATCAAGCTCATTGTCATGCAGCACTTGCATTGGACTAATAGGGGAAGATACTGTTAAATGTTGCATAAATTTCCTGTCTTCTGGTAGGATTTGTACATGTAACATATAACTGTTACATGTGTAATTTCCAGCTGTGTAATTTCCAGCCTGGGCAACTCTGAAGTTGTCCTGGATTCTCACCCTAGTGTTGTAGCTTCAAATAAACTTTTACATTTAATGTGGACAGAGAACATGGGCATGTTTATGCCATAGTTTATACTTCACTTACTCATTGCCCTTTATTGTAATTTCCCACAGCTGATGACAAAATACTTATAAAACATTGGGCTGATAATTTGTAGGCTCTCCCGCTGTTCTGTTTGTTATAAAGCTCCTTGTGTCTCCAGGAAAGCCTTTCTTCCTTTTGGATTTATGAACCTAATGAACCACTGTTATTCTCCATCACTGGAACCAGTGATGCTGGGACATTATAGCAGGAAGATTTGAAAACTTATGGGCAAGCACTTGAAACAAACTGCTGCTCTTAATAAGTGCCTCTTGTCTTCAGTGTGGTCTGAGGAAGATCTAAGTGAGCTAATGAATGAAAAGAACAAACCGAGTCCTGCCCTAACCCTCCAAGCTCCACTGCAGAGTCAGCAGTGCTAGTGAGACAAATCCTCTGCTGGGAAGAACAGTATTTATCAGTGGCAGGATGCTGATGCACAGCTCCACCAAAGCTCCACCAAAGAGCCCACTCAGAGTACAAGAAACCCAACTCCCCAGGACAGATTTTTTTGATCATTTTTTCACAGATCAGTGTGTTGGATGTATGAGACTTAATACAATTAAATTTAAATGTAATTAAATGTAACTTCCCCTTTCTGAAAGGTCTTTCCCTGGTGCTCAGCTTATTGAGTAGACAGCCCTTTGCCCCCTTGGCACTCTAGATTCACTCAAACACATCTTTTTCTGGGACTATTATTGACAGTCACCAAGGACAGATAACTTCAAACCAAAGAAGCAGAAGGGGGAAGAAGGGGCCACTTCCTGAAGACTAGCTGCAGGCTGCTGGTTACCTTGTTATTTCCATACAGGGGATTATTTCTGCCTTGCATGGCAGAAAAAGGCAGTAACACAGCTAGGCCAGACCCAAGCAATTTAGGAAGTTATAGGCTATAACCCACACCTTCATCTCCACCTGGAGACCATTAAGAAGCTCATGTAGAACCTGGAGCACACAGTTCATTGGGTACCAGTGAGCTGCTCAGAGTTAAAAGCATGTCCTGTTCAGGGTCCCATTGTGCAAGCTCTTGCTATCAAAGAGACAATTCTTGGACCCAAAATTTGACTTCAAATAAAAAAAGCATGGAGAGCATAACTGAAGAGAGTTGCCCAGTGTTGAGCAATCAGTGATCAGCAGTGCTAGACGTAGAACCCAGGCGCCTTGGCTGGAGCACAGGCAAGACACCAGTATGCTCTGGCAAGGTTTCTGCTGCCTTTGGCTGTTGTGCTGGATTCCCAGAGACCAGTGGGTTGAGCCAGTTGAGCCACACTGCCTGTTGGGGCAGAACTTGAGACAATGCCAGTCCCTTCCCACCCTCTGCCTGCAGAGCCAGCTGGCTCCCTTCAGTCTCAGAGTGTCAGAAAACACCTCTGCAGTGTGGCTGGTCCAGGAGCTTACCTGTAGGACAACCCTGAGCCAGGGGCTTTTGTGATAGTCTTGACATACCTCTTGTTGTCAAGGGGCTGGAAGCTATGTTTGTAGGTGAGTGGTCTTGCCAAATAACGAGACCTCCCACCACACATGATGCTTAAGCCTGCTGTCAACTCTGTGTATTATTCATAAAAGCTCTGCTGTCTTCAGTTAATATGTAATCATCACATCTTTCATCATGGCACATATATTTCAGCAATTGTACTCATTACAAAACCACTATGGCATAATAGGAAACAATGACACGTTCTTTCTTTTTTTCCTGTGATACAGTGGGATTGGGAACTTAGTGCAATACAGGTCATTTAGCCAGCAAAATATTAGTGGAAGATGTATGGCGACATGCCAATTGTGTTTTGAAAAGCTCAGGCTAGGTGACTCTGTTTGTTAAAAACTATTCAAAAACCCCAATTACAATCAGTTAAAAGCAATAAGCATGCAAATTATTTTAAAACAAACTTTAATTAATTTCAGCATATGTTTCACTTAGGCTGATTAGTCAAATCTGATTTTCTGAAAAGAAACAATAAACATCTGCTAATGATGATTTGCATATCACTGCTCACATGGCCTGCGGTGTGTTCTGTGGCGATGGGGGTTCTGCACAGCACAGGGAAGCTACCCCCAGCCTGCAGCCATCAGGTACATGGAGAGACAAAAATAATTCTTTGCTAAAATGGCAAGACATGCCCTAAAAGGACGTGACAGCTTTTGTATGAACAACTGTCCTGGTAGTGTCTTTCCTCCTCATTAAGCACTCTTTGAATAAGAAACAGGTAAAGAAGCCTGAAGACTGACCTCACAGGACCCCAAGCTGAAGCTCTCCACAGCCTGACCTCGGTACAGACCTGGACACCAAAATGCCAAGTGAGAAGCTATTCAGGCAGCTGCAATCACAGTAACAAGAAAGGCTTAAATTTTTGTTTAGACCCCACTTCACTCTAAAATCAGTGGAAAAAAATTATCATTTGCTGTAACTTAATCAACACAACTCCTTATTTTCTGTTCATTAGATAGGGATATAGTATGTGATAATTCTGCATAGTCAGGAACCTAAATCCCTCTTTAGGTCCAATACTCTATCATGGGAAGCCTGAATACAGCCCCCTCATACCTTTGGGCCTGTAGCTCACAGTAATGTAAATATTTAAAAGTCCATGGCATTTTCTATTCACAAGGTTGACAATGGAATAGCTTTTATATCCTTACAATCCCAGATCCAGATTAACATGATAATAGTGGCTCCCAAGCAGTTTATTAGTACTCATACTCAATATGTAGTAATCCAAGAGGGGAGAGAAAGAAGTCCTACCAATATATACTGCACACCGAGCTGCAGGATGTTGTATTCAAAGAATTATTCCAGTTGTAGAAACCACGTGGCACCATTACTTGGCATGAAGAGTGAATAAAGAGCGAACAGTCTACGACAGGTGTTGCTTTAAATATTTTGAAGATATGCATCAGGAATAGTTCATAAAATGCTTCCAAAGTAGCTCTTACACCCACTGGGCTTGGCAGTCCTCACTCTTAAAAAACATGAACTTGGCGCAGTAGTCTCTTAAATCTTTTTAACTGGCTTAATCCTCCCAATAATGAAACGTGTGCTCAGCTAGATGTGTGCATTTATCTGAAACTCACTTATTTACAAGCAACTAAAACATGAAATTAGCTGGTCCCAGAAGGCAGCTTTCTACTTCCCAACTCTTCTGCCACCATAAATCAACCCATTGAAGAGGCTGCCACATTTGTTTTTCCCCTTCTCACATTCTGTATGAACAGTCATTCCCCATTTAATGCCAAAGCTGATTCTCTGGAGATATCTCTGCATGGCTCTGTGATTTCTGGCTTCTGGGACTAAAAGAAGTGTATGTTGGCAGACATCAGGAGGTTTGCAAAATCTGGAGTTCTGGGAATGTGTCAAAGGAGGTTCTTTTATCAACCAGTGCCTCTGCTGTGAGGGTATCCAATGTGAGTGGTAACAGTAGGATCACTACATTTCCATCAATTACTTCTTTGCAGAGAGCAGTCCAGTGAGCAGGAATGTTGGGGTTGTTCAGCCTGGAGAAGAGAAGGCTCCGAGGTGACCTTATAGTGGCTTTCCAAAACCTGAAGGGGTCCTACAAGAAAGGAAGAGTAGGGCTTCTTGCAGAGGTGTATAGCAAGAGGAAAAGGAGCAATGGTTTAAACCTTGAAGAAGGGAGATTTAGATTAGATATCAGGATCAAATTCTTTACTGTGAGGCTGGTAAGGCAACACAGGTTGCCCAGGAAGTTGTGGATTCCCCCTCCCTATAAGTGTTCAAGGCCAGGCTGGAATGGGGCCTTGAGCAACCTGCTCTAGTGGTAAGTTTCCCTGCCCTTGCAGAGAGGTTGGATCTTGATGATCCTTTAAGGTCCCTTCCAACCCCAATCATTCCAGGATTCTGTGAAACGGAGCTGCTCTTCACCAGGTACAATCCTTCCGTACCCCCAGTGCTGGGGGGGCTCCAGTGAGCAGGCAAACAGATTACAACTAGTAAACACTTTCTAGGCATCCTGGTTCTGCTGAAGGTTTTTGTGCCTTCTGCTTGAGAAGGGAGAGAAGCTTTAACTTATTAGATGCAAAGAATACACTGCTCAGCTCAGTGAATTAAACGATTTTTCAGGATTCCTGACCAGTGTATTCACTACTGTGTCCTTGATTTGTTATGCTAAAAAAAAAAAAAAAAAGTGTTCATTGGTTAAGTAGCACCAATACACAAGATATTTTCAGCTTGAGGATTCAAAATCCTTCAGAATTCACACTACTGCAGCAGAGATCCCTGGTTCATGAATGCAGAAGGAAACAGCAGAGCAACAGGAGAGCAAGGCTCAGAACTGATGGATGAAAACACCACCACTAAGCCAGCCAGGCCCTAGGTGATCATAGAGCTTCTCCATGCTTCATCTCTGACTGGAAGATAATGCCAGCTGGCTCTACCAGTAAAAGGAAGGAGCAAGGCAAGGTTAAAATACTTCATGCAAACTGATCAGCAGATAAAAAATTGTCTTTTATTGTTCTTTTAAAATGTAGCACATAAGACAGTTAAAAAAAAAAAAAAAAAAAAAAGGAAAAGGGTGCTTTTATCACTCACCTGAGAGAATGGCATATTCATATATACACCTTCATTTGCCTTTTAACATGAAATTATCACCTGTCACCTGATCATTTCATCTGTGTGACTACTACAAGGATTTCCCTTTATTCTGGGACTTTTTGAAGTACAGGATTTAAAACAGCACAAAGAGCTATACCAGGCTAGAAAATGCAATCAAAAGCACAGAAATAGGAAAGCAAGATTCAACAGAAACTTTTAGGAAAGAAAGTGCATCTCTTCATTCATTTCTGTGTCCTCTTTGAGGTCTGGAGTAAAGATTTGCTGGGAATATTAGTTACATATGAATATACCAGATGATGAGTCAGAAAAGCTCTAGGCAAGAATTCAGCAAACTTTGGTTTTATCAGTGTTCGTATACTTCTAAAAAGGTTATGAGGAGCTTGTTGTCAGGCATAGAAGAAACAGGGCAAGCTGGATATGTGACTTTTGTCAGCCAGCAAACCAGATACAAGTGTGGGTTGGAAGTGGCTTCTCAAAAATTCTCCTCTACCATAAATACATAGGACCCCAGATTCTGTTCTCCTGTGAAAAATTTTGAACAAAAGAACATTCTTTTATAATCTCTGATTTTTATCATCTTGTCTGCATCAATTTGAATGCTTTAATTCCCTGATGGTGTCATCAGGCAACACTGGAATGTCTCAAAGGCAATGGAAGAAGCTGATGTTGTAAGAGATGGGTTCTTTCCTGACAGGTATCAAATAACACCTCCAACCTCCTCTGGAAAAAGTGAAAGAGGGGAACAGATATACAATGTGATAGCAAAGTTCCTTGTCTTTGAGAGCAAAACCCCCATCCTGTGCAAAGAATATGAAGGAAACAGATGTTCCTGTGTGGAGTTTAATGGCCAGACTGGTAAAGGGGTAACATAATTTCTTCTATCTGTGAACACCTTGCACAAATGAGTATGGCAAAACTCTCTCTTCCTGACATACTGATTCTTGATTAAGGACCAGATTCTGACCAGGGTAAATGAAAAGAAATACCCTGATAACACTTCTATAAATGCCCTGCATCAGAAATTACAAAATTAGCCCATGCACCCAGGGGAGCACAGACACTTTCCTCTGTAGATTTCTGAAAGCAGGCATTTGTTGTCAGGAGTAATCCTACAAAGGATAGGAGAGAAGTGAAGGGCTTTCTGGGCAGCCTTCCTTTCCAAATAGTTATATTTTGGGGTCCACAAGCTCACATCAGCTGCAAACCCCAGTTGTACAATTGAGTTTCCACCAAACTGACATCAGAGTGTCCTGACTGCAGAGAGGGTTTCAGCTCTCAGCTCTCTCTCTCTCAACCAAGACTGCAAAAGCAGGGTGCACAGCACTAAATACTCTGTGTTGTTTCATGCTTCCTCAGTAAGCCTGAGACATTAATGGACAGAATCTGTGCTTTGGATGGTCATGTCTGAGATGCTACCACAAGGCCATCCACCCACTCTCAGTTTCTCACTTTGGGTTTTGAGAAGTGTACTGGGTACTTTTTAGGTCACCTCCTTTGCTCTTATGTTAACCACAATTTCTATCTACAAATAAAAGCAGAGAACAGCAAGAACGCTGCTGGGAAAGTCAGTAGTAAAGGATCACCTATATAACCATGTTATGTCCATGAGAGCTCCTAGGAAAAAGGTCAGCACATATTTATCTAGCTGCGTGCTTGGTAGGAATTGTGCTCTATAAGAAGTGCTTTTAGCAACAGTTAACATTTTCAAGACAATATGTCAGCTAATGGTAACCTTTGAGAGGAGGGTTCAAAGAAAGGTTAAGGGAAGTTAACCTAAATAGCTTAAAGAAATAAAGAGAAGTGTTGGAGGTAATTAATACTTGAGAGGATATCAGGTAAAGGAGAAGAAAGACTTATTTAAGGTTGGCCAAGTGCAATGTACTACAAGAGGTAATGGCTTTCAATTAAAGAAGGGCAACTTTAGATTAGATAACAAGAAAAAACTTTCCAGGAGGAACAGTAATTCAACAGCCTAGCAGTCTGAAGAGAGAAGCAGCAAGCATTATCAACAGACATTCCAGTCAACGCCAGCTAACACTCAGAGGGAATATACCTGGGATAAACTGCAAAAGATCCTGGTGATTTGACTCAACAATCTACAAAAACCATTCCAAACCCAACATCTCTGATCCTGTGATTAACACACACATCACCTATTAATCTTACATGTTCCAGTGGCTACCACTTCCCATTTACAGCGTACCCACCTGACATAGATGGATGGTGGATTGTAGAACCACAATGCAGCCCTAGGATGGATTATTGGTCTGGTCCTCCCCTCAGCCATGCATCACATCTCACCTCATATATGTTACATTGCAGTAAATTTTCAAAGATTGGCTCCCTCCCCCAGAAAAGCCAGATGCAAGCACCAAGTTGGGAAAGTCAAAATGTGTTTCAGGTATTGATTTAGCAGCATGTTTAGCTGACCACAGTCTGTAATTGTGTTGAAATATTTCAAAATGAAAATGACTGGATCTTCTAACAACATGGCATCAGCTCCTATTTTATGAGTTTATTTGCTATGATCTTTCTTGCTATGATAATTCTGCAAGATTCATATTTCCTTCCTCAATCTCATAATTTTCCTTCAGCCAACTGTACCATCTGTTAACCTCTGCTTTGTTTGTGAGGACAGTTGTTCAACTGAATTTCAAAAAAATGTGATGTCTTCTTGCAGGGAATAGAAGATACAAGATGTTGCATAGTCTGAAATAAGGAACAGCACAGGAATCTCATCTATCACACAGTATACCACATAATTAGCAGAAGCATTGTTTCACTTGGATTAAAACCATATTCCTCACAGCACAGTTGTTCTGCTGTTCATGTCTCTAAACCCAGATATTCCCTCAAGACTAAAACTTCTCAGAAATCTGGCCCCAAATGTACAGTTGTTTTTCTCACTGAGGATGTCAGTGGGGCAAAGAACTGCAGGATTAGGGCCATATCAGCTGTGAAATTTCTGTCTTCAGCCACCACTGAAACCTGAGAGCCCCATGCTGGGCTAGAAAGACACAGTCAGAAACACAGTTATGCAGTTAGGTCTCCTGGGTTTGCTTCCCAGCTTCACCATTGACTATCTCCCAAGGTTGTTTGCATGGTAACAATTCAGTGCAGGCTTGCAAGGGTTAATTTATGGACATTGAACCACTTGATGTCAGAGTAGCTAATGCCCCCCCTGCAAGCTGTGAGACTGGGTAGGATGAAACCTTAAAGGGTTTGCTTATGGGGCTTGGGAGCAAGATTTGCAGTTTTGACCCTCAGCAGAGCATTCAAAGCCTAGCTAGCTCTGGAATCACCACACTCTTCACAGGCTAACACAACCTCCTGAAATTAGAGCTTGGAGCTCTGAAGAAGCTTGTGCCAAAATCATGTTAGTAACAACAAACACGAAGCTTCTGATAGCCATCCATCCACAGATACTTTCTCAGTGGCTTCATAAGTCATCACACTGGCAAAGTCTGTGTCATGTCTTTCTCCTCATGGGCTGTTCCCCAGGGACTTTATGGGTGCAGATTCCCCAGATTCAGGTGAAGTGCTGAGATGAGTGCTGTCTTGGACTGAGCTCTGATGGGAAGAGTTACAGTTTTCTTTACAAGAAAAATTCTGCTTAAAACCTTAACAATACTAAAAAACTTCAGACTGCCAGAAAAGTAAGCAAAACCATGCTTTACTATTGTATTTCCCTGGGCGACTTTAATTTTGCTTGCCACTCTAAATGTACACACTCTTACACAAAAGGCCTCACAGACACACCTAGCTATATGTGGCCTACAAATTCATACCCATCCTAAGTCTGGGATGGATAAAGAAACAAGAAGACTGGACACAAAGAAGATTATCTATGTAAACATTCATACCTACATAACAATGTAGAGATATAAGAACTGTGGAGGTTAAGTGGCCAAATATAATTCTGCTATTTTGCATCCACAATATTCCCTTAATATAGGTTTTATCAGTGACATCTATAAATCTTGCTTATCCTCAAGAAGTTGCCAAATACCTGGTCAAAAATAGTTATTTCACATATATTTCACACTTATTTTTCACCTAGTTTTCTCTACTTACCAGATCTAGATATGATTTCCAGCACTGAAAGGTTTGGGTAGTATATCTAGCTATATTAGTCAGATCAAAAGATTAGTGGCAGAAAATTGTCCAGGGTTCAACAGCAGCATTTAATCTTAGAGCTGCAATGTAAGGGTCTCCCATCCCTCCTCTCAGCAGGTTAATTCATGCTGGTTTGTTGATGGCTGCAGTGATGGTGGGCTCAGAAGAGGCAATATAATAAAAAGGGGCTCTAAAGAGGAAAAGGAAGAGAAAAGCATAGATTGTCACTCTCTGCAGAGTATTTCACATGTTCCTGATCATCATTAGAGCAAGTAGAGGAAAATGTGAGAAAATCCCAGAACTCCCAAGTTCACATGGAAGGACAGACACACTCCCTGAATCGCTCAGGGAATCAGAAATCAGTGCTAAAACACAAATTCTCCCTGTAAGTTAAATTATCTTTCCTCTGAGTAGGAAGAGCTGCACAGTCATAAAATATGGCTGTCTTCAAAGACCCACATTACCATACATTTGCCAAAAGTTTAATAGAGTTAAGTCGTCTATGAAGTATGAGCTGGATATTTGAAGAGGTTTCAGCTCCTCAAAGGAATAAGATATTTAGAACAGCTGTCCTACAGGGACAAGAAACCAAACCTACTTCAAGGTGAAGCTTAATAAATGAATTAGAGAAATTGCAGGATTGACTTATCTGCAACAAGATCATATTTGGGAAAATAAAGCATTCTTGTAAATCATTGATTTGTTTCCTGGCATCAGTTTCAGTGATGTCTAGCCATGTTACAAGATAATCTGTGATTTTTAACTGCCAGCACAGTTCAGGTTAAAGGTTACAGGTAACATGGTCTTCCAGAATAAAAGCTGTATTTGTGGTTAGAATTAGCTTAGATTTTGTCTATAGTTTTTATTTTAGTTCTTTTTCCATCATCTGCCCTGATGCTCAATGCCTTGCACTGCATGAATGTAGAAGTCATACAAGCATTAGTTGATGACATTTCAGTCTTTATTTCAGTCTTTATTCAGTCTTTATTCAGTCTTTATTCAGTCTTGTAGACAGCCTACACAGAACATCTCAGCTCTCCAGCCATCCACCTCGCACTTTCTACACCCATGCTCATCAGCAACAGCAGTGACTCTGCTGCTCCCATACTGCAGTGCTCTATAGCAAGGGAGGAAAAGGAGCAGCAAAAGACTCTTCTGTCGCCATTGGCAATGACTATACCCTATACCTACATACATCTACATGTATTATTTCCCTACAGGAGTGTGGTATTTCACCTGCACAGCCACACAGGCCCCCACTGCTTGCGTCCCAGGGAGCTGCTTGCAGGGGACTAGAGATCAAAACTCACCCACTGCCTTTGGTCCCTCACCAGACACCAAAGGCTCCAGAACAGTTTTCTATGAGCCTTTTATTCATACTGTACATTTCTTGGGTGACTGAAATTGTTCAGTTTCTATCTTGCTGTCTTACAATTCACAGGGGCTTATTATTAATGGCTCAGTAAAACAATATACAGCCTGTTGTATCTTAATTCAGCAGTCAGTAATGACCAGCTTTGAGAAATCATTTTAGACCTGTGGGTTTTCTAAGGCCTTTTGAAGGTAATGGCAGTAAAATATGCATATATTAATGTTACTTGCAGAAGGCAGAATATAGTAGCAGTATAAGCAATAATACAGCACTGGGTAATAAAAATTGAAAATTCTTTTCCCTAAGTGTAAATATAAAATACCTCTGGGGGACATATCTAAAGGAAGAGTGTTTCAATAACACATAGTTAAACTCAAAATTATATTTTTCAAAACTATCCAAGTATAGTCTAATAAATAAACCATAAAATAAAACAACATTTTACGAGGAAGACTCATACTATATTTCAAGCTTTTTACCACTCTTAAAATCATAATTTAATGCGGACAGTTTTAGTCACAAAATTTCAAGAGTTTATTCAATATCTTTTATGTGCTTTACAAGGTTATTAGAGAATTTATTTTCTCTTTCCCTTACAGATTGGAAGGTGGGCAGTGATATATGAGCTTTCACATTTTATTTATTCACCAAACTGTTCCAGATGTGATCCCATCATTTATCCACTGACACATCAAACCTGCTGTGTGACCCTTACAGTGACCTCTTCACAACATTTGCTTTCATACTCTTAAAGTTATAGCATCTTAACAGTGCTTGTTTCAGTGGCAAGACAAGAGAACTGGTATTTGGGGGGTGAATGATCTATAATTTAAAAATAATTAAAAAATTAATTCCTTGCCTACAATAGGAAAACTAAGTCCAGGTGCTAAACTAGCCATTGGAGCTATATTCCCAGAAATGTCTCAATCATATTTTACCCCAAACAGTATTTCACTCCCTGAACATGGAATGCATTGGATTTGCACTAGCTAAATTTAGCATGCTTTAAGTCTTTCTCCACTTCTCCTGATTTTTCACAGCATTCTTGGGGTGATACACCTTTCCATCCCACATATCAGCAAATAGAATGAGGGTTGTCCATCGGCAGCATCCCTTCTTAAAGGGAAAAAATCACTAATAGTGTATGCAAAATTTCCATTATCTAAAAAATATCTACATCACTATGACCTTAACAGTATGCAAAAAAAAGAATTTTGGTGTCAAGTCTTAAGAAGTCAGTGACTACACAAAATTATTTCAGATACAGATCATTCATTCCAGCCAGCTGCCAAAGCCCAGACCTATCCAGATGGGAGTTTCCAAGTCTGGTGAACTTTTCTTCAGTATTTTTTTGTTTTATGTCCTTCCACATTTGGGCTGATACCAGCAGCAGGCATGCCTCCATTGTGGTTCTCAGAATATTTATGGCCCAAGAGGTAGCAGGGAGGATCAAGAAGCAAACTCACATGCACACAGATGCAGACATACCTCCCCCCCTCCACAGTCTGAGTCCAGGGGAGTTCTGGCCAGGGGATGAAGCTTTGATAGCCCGAAAAAGATGCTGCATGCCTCCTAACTAACAACTCCCTACACTTTAGTTTTACTTCCCACCAACTTAAAGAGAAGTATACAAGTAATATGTGAGTAAGTTAAACCAGGGACATGCTATAGTGAAAAATTCTGGATGACCTCTTGGTTTCCACATGCTCCAGTCTGCTCTACCCACACACAATGCAGATTCATTTCACATGAAAGTCTGAATTTTTTGATTCCTATCAAAGCAGAACCTGAATTGTGAGGCACTGAAGAACTCCTCAGGGACCACTGCAGGGCAGTGGTCTATCAGTCCAAGGCACCAAATCACCTGGGCCCACACTGCAGCATCACTGCCTAAAAAGAAGAGGAGCAGAACAATCCTTGCAACTGCCTTTCAGCAAACTCTCCCCAGAGCCATGTCCAGACATGGTTAAGCCAAATATGGGCTTCTATTTCAGTGACTTTTAACACAGACCTAAACACTGAGCTGAAGCTCAGACTGTAAGATTTACATTTAAGGCAGAAAATCAGATTCACTCCTCTCATGTTTTCCTCCATCTGTACCTCAGTGTTCTGAAACCAGCTTTTACTCTTTAATTTGTTTTTTGTTTTTTTAAGAAATGATGAGGTTTCAGAGCAAGATCTTAAACAGCCTTTTTTTGCATTATTAGTTCATAAATAATGGAAAAATGACAAAAAAGAAAAATTACTTGTTTCTTTAGGTGTAAATCAAAACACAAAGCAAAGCTGGTAGGAAAACAATGCCTTAATATCATGTGCTTTGGAAACAGATGAATGGTACAAATAGTAGATGTGAAGATGCCAGCACAAGAATATTCCAAAGCTAACTGGAAGCACTGCTTCCAGCTTAAGTGATCACAGAAATACTGCAGTAACACACCAGCACTAAGTGATTAATTCGCAGAAAAACAGAAAGGTGCAGCCCTGTTTTGATCACTTCTCCAGTTCACAGACTTACATTTCAGCTGGAGTCATACTTTAAATAAATAGAGCTGAGATTTGAAACTTTTTAAATAATACTCAGAAATAAAATTCAAGCCAGCTCCCCTGCTCACTTTCTATCACTTATCCCTGCTGGCAAAGGAAATTCAACTGTTGGCTTTCGAAAACCACAAATTTGCAAGGGTCTAGGGCATGAGCTGGCAGGAGGCTCAGGCTCCTCGATGTTTGTAATTGAAAAGGACATGAAGTAATGAAGTAATTTCCCTGTCCCTATTCTCCATGTTTATCAGAGGCCTGTCTGCAGTGGAGGAAGGGTGACAGGGTAATCTGAGCCTCCACAGAAAACCTGCTTTTTCTCCAAAGTTATTTAGATTTCCATGAGCGCTGGCAGAATTTTGGAAGGAGTCCAGGCGAATGAAGGAATTTGGTTGCTCTGAAAATATCATACAGGAACTTTAAAAATTGAACTGATTTATGCCCTTTAATGTTTTCAATACTGTATAAATTAAGTCTGAGTTCCTAGCCTGGATTTTAAGAAGAAATTTTATGTGTTATGAGCCATGAAAGAACTAGAGGAAAAAAAAATCTTATTGTATGATAATTCCACCTCTCCTATAAGAAGTGCTAGACTTTGCATATATAATATGTTCAAAGGAATAATATGGAAAATGCATTACTTTGTAGCATCAAAGGATGTTCCAGAATACCTTGAGGTCCTGACAGCCATTTGTAGTTTGCTAATATCACATAGCACTGTGAAATATATTAGCAATATAAAGTTTATATGTTCTGTTCACCACTAAATGTAGATCCGGGCTTGTAAGCATCTAAAGCAGAGCATCTAAAAAGTGTAACTTAATTGGAGGAAGAAAATTATTTCCTACAGAGGACTGCTTAAAGCCACCCTTGGTCTTTCATGTGCAGATGGCAACGTCTGGGCTCTTTTCCCCCCTGGACGTGATAGCCTCTGTCAAACACTCCAAGCAGCAACTTCCACAGCATAGTCTTGGGAAGTCCTGTAGCACCAAATAAAAGAGCCATGTGCTTTCTGACCTTCATGATAAATTGTCAGGTTTTCAAAGGAAGAGCAATTTGCACATCTAACAAACATAAATATGTTTATCCATGGTGCCTTGTTCTCAGTCAGAGGGAGATACAGCTGTACATAGCTAAATATATTTCCCTCTTTTATTCAGCCATGGACACAACCTCAGCTGGGAATCTAAAGGTTGAGTCCCAGTTGATTCCTGATTTGATTAATCACTGGCCTCCTCTGAGGTTTGAGGCTTGTTTCTGGTTCAGAGGTCAGCACATACAAAAGGCCATTACCAGGGAGCCTCTGTGCTAACAAACACACAGTGCAAACCACCACCACCCCTCCAAACCAGAGCTGCAGAACATGCAGTTCAGTGGTCAAGCTCATCCACAGCTTCAGGCCCTGAGGAGGATCTGAGAAGCAGATGCCATTCAGAAGAGTGAAAACAACACTTTTGGAGGAGATTGCTTCCTTCTGGAGCCTGAAAGAATAACTGGAAAGTTAGCAGAAACTGACAGATTCACAGAGAAATTAAATTATAAAATTAAAGCTCTGCTGGCTGCCAAACTTCTCTCTGATAGCTTAACAGACCAATGCAGGTGAGGATCCATTCACCAGGCAGCCAGGAAATAAATCAAATTATTTATCAGGCAACTGTTTCATAAGCAGGAGTGTGCCTTCATCCTGCATATGTATGTGGGGTTGTCGCTGGCATTTCCTACAGAATGGAAGGGAACAGAATCTATTGCCTGTAACTACTATGACATACCACTGTTCTTCCATCCCTATGCTTTGACTCATCTTCTCAAAAAAGAGCTCAGCATTTACTGGTTGCAGTCATCAGTTCATAATTCGTTGTACCCAGTGTCATCACCTGGCACATATTTTTGTGCAAGCATCCAACTCATTTGCCTTCTTATGCACAAATGAGACAACAATTATACTGAAGCTTTGGTACAAGTGATTGTGCATGTCAGATTAAAATAATTTAAAAAAAAAAATTAACAAGAGTTATGCAATTCCAAGATGGATGTTTCTCCTTCTGGACCACATGTTCCTTTTGTGATGTTTACCATATGTATTGTCTCACAGGCCTTTGAATCAAGACAACAACCCCTCTCTTCCTGCCTTTTGTGACATTAACAGCTTCAACCCCTCTTTAACTGTTGGGACAGGCAACCACCTCACCCTTTCAACAAGCTATCAAAAAGAACGTACCTTTCTCTTTTCCCAAAATGCACACTTTCTCCCCTATTACACATCCACAACCTTGGCATGCCTCAAGCATGAAGAACAAACACTAGACCAAAACCACCTTTTATACCTGAGAAAGTGAAACAGGGATAAAAGCCAAAACTGTGGAGAGACCTAGAAATGTAACCTATTGGGAATGAGTGTTTCCACAGAGAGTACCAGGAGAGTGGAGAAAGCTCCAGATTTACAGAGTAGTTAAAATTATATTTTTCTGTCATATTTTCCATTGTGTGGTTTCTTTTTTTTTCTTTTTTTTTTTTTTTCTCTTCTGTAGTATTCTGCAGGCCCTAAAGGAGTGTCCCTGTATCTTAGTACACAGAGGTCTTGGGATATTACTTGAAAACAGTACACCGAGAGGAAATTGTGCAATCAATTCCATGAGAATGCCTTCCTCAGCAATAAACACTGCCTGTGCCAAATAAATGGGTGATGTGCGTCATAAATTTCCTTTTCCTGTCAGAGCAGCCACAAGAAATGGATGAAGTTATGCACATTTGTATAAAAATAAAAATGTGTTATTTGCTCTACAGCACACTGTGGACAGGGCACTGAAAATACAGAGGAGCTGCTGAGTCCCTGCTCAGCCTCCCAGCACCCAGCAGCTGAAGGCAGAGCTCCTCACACACAAAGGAAAGCACATCCAGTTTTTGTCACAGTCATACTGTGCCACTTCCAGTCTAACTGGTCACAAATGATAAAGAAATGCCTTAATTTTTGCATTCAGCTGAAGCCCCTATCAAAGACCTATTGTTTTTCAACAGGAGGTGTTTGCCACCTGCTGCAAATCAGACCTAAGCACACAGGCTTGGCTGAACAACCCAGGCTTGGCAGGCCAAAACCACTAGCTGCTGGACTGAAAAGTCAGGATCATTCATTCTCTTTTTTTCTAGAGGATTATTTTTCCCCTTGGCTGAGCATATGGAGACAAGGATTCAGAACACAGTCAAGAACATAGTTTTGGACTTCTTTATGCTATTTATTTCAATATTCTTTATGCCATTCTGATGGGATTCCTAACTGCAGAAGGGTTTTACTCACTGTGATCAGTGGTGAGGCCATATGACCCCACGCCCCTCACCTACCTGCACAGTGATGCCATCCCCATCCCCTTGCACAGCTCTGAAGACCAGGCCAAGTGCTGACTACAGTGGTATTACCTCTCTCTGTCCATCACCCCTGATCACATCCCTCCCAGGAACCTGCTCTTTACCAGCTACTTCCAGAGGTTTCCTGGTTCAGCTGGGGAAAGAGAGCTGTCAACACTGATATATTTGAAATACAATTCAAGCAGCTGCTATTTCTGTTTTATTTTTAGATTACTTTATTTTTTCCCCTCAGACTGATCTCTATTTCTATAATATTATTCTTCCTCTTCGGTCAAAAACCATCTGTTGTATAAAAAGGAAAGTAAACTCATTTTCATTATCAAGCTTACACCTTTCCATATATATTTTACTATAGTTGCCTCACAAGGAATTGTCATGCTCTGCCCTTTGATACTCCATGAATTACTGGGTCCATAAGAGGATTTTGGCATGACTCTAGCATCAATAACCGCTTCACAGGCCTTAACCTGATAGACCTCAACTGCTCCACAGCAGAATTTACAGGCTTTGTCCATACTGCCCCATGAAGCAGGCACTGGAGCAGCCTCAGGTGTGTCAGCACTTTCCTCCCACCCTGATCCCTAACCACAAGAGGCTGCACCCCCAGCCTGACACCCCTGCTGCCACAGGGGACTCACCCTGGCTGCAAAAGAGGTCACTTGTG
Organism: Florisuga fusca; assembly: GCA_038090715.1. NCBI lineage: Eukaryota > Metazoa > Chordata > Aves > Apodiformes > Trochilidae > Florisuga > Florisuga fusca. The sequence goes on from JAAWXA010000017.1 coordinate 12,713,314, forward strand.
ACTGTTTTGAACAGTCAGTGTGGTCACAACTATAACCTGTCAGAAAAAAACATATAGAGATATAATGTCAGCAGCTGTAAACTCTCTCAAACGTGCTGTCAGCTACGGCAGCTGGGCAGCAGGACTGGTACCAGAGAGTGAGGGTGCTCTGTCCCTCCCAAACAGGGAACCAAACCCAGCCAGCAAGTGAAATTTAAGTTCCTACATCCAAACCTGATTTTGGCCAGCAAGAGCAAAGCTATTAAAACTCATGCAGACCTCTGCCGGCCTGGTTCTGGCCTCTGTGCCTGAGGACCACTGGCAGCTCTCAATGTCTTTGTTTCATTCTTTGACTTCTCAAAGAACAGAATCAGGGGAAAAAATGAAAGAAGGAAAGAGGAAAGGAAAGGAAAGGAAAGGAAAGGAAAGGAAAGGAAAGGAAAGGAAAGGAAAGGAAAGGAAAGGAAAGGAAAGGAAAGGGAAAAATCCCATCTTTTTGGAGGCACAAAATGAAATCAATAGCATTGATCTGATCCCAGCTGGGACTTCAGACACTGAAACACCAATCTCTTTCCCTCCAAGTCAAATGGAGCTTCAAGTTCTGAGATGTAGAGCAAGCAGGACAGAGAAAGATAATTGTGTTGCCCAGATGTGTTGCTCATGAGCAAAGGTGTTGTTCTTGTGTTTGGTTACTCCTGAGAAAAGCCATTGGCTCGTTGGTTCACCCGTCAGAGGACAGTTCCACACAAGAGCCAATGAAGAAAGGACTCTGTCTGAGGTAGGGGTCTCAGAAAGCAAAAAAACCCCGACTCTGATAAGGCCCCATAATTTTTCTGATGGCTCATATCTGACTTGCAGTGTTTACTTTCCTTCTCTTCTGCTACCTCAGCTTTTCAAGCAATAATGAGGATCAGAGATGTAATAGTTTCCATCACATCTTTCATATAAAAATAACTTTTCCATAAGGCCTTACTCCAAGAAAATGACAATTTACAAACATGAAACCACCTAAGGATAAGGGAAAAAGGCTATCTCAATATGCTTACATTTGTTCTTTTAGGTAAACAAGCATGTTCCCTGTAATTCTACCAAACTGCTAGGACATGGTGGATTTTCACAGCAGACTTTCTACCTCTGAAGACGATACAAGGAACACTCATGAACAGAAGAGCAGGCAGTGTGAACTGATCAGTGCAGAACTGATTTTTCACTCTGGTCAGAACCTCCAGTATGTTTCAGAACAGGAGCAAAACCTTTATTGCTGATCATGAGAGAAGACATTTTGCTGGCACACAGCCAGCAGATGTCACAGAAACATCCCCCCATTTTTTCATGCTTTCTGCTGAGGATGCAATCTCAGAGGAGCACACACACAGCCCTCCTCCTCCCAGGCACAGCTCAAGTAGAAACATGAAGCCAGACTAACTTCGACATGAAGGACACTCCTTCGCAGCACACAAAAGATTCTGCTCACAACATTCCTTTTGCAAGACCAAACTAAGATATGTCCCGTGGATGAAGTGCAATGTGCCTTCCATCTCACTGCAGTGCATGTGGCTCGAAGTGGGAAGGTGGTGGCCCCATCACCTGTGCTCAAGGGTTGCTGCCCAATCCACTGAGCTGCTTATACTCAGATAGGTGAAGTCTCAGAATAATGGAACTCCTTTGTTTAGAAGAGAGCTTGAAGATCATCAAGTACATCCATTATCCCAGTACTGCCAAGTCCAACATTAAAACATGTGGGCTGAGGGCACCACATCTACACATCTTTTAAATACCTTCAGGGATGATGACTCCACCACTTCTCTGGGCAGCCTGTACCAGGGCCTGACAACCTTTCCCATAAAGAAATATTTCCCCAAACCCAATCTAAACATCTTCTGGCACAACTTGAGGACAGTTCCTCTTGTCCTATCAATTTCCTCTTTTTTTATCAATTCCTCTTGTACTATCATGTTCCACCTTGCAGGCCTTTGGTCCACAGACAATCCAAATGCCAAAATATCTGAAAATATGTGTAACAAACATCATCTCCTTCACCTAGATCTGCTTGTTCAAACATGCTGGGGAACAGGCACTTTTACTGCACTCGGTAACCAGCAGAGTACCCTGTGTTCAGCACCTGCCCATCTGCTCCACTGCCAGCTCCAGCCCACCTCCAGACCCTGTCATCTCCAAAGTCACCCTCTGCCAAGACATCCCATAAATGGAGGAGGGAGATGTTTTGGAGGGAGGTTGTGGACTTGTTTCTATAGCCTAGAATTACAGTGCTCCTTGTCATGAAAAAAAACCCAAAAATTGCTGGGAGTTGCGAAAGAGCGAGCTCGTGTACAATGGTTTGAAGAGCTGATGGTTCCAGCCTAGTCAAAAACCTCACAAGAAGGGCCTGATTTTAGAGCTTGAAGCATTTCTGTTCACAAAGGGCACTAGGGTATGGAGAACCATGCCACAGTTTTTATGGTTAACTGAACATTTCTTTTCAATTGCTGAAGGGTCTGGGGTTTGTTTGAATTGTGAATGATGGCTCATGTCCCAGCTCTGTGTGTGACATACTCCTCTAGGGATGAAGTTCACTTACTGAGCCTCAGTCAAGAATCCACACGTAGCCTGAAAGTTGCTGGCACCCACAGTGTATAATTAAGATCATATGAGACTCAGCATTTCTTCCCCTTGCCCAGCTACATCCAAGAAAAAGGCCAAATGACCCTCTTTGCCCTTAAGATTTGGAAGGCAATTCCTATAATTTTATTTTTCCTTACACATCTCCGTTTCTGTATCTATTTAAGAGTTTCTTTACACTCTCCACACCAAGAACTGTCATGGTGCATTATGGCATGACTATTTCCCACAAGATAGCAAGACAATATTTTCAAAAGCAGATAAAGGAGTTAAAAGCACAAGTCCCCACTCAAAATCTTCCTGGATAAATGGTCCTATGAGCAGGGAAGTTACATGAGCAGCACAATGTGGATCTTTACTTCAGTGGTGCCAAAAGATTATTTTGGCAAGTTACTATAAAGACCTGATTTTAAAGGGATAAAAAGTTGGTCTGGCATGTTGCAAAGATAATTCCACAGATATAAAATAGCCAATTCTGCTCCAGGGGATTTAACTGGCAAGAATAATAATGAGTTTTCCTTGTCTTATTAGACACCTATTTTGTCATTTTGTGCAACAACCTGTTGATTGTTGTGCCAATTAATGAAGAGAGGGGAAAAAAGCACTATTTTAGAGAAACATTAATTGTTGTCCCTTAAGCTGCTGTCATGACTGTGGCTTGTAACAAGCAGTTTAATGTACATACAAAATCTAAAAAGCTCAGCCTTTCTCCAGCAGCCAGGACTGGTTAAAAGAGAAACAGAAGAAATGGGTTATCCTGTCAGTTTGTCAAGCGTGTGTCTTACCTGGCACAACTGTGCTGCACTGACTGGCTCTGGGCACTGATTGACAAGTTTACCACAACCCGAGGGAAAGCAAAATAAGATTGTTTCTTGTCCAGCTCAAATGAAATCAGCTGTCCTCTATAGCTGGGTAAATTCAGAGCAACTGGCTGAACTTGCTCCGAATGTACACCAGTGAAAACAAAGGAAGATTTTGGTATGGAATTTTGATGATTAGAAACAGGCGTAGCATTGTGAACTCCTCTGTGTGTGGAAGAAAAGCCACATCTGAGAGTTTCAATGGTCATTTTGTGTAATGTTCCATGCCCTGCCTTCCATTTGGTTGCTGAGCTTCTCCTCTTCCACACTAGTGACTTTGATTTCTTTTCATCCAAATCTATGGGAGGAAAAGTATTGTTCGCCCTGCTGCACATTCTGCAAAACTTGTACTACTTGAAGTAACCACCCCTTCACTGGAGAGGGGCTCCTTCAGGAGCCAGAAGAAACAAGATGACTCATTAGTGTCACTTTCTGGGCAGGGGTAGAGGAGAAACAAGATATTAGGGGAAGACAAACCAACCCCCAGACTGGGGGTCAGAGAGAAGGAAGGGGAAAAAAAATAAAGTAAAAGAGAAAGAAGGGGAAGGGAAGGGAAGGGAAGGGAAGGGAAGGGAAGGGAAGGGAAGGGAAGGGAAGGGAAATGTACAAAGAGAGAAATAAATTCTGGAGAAAAATATAACTGACTTCAAAATTCCCAACCTTTGTTAGAGCTTAAAAGGAAACTCTGTGTTCCTCAGATTTCCTTTTTAGACGATGAATGGTTGGGGTGGGTGGAAGCCTGCAGAGGAAAAACCAGTGCTCTCACCTTTGCTCACATGCTGTAGGACTGATCCTTGTTACATCATGCTGCAGCACACTGGTACAGGAGGCAACATCACTTATAATATTTCAGGTGGGATCTGATGTCTTTTACAGCAACAGATATCCCTTCTTTTGTTTTTTATCCTGCCCCTCCATTAATGTAGCCTTGTCTCTTGCCTGCCCTTTTATTGTAGCTGTGATCTAGACAGACATTGTCAACGATTTTTCCAAAGGGAACTAACCCCAACATACATATCGTAATCCCTCTGCTGAATGCTTGCTCTGCTTAGCACATATTCCCCAGCTTTATTCCCTGCTTGCAGATTAATTATTTTACATTTCTCCTCTCTGAACTCCATTTTGTCATTTGTTAGCTGAGTAACTGAAGAGATTTCGGCTCTGGTGAATCTGCTTAGGTTGTGCCCAGTCTTGAGGAAACCATATACCAAATTATCTCTTTCCTCAACCCACTACAATAATGGAGTAATTTCTTGGACATCATCAGCTTCAGATTTTCACAGTGTTGCTGAGGAGCAGGCTCACTGTTTTCAAACCCCAACAAAAACACTGCCTGCTCTGAACATGGCGGCAGAGCCACTCTGGCAGCCCCTCACCATGGCTCCAGGGACAACAGTGACTCCAGAACAAGCTGACAACTGTTCCCACCCAACAAAGACATGAAAGAGCTCCTGGCTGATGGGGCTGGGAAGTCAGAGGAGGTCTAGCTAGCATGGTTTGCTTCTGGTGGTGCTAAACCTGGACTGCCTTAGCAACATGAGCGTGGTGGGGAACCTTTGTGCTGCCCGGATTATGCACTAAGAGGTCCTGAAAGAAGTCCCAAGAACAGCCTTCTGCCAGCTCGGAAAGTTTTCATCTGTCCTTATTGTCTCATACCTGTCCTTGAGCTGGTTTTGATCCAACAGCCTCTATTACCTCCTCTTCCTTTACCTTTTGCCTTAGCTATTAATCTCTGATGTGGAACTTTGTGAAATGCTCTTTGAAACTCTAAGAACACCACTGAATTCCCCTTATCTAGCTGTCAGTAATATCTTCAAAGAACTCCAGGAGGTTAGTTAAGTATGACCTCCTCTAGTTTCAAGCTCAGCTTCCCAGCAAGCCCTTCACTTCATTGCTAGAGATGAGAGGAAAAGGACAGGGAACTCTGGGACCGAGACACACATCACTGTTACAATAAAGCCAGCAGCAGACACAACACTGCTCCTGCTGCCCAGCACATTTTTAAATTGCATTGATGACACCACACTCTCCAGTTGCACCTTCTGTTTTACAAGGACCCAATCCAAATCGTGTCTGGCAGGCAAGCTGCTACGACCCACACAGGGGAGGACTTTCAAAGGGGCACCAGGGTTTTCTGAAATATGCTAGCAACCCAGCTGCACATCCTGAACCTTTGGATACCCCTTCAAGACTGTTTAATGCCTGCCTGTTGTCAGGTTCTCATCTTTCATGCTCTCCATCCATGGAACCATTTTAAACTGATTTAATGCTACACAAAATGTTTTCACCATGAAGATGTCCAATCACTAGAGTAAACCTCCCAGATGTTTATCTCCATCCTTGGACATACCTGAAAATCAGCCACTCAAAGCGCTGAGTGATATTACCAACCTTCGAGTTGGACGTCAATTCAGCAGGAAGGTGGACTGCAGGGTATATTAGAGTAAGGTTTATTATTGGTTATTTTTGTCTTCCCTATGGATCCAGTGCCATCTTCCAGCTCTTAATTGGTGAGTCCAGGAACCCGAGCCGGATTGTAATACATCCACTGCCCTTCAGGAACCTCAGCTGAGATTAGGTACAACTTGGTGAACTCCCTCCTGTCTGCATCAGCCCAAGCAGTATTTAAAATTTTTCTTTGCAATGAAGTGAGTCCATGTTTTACTTGCAACGTGCTGAATTCCCCCTTGCACTGTGCTTTCTGCTCCCTGGCAGAGCACCTTGCTGTGTTTCCATTCACACATCATCTCTTGCTGGTTTCTCATTTACATCATAATACCGGAGTTGCTGTTTACAGTGAGCTGCACAAAGGTATGTTTTACATCTTACTGTGGTGTGATCATTAACATCACACTGCTGGCCCCAGGGAGTTTCATGACTGGATTCAGATCCATCTGTCCTGTGTTCCCAACAGGGGATCCCCCTGCCGGCCTGAATATTTTGGCAGGAGACAATTCAAAATGTGCAAAACACCACAAGTCAGGAAGAATGTGTTACCTTAAATGATGATCTATTATACGAATGAGCCTGTTGTTTTGTATCTTACCTCTTCAAAGAGCAGCCTCTGCAGAACTCACAATGGAGACCAGGCTCCAACACAGTAAAAGTGCTAGGTATACCTGCAGGGAGGTAAACTCCCTTAACATTTTTAATTTATAGATGGAATTCCCCCAAAAGAATAATTAAAAAAAGACACGGGATAGATTTCCTTACTTCCAACTGATACAAGGTTTGTAGATTTTGGGGCATTCTCTTTAAAGTTCTGTATCTCAAAGGTATAAATAATGTTTCTGCCACCTCTATCTGCATAATCTATCTGGAAACTAAAATAAAGACACTTGTGCTGATGCTTCAGACTGATCCCTCAGAGTGACAGACAGAGTGACAGCTCTGAGTGTTAATCATGGGGGGAACCAGGTGTTTCAAGTGTGGCAGCAGCCACACTGTCCAAAGGCAATGGATCCAGGCAGGAGAAAGGAGACTTCTGCTTCGGAAGTAAACATCAGCCTGGCAGCCTAGGTGAAATCAAGAACAGAGAAAAATGAGGATGTTGATCATGTCTTTTCCTCATAGGATGTCCTCTAGGGGTTCTGTCTGTCACTTTGAGGGCTGGTTTCAGCAGGAGTTAGTCCTTATTTATTTCCCCACAGTTGGATTTACACCTAGGGCTTACTGCAGCTGCCCTTGAATTCCCTTCCACCATGTCTGCCTTCCACAAGTACATTAGATCAGATCCCTCAAGCTTAGATTCTAAGGAACATATGTGGATGGACAAAATCCAGCAATTTATTACCTTCAGGTGTGAGAACAGAACTTAGCCCCACTTCATGCCCTCTCCTCCTCCTCAGAGGAAAGACACACTTTCATCTGCTCTGGTGGGAAATGTCTCTTCAGCTGTGAGGACAAAAAGTCATTCCTGACACTTGGCACAAAGTGAGCTCAAAACTACAGCCTCAAAGTGGCTGGGTTCTGCGAAAGAAATGTGATTTTAAAACAAATGACTAGAGGAATAATAAAATATCCTAAACCATAGCAATCTCTGTAGGCTTCTCAGAAGTTGCAAGGCACACACATGCAAACAGAAGTGCCCTCAGGAGAGAACCTCAGCACAGACTGGGCCTCTAGGCTGGCTTTGGGCTGCATCCTTTCATCTGTAACTCACAGCTCAGGCTGACCTTTATGTGGGAAAAATCAAAAAGGGAGGTATCTGTTACAGAGTCACACACAGGGGGAAAAAATGTGTGACATAAGATGGGGAAAGATGGAGGATATTCAGAAAATCCTGGGAGGAAGAATATTTTGAGAATGCTTCTGAATGGGACACACAAGCAAGAAACATTGGTTTTCTTTGGTGCAGATTTGCCACTGGGCTGGCCTGGGTTTTCTCAGGATAAATGCCTAAAACCTGAGATTTCAAACTCCACAGGCACTTTTGAAAATCTTGATTCCTTACATTTCCTCAGTGTTCCAATAGCTTAGTATTAAGTGCTGCTACAAGGATTAGGACAGGAAGTTGCTAGGGCCAGATTCAGGCCTTTGGATCTAGCAGGGAAACTCTGCATCACCATCTGCCTCGCTCTGCAGGTAACAAGCTCAAAGAGAAAAGGAGATTCCTCAGCACCTGTCCAATGCTCATGGATGAAAAAAGAACCAAAAAATTTCGGGGTCATTTGTTTTTTCCTTCAGCATAGGGCTACAAAGTCAATAGTGTTGTACAGATACTCAGACTCACTTCAAACAAGCTGTGGTACAGTCAGCAGCACAGTGATGATGGTAGCACATTATCCACCATAGGCTGGATAACAACCATCACCAATCTATTCACATTCTTGGGCGAGTTTTGCAATCAATGATGGTCACCGTACACAGGGTAGGTACCTGCAGCTGGTTCAGCTATACTTGTGCCTCCTCACGCCTACACAAGGAGCAGAAAATCCCTCCTGGCGGATTTACCTCCACACGTCTCATCCACTTTGCACACTCAGGCAGGGCCCCTGCCCTCTCTGCCAAGGCCAAAGCTGCCTGGAGCTGCCAGGATGAAGCCCACAGACTGTGCCCACTGCAACACAACTTCATGCCAGTCAGAAGAGTCATGTAGAGGAAGGTGAAGAAAAAAAAATTATCCAGAATTAATCAAACCATCATCAGTGGCTCCAGGTGCAATAGCTGCACAAGAAAAACAAATAAATCATCCCATGGTCAAAAATAGCCTTTTTGATTACTGCGTTCAGTCTTCGTCCAAAGACAGCATAACGACATTACAGTCTCCCAGGAACTAACCCTTGTCCAGTATTTTACTGCTGCTGCCCTTAGAGCTAGTCAATACTTGCAGAAGATAGAGAGGTAAATTGATTAGAAGTAAGAGATACCTGTACTGTACATGCTTGCTCTTGCTGGGACCAAGACAATGCTCAAAGGGGTCACAGCAGGGCTCCCCAGAACCCCACACCACCATGCACAAGCCTTCACGGTTAAAATGTCACATCAAAAGGGCCCGGCAGGTCAACTAGCCAGTCAACTAGCCAGTCAGAGGCAGCAAGTGCTCATTTTGGACAACTGACCTCTTAGGAAACAACTATATTAATATCTGTGTCTCACAACAGCAACACTATCCCTCTGGGAATTCACACCTACCTCTATCTGCAAATTAATGTCTGAAAAATATATCTTCAACGAGCTGTCCTGTCTCTGAGGCTGTGATCATTCTGCTAATGCCCAGCTTCTAATGGTATTCATAAAATAGGAGAAATATAAAACATATACAGCAAGAATACAAGTAATACATTGTTAATTTTGTAGGTACTTTAGATTCGTTTTTAAATGTTACCCTATCCATAAACGTCACTTTCATGAGCGTTATCTTTTCCAGCAGATTCTCAACTAGGTTCTCCAGCCTAAGTCGAAATTCGAAGTTTAATCCTTAAAAACAGACGAACCAAGCGATCAGCTGGAAAAATATTTGCAACTTTGTTAGTGCATTGCCAGGATCTGCTGGCGGCCGGGGCCCTCCGTGCTGCCGAGCAGGTCGGGACCCGGATGGGGAGA